>PVKZ01000230.1:0-643311 GCA_004027375.1 Macroglossus sobrinus | reverse complement strand
GTAAAATCGTCCTTACGTTCTCGGTATTGATTGGCAGGGCTGACAGTGATTGGCAGCGGTTGCCGTGGCAACGCCACAACGACACGTAGCAGACCAATAGAAAAGCGAAACAAAATGTTTCAATGCTGCACTCACTGTGGATTTAGGGGAGATATTATGAGGCTGTTGTCATTAGGGCGATTGCTGTGGAATCGCTGAATCTTGACTCGGCGGTGGTTGGCTCTCGCTCTCCTCTAGCTCTCCCTCTCCCTCTGTCTCGGGTTCGCTCTCTGCGCGCGCGCACCGGGCCGCTCTCCTTCCTCCCTCTCTATGTGGCTGCGCGTGTGTGTGTGTGTGTGGATGTGTGTAGGGTGTGGGTGTCCCTTACGCCCTTCCTCCTCCCCCTCCTCCTCCTGCTCCCCCCTCCTTTCCTTCTCCTCCTCCCCCCTCTCCTCTCCCTCCTCCTGGTCCTCATCGCCCCTCTCCTCCTCTTCCTCCCCTCGCTCTTCCTCTCCCTGAATTTTCTCCTCTCCTCTCAGGTCAGTCCATGGTATTCCGCTCCCCCCTAGACCTCTATTCCTCCCACTTCTTGTTGCCAAACTTCGCCGATTCTCACCACCGCTCCCTACTTCTGGCGAGTAGCGGCGGCGGGACTGGTGCGGGAGGCGGCGGCGGCGGCGCGGGCGGCGGCAGCGGGAACTGTGCGGGAGGCGGCGGTGCTGGCGGAGCAGGCGGCGGCGGCAGCGGCGGCGGCTCCAGGGCCCCCCCGGAAGAGTTGTCCATGTTCCAGCTGCCCACCCTCAACTTCTCGCCGGAGCAGGTGGCCAGCGTCTGCGAGACGCTGGAGGAGACGGGCGACATCGAGCGGCTGGGCCGCTTCCTCTGGTCGCTGCCGGTGGCCCCCGGGGCGTGCGAGGCCATCAACAAGCACGAGTCGATCCTGCGCGCGAGAGCCGTGGTCGCCTTCCACACGGGCAACTTCCGCGACCTCTACCACATCCTGGAGAACCACAAGTTCACCAAGGAGTCTCACGGCAAGCTGCAGGCCATGTGGCTCGAGGCGCACTACCAGGAGGCCGAGAAGCTGCGCGGCCGCCCGCTCGGCCCGGTGGACAAGTACCGCGTGCGCAAGAAGTTCCCGCTGCCTCGCACCATCTGGGACGGCGAGCAGAAGACGCATTGCTTCAAGGAGCGGACTCGGAGCCTGCTGCGGGAGTGGTACCTGCAGGACCCCTACCCCAACCCCAGCAAGAAACGCGAACTGGCGCAGGCCACCGGCCTCACTCCCACACAAGTAGGCAACTGGTTTAAGAACAGGAGGCAACGCGACCGCGCCGCGGCGGCCAAGAACAGGTCAGTGGCGGGGCCCGCGGCCTGGCTACGGTCTCCGGGGTCGGGGAGGGGGAGAGGGGTTAAAATGGAGGCGGGAGGGGCAGGGTACCAGCGGTTGCCGAGCGCGCGAGAAGCCATGACCCCCTGGCCAGTTGGAGAAAGTTTTTGCTTGCCCAGGCGTGCGGAAGAGGAGCGGGCTCTGGGTTTACTGATTTTTTTTTTTTTTTTTTTTTTTTTTTTTTTTTTTTTTTTTTTTTTTTTTTTTTTTTGCCTCAGAGAGGCTTTCGTCAGTGTGGAAAGTGTATGTGTGAGGTCCTAAGTGTCCGCAGCCCTTGGTCTCTGCCCCTGGGAGCCTTAGCCCTGCAATGCACCCTAGCTTGCCTCTTCAGCTGGGTCTCCAGCTCAGTGGTCCTCAGGAGCTTACTGACAGGGAAGGAGGGAAGGAAAGAAAATGCTCCTTGCCATTTGGTTCTTATTTCCATGCATTGCACAAACTGGGGGAAGAATCCAGGAAAGGCAGAGAGAAGAAACTGAACCTAGGTCCCTGCCACAAAGAAAAAAAGGCTAATAGCCAACATGCAGTGGGCCTCCTTCCCAAAGCATTGCCATTCTGTCTGACTAGGAGCGGAGAGGTGTGTGCGTGTGTGTGCATGTGTGTGTGTGTGTGTGTGCGTGTGTGTGTGTGTGTGTTAGCCCTCCTGCCCTAAGCAAGGAACATCCCTTTGGTCCCCTAAATTGTGAAGTGAGTAGGAGCAGCCTTGCTGCGGGCAAGCTGACCACAGAGTTACAAAGTTGTCCTGGGTTGGACCCTCAGCAGAGCTGGGCCTGGGGAAAGTAAGGAGTAAAATAGCAAGAGGGTAAGATAGGAAAAGGAGAAAGGAGCAGGTATGAAGAGGGAAGAGAGGAAGTTGGGCGAAAGCTTTGAAAAGAAGCCTATATCCCTACCCGGCCTGGATAGGCACTGAGCCTGGCCTACAGCTGGAAGCAGGGCCCCTGCTGCTGACAGCTGCCCGACTGGGGTCTGGATGTGAGTTCCTGGAGTGAGTGAGTGTGTTCCGGTTTAGGGGGCCCAGGCCTGAGCCTTAAGTGCTCTCACCCGCCTTTGGAGCCAACTTTTCGCTGGACGTGGGGAGAGCCCAGAGCCAGGAGAAGGCCTACTTGTGGAGAGAACCCAGGGACACTAGGTTCTGGCAGCCGCTCCTTGGCCCGAGAAAGAGAGGGCCGGATACTGCTCTGCGCTGTCTCCCTGCCTTCTCCTTTCCCCCTTTCTCTGTTCCTGGTATTTCCCCACTTTGCTACCCCAGCTTTTGCGTTTTCCCTTCCCCGGCTCCTGCGCTCTGCGCAGGGATCCCGAGAGTAAAGCCAGACGATCCTACCCGGAGAGGCGGCCAGTGAGCGGCCCGCAGCACGGGGAATGTATTTGGGGGAGCTGGGGGCTAGAATCACTACCACAACCTGACCGCTTTGGGGCCAGCCGGCACAGTCTGAAGTGTACCGGGGGCTGGGAGGAAGAAAGAGCCTGTCTGCCTCCTCCCCGACTTCTGCTCCTTCAGGACTCGTCGTCTTTCCCTGCGTGACCCCACACTCCCCAGGTGGCCGGCCTCGGGTTCTACTTCTCCTCCGAGGCCGGCCCAGATCTGGGAAGACTTGGGAAGCTCGAGGGAGCCCCAAGGAGGGCAGACGAGAGCCAAGACCCGCGCTGGGGAGGCTCTGGGGTGCTCAAGGAGCAGCCTGATGCTTGGAGGAAAAGATGAGCACAGAGAGCTGAGCGGGCGGGGCGGGGGCGGGGGTCGGTGGCGAAAGGGGCAGAATGGGAGCACCGGCGGTGGGCAGGCCCCGCAGGCGCGGGCCCGAGGAGGCGGCTTGGCGGAGCCCGGTGGCGCGGCCGCAGTGTCAGGGCAGGCGCCGCTCTCTGTCTCCCGCAGGCTCCAGCACCAGGCCATCGGACCAAGCGGCATGCGCTCGCTGGCCGAGCCCGGCTGCCCCACGCACGGCTCGGCAGAGTCACCGTCCACGGCGGCCAGCCCCACCACCAGTGTGTCCAGCCTGACGGAGCGCGCAGACACCGGCACCTCCATCCTCTCGGTAACCTCCAGCGACTCGGAATGTGATGTATGATACCCAAGGCCGCCCTCCTCCCCCTCCCCTCCTCATTCCCCTCCTCCTCTTCCTCCTCTTCCTCCTCCATCCCCAGAACAAACCGAAATCAGGATACACAATCATACACACACAAATACACACACACTCCCACCCCAGCCAAAAATATATAAAAACCAAGAAAAATAAATTTAACACAAACCATCAACAACCCCCAACCACCACCTACCACTGCGGCCACCCCAAAGGACCGGGACGCCAACAGACAGTCACAAAAGCTGATGTTTCGGGCAGAAAACATAAAAGAGGTGACAATTGTATACTTTCTAGGACAAGCACGGCTTCTCCTTTCGGTTCCCACGGACCCGGCACCCCACCTGCATGACGATTTATTTGTATCTGGGAAAATATTCTCTCTAGTTTAAAACGATTTAAAAAGAGTCGACTATACAAAAACCGACCACCACCACGATGACAAGACAACAAAAGCAAAACAGACAAAAAGAGGAAAAAAAATAAAACCGCCATCTCCGTTTGGAATTTAAGAAAAAAAAAAAAAAAAGAACTCCTGGAGAGGGAAATAGCAAATGTTTCTCGCCTTTTGTTGCTCTCTCTCTCTCTTTTTTCCTCTTTTTTTCTCTCTCTCTCGCTCTTTCTCTCTCGCTTGCTCTTTCTCTGTTTTTAAGTCCAAGTATTGGTCAAACAAAATGCAATCTTCTGTTTTTTGTTCAGCAGACAATCATTTTCTTCGTAAGCACCTTCTTCTCTCCACTCTGTCACTGCCTGTGTGGGTACTGGTTATAAATGTGGAAAAAGAATAGTTATGACTGTAACAGATTTTTATTTTTATTTCAAAATTTTATATGAATTATGTATATCTTAATGATCGGTCATTTTCCCAGTTTGTAATATATGTGTAGAAATTGCCTGTATATGATATTGCTTTTTCTCCTCTCCCTTTCTTTCTTTCTCTCCTCCCTCCCCGCTCACCTGTCTCTTTCCTTTTTCGGGATCCCCTCCCGTTTGGTGTTCCTGGCGTCCACTTGGCAGTCAAGGCGTGCGTGGCAGGCTGGGTTGGGAAGAGGGACCCCCGTTGCTAGCGAAAGTGGAGAGTGAGACTGTAGTATTCTTATGCAAAAGCTATTTCAAGTATTTCTTAGCTGCTTTGGAGATATCTCTCACTCCCCATAGGGCGCTTTTACTGTTATCTTAACTGCGTGTTTATCTATATGTAAAAACTTTCTAAAGCAAATACAGTATTCTCCATTTTCTTATCACTCCCCGAGACTGGTGTTTTTGTCCGTCCCTGTGCTGAAGCTCCGGGATGCTGTGGCCCAACCTTCCTTTCACTCCAGCGACACAGTCAGAGCTGGAGCAGAATTTTCAGGCTAGGTCTGAGCTTTTTTCCCGGAGGAGGGAGATGGGGAATGGGAATGGGCTCTTCAGAAAAGAACCAAAGCCAAATCTTGAGTGAAAAGGCAGAGAGGGCACAGGGGGAGGGGACTACAGCCAATTTCTTCAGCAGGAGCTGCCAGGCCACGATCCCCAGAAATTGTAGCCTGTTGTGGCCCTTATGGGTCATCGAGGGAGTGTTTGGTGTCTTTCGATGTTGTTGCTTTTTTTTTTTTTTTTTTTTTTTAAGGGTAAACGCACAAGGTGGCCAAAACCAAGCATCCAACCAGAGTGGAGCTGACAGGTTTTGTCTATTTCCTTTGTGGGAGGTGAGGAGGCAACTGTAGCGAAGTGGGGAGGGTAGGGAGAGCAAGGTAGGAGTAGTTTGAGGAGAGTAGGGCCTAGAATCAGAATGAACACCCTTACAGAACGAATGTGCGAGTGTCCGTCTATGTGACTGGATGACTTGTTTTATGGATCTTGATCTGTATCCTTGAAATTTCTTCTGTCTTTTGGGGTTTACTAGAGTCCCTCTAGCCCTAATATATTTCAGAGTCGATTTACACTTAAACAAACAAATAAACAAACAAAAAATCACCACCTTTTGCTACCAGGCCTTCCCTCCCTGAGCAGGGCCCCCACAGTTTCCTGTGATGACATGGCTGTTGGAGCCTCCCAAGCTCTGGGCCGGGCCAGGCCAGCCTGCGCGCGAGGAGGAGCCAAAGGTAATTTCAGAAAACTTGCCTTCACTTGAAAGTCTAATTTCAAAAGTAAGGAGGATTAGGGAGAAACGTGCCTGGAATTTCGCGCCCCCGTTTCCAAACTAATTTTGACTTCCGATTTCCTTTTGTCCCCATGGCAACACATGGGCTTTACACAGACTGCTCTGGGCAGGGAGGCGGCCGTGCCCAAAGGTGCCCTGGGTGCGCTAGTGGGGCCTGGCGCGCTTTGCTTGCGTGGAGCGAAAAGTTCCCGCGCGCCCCTTTCCTTAGAACCAGGACCTCCAGACAATGGCGAGAGCTTCCAAGTTCCGAGGCCTGGCATGCAATGTCAGAATCTGTGCGTGTGTTTACTGATCCAGAAAACGTTCCTCATGATGCCACCTTTCAGGCAATATTAACCCAGGTGGTAGAAATTTGGGGAAGGGACTGCCTGGGTTCAACCCAGCTTGAGCCTCTGTTTTGGTGCACAGAATGATGTCCTAGATGAGAGAATATGTCCCCTACCCTCATTTTTTTTTTCTATTTAAATGGCTTGTCACATACTTCACCCAGAACTTAGGCCTAGAAACCCAAAGAAGTGGCTGCCTCCCATGGTATGGAGTGTCTGGATTGATCCTCCCCAATGGCCTAACCGGAATTTATGAGTGGAAGGAGAGACATCACATTGCTGGAGAGTGACTCCTGGAAGGGCTTTACTGGTGACACTGTGGAGCAGATGCCTTTTTGTCTGGGGACAGGAGATAAACCTGTGGAGTTAAAATCCTTCCTTCTCTCAACATCCCAACAGAGAAAGCAAGTTTTGGGCATCCAAAAGGAGGCTGTCAGACTCCACAGCAGCTTTAGTTTGGGAGGCCTAGGCCCTGATGGGTGTCACCCACTTGCCATCTGTCTGTCTCTACATCATCTATCACATTCTCTCTCTCCTATATTTCTACCCAGGTTTGTACATATACCAACACTCTACTCTGCACTTTCTGACCTTACCTACAGATTCCCCACAGGAGAGGCATGAGTGCTTGTTGTGAGTGGTGTTAATGTGTGCAATCCTGAATGCCGGGCTTCAGCCGTGCAATCAAGGTCTGCATATAAAGTGATGTGTGTGTGACACCTGATATAAATGTGTGTGTACAATGCATATGTGTGTGCCCAGTATGTGTTTTCATGTATATAGCCTATAGTATCAGTATTTGTGTGCGGCTTGGGCAGTCTCTAGGTACCTAGTTCTGCAAGGAGTGGCTGCGGTATATCTACCTACAGGATGCTGTGCATTCGGGGCCTTTCTGTGCAGTAGACAGGCGTCCTGTGGGTCGTGATTCTGGTGTGGTCATGTGTGGGCCCCACAGATATGACCGCCAGGCTGCCCAGTCCTAACTGACCTTTCTCTCCCTTTAAGTAATGGGAGGTGGGAGTCACAATGGGTATTCTTTGACAGAAGCGCAGAGGGGATGGGGCTCTGTGGCTTCCCCAGTCCATCCTTTACCCTGATACACTGTAGATATTATGTTGTATCTGGCCCCTGCTTCTTTAAACATCACAATGAGGGCAAAGAGCTACCTTTCTGGCCAGCATCCCAGCATCCCAGTGGCTGTGGGGCAGCGCTAAGGGTAAAGGCCTGGCTGAAGCCCTTTTTCCTGTGGTGGAAAAGCCATCGCAACCACTGTGCATAACCCCTGCAGCCTGGGAATGTTTCAGATTGTGCCTGGAGTTGAGGCGTGTGTGCAATGGTGTGTGCTCTTGAGTGGACCTCATCAGTCAGGCCTAAACGTTAACTCTCTGTCCCCTCTGTCCCGCCTGTGGCAGTCCACCAGCCAGCTCCTCTCCTGCCGCTGTGCCAGAGTGTTGGCATACACTGCCCTGTGTCAATGTGCTTCCGCCTGGAGTCTTGGCCAGTGCATTCTGTCTCAGAGCCCCCCTTCTGTGCACGGGCCTCTGTATACCTGGACCACCTATGCTAGCTAGTGTATAAGGGGATTGAAGAATAACAGCGAATTTGGGGATATTCTCTTCATTCCCGCCTCTCTCAGAGAAAAACAATAGCAATCTGGGATTTGCATGGGGTGGGAAACTGGAAAAATCTGTATCAAAGTCAGTGACCCCTAGAAGCCTCTTGCCTGAGGGAAAATAGGCCAATCTACCCCTTCCCTCCTGCTCACCTCTTCCTCCTCATCTTTCCCCACCAAACTGCACCACTCAGCCCCAACTTGACCCCCTCTTCTTGCCCTCCTCAAACCTACAGAATCCACTGCCCAGTGCCAGCACAGCTGATTATCCCTGGCAAAACCTATAGCTGGTAAAAATGAAATGACCTGGAAGCTGCCACGGCACGGGTTTGGGTGCTGATGGGATTGGAGGCACAGGAGCCTGGCCAAGCCCAGCTGAATTTGGGCTGGAGGTGGTGGTACCAGCCATTGATGACTGAACTTTGGACTTGGGCAGGACTCCAGTGGGGTGTGGGAGGGCCAGGCCCAGGCCTATGCAGGCTGGGGTGGGGTGGGGGGTGGAGTGGCTCACTCAGCTTCTTCGGAAAGGAGACCTGGCTCATCGCTGGAGTCATGGGAGCTCACAGCCTAGTCGCAGGCCTGGGAGCGCTTGGCCTCCACAACATTGGACGTCCCCGTCTCTTCTTGCTCTCCCTGTCTTTTTCTGCTTCTGTGGCCTTCTCTGTTGCCACCTAGGTCTTTGTGTGGCTGTCACCTGGAGCACCAGCCCCCATCTCAGGGGACTTTCCCCGTTTTCTCCTATCCCACCTCTACCGAAAGCACTGTGGCTGAGACGTCCAGCTTAAGGGGAACACAGGGCTCAAGTGCTTGCGCTCAGGCACACTCATCTTCCCCCTCTATCTACTGTTCTTTAGCCTCAGCTGAGTTGCGCCTCCTCTGACCCAGTGCTAGGGCCCGGGTGGGCGTCTGGCCTGAAGGGAGCCAGGAAGGAGGGGAGCAGTGCTAGCTGGGCTCCAATTTCTCCGGTCAGCTGAGCACAACTTTCCATTCGAGTGTATTCATGCAGCGGCTGATTGAACTCCACAGTGTTGGGCGGGGCTCCTCAGGAGGAGGCAGGCACAGCCAGGCAGACAGAGGCTACACCACACACACACAAACACACACACTCAATTATCTACACAAACACACCCCAACTCACCTTGTGCACACACCTCACCTCTAAGCTATTTCATCATAAATCCTATACAGCCTTTTCTCTTATTGTCCACCCGTCCCCAGAGCAGTTTCCTAACACCCATAAACCTCCTTCCTACACAACATAGGGTCTGCTTTTCTGATTTCCTTTCTGCAGATTCTACATCAGTCCTCAGACACAAACACAAGAACCCTCCATCCTCCTTCTCCCCTGCAGGCACACTCTCCAGGGTGCACATACTCCAAACCCACAGACGCACACACAAACATGCCCAATCTCACAGCTGCACCCTCCCACAGAGATATCCAGAGCTGTCTCCAGTGTAAAAGAAACATATCTGCATAAAACAGCATTAGCACCAATAAACATTTAACGGACAGCCTGTTATATACAGTACAGTGGGCTGGGTCTCATCAAAAGTTCACATACAAGAAAGGAAGCAGATGAGCAGTAAATGCAGTCAGAGAAGACAGCCACTACACACCTACCAGGACAAACACATGGAGAATATGCAGAGGAAACCTTCAGACACACATCATAGATGTGAGCCAACCCAAAGATATAGTAGAAATGTCACCCAGAGGCACTTCAGCCCTCAAACCACATAGCCTGACTCTAGGCACTAAGAGGTCACCCATTTGTCCAACCCCAACACACACGCACGCACGCGCGCACACACACACGCCAGGTGAGGGCCTCAAAGAAAGTTGACAGTAACCTAGATAAGCACCTTCAGAGAAACATGCCCAGTCTTGGAAGTGGTCAGGTAAGAGGGATCTCCATTTTATAATCCACCTCAAATGCCCAGGGCATTTGTTTTGCAGAACAAGAAGGGAAGGGACAATAAAGAAGAGGGAGTTAAATTATAGGCAGGGGAGAAAAGCAAAAGGAGAGGGAGATTGAGACAAAAAGTGGGAGGGACAGAAACTGGAAAATAAGGAAAATGTGGGGGAGCAGCTACTTCCCAGTCCAGGCTGGAGGAGGGCCAAGTCCAGTTGGAGAGATGGTGCCACTGTAAGCACAGAAACTCTTCGGTCTCCAAGAAAGTGTCTAGGGGAGCTGACTTTGTGACCTGGGACGTGAGCAAGGCAGCCTAAGACCCCAAAGTGCCTGCTCCCTTGTGGGCTTGGGAGTTCAGGCAGCTTCTTTTGCTCAGGAGGGGCCCAGCGGGGAAAGCACCGTTCTCCACATCACAGGCCACTCAGGAGCAGCCTCTCCCCTCACACTACACCCTCTCAGACACCCTCCCACAGATGACTTCCTTCACAGCCACCCCTACACACCGACAAACACACACACACACACACACACACACACACACACACACACACACACACAGCCTCTCCCAGGACCCACTGGCTCACCACCCCTCCTGCACAGAACAGAAGCACATCTCCACTCCTAGCAATGTCTCCTTATTCTTTACAAAGAAGTCCATGACTCTCACCGATTTATTCACACACTCTTTTCTGAAAAAGAATGGGCCTTAGCTTGTAGGAGTCTAACCCTTCAGACACTGAGGACTTTACAGAATGTGCTGGCAAGACAGGAAATCACAAGGAAGGTCACATACACATGTAGATATCTCCTTAGGCTGCTCACTGTGGGCTCATGGAGAAGATGGAGATGGCTGTGGCAATGCCACAGTCCAGAAAAGCACAGACTGTTCTCTTCCCCTTCGAAAAGGTGGGACTTGAGACCGGGAATGAATTCTCAGGCCCCTGGAGGTGAAGGCAGGAGAGTGTGTGCGGTCCAGAAACCTAAACAGAAGGTCTGAGGGTCCTAGGCAAGGCCCAGAGGGGAGATGGAGCACTGCTGTGTGTCCCCTAAGTGGGAGTCTGGGACAAGGCCCACCTGGCTGAGTGGGTGTGCGCTCCCCTCGATCCCCGCTCGGCCTCCCGGCTTCAGCGGCGCTCCCTCACGCTGGGCCTTTGTCCCAGCTTCCCAGACTCGGACTCCGTCTTTCTTCTTTCAGGCCGCCGGGAGGCGCTGTGGCCGAATCCCCGCCGCTCCGGGCCTGACGCCCTGCTCCTCCGGCGGTGCCGACTTTCCCCGCGCGGGGTCCCCGCGGTGCTGGGTCGCCCCAGGCAACTGCCGGGCCTGTGCCTGTGCCTGGGGGCGGCCTGGAGCCTTTCCAGGCCCGCAGTGGCTTCAGTTTGTTGGATTTCGAGATGACTATTTACTATCACATCTAATTTGCGATCATTATTAAACAGAAATTCTTAGCAGGGCCCCTTAATGATTGAGCGCACGGCTAATTACCGGCGTGCGCGCCTCCGGCTCTGCAACGTCAACGGACACCACCACCTCCTGCCTGTCTGCCCCCACCTCGTCTGGGACGCACGGGCGCCGCCCGCCAGGCCGCACTGGGAGGAAGGGCAGATGGAAAGATAGGTACACACACATGCGGGCACAGGGAATCCAGGCTCTGGCTACCACTGCTGTTTCCTGACGTCTCTGAGCTGGAAGCGGCTCTGCTTACACAGGAAGGGGGCATTGAAGCTCAGAGAGGGCAATGGCTTGGCTACTGTCACTCAGCCAGCCTCAATCTTAACCCCGCCACAGCGATACATTTGGTGCCCTCTCGGTGTTTCTCGCGCCTGCGTTCGGTTAAATAATTCCCCAAGACCCTTCATTGGGACTGTACGGTGAGGAAAATGCGAGAGAAGGGAGTGGGGAAGGGTGGGGAGCAGCCAGCTTCAGACTCTGCCCCTCTGCGTCATTGTCTCAAACGCTCCTGCAGGGCTGTAGCCCCAACCAAAACGCGCATCCTACACGTACCGGATGTAAGCGAAGCGCGGGCAAGATGCTACTCGCGTTGTCATTCTTTTGACATCCAGAGGATGAGCCGGGATTTCAGACTGGACTGGGCTCCGTTTGCACCACCGGCGCTTCCCAGTGGCATGGGACTCCATGACGAGCATCAGAGTGTGAAGTGTGTGTATACACGTGCACTTCGTTGAGTCTGCAGTGAGACTTGTGCAGATTCCCTTGAGATGGAAGAGAAATATTTACTTCGGTGCCCTCTAACACATCTACCCGCAGATGTGCCTGATGAGGGGAGTGTCCAGAACAATGTGTGTTTGTGAGTATGAATGCATCCAACTTAGTACAAAGTCAGAACCGAGGGAGAGGGACAAGCACAGTTAAGCCTTGCCCTCAAGTTACTCAGAGCCCAGTGGACAGCCGAGGTCATCACTGAAAAACGAACAAACCGGGTGGAGTTGCACACAGCGTGTTTTGGGGGTGGCAATTTGAAATGAATTACAACTTTGGGGTGGGAACAGGAAAAGCTTCTCCGAAGGGGTGCCTTGGAGGGGAAAGATGAAATGGATCGCGTGAAGGATATTCCAGGCAGGAACAACAGGAACGAAGGCACTGAAGAGGTTCGGGTTCCAGCGCAGAGCAGTGCAGTACGGCTTGTGTGGTGCCTGGGTAAATAAAGAAGCTGGTGATCGAGTCTGAGAAAGGGGGTAATGAGGGTCAGCTATAAGGTCAGGCAAGTTGTGTGGCCTTGATCCCATGGGTACTAGGGAGCCAAATAAGACTTGCCAGAGAGCTTAAGTCGTCATACCCAGAGCTCTGCTTCAGGACTTTAGTTGTAGGGAGTGAGGCCATGAGCAGGAAGGTTATTTCAATGCGCAGACAAGAAGTGAGGAGGGCGGAGCTAAGGTGACAGCGGGTTAAATAGATTCCCAAGAAGGAATGAGGAAGGATTTGATGACCATTTGGAGACCTATGGGCTCCAAGACGACCTGATTTCTGTGTTTGTTCCTTTTTTATGGATCCGTGAATTGTTCCCAGATCTCATCCTCTTACCCGAGTTCCTCCAGAAGCATCATGCCCTCAGCCTCTCATAAGGCTCATGTCTTGCTTTTTAGAGGGGTGTGTGGGTGGGTCGTGGGAGCCAATCAGACTGATACACCTTATTCAGAAACCTACCCAGGATAAAAGTCCGCTGTGCCAGGGCCCCCTCCCATGCCCATCACTTTTTGCTTTAGTTCCACTGCGCAGTAACATCCTCTCCGAGGGGGGCTAAGGTGAGGGAGGATGCTGAAAGCTTGAGCCTCAGGCCAGAGGGCTGGTGGGCCCTGAAGGAGTAGCTGGAATGACTAGAGGAGACCAGGACGCTAAGTGAAAGGCAGCGTTTTCCGCGTGAAGGGTCCCCGAGTCAGAGATAGAGCAGGGGACTCAGGACAGAGCGCCTCTCCACGAGTCTGGAGAGTCTTCATCAGAACCCGACAGACTAAGAGCAACTTCCGTGCGCGCAGCCTCCTGCCAACCGTTTCCTCGCGTCCTGTGGGGTCCAGGCAGCCCAGCGCAGGAATCTACCGTTTGAGCCTTTAGGACATTAAGGAAGGCTCTCAGGCTACAGGAGGAGGCTCTCGGTGCGGAGGAGGCTTCGGTTTCAGAGCCGCCAGGCAGCTTGGGAGCCAATCAGAGACCCAGAGAAATGGAGTTAGTCCACTTGGACTAAGTCAAACTCAAGTTTCTTAGAGATCCTTCCATTGCATCTCGAGGTCTCTCACGTCTGCTCTTTGCGAACCTAGAGTGTACGCGTGACCGGGGCGAGTCCGTGCCAGTGGGTGTTTGCGTGCGTGGCCTATGTGTGAGTGTGCACATACCTACTGAATGCGTGTGTGTGGGTATGGCAGGCATCAGGTAGCAGGACCCGGAAACCTCAGCCTCCAGACACGCTCTCGGGTCCTAGCCTGAGCTGTGAGTGGGAGCGTAAGGAGGTTTGGGGGGGAAGGATGAAGGCAGATCACAGCTCTGTTCCTGCAGAAGAGTCCAGGACGTGACTCCGCAAACCGAGCGAGCCTAGGAGGCAGAAGATTGGATCCTTTCCCTGGGGGTAGGAGGGTAGGGGGGAGTGCAGAGGAAGGCCTCGGGTCAGGGCATCTGTATTCCACGAGTCCCTCGAGAAGTTTCCAGACACTCGTTTGGAAGCTTGAATGAGCTGAGCAGCCAGAGAGAAGTCTTATTCCGCCTCTGGGGACCTCGAGAGTCAGGCCGGGACGCTCCGCCCTCAATCCTGCGGGAGCGCTGCAGGACTCCCTCCTGCTCTGGTGCGCGCACCTAAACGACAAGCAACACCTGGTCCGAAGCCGAAGGCAGCGCGCTCGGGGCCTTTGGCGGGTTTTTGCTGCCACCTCGCGGCGGCGGTGCGTAGCACCCCAGCCCTCTGCGCCGCGGGCCTTTAGCTGTGCAGCCGGTCGCCAAGGACCTCACTTTGAGCCCCTTTCATTTTCAGCTGGGCTTTCCCCAGCACCTCTCCCTCCTAGGATAGCCTCCTTCTACTCTTCAAGGAATCTTTTATGGACCAAGCCCTTTCTTATACCGAAGTTCACAGTTTTGCGTCTGTAGACCCCTCCACCTTGGCCTGTAGGTTTTGGGTTCACCTTTCTGGCTCTTTCCTTTCACTTTCCTTTTTGATCCCATACCTGCCCATCTGGACTTGTAATTCTGTCTCATACTAAGGGTTTCTTTACGCTGCACTATTAACTCCCTCTCCAGCAGATGCCCCTGCATCTCGTAAAGACAGAGCGTGGGGTTCTGCTTCCACGATGATTGCCTGGTTGGAAGTCACACCGATCCAGCACCCACTCACACCCTCCACAAACAGCTTGCTGAGCGCCGGCCATGCTCCAGGCATTGTGTTACATACACCTCCAGTTCAGCGGATGGAAGAATAGACCCTGCCCTGCGCGATCTGTGGCAGCAGATAATGCACCACACAAATTATAATTTAAATGGCCATATGGAGGTATGAACAAAGGGGGAGCCAGGAGAGCCCATGAAGCAGATCTTGATCCATAAGTATAAATTTGCCAGGCTGGTGAGGAAGGACAGCCCAGAGACTGGTAAGAGTATGTCCAAAGACACTCATGTGCAAGGGCATCGGGTGCTGAGAGGGACAGCTATTTTCCTGGGTGCTCTTTGGTCTGGTGGTTAAGACATTGCTTCATTCTGAAAAGTGTGGCCAAATTTGGCTAATGTATTGAGTAGAAGCTTTGGATTTTCTTCCTTCCTTATTTAGATAGATCAGGAAACAAACTCAGAGTGGTTCAGTTACTGGCCTTAAGCACACTCCCAGTTAGGTGGCCAGGATTATAGAGCCCCAAATGATGCCTGCTGGAAGGGGAGATGTTGGGAGAGAGGTGGAGGTGGGGAAGAGGTAGGTGGAGCCAGGTAGGTTCTATTCCTTTTCTCAGCTGTAATTTTGCTTCTGTTTCTCTCTCATACAACATAAACACTGATCCTCAATCTTTTCTCTACAAATCCATAATTCAAAAAGCTTTGTTTTTGCTTGTTGGCTTCATATGTTTGTGGCCAAAGCTATTTGACCGTAAAACCAGACCTAAACAGATATGAAACTATTTATAATCTTTATTCCTCCCCCTTGGCATGACTATTGGATGTTCCACTGTGGAAATGGTCATGTGTTTGATTCCAGGTACTGCTCCAGACTCCCTAAGGTTGTATTGTGTAATATGTAACATATGTACCATTACACGCACCTTCCTGAAATCTCCTAAATTCTGAATTCCCAAACACATCTTATCCCAAAAGTTTTGGGAAAGGGATTTGTCTATTGCACTAAGTCTGTACTGTCTAAGAATAAAGCCATTCATGGTGAGACAGGAGGTTGGGAGAGTAGGAATTTAAATAATGTAAGAGGATAAAACATAAAGGGTAAAGTTCACAGGAAAGGTAGGGCAAGTTGGCTGCGGGGCAGGGTCAAAGAGCCAGCCCAGCAAGGTTGGTGGCATCATGGAGGGTCCCAGGCATGAGGGCCTTGATTTGTACATAGGCTGGAGAAGGCATATAAATCCTGGCCCCTGGCATTAGGGGCAAGTGAAGGAGCCACACGGCCTTCAGAAAACTTATCTTTCTGGATGTCTTTTTCTTGCCATCTAGTTAGAAGACCAGCCCAGGCCCAGGCCCCTGCCTCCAAACACCCATTCTCCTCTCCAACATATCCAAGCCCAGTGAAGCTTTCTACTGGACACGTCATTGTGGGTTGGGCTGCTTGGCTTCCTGGCAGAGTTTGGTCCATGATAAGCTGAGTGGCTGATGTCTCATGATGCTCCAGGCTACCTCCAAGGAGGGAGGAGATCTAGGTTTCCTGTGGTCACCTGTGTCTATCTCCAGCAGCAGGACTGGGCAGCATGGAGGAGGCTGAGATATATTTAGACCTTGTGAGCCTCCCAGTCCTGTGGTGTGGTGTTATAGGTAAACCTGCACAGGCTCCATCTTGCTTGTTATGATAATGGAAGACGGAGGAAGATGGACTTGAGACAGAATCAATTGTCCTCGTCTTCTCCTGGCTGGGGAACACCTGGGATGCTCAGTGTTAGTGAAGCAGAGAGTGGGCTGAACAGGGAGCTTGGTTAGGATGAAGGACTATGACGTGCAAGGCTGGGTCTTTCTTCATCTTGTTCTTAGACAGTGGATATCAGGTCTGAAGGTGACACTTAACTGCTCAATCAAGGCCCGGCAGGGCTGTCCCTAGTGAGCTTTGGCCAATGGACACTACCTCCCCAACAACAGAAAGATAAACTTTTCTTCTTCACTCAGGTGAGCTCCAGAACTCTTCCTCTTAGATGGGGGAGGAGTTAAGAGGATGGAAGTAGAGGAGGAAATACCCAAGGCCTGAAAAGTTCTTTTTAATTGTGGTAAGACACACATAACACAAAATTCACCGTTTAAAACATTTTAAAGTGTGCAGGGCATTAGTGTTTAGTGCATTCACAGTGTTGTGCAGCTACACCACTACCTAGTTCCAGACCGTTCTCATTGTCCCAGAAGAAAGCCTGGTACCCACTAAGCAGTCCCTCCCCGTGGTGTCTTCGCTTCCCCCTTGCCAGCCCCCCGCAAACACAAATCTACTTTCTACTGTCTCTACAGATGTACCTAGTCAGAGATTTCATATACATGGACTCACATGTGGCCTTTTGTGACTGGTTTCTTTCACTTAGCATAATGTTTTCAAGTTCATCCATTTGTAGCATGTATCAATACCTCGTTCTTTTTTATGGATGAAAAATAATATTCTATTATATGGATATACCACATTGTGTTCATCTATTTATCAGTTGAGGGAAGGGAGTTTTAGGCCCTCGCCACGGAGGGATTACGGCCCCCACGCATGGGCAACTCCAGCCTGCCAGTGACTATATTTTAGCCGTAGAAGAAAAGTCATTCAGGCTGTGCATTCTTGGCTGTTGTCATCGTCAGAGCCTTCTCCCCAACACCCTGCACACCCTGTTATTTCCCAATATGTTTGTTTGGAACGATTCTAACCTGGTGCTGGATGGAAAGAAGAAATGGGACTCAAAGTCACCTAGAACAAGAGATGAAGGCATCTGTGGGCATTTGAGCCAGGGGTGATGGTGACAGCCAAGTTCCTCCTAGAGATCAGGGGGGCTCAGGGAGGCTCATGGGCAGCCTGGCATGAGAGAGCAGGCAGCTGGAGGTCCCTGTCCCTCCCTGTGGTTTCCCACCATGCTCTCTGTGCCTGCTCCCTCTTTTTTACTGCAAGGTCAAGGGGGAAGATCCATTCCTGGAGGAGCTTGGTTCAAGAAGCTTTAAAATTAAAAAAAAAATAAAAGGGTGCCTTTCAAAGAAGTCTCTAATTCTGCAGAAATTAGATCTGACTCAACTGCGAAGCCTCCCCCTTGTGGGGACCAGCTCTCATATTTAATGGCCATTCCCTCCCAGAGTTTCACTCTCTCCTTGGTGCCACACTTCACCCATCCCCCAGACCCAGCTTGACTTCACCCTCCAGGTCAGGTTGGGGACAGATAGGTGCCCACTAATCTCATCCTGGATGGAGTTGGTGGGGAGGAAAATCCATCTCTCCATAAAGCCACAGGTAAGTGTCTCAGGCTTTAAAACTTTACAAGAGAAACAGCCTCAAAGGGAGGAAGAAAAGGAACATTAATTGATTGCTTCCTAGATGTCTGGATGCGCTCACCATCCTATTTCTTTTAGTCCTCCTAGCACGCTGGGTGATTAGTATTTTTCTCTCCATTTTATAGTTAGGAAAATTGAGGGGCTGCAAAAATTGTGGGATGTTTGCTGGTCTCCTCTATTATCCTGGAGTTACCTTGCAGGAGGGTAAGGAGTTCCATTACAAGCTTTCCCCTCTTTCTTCTTCCCCACCTGAGAGTGTGGGGTGGGGAGTGATGTCCCTCGTAAGGATGTGGCTGGTGGCCCTGAGCTCTGGAGGGAAGGGCGCTACAGGAAAGCCTGACGGAAGGTAATTCTGTGGAGCTCCTTTCTTTGAAGCTCCATCAGAGATAATAGTCAAAAGATGATACAACCCCTTGTCTGTTCAGGTAGGGCTGCTCCCTTTCCAACAGCTCATCTCCTATAGCTCTTCAGCTCTTCTCCCTGTGGCAGAATTGCCCCCTCATCCCTCTATGAGAACTGTGGCTGTGTTGTTTTTAATGTTTATTTAAAGCATTATAACACTCAAACCTTGGAGTGATGGGAGCTTGGAACTGCCTTCCTCAGGAACACCTGAGTCACTGGAGAACTGCCTTCCCCAGGAACACCTGAGTCACTGGGGAACAGCTTAGAGACTGGGTGGTGACGGCAACCTGAGCTGGGAAGAGTGACTCCACGAGACCAATTCCCCCACCCCCGCCCCATCACACACACACCCAGTCCTTCCCAGAAGCATAGGTTACAGGAACTCTGCAAGTGACCCAAAAGGGAGCTGGGGTTTTCAAACAGCAGAAGGAGGGGTTCAGTCAGGCTGTGGGGGTAGTTACAGTGCATGTGCAGAAAGTGCCAGACAAATGCAGGGTCCTCATTGAAGTTCCCTGGCCACCAGGGAGCCCATGACCACTTTCTGTGTGGCCTTACAAGGATGAATCTGGGCTTAGTTCTCCCACTAGCCTGGGGTTAAGGCTGTGTTGCATGCCTCTTTGTATTGCCCACAGCACCTAACACAAAGCCTAGCATGTATTTGTTGAATTGATGAGTGAGTGAGCGATAAACACCAGCCAACTCAGGGTTATGGACAGAGAACGCTGGCATTACCAGCCTGACATGGACGATGCCTAGGGAGACCAACAGGTGACTTAGGTGGGACACACTGAACCCAGAGCCACAGAGATCTGAAAAGGGAGAGCAGGTGGGGACTGCTTAGGCATGACTGGGTGACCTGAAGCCAACAGAAGTATTCTCAGGGGTCAGATGTGAGGGACACAACCAGGGAGCTACCAAAGAGGAAGTGCTAACGGGCCAGGTCTAGAGAAGGGGGTGGGCACCCCGGGAAGGCGGCTAACCAGGCTGCGTGGGTGAGGATGGCGGGAGCTGGAAAGGAGGGTGGTCTGAGAGGTGATGTCACACTGCAGTACTTGGAACTGAGACTTGGCACATCCTGGCTTGGGGTCGGTTTGGACACTAGTAATCAAAGCCCTTCCCTGGTTTTAAATCCACCCATCATCTTTTGGCAAATTTTAGAACAACTCTCCTGTTTCTCCCAGCTTCTTTACAGAATTTAAAAGTTATCCATTTAAACACAGATCTTTATACTCGTTTATTTTATTATAAAAATAGGAAAAACATATGTGTTCAGAGTGACATTCCATTTTCTCCATGTGCATGTGTGGGCTGAGCTGGCTTTGGATGGTAATTTCTGGTTAATGAGTGTAATACCTGGAGTACCAAGTGAGGTAATGGATTTCATGAGGAAACACAGAAAAAAAAATAGAACTCACTGTTTGGTGTGCATTAGGGCAAAACTACTGTGTGCTCATCCACTTAGCAAACCCATTTCTATCAAATGAACCTAGAATTGGGACCAGTAGTTTTTGTAGGTTGACATCTCTCTATGCAAAGTCCCCATATATGTGCCACAAGCCCAGCCCCACCTTAATAAAGTGTATTTGATTTTAGGAAAAGGGTAAGTGTATTCCTCCCCAGGTGATTCCTGTGTGGGCATCTCTGAGTTTGTAATTCCTCAAGGTGGTGACTTTGTGCAGGGGAAAAATCAGGCTCCTTTGGGCTTGGGGCCCTCCAAACACCGTTTTCAGAGAGATGCCAATTTATAGAGGTCAGTGGCGTTAGGGTGGGAGGCCTGGTTCTGAATCTCAGTGCTTCCTTGTGATAGCTCTGCAACCTTGAGGGTTCTCATCCTGTTTTCTCATCTGTAAAATGGGCACAATAGCACATATCTGGCCAGGGTTGATGGAACATTAATGAAGTGATGTATGTTTTCAGTACCTGGTATACAGTGGGTGCTCAGCATGTACCTGTGGAGAGGACTCATGTGTGTGGGCAGTAGCTCTGAAATGGGGCAATGGTGGTGGGACCGGGGCAGAGCACGTTAGGGCCTGTGTCCTGCCTGGCTTCCTCCTGCCCAGCCATATGGTAGATGCTGTGTCCAGCTGAGCCTCTGATTTTAGGCCAGCTCTGCCCTCTACTCTATTTCAGAGCCCCTGGCCACCGCCTCCACCCCAATGCCCCCTGCCCCCAAGCACTGCCTCTCCACTCCTCTGATCTGCAGGACCAAAGTGATGGGTTTTGCACACTCGTGGTAGACACAGTCTGAGTCTCCACTCCAGAAACCCCTCTCATCCTTGCTCTTTTTAGTTCCTTCTTTGGTCATTTGGTTCCATGTCTACTCATGCTAAGAGGTACAGGCAGGATGTGGGGCTGCCCCATGCCCACTGTACCACCTTTGCTTTGTTGCACCCAGCACAGCTGTGGCTTTCTCTCTTTTCCACCTCCTATTGTCTTTCTTCTTCATTCATCTCTCTCTGCTTACAGGATGGACAAGCCTTGTCCCTGGCTGCTCCATCAGCATCCTCCTCCTCTAGGTGCCTCCCTCTGTCTTATCTGCCATGCACCTTGGGCTTTGGCTATGGATTCCCATATTGCAGAGAGAGGGAAGGCAGAAAGAAGGGAAGAAGCTTGCCCAAGATGAGCGCCAGAGCAATGTCAGGGCCAAGGCAGGCATTCCCCCACTGGAGGAAAGGGCCCTGATAAACCCAGAAGTCCAGTGAAGAAGGCTCAGCTTTTGGTTAAACCCCCGCGAAAGCCCCCAGCCTAGCTGCATCCTTCCCACACTTCCAGGGCAACGTTTCCCAAACGTATCTGACCATTAGAGGCTCCTGAGGCTCTCGTCAAACAGTCCCACCCTGAATCCTCATTGAGCTCAAATCTCCAGTACTCTAAGTGATTTGTATGAAAAAGCAAGATGGGACACACTGTTCTAGGACCTTGCCACTCAAAGTGTGTGTGGGGTGGAGGATATGGGGGAGGGTCCCAGTGACCTGGCCTGAGCATCACTTGGGAACTCTGAAGAATGCAGTCTTAGGTCCTGTCACAACATGCACTTAACAAGACCCCCAAGTTATTTCTATGTATAGGGGCATCATTGGGTTGCAATTCCTCTAGGAGGTGACATTGTGTAGGGGAAAACTCAGGCCTTGTGACCTTAATCATGTCATTTTCCCAAGCTGAGTTCTTGCTTTTCTCCTCTATAAGTTGGTGATAAGAATATCTGCCAGGGGTTGAGAGGATCAGATTGGATGCTGAGTTGGAATTGTTCACAAAGCTTAGAAACAGTGACTATTCGTGTTGCCTGGCCCTTGCTACTGTTCCTTTCACTCTGGCCGCCTAGGACTCCCCCACCTATTTGTCTTCTCACAGGCGCTGGCCTTTCCCAGGCTGACTGCCTGAAGGCTGGCTGCTCAGCTCCTGCATATAAACTCCTGGAGGAGGTGGTCACATCAGGTGGTTGTTGCCTTGGCCCGCCCATATCCCTTCCCTCCTACTTCCAACTCTGGGCATGGAAACCACATTTCCCCATCACTTGACGGACAGACATTGCTGCAGGACGTCCTCCCACAGAGACTGTGCAGATCCCAGAAACAGCCCAGGTAGAAACTGACCCGGGAGAAGGGCAGGCCTTTTGAAGGTCCTTAGGGCTGGAGAGTGGCTGGACTGGGGCCTGCAGCTGCAGTATCACAAGAGTGAGAACACATCGCCTGGAGCAGAAGATGTATATGAACAGAAGTACTGTTGTGTCACCAGGCAAGGTATTCCGCAATCGGCTGGACTGACTTCTGGCTAGAGAATAAGATGAGGCTGCCGCCAGCCTCCCCAGAACCCACAGCAATTCTTGGCTTCAGACAATTCCTCCTCTATTAAGATTTGTCTAACAGAGCTGCCCTAGTTGGCTCTCTGGAGGCCCTGGGTCTGTCCTGGTCATTCTAGTCATGACAGTTGAACATCTTAGATTTTCCATCTCGTTCTGTACTTTATCCCATTTGTTCTCATAAATGTCCTCCTGTGTGTCAGATCACATGTCTCCCCACTTTTTCTGTCTCAGAAAATGAGACCGTTATATTAACGTGACTTCACTGAGTTTTATTTTGTGGAAGGCAGAGGTACAGTATAATTACCAGACCTTATTTCCCAATTCATTGTAGATTCCCTATTCTGTCTCCTAAATTGCAAATATTATTCAGTCTATACCAATTATTTCTATAACTTTTCCATCAGTGGTGGTGAGTTTTACTGCATGAAGTCACATACAACTACGGCCCAGAATTCCGGGGTGGGGTACCCCATAGCTTTCTGAGACGCGTCCCTGCTTTCTCCCATGTGGTGCTTTAAGGTGTCATGCCTGAAAAAGCAGACATCCTCTCCCTGTGAGAGGACATTCTTCTGAACAACCCCACTAAAATCTATTGACAGTTTTTAAAAAATCATGAATCTGGAACACAGAAGCTTAAAATATATGTAAGAAATTTAACAGGGCAGGACCCTCCAATATCAGAGCACCTGATCTCCCTGTGGGGATGGCTGAGATGCAGGGAAAGCCTCGCTTGAGTGACCATGTGGTTCCAAATCTTGGGAGTGACATATCAGGTGCTCTTGTAGGTTTTCTCTTCACCTTAGGTCTGGAGGCCTTTGTCAGGACTGGAATTTAAAAAGGGGTATCTTAGGACTGGGGCACCACTGGCTGAGGCCCAGGGGCCCAGGCTTCCTCTGAGGGGCCTTCATCCTTTTCGATTTCTTCTTTCAGGGCCTGGCAAGCTTTTCCCAGGGAATTTCCTGTTACCAGCAAATCTTCCTTCTTTCTTCCTTTTCCTTCTCTCTTTTCCCAATTCCCCATCCTCTTCCTTGCCTTCTTCCTCCTTTTCTTACCCTTCTCTTACCCATCTTTCTGGAGACACCTTCCCAGTGTTCCCTTCTCTGGGGCCTGAGTTTCCAGTGACAGGCTCCTCTAGGCGGAAGAGCCGGCACCCCGTGACCCCCCGCATCCCGCTGCACCCCTCCCAGCGCATCTGCTCCCCTGCCTGGCTCAGCGGCAGATGCAGGCACCTCCTGCTTTGTTTCCCATCCTGAAGAAGAGCAGCTGCTGCACTAATTGCCACCAGCAGGGGGTCCGGGGCGAGCCTGCACTCCTCCTGCCACTGAGGCAGTACCCAGTGGGGGGAGGTTTGCAGCAGCTGAATGAGCTATGCCAACGCTGAGCATTATTCCAGGAATTTTAAACTCTCGTTAAAGGCTTTGCCGTGTCTCACTTCAGTACACATCATGCTCCAGTTACTGCTCAGAACTGCAGGGGCATCAGCCTGGGCAGCACTTATCAATATTTTAGCACGAGAAAGGCAAATGATGTTGAAACATTGAACTATATTTCCATCTGTTCAAACTGAAATGGGACAAGCACAGCTCAGGAAATGAAATACCTCCTCCCCAGCTTCCTCGGAAACAGCGATATCCACTGGCCTGGCCTCTGCCGTGCCTCAGTTTCTCCTTCTCCTCTCTTCTTGCTTGGTCCCCAGTGTTCACCTTGTGGTCAAAGCCTAAGAAAAGTGATGGTGACTAGGTGCTGGGTTTGCTGGTAGAGCAAGAGCGGTGTTGCCTCAAAGAAGTTGAGATTGATCACCCTTTTGTTAGAATGTGCCTTACCCATTGATTGACAGGGAAAGGCGGGGTCAAATGTGATCTGTCTCCTTTGGTGTCAGGGGACACCATCTCCATCACCTTCATTGGCCTGATTCAGTGCCTATAGGTTGTCCCTTCTGCAGCAAGACCCAAGATAGGTGGTTAGACATGAAAAGGAATGCGCAGACCATTAGCAGGTGCATAACCGCTACATAAATACCATCAACAAATAAAACATTTTTATTACATTGCCATTTTCCCTGGAACAAAACAGAATTTATTGGCAGGAAAGAATCTTGAGAGATATTGGTGTTCCATTGCCCCAAAGGATCTAAGAAGTTCCTAGGGTGTTTGGAAAGCAGGGGAGGCTGTCATGGGCCCTGAGACCAGTCATCTCAGATGGTTTAGTGATCCCCTATGAGAGCCCATGGGGCATCTTCACCAGCTGGGCCCTCAAGAGGCCTGAGATTCACAGGATTCAAGGAATACTAAATACTCATCCTTTTTGTCTCTAGCCCTAAAGCGGAATGAGGGACTGCTTCCTTTTATTTTCCCACAGATAACCTTTTTACAATTTCTTCACTTGCAGACAAGGCCACCCATATTCCAAGCCAGCTGGAGGAAGAGAGGCTTCTAAAGTCTTCAGAAATGTGGTCCTCATCTTTTGTCAGGACAAGAAACAAAAGAAAGGAAATATCTAGCAGCATTTGAACCAAATATGCAAGTGCAGGTGATACCACAAACAGTCATCTCTGAAGTCTGATAGCCATTGAGTCAGAGATCAAAGCTATTGCTGACATTCCTGGAGAAGAAAGTTCTTTGCAGGTTTTCATGCCTGTGGGGAGGCAGCAAAGTGCCTGGCTGCCCAAGCGATGTAAAAATGTGAACCTATTTGTAAATATAATAGTATAATGTGATACTTCTATCAAGGAGGAGTGCTTTTCAAGCTCACTGGCTCTGTAAGACTGAGGATTAATGTCAAGATGTTGGAAAGACACAGCCTCTTACCTCCCCTTCCCCTGACCATAGAAGATGGGGCTAGAAGGTAGAGAGAAAATGCGGCACTTTGAAATCAAATTTTACACGAGTCTCATGCTTCCTAAGACTTCCCAAGTGTGTCCAATGATTGAGACATCCAAGCCAACCATAACTTAAATCTAAAGATTCCATGGACAGGAAATTTTAAGCAGGTAACTTAATGTGGGTCTGGTAATATTATGGGTATAGGACCATTATGTTTGATACACAGCTTATGATTTTTTCATATTGACCGAAGAAGACCCAGGTTATATTAGATAATCCAACAGTGTTGATTGAGAGTCTACTATGCACCAAGCATCATTCTAAGAACTTGAGCTCTATCAGTGGCAACAAAGAATCTGTATTTTCATGTCCAGGAAGATGGAAATGAAACATAACAAATAAGTAAAACATATAGTGTATTGGAAGGTAACAGGGCTATAGGAACAATGAAAAATATGAGGAGGGAAGGGAACCAGGAAGAGTGGGGTGGGGTCAAGTTGCAACAATAACAACAATGAAAAAGGGTTGTCAGCTTAGGCTTCAGTGAGAAAGTCTGATGTGAGCTGGCATGAAGGAGGTAGAAGAAATGTGTTCCAGGAAGAGAGAACAGCTACGTTAAGGCCTGAAGATGTGTCCGTTGTGTTTGAGGGATAGTCAGGAGGCTAGTGTACGTTGAGGGGGAAACATGGAGAGGAAGTCACAAAAGTGATGCTGCGTGAGAATACCAATGTACAGCCACTGTAAAGAAGGGGCTTGTACTCGAGGAAAATGGGAGAACCTGGAAGGTGGGAGGTGCCGCTCACAGCGTCTGGCAAGCCTGCAGGGGGAGCATGTTTGGATCAGGGAAGGGGCAACCAGGAGTTCAGTTTGGACATGTTGAGTCTGGACATCTATGAACCTTCCTGGTAGAGAGATTGAGTTGGATGTACAAGTTGGAGTTTGAGACAGGTCTGTGGGGAGGGGTAGGAGTTGTTCCCATGTTATATAGAGATGGTGGCTAAAGCCGTGGGGTAGGATGACCTCACCAAGGGGGAGACTAGATAGAGAAAAGAAAAGGAGCCCTGAGCTTTCCAAATGTTATGCATCAGGGAGAAAAGGAAGAACCAGCAAGAGGCTGAGAAGGAGTGACCAGGGAGATAGGAGGAAAACCGAGAGGCTTGTCCTAGGAGTCAAAGAGGTGTATCCAGGAAGGGGGCTGTTGTGCTGAATGGCAAGCAATGCACGTGCTGGATTTAGCAGAGTTTGGCACACGCTAAGAACTCGGCAGGTAATAGATATGTGAATTATTGTATGAGTAGTATTACGGGAGCCCTGGGGGAGAGGAGGAAGGTGGAAGTCCAGAAAGAGAAACGAGCTCTTAGTTAATGAGGTCGACATTAACAAAAATCTACACTCGGTCAGAAACTGACGGCGTGGGGTCCTTGGTCCGCAACCACCAGAGTAAAACAATTCTGTCCTAATCAGCCCTGGGAAAAGGGCCAGAGTTTAGGAACAGGGTGGGGTGGGGGGGCCTTTGACCCTCTCCATCCCATAGTGGGGAATAGGCATCCGGGACACAATTCTGCTCACCTGTGGGCTCTCAAAATGACTCCTGGGACTCCCTTTGACCTTTACCTCTGTCCTAGGGATGCGCTCCTCTGCCAAGCTTGTCAGAGATGTGTGAATGAGACAAACCTGCACATCCTTTGATGAGGCAGCTCACCTGAGCTCCCTGCTTGTGTCTGCCTGTCACTAGGAGAAAAAGACCCCTGCTGGGTTCTCAAAACACTCATCAGCTTGGGCAGTGACTGAGCCATGGATACCCAGACTGGTGCAGACATGGAGGGACTGCTGAAAGAACGAAGGTTCTTGGGGAGCAGAAAGAGCTGACTGGCTCCCAAATGGGCTCCCAGGTGGGACAGGCAGAAGGATGAGATGGAAAGTTCCAGAAGATTCCCTCCATCCCCAAAGATTTCTTCACCTAACCTGTCGATCCCATTTAAATTCCACCATGGAGTCTCATTCAAGTTTTGGGGCTACATGTCACCCTCTCCAAAGGCTCCTAAAAAGGCAGCTCTCTCTGTAGAACACCCTTCTTTCTAGGAGGCTGTTGAAAGCAAATACTGTCGTTTCATCTGGCCCAGGACCTGTCCTGCCTGTGTCATGGGCTGTCCCCGTGCCTGCTGTGTTCTAGGAGCCAAGTCCTACCACTCCACCTGTGAGCCAGCCCAGGGCCACCAGTTTGTAACTTCTGACACAATCCTTTGAAAGGGGAAGGGTGATATTTCCTGTCTCTGCACTGTCCTGCTGCTGGTCTCCTCCCCAGCCCAGCATTTAGGGCAAAGGCACAAGCAGCCAGACAGTCTGCCACGCCCAGCACTTTTGTTGGGAAGGAAGTGTCTCACACCAGGCAGCAGGATGAAAGGCAACGCCAGAATGGCAGTTTGGGATTATTTAGTGCCCTGGGCCTGATGGGCTCACTGCAAGGATTAGAGACTTCCTCTGAAAAAGCCACAGCCACTCCTTCAGACAATACCTTTTCTTCTAGGGATCTCCTGCCCTCTTCCCTATCCAAGTAGCCGGGCATACAGGGAGCTCCCAGTCTGCAAAGGACAGCTTACCTAGGAACTGTTGGTGATGGGGAACTCACCACCTCTCACAGTAGCCCAGTCCATTTCTAGTTGTTCTAGACAGTTTTTCTTTGTACTTATTCAGAAGCAGTCTTCTGCTGTTTCTTCCTTGGGTCACAATGCAAAGCCTGCTGCTCCATCTGGGGCCATGGGGCACCAAATAATCCTACTATCAAGGCACCCAAAGAGTGAGTGCTCTAAACCCTGCCTCGGTAGGAATTCTGGAGATCCCACTGTCCACGGGACACCTCTTTAGACAGTGAATTTTTGGCATTGTTGCTCCCAGTGAGCTTCCCATCCCTCTTCCAGCTGCCCTGCTGCCCCCTCAAGCACCTGTCAACTCCATAGTCCATTCAGTCATCACTCCAGCCAGGTTTATACCGCCTGGGCCCCTGTGTATGATGCTGAGTGTGGCTGCTGGGTGTTTCCTCACAGCCCCTGGTACTCTGGACCCTCTCACCCACCAAGTGCCTGTCCCGGAACCCCTTGCTGGGTTGCCCTAAACCCTACTCATACCTCTTTCCCCATCAACACAAGGCCTGAGTCCTAACCGCTCCAGCCTCTGGGTAGGAGGCGGCTTTGGACTTGGCAAAGGGCTGGCAGGCTGTGTCTTCAGAAACAACCTGCAGCCTTTCTCACTGAACCTCTCTGAACCCCAAACTTCAGAGTGTGTAAAATATACATAACATAAGATTTAAAAAAAATCATTTTTAGGCGCATAGTTCAATGGTATTAAGTACATTTAGAATGTTGTGCCACCATCACCAGAACCCTCTCACCTTCTCCAGCTGAATCTCTGTACCTAGTAAACAATAGCTCCTCATCCCTCCCTCATCTTCTGGCAACCAAGTCTACTTTGTGTCTCTACGAATCTGACTACTGTAGGTACCTCATATAAGTGGAATCATACAGTATTTGTCCTTTTGTGATCGGCTTACTTCACTTAGCAAGGTTCACCTATGTTGTAACACGTATCAGAATTTCATTTCTTTTTAAAGCTGAATAATATTCCATTGTATGCAGTATCACATTTTGTTTATCCATTTATCCATCAATGGACACTTGGGTTACGGCCGCCTTTTGGTATTGTGAATAATGCTGCTATCAACATGGGTGTACAAATATCTGTTTGAGTCCAGAGTGTGTATTTTATATGTTGCCCAAGGAGCTTCTCCCTTCTTCCCCATAAACACACAATGTTCCTATCAAATGCAGAATTCCTCCAGGGCAGGGAGGAGCCTGGGTCTTTAGTAACACTGTAATTTGCACCATTTATTTCCCATTATGTCAACCCTGTTTAGGGAGTTAAAAATCTCTACTCTTTTTGAAGAGTATCGAGTATAAGACCAGTAATGGAGTGGATATACACACTTCATGTTTTCATAGGTAGCGCTTCCACGCATTGCGTTGAGTAACTGTCCTGAATTGGACTGTTAAACACCATGTTTGAGGCTGGGTTGTTATTTTTTTAACTGTCTTGATTCCCCTCCCCCCATTATTTATTACTTTTGATATACAGAATGAGCTTCATGCATTTATAGAGTAATAAGAAGATACATTTGATGTGCCTTATTTTTAACTGAATAAGAACTGAAAGCATGGATCAATTAAACTTATTAAAATGGAAAAAAAAAATCCCATGCAGTGTGTACATCCACTCCAGTGCTGGGGTTAAGACTTGATATTCTTTAAAAACACAGTGGGACTTTTTGACTCCCTAAAATAGGTTAACATAATGCAACCATCCCCCATCCTCAGCTTCCTCCTTTTCCCCATCAGAACCTTCATAATGGCTCTGACAAATCAGTGTGACACCAACTAGGGAGTCTGGCATTTTGCAAAGGATGGTGCCCTAACCTGAAGTAGAGAATCTGTAATGAAGGAACCTCAGGCTTTAGTGATGGACAGAAGGAATTTGGGGCTAAAATGATGCAAATCATGCTTCTCAATGGCCATCTATTTCTATAGAAACTCCAGATTAGGGAAGGTTGAAGGTCATTTACTTCATTTCCTCCTGTTGACCTCACCCAGGCTCTGCTTAAACACTTCCAAGAACCGAGGACACACCACAGTGCAGCCAGCCCACACCAGGTCCGGCCTCATCTCTGAGGAGTTCGTTCTTCCTGCCTGAGTCAATGACTCTCTCCCTATAGCACCTCCTCGGGGTCATTATCTACTCCTTGGGGCCTCCTCAGGATGAGTTGGCTCTCTTTTGACCCCTTTAAATATTGGAGGCCAGTACCTAGTCACTGTGAGGGTGAACATCCTGGCTTTTGAAACATCTTGAACTCTCATGCTGGGACCATAGGGCCTCAGCATAGCAGCAGCCGGGACCTGGTCTGTGCAGGGCCACTTGGCCTGCCCCACTCCTAGTCCTGAGAGTGAACACAGTGCTGAGAGCAGGGCACGTGGGAGGAAGAGGAAGTTACCAGCTGCTGTTGAGTGCCAAATGTTGTTGAATCAGGCTCTGTGCTATTAGTCCCACTTTATAGATGGGGGAGCTGAAGCTGAGAGAAGTTAAGGTTCTAGGATTTCTAACAAAAGTTTGGGGTAAGCATGAACCATTGCAATCTCACTTTTCCAACAGCAGCAGCAAAAGCAGCAGCAGCAGTGGCTCCCCTGTTCCTCCAAACCTGGAGGTGAAGAGGGAGAGAGAAGTCGATCTTTACATCCTCTGAGTTGCCTGGGGGATTTCGGAGATGAGAGTACAGAAAAGGGGAATCTAGGCATTTCAGAGAGAAGCTATTGGCTGTGGGCAGGTTCCTGGCCGGCGTGGACCTAAAATCCTCCCAGCCCTGGTCCATATGTGAAGTCACTTTCACATCCTCCCTGTCCCTCAGCATACTTCCAGGCCCTGTGAGCACCCAGCTCCTCAGCTGAAACCCTCAGGAATTCTGGAGCCAGCTGTCCAGGTCACTGCCTGGTTTTCAGCTCTGTTGTGGGCATATCCGGGACCAGGAGAGCTCAAGGTAAGATCAAAGTAAGGTACACACACACACACACACACACACACACACACACACACACACGAAGATTCCTCCCTAGGGTGGAGGTGAGGGTGGATGTCAGCATCTTGGGCTTGGACATTGAACCCATGGAGTTAATAGAAGAAAGAACAGAAAGAAGAAGGATGTTGAGACTACCCTCTGCTCCCCACTCCTCCACCTTCTTCTCACACCTCTCAGGAATGGGTTGGGATCCTGGCAAGGACATGTAATTTTCCAGTCAAGTAAGAAGAGGGTCTGAATAAGCTAAATTGGGATCTGTGATGTCAGGCCAGCTCTAGGGGAGAGAGAGGCCTCCTCCAGCTCTCCCTGGCTGCCTCCCTCCAGCCCCACTTGTTGGTGGCTCACCCCAGCGTCGCCAGCTGAGGAAGGTGTGGGCTTGCAGCCTGGACCTGCTGGGCTGTCTACCTTTTTACCCAGGCTGGGACTTTCTTGTTGTTGCTCTTGATTGTTTCTTAGCAGGTGATCTTTTTCTCATTGATAAAGCCACTGAAGCTCCAAGCCAGTTTAGGAGGGGACTGCAAAGGGTCATTCAGCCCAAAGAATAGGTGACTTGACCTAGGACACAAAGCAAATGAAAGGATTAAAGGATCTGAAAGCAGGACATTTAGATGTTTATATTGCCATTTCCTCCCAGTTCTTAAAGCTTCACTGTGTTTCTCTGGAGCCAAAAAGTACGGGTGAATTGAGAAAGGGGATGAAGCAGAGGTATAGGGTTTTCACTCAAAGCCACAAATTTTGGAGACTTGTCTTGGCATGCACAAGAGAGGGGAAGAAAAAAAAAAGTCAAAGCAAAAGTCCCAGGCAATTTCTGGCTAAGAGATTTGAACTGTTCTAGGGAAGATTTGCTACGTGAAACCATCTGACCGGGCACCAACTCCTTTGTTCAGGCACCGGTCAGCAGCAACCCTGGGCCCGCATGACCTTCAAAAGAGGCATAATCAGATCCTCTTTTGCACAGCTGGAGACCCCAGGTGAACTGTTCACAAATGCACAGAACTGGGCATCCATAGAGAAGGAGAGTTCAGAGGAGAGAGCAAAGCTGGGCCAAGGTGGAAGAAGAGGGAAGGGGTGTGGCCAGGCACCAATGACAAGGGTTGACAAGGGAGCAGAGAGAGAGTGATGGTGTGTGGTCATTGGAGTAAGCATAGGTGTAAGTTGCGATGATGGCCATCATTTACTAAGCACCCAGTGTGTGCCAACAGCCATGAAAGATAGGTATTATTCTCATTTCACAGATGAAGAGACTGAGGTTCAGGGAGGTCAAGTAAATCACTCAAATTCACAGTGGCACAATCAGCGTGGAGCTTGAATCTAGGTGACTCCAGACTCTAGGTTCTTTCCTCAGTGTCACATAGGGAAGAACTTGGGTTTGGATCTAGGGGCCACAGTGACAAGACCTGTTATCCTAGAGGAGGGATAAAGAAAGACTTCCTGATGAGGCATACCTGCCAACTCCCATTTGCACAAACACACACAGAGGCCCATTTCTTCAACTAGCTGGAAAGAGCAAAATTTAGAGTCAAGAGGTCAGCTTCATCTCTTCCAATTATTGAAGGATGGTCTCTCTATCTGTGTACTCCATAATATATGACCACCATCATATCTCTCCCCAAAGGTGTATCATACAGATAAGTCCTTAATAAATCTATGGCTCCTGAAAGAGATTAATAATATTTTAAATACTTACATTACTGTTGCTATTGCCACTGCTTTTTCTAAACTGAGCTGGGAGTGTTTTAAGAGGCCCAATCTAACTACAGTATGAACAGCAGAGCAGGAATGGACTTTTCCAGCTCTCCATTCAGCACCATGGTGCTAACCACCTGGTGGTCTTGTCTGTCGTATTCCCGCCTTCAGGCCTCTCTTTTCCTCTCCTCCCTGGGAAGTCTGAATGTTTTCCAATGCATAAGAGAAAATGTAGAAAACCTCAAGGGAAAGCAATCATTTTGAAATACAGTTATTAACATATTTTTTAAGTAGTGATATAGGAATATACATGCTTATCCATTAATGGATTAAATAAGATCAACTGGCAGGACTAATGGGCATTGGAATTTTCAAGTGATGTGAATAGATGTTTGCAGATACTTGCTACAACTGTAATGAGATTTGAAAACATTCACCGCCAGTAGTACTGTGGTTGGTTGCTTCCATTCATAATTTCAGAAAAAGCTAAATTTCAGTTAGATGTCAGTATCCGCCCCCCACCACCCCCAAAGTCAAAGACCCCTTTGAACCCTAGCCTCTTGGTGGGGAGGGAGTAGGATATCTGTGGACTCCAAGTTAGAGACGCTGGTTTAGAACAGTGTTTTTCACCTGAGAGCCTATTAAAAATGTAAATCCACCCCAACTCCCACGTAGCAAATCAGAAACTCCAGAAACTCTGGGGTGGGGCTCAGCTATCTGTGTGTGGACAAACCTCTGGGAGGTTCTGCTGTGTGCTCAAGTTTGAGGACCGCCACCTGGATCTCAGTGGGACACAATTTCTGGAGCAGAATGCATGACCAAGGTGACTCCTTACCCCCAAGTCCTAGAGAATGGCCAGTTGCCCTGTATTTTCCCTGCTTTCTTCAGAGTAACCCTTAACCTGAGGTAGACTGGTTAGTGGTATGCAGTTCAAAACCCCAAGATTCTTGTTCATGCATAATGAAGCACTACCAAGCAGCTTCTGCCACAAGTGTGGAATAAAATATAGCTGCAGGGACAGCTGCTAAGTTTCACTCTTTTATGTACATAAAAAAATGATTGACCTTATAATTATCTCCATTAAAGTGAGAAAACTTGCCTGGCTTATTAGCACCTTTATTAGCACTAGAAAATAATCAGACATCCTTAATAGCTTTCTAATGATTCCTAGAGGACTGAGCCACTTTCAAGGCATCTGCCAGCCACTATTGGGTCATTATGGAGCCTTTTAGCTCTGGTCCACGCAGAATAGGGCACTCGCAAATTAATCAGTGTTGGAATGGGCACTATCAGCCTATGCATCTTTCCTCAGAGCCAGTAATGTCCTTCCCAAAGGCTCTGGAAGGAGGTCCTACACCACAGTGAGCTGTCAGGGAGGGCTGCCAGTTGCAGACAGGACAATCTCAGAAGACCCCATTTCTCCTCTGGCCCTACCTTTTTAAGAGACTTGGAGCACGTTAATCCTGTCCCAGTCTCCTGTGGGAAAGACTGCTAGGCTTATAACATTCCAATTCTCCAATTCAAAAAGCATGAGCTTTGAAAAGCTGAAAGCAAGTTGATAAGCTGGACAGTGGTTTCTCACCTGGCTGGGAGGAGGCCTCTGCAGGTCTTGGGTCTCCCAGAAGTTGAGCTTTAGGGCTGAACAGAACCTGGTAGTGGAGAAAATCGATCCTACATTTCTCCAGCAGGTGGCACCATAACTTTACCTTGGGTGTCTCCATCGTCAGGGAAAGCAGCTCTGAGTTTGTAAACCAGGCATGTGATCTGCCACCTGGGACTTCCCTTCTCAGTATTTAGGACTTTGCTATCCTTTAGGATAACAGACTAACTCTAACTAACCTTCTCCACACTATTCTCCTCCCAATTCCCTCAATATTTCTGATTCTTTATCTGAGCATCGCAAACAAACTTTTCAGAAATACTTATTGTCTTTCTAGACCTGGAGCATTGAGGAAGAATTTGGGCAAGCCATAATTATGCTCTCTATCACCCTAAAATTCAGAGGCTTTCCCCAAACACCCAAAGCCACATTTTAGAGAGATTTGCCATTCAGGTCTAAAGCTTCTAAAATCTACCTACATTTTCAACATAATAATGAGATTGTTTGCCTGGCCAACACTCATATTTCAGAGGCTAGGGGATGCAGCAAGGAGAACATGCTTCAGGACTGAACTCTGTACACTCTTTGCAAAGATGAAATCCTGACCAGTAAGTCACATATGGGAACACACATTTTGACACATTTATGCCTTCCTACATGAATAGGACTGGCTCTCTTTGTATAAAATCTCAGAGTTAATTCACCTTAATTCAGCTGCTCGTCCAGTGTAGGAATGCCTCCTGCAATATGACAACCTGAGGGAAATAGAGTATTTTTTAGTTTGAAGATGGAGTTCACAGCTCTTTTAATGATCAGGACAACCTTGTAAGATACATGGGTGAAGAGACTCATCCAAGGATTCACAGCTACTAAGTGGCAGCATCTACTAGTATCATCTGAGTTCAAGTCCAGCACTCTGCTGACAACACAGCTGCCTCCCAATCACCCTTGGCAAATGGTTATCCAAATCTTAATGAAAATGCCCACAAGGCAGTCTATTCCACTGTTTGTAGTTCTGATTTTGAGAAACACTTTCCCTATTGACTGGTTATCTTCTGTTACATAACGATTATCCCAAAATTTAGTGATTTGAAACAACTATGTTCTCATATATTTTGATTTTGTGCAGCAGGAAACACTTGCCTGGCTGATTTGTCTGTTCCATGTGGCATTGACAGAAGTCATGTGGTGGCATTAAGTTGGCAGGTGAGCTTGTCTGGAGGGTCCAGAGAAGATTCTCTTGCATATCTAGTTCTTTGGCAGGGATGCAGGAAGACAGGACTGGGCTGGACCTGTCAATCAGAGCTCCTCCATGAGGTCTCTCTAGCATGGAGGCCTCAGGGTAGCTGGACTTCTTACATGAAGGCTCAGAGATCCAGAAATGAGTGTTCCAGTGATCAAAGTGGAAGCTGTATGGCCTTTATGACCTAATCTTCAAAGTCATATGCCTCTTTCATCATATCCTATTTGTCGAAGTAATTAGAAGCCCAGCCAGGTTCTAGGGGAAGGGGGATAAATTCTGTCTCGATGGAAGAAGTGTAAAACAATCTGCCACCATGTTTTGAAAACACTGCACTTATTAAATTGAAGTGAGCTTTTCTATATCTGCCTCTAGCTCTACACTTACTAAATCTGGTCTCTATTCTCTATTCAAAATCTCTTTCCAAGTTTCAAGGAAGCTTCCCTCAGTATCTAAGATTTATGACCCAATCCACAAAATGATCCTTTGGGATAAGAATTAAAGATAACAGAATTTTCATTCTTGTTTCATTTTTTTTCTATAAAATTTAAAATGAAGCATTACTAATATTTCACATATAGACTGAGGCTGCTACTCACTTTCAGGGTGTTTCAGGTGCAAACATGTTACCTGCTATATAGAAGATATTCCAAGGGAAAAGTGAATATTCCCCAAACGAGTCATCAGTGGGGTCCTTAATCATTTGTCTGCCTTGTGTTACAGAAGTATCTGAATGCCAGGCTAACCATATCTAGTTTTAAGACAATTACCCATCTCCAAATGGTTAACAAGCTCAAAAGGGTTTTGCAAGTATCTTTAGATTGAAAAATTAAACAATTAATGGAAGCAGAACAAGAAAAAAAAAAAGGAAACAATAATGAAATACCACAACATACCTATTAGAGTGATCGAAATCCAAAACATTGACAACGATAATTGCTGACAAGATTGCAACACAACAGGAATTCTCATACATTGCTAGTGAGAGTGCAGAATGGAACAGCCACTTTGGAAGACAGCTTGGTGGGTTTCTTATAAAAGTAAACATACTCTTACTATTTAATTCAACACTCATGCTCCTTGATTTACCCAAAGGAGCTGAAAACTATGTCCACACAAAACCTGCATACAGATGTTTACAGCAGTTTTATTCATAACAGCCAAAACTTGGAAGCAACCAAGATGTTCTCAGTAGGTGAGTGGATGGATCGATGGTGGTCCACCCAGGCCGTGGACTATTGTTTGCCACTAAAAAGAGATGAGCTACTAAGACTAGGGGAAACTTAAATGCTTGTGACTACGTGAAAGAAGTCAATATAAAAAGGCTACATACTGTATGATTCCAATTATATGACATACTGGAAAAGGCAAAACTATGATGACAGTGTAGAGATCAGTGGTTGCCAGGGGTTGGGGGAGGCAGGAGGGATGAATAGGTGAGCACAGAGGATTTTTAGGGCATTGAAATTACTTTGTATGATGTTATAGTGGTGGACACATACTATTATACATTTGTCCAAACTCATAAAGTACAACAGCAAGAGTGAACTCTAATGTAAACTATGAGCTCTGAGTGATAATGATGTGTCAATGCAGATTCATCAGCTGTAACAAATGTACCACTCTGGCAAAGGATGTTGATAATGGGGGAGCCTGTGCATATGTGGGAACAGGAAGCATATGGAAAATTTCTGTTCATTTTTGCTCAATTTTATAATAAACTTATAACTATTCTTAAAAATCGTCTATTAAAATTATATATTTTTTAACGGCAAAGCAAGCACTTGTTCAGCTTCTGGTAACACTTTATCTACCATGTTATGAGGTAAAAACAATGCTATCCTAATCATATTGAACATGGAGAGACCAAAAAGATTAAAATTATCAAGGTTATTTGAAATATGGATTTGCATCTACTATTGTTATTGATGTCTTATTAAAAATATTATAGCTAATTTTATTCTTCATTTAGTTTTAATTATTTTTGTTTTATAATATACATAATATAGTATACAATGTATTTAAAATATACATATGAACTTCAGATATTTTTTCTAATGCGACATAGAAACAAAAAGGTTTAGAGATCAATTGATTTCCATCTCTCCATTAATTTTACAAGAATTTATTAGGCATGTACTATATACACATACTCTAGTAAATACTAGTAAATTTAGTAAATACTAAAAATACAAAAATAAGATTTTTGCTTTCTTTCATTACAGAAAGGAAGATATGTAAAAAAAAGTAATTGGAATAAAGTGTCATGAGCACTGTGGGCACTCACTTAAGTAAGAGTGGGCCAGTTGTACCTGGGGGAGATAATTAGGCAGCTCTTCACAGAGGAGTTGACAGATAGATGATCCCATGGTCAGAGTGATACCCTTACCTCCATAAGCAATGCATGGCGGCAGGCACTTGCCCTCTCACTTCACCTCTTTTTTGGACCTTCTGCAGCCCTGACACGGCTTCTTACGAGCACAGTGATCAATTTTGCATACAATATCCCAGAGAGCAGGGAAAGAGAATATTTCTAACCCCCTTTCTGGTGACACTTGGCCCTAGACCAAACACCCTGTGAACACAGGGCCACGTCTTACACATGTTTGCAAACTGCCCCCGGGTGTGATGCCTGGCACAACATAGACTCTTGATTAATGTGTGACTGAATCACAATGAGCTTCTTGACTGTACTAGCTCACTGGTTAATATCTTTGGAGATTAGCTAACTATAATTCCCATGCTTTCACCTTTAGCTCCCCAGCCCACAAATTTAGATTATTATCCACCTTCAGTCTGTCATTCACTTGCCTTGGTTTACCTATCCCTTGTAAGCCCACTCATGTACCTTTAAGAAATCTTCCTGAATTTGTTTTCAATCTCTCGGTCTTTCACTCTCCAGAAGAGTATAGTGTCACCTGCAAGAGTAGAGATTTCACTGTGATCCTCCGGGTCATTTAAAAAATGAGCCAAATGGTTCTGAATTTCTAGGCTGGAAAGAAGATAAAGTCAACCTCTCTGGCTTTTTGATAGCTTTTCATCTCCTTCATAGCTTTTCATCTCCTTCATAGGTATGCAGGAACAATTGAAGGATTTTCATCGCTCTGTCTGTTTCTGGACCCTTCCTGACAATGCCAGCCCAAGAAAGCCTGAACTAAAAGTGGAGATATCTCTAGTTGCATCTTAAGACCAGACAGAGTATCTGGGGACCCGAGTGGCTGGGAACTTTCTTCATTCAGGTGCCTGGGCCATGCTGTATCTTACCTTTGCATAATACCCTCTGGTGGGGACAGAAAGCACTGGGAAACTAGGAGTTATCTTCTCAGCTAAGCCTGCTTCACAGCCTTAGGCAGTACTTTGAACTGAGTTGTGTAAGTTTTTTGTGGCTTTGTGAAATAGAAATTATCAGACTTAATACTACACCTCAGAGAAATATTGAGAAAATAAATGCAAATTAGGATTCCAGGAAGGAAGATTATACTCCTTGAATTCAGAAAGAAAGTTTTTTGATTAGAATTAGATACAATTTCATGTTATAGAAAACCCAAGGTGTTAGTAGCTTATGTCAAATAAGGGTTCATTTCTTTTTTAATAACATAAATGAAATCTGGAGTAGAAAGTCTAGGGCTAGAACAACTACTGCAAAGTCATATGAGATTCAAACTCATTCTGTCTGGCTGTTCCACCAATTTTGGCATGCTGCCTCGTGGTTCAAAGTGGTTGTGCTAGCTCTGACCATCAGATCTGTATTTCTGTCAGCAGGAAGAAGGAAAGGAGAAGAAAAAGATCCTTTTCCTTGAAGAATACTTCCAAAAACTTGTATATAAAACTTTTAATCATATTCATTAGTTCTGTGGTACATCTAGCTGCAAGGAAGACTGGAAAATGTAGTGTTTATTCTAGCAGCCATGTGCCACTACAAACTGCAGATTCTATTATTAAGAAAGATGTGGAGAGTGAATGAAGGGGGCCAAAAGCAGTCTGTGCTGAGGTGGGAAGGTATAGTTTGTTACCAGAAAAAAAAAAATTACACTAATAGCCTACCAAGTACACACATAATAACCTAAGGAGTATTGAAAATAATTCCTTTATTTTTTTTCCCTTGGATTACCTAATCAGTTTATACTGGGTTCACCTTAGAGGAGTATCAGGAGGTGTATTAGCCAGGGTTCTCCACAGGAATGGAACCAAAGGAAGAACTTATAATAAATAAGTAATTGACTCATGATTGTGGAAGATGAAAAGTCCCACAGTCTGCCATTTACAAGCTGAGGACCCAGGGAAGTCAGTACTGCATCAGGTCCAAGTCTGAAGGTCTGAGAGTCAGAAGCTTTGATGATGTAAATCCTAGCCCAAAGGCAGAAGACCTATGACCCAGCTCCTGCAGTAAAGTTAGAGAGAGAATTCTCCCTTTATCTGTCTCTTTGTTCTATTTAGGCGATGAATGGATTAGATGATACCAGCCCATGCTACACAGGGCAATCTGCTTTATTCAGTCTACTGATTCAAATGTTAATCTCCAGAAATATCCAAATAGACACACCCAGAAATAATGTTTAATTAGGTAATCGGCACTTTGTGGCCCAGTCAAGTTGACACATAAAATTAACCATCACAAGTCCACCCCTTGTCAACTTGGCATAAGCATCTTCTTAAACCATATTTAATCTACAAATAAAGACAATAACAAAGTCATAATTCCAAGCACGATATAACTATCCTGAGTATTAGCCCCTTCTACAAGAAAAAGATTAAAGTCCTTAAATGATATTTATTCTTCTCCTTGATATCCATTTAAATACTATGATGTAAAATTAGCAATATTTAATAGAATATAAAGACAATCCATCCAATGTTACATGATAAGGGAATAAGAGGGGAAAACCCCAAAGATATTTGTTTAATACACATACATATATACACACAAATATATTCATAACAAAATAAGGAGGAAATACTCATTGTAATAATCCTCATGATTATAAACCTATGTAAATATAGTCCTCATTTCTGTAACTGGTCAAATCGTTGTAGCTGGTAGTTGTAACTACTTTCTTCTACTACCTGTTCTGTATTCCCTTTGCCTTCAGCAAGCCCTTCCCCTGGTCACTGTTCTTTACCTGGTAGGGTGATTCCCAAATGATCTGGGCCATTAGTAGTTTTGCCTCAGCTGGGTTGCTGTAGTTTTCCACTGACCTTGACCTCAGGGCATGGAAATACTAAGAAATATCTTACAGGATCTCCTGTATTCCAGACATACTGTTCCTTACTACTGGAAAAGCAGTTCAGTTTCCTGGTGGTAGTCAGGACTCTTTACCCCAGCCAGCACAATAACTCCCTTCTTTGCCTGTTGAGTCAGAGATGTGAGGAGCCCAAAATGGGCAGGTAGCAGTCTTAACTTCCAGTTTAGTGGAGTCATTATTGTGTCTCTTAATGGAAGCATTTCTCCCTCTGGAACTAAGACCTCTAGGCCAGCAGAGCATAAGGTTGAGGGACTAGGAAACCAAATTTTGCTAGTGAGTCTCTAGGGGTAATAGTGAGTGGTGCCACTTCCAATTCCACCCCTTGATGCACCATATATTGGACACTGTTTCAGAGCACATACTAGTTTTCTAGAGAACCTCACCCCAGCCATGCACGATATTGCACCTAGCTGGCTTGGTAACCAAGTCTCCAAAAGTATTATACCTTTTTTTTTCAAGCTAGCTACTTTAGGATGGTGGGGGAACAAGTAACACCAGTGAATTCCACTAGTGAACAAACATGGGCCCATTGCTGTACTTCTTTCGCTACAGAGTGAGTTTTTTGACCAGAAGCAATGCCATGTTGGAATATGTGATGGTGGATAAGGCATTCTATAACTCCACAGATGGCGGTTTTGGCAGAAGCACTATCTGTAGGGAAGGCAAATCTGTATTCCAAGTGTCTATTCCAGTGAGGAAAATACTGCCCCTTCCATGATAGAAGTGGTCCAGTGTAAGCAACCTGCTCCCAGGTAGCTGGCAGGTCACCCTGGGGAATGGTGTCATGTGGGGGACTCAGTGTTGGTTTCTGTTGCGGTCTCCATAGCAAGGTTGGCTTTGGTAAGCATAAGTCCATGTTACTGAGTTCGTGCATAACCTCCACCCTTGCCACCATGGCCACTTTGTTTGTGAGTTCAAAGGGCAATGACAGGGGTGGCTGGAGAAAGAAGCTGACCGGTACTGACAGAAGGGAGTCACCTTATTCATTTGATTATTAAAATCCTTCTCTGCTGAGGTCATCCTTTGATGATCATTCTCATAGAACACAAATAGCTTTCTGTTTTTTGCCCAATCAAAAAATGTCTATCCACATACTCTTCCCCCAAATTCCATTGCCACCAATTTTCCAGTGATGTTCTTCCTAGTCCCTGACCATCAGTCAAACCATTGGCTACAGACCATGAATTGGTATATAACTGCATGACTGGCAATTTCTCTTTCCAAGCAAAATGAACAACCTGGTGTACTGCTTGAAGTTCTACCAGCTGGGAAGATTTCCTTCACCACTGTCCTTCAGGGATGTCCAGAGAAGAGCTTTAATGTTACAGCTGTCCACTTTCAGGTGGCACCTGCATATCATGCAGAACCATCTGTAAACCAGGCCAGAATCTTCTCTTTCACTGTCAGCTGGTCATAGGGAACTCCCCAAGAGACCATAAGTACAAGCTAGGAGAGAGAAGGCAGTATAGAAAGAATGGGAACCATGGGCATTTGGGCCACTTCTTCATGTAACTTATTTGTGCCTTCAGGGCCTGCTTGGCCTGATCACGTATATACCACTTCTATTTGACAATGGACTGCTGCTGTGTACACCCATCTTTATGGCTTGGTGGGTCAGATAACATCCAGTTCATGATGTGTAGCTCAGGTCACATGGTAACTTTGTGGCTCATGGTTGAGCAAGCCCAGTGGCAGACTAAGAGTTATTATTATTATTTTTTTAATTAATTTATTTAAAAAAATTTTTAAAAATTATTTATTTTTTTAAATGCCAACAGCACCTGGTATTTCTAGGTGGTCTCCCATCTAAGTACTGACCAGGCCTGACCCTGCTTAGCTTCTGAGATCAGATGAGATCAGGCACATTCAGGGTGGCATGGCTGTAACCCTAAGAGGTATTTCTTAGAAGGAAAATAGTTATCTGTGGAGGATGGCAGGCTTTGTTCCAAAATCCTAAGGGCTTGCACTGTGATTCATGTATATAGACACTGCCCACTGACCTGCCTGACCACTGAGACTGTACCTTGGCTCCTGCCATTCTGGACTTTAATCCTTTCTCTGAAGTTTTAGCTTCACTCCTACCTTGTCCCTAACCCCTCTCCCCATTTCTTCCTATTTAATATTATTTGCCTCCGGGGTGACTGTTTAACCTACTCCTTTAAATAATAAGTAAATTACAGTGAGAGTTATATAGTTTACCACCTAAGCACGGGGGAGTCCTTTTATATTTATAAGAATGTAAAAATTTCACCACTTTATGTTTATTAAGAAGCTCAAACTACAAGTCAATAATGAAAAAAAATATTTAAACTTTTGACGTTGAATGTTTTTGTTAACATTATTTTATGTGAGAGCTGAAAAGTGTTTTATATGCACATGTTTTTGTTCTTAAGCTCCTGAAATATATCTGGACAAAAGATCAGACTGAAAGAAAAGCTCTGTATTCTCAAAAGTATGACCAATATAAAATTTTCTAAAATGCCTTTAAAATACTCATCCTTGTATTCAACTAACATTTAATTAGTATCTGCTTTATTCCATGCACTCTTATAGGTTTTAGAATGTTTCATTATTGAACACAAATTATATTCCAAGGCTGTTTGTTTTCTGTCTTGTAGGCTGTGTCTTTGTGGTTGTTCAAAAGCTTAATATGGTTCCAGTTATAATGCAATTATAATAATTAACTTATATTATTTTCAATAAGGGTTTCTTCAAATGTATCTTTCATGACCCATCATTTCTTACTTAAATGTCAATTAAAAAATGGCTTCCAATGAAATAGACAGAATCAGCTATTATGACAACAAATAAAATGTTTTTTCATTGTTTTTAAAAAAGAATAAGTAAATGGTAAAGTGAGTTTTGACTTTTTCATCTACATCTCTGAATTGACACCAGGGTCTAGTATCTCAGAGTAAACAGAAATCTTGAGTTTTCTCCGGTTTTCTTCTGTTAAAAAAACTACAACCCTTTGGGGACCACCACCACCTTCTGAAGAAATCTCTGGCTCCCAATTCATTTGCTGAGAGTCCTAACTGATAAGTTTTGAGCCTATGAGAAAGCAAAGCTCTAGTTCTCAGCTCTGCCCATTTCCAGACGCTTCTCATGTATGGAAGTGGCCTGTCAGAAAAGGCTATTTCAGGCCTTTTAGTGATTTACAAGATCAATTTTTCTGATTTTGAGGTACTTTAAGTCTCTGCGGCAGCATGTAGATCGATCCATGATGGCTGCCATTTCTCCTCATCCTTCTCCCAACCCCAGGGGAACAGTCTTTACTCTGGACTGGTTTGGTATCTGTTATTTTCCCCAAACTCAACAAGTCACCTCAACAATAGAGTGTTGAGGAAAAAGCCTCTACTAACTCTGGGACCTCAGGAAAGTCATATATAACAACATCCTGAGCCTCTTGTCTTTATTTGTCAAATGGGGATACAAATTACTCTCTTGCCTACCCATATTATTGTGAATATTAAATGATGGAGAGTTGTGAAATCACTGATACTTTGCAGAGTACTACATAAATGCTAGCAATATCTATATTATTTTGATTTTAGAAATTATTCAGCTTCATCTTATCTGTTTCTAATTCCCTCCAGCCCCCTGCTCCCTTCCCCAAAAGAGCTGTAGCTCTCTCCTCCAACGACTCACATTTCCTGGTTGGGCTCCTTAGTTAAGCTTCACTTCAGCTTCTGCCCACTCTTTCACTTCCTTAGGCTTGGACCAGTGACCTCCCTCATCAGTTCAGACGTCTCAGGGTGGCTTTCCAGTGTCGACAATGGCTCTGCTTTGAAACAATAGGGTATTTCATATACTTCATCTTGGAACTGACAGAATTGCCTAGCTCAAGTAGAATCCAAATGCTTGTGCCACCACCAACGAAAAAGAGGATGGGACTTCTAGTGGGGCCAAAGTATGGGGTGGACCTCACTATGGGCCCCATTTATTCTGGTATTTGAAGAACAGGGTCTGGCTTCCCCTTCCTTGACCTCCTCACACCCTAAGGGTAAACTGGTAAACCCATGTTAATGGAATGACACTTTAATATACTGCCCCTCAGACAGATAGCCTTGTCCTCAACTGGCCAGCACCAGAATAATGGGGGGGAGGGCAGAGAGCAAAGAGGAAGGCATCCCACCAAGGACTCGCGTCTCAGCACTCAGGGGCCAGGAATCAACCTCATTTTCCCCAGCAGAATGGCGGAGTAGCAGAAGGAGAATGAAGAGGGAAGGGCAGCTGTCCGATCCTAGAGTCCCAAGGTTCCATCTTCACTCTCAAGTAACCTGCACTGGTAGAAATCCCCTTCGTGGTACTCGATGATGTGTCTGCCTACATAGCAGAGGTAGGTATCCTAATTGTTGAGGAGATAACCTCTGTCACCCGGCTTAAGTGAGTCGCTGAGGCTGTGAGCTTCGCTGTACTGTCCTGCCTGGAGACAGTCCCACCGACGACGTTTCACATCACGTTTGCACTGCTGCGAGCTGTCTCCGACCCTCCCCACCTCCACTCCGGAGTTATTTGTGCCTGCGTCTGCCCCTGCTACTCCGCCCGAGATGAGACAGACTGCGATGCCGATCCCCCCTTGGCGCTTGCAGGCAGCTGCAGCGGGTATCCGGGAACAACGAGCGACGCAGACTCGCAGAGTCCAGGTTCTAATGCCTGTCTTGCCGCCGTAACGTGTGTGACTCTGAGCAAGTTCCCGAAGCTGACCTCTCAGTTTCTTCTACCAGTAAGAATAGCTTCTTTGTGTGGCCACTGTGAGAATTAAACAGATACCAGGTGTGTAAAGTGCTTGACGCAAAGTAAGCGTCCAAGAAATGGTAGTAATGAACTGTTATTCTGGGGAGCAAGAAGTCACCATCGGGCTGTCTCTAGGGCCGAGGGTAATCCATTTACCCGGATAATTCTAGCAGCAATGAGCTTCTGAGTGAGTGAGAGAGCCTGGCGGGGCAGACCAGCGCCGGCCCTTGGAAAAGCCCTGTAGGAGGGAATCTAGGGCCCGCAGCTCTGCAAGGTTCGCTCCCACTGGTGCTCTTGCCTTCCTGTCGGACCGTCTTTCTCTTTATGGGACCTCAGGCGTCTCAAGTTTGATTCCTTGGCCCAGGGCAACCGAGGCAGCGCTCCACTGTGGTTCTGCAGAATCCCGGGCGTGGGCCGTCGGGCCTGAGTGCCTTGGACAGGATGGCTACTGGGGATGACAGTTGAGTATGGCTTTGTCTCCTGTGGCGCTTCCTAAGAGTCCCGCTCCTGGGCCTCTGACCCCTTTGGTTCTCGTTACCCCCAGCCGCGCTTCAGCGCGCGGGTTACTGGCGGCGGAGGGCAGGAGGCCCTGAGCTTGGCACTGAGAGCCTGGGTCGGGGCTGCGGAGGCTGCAGCCGCAGGGAAAGGGGATGGCGGGGGCAGGTTGAGCCACGGGATTCCTCCCCGCATCCCGCCAAAAGCCCGTCGGTAACCTCTACTCAGTGAGTTAGAACAGGCTAGGCACTCCAGGAGGGCTGGGCCGCTGGTAGTTCTTTCAACCCCCGCAGAGGCTAAGGCTGCTAGCGTCCTAGAGAAGGTCTGCCCTTACGTTCCCACCCTGTACCAGTCTCAAGTTTGTGTGTTCCTTCAAGAAAGGGAGTCTTTGGGGCAACTTGAGATGCCTTCCGGACATCGCGAGGCCGGCCTTTGGGCGCATCCACACGGCGTTGCATAGTCTCTCTGGACCGCGAGGCCGGCTCTACCTAGAGGCGAAGCAGCCCTGTTGCTGAGATTCTGCTGCTGAGATTATGGGTAAAGAGTGGAAAACTCGCCCCATCGGAGGGCATCCAACCTCACTCTCTGCACTCTGATCCCATCCCCATAATCCAGGAGACCATTTCCGAGTTCCAATCACGCAGCGACCTCCGGAGCTCCGAGGAGATACTCGGGTGAAGCCTGGATGCTGACACCAGGACTCGAGGTCTTTCGTGCCCAGGCTCCGCTCCACTGCTCTGTCCCCTGGCAGCCACGACCTAGATATCCTCCTTCTCTCCCACTCAACCAGTCGCAGTCAGCAGAGGCTCCAGGTATCAGAATCACCTCCCTCGGGCTGGGTTCTGGTGACTCCAGAGGAAAGGCTGGTCCTCTTCCAGGCGCCTCTGCTTTACCGGTCGTAGCCCTCACGCGTAGCCTGACTTTTGCTGGCTCCTCCAAGTGCCCTGGTGCGTACTGGCTCGCTGGCACACCTACTACTCTTAAGATGCACGACCTCCCATCTATGCATACCAGCGTGCATTTTTTCACCCTATTGCAGACCACACACTCTCTCATGTCATTGATCCTAGTATATCCTCACACACTGATTGCTGTCCCCTTCCAGCATCCCTAGGCAGCTTTGAGCGCCCAGAAGACCGAAGCCTTTGCATTAGGATGGGGACTATGATAAAGGAAGGGGCTAGTCAAGAACCCAAGTCCTTCTCAGTTCTTCTCCACCTGCCATTCAATACAGAAATATTCAATTTTTTCCCTTTTGAAGCCCCAGTAGCATGCTGGGAAGAGGTGGGATTTGATGGGGTCGTGGAAGCCTAATTCCCTGCGTCCTGGCTCTGGGCCCTCATTCGGCTAGTCCTGGCTTTTCTCAGGGGTCCAAATGGTGTTTCTTACAGGGACTGGGGAAAACGGAGGACTGAGTAGCCTGGTGCACTCTCCCCAGATTTCCCTGGCTCTGTTTAACCTTTGCCTGCTTGGCACACCATCACCATCTGCTCCCTAGGTAACCTGCCAGCTCCTCAAGATGAGCTTCGGGGTAAGACAACAGGAAACTGAATCCTGGTGAGGATCGCCTAGCTCAGGCCATGGGTTAGGACAAAGGAAACTGAAGAGGAAGCATGGCAAGCCCCCATGCTCTTCTGTGTCCTCACTAGCCCTCCGCTTTTAAGCCCCAAGGAGATAAGTTGCTTAGCTACCTTTAAGGGCTGGGTTCTATCTTCTTCATTTGGTTTCATCTTCCAGGGTTGCGGGTTGCATGGGTATGGGACCTGGGAACAAACGAAAGGCGAATGCGGTCACAGGAGCAGAGAGGGACACTCAGGCTCCCCTTGGGTCACAGAGCAAAACTCCTGGTTTCTTTGCTGCTGCGAAGTGAGGGAAGCAGAGAGAACTGAGAACCCTGTTTGGTGGACACCAACGGGGAATGGTTGTATTCACCTGGTTGTATTCATCTATGCAAAAGTTATGTCCAGCTGGTGTGCTCTTGTTGGGGTCGCAGCTTCTCTCTTGGTCCAAGGGAGTGTGGAATGGAGGACTAGCTTGTAGAGATTTATACAGTGGGTAAGTAGCTGCTCGGGTTCATTTTCAGACCTTATGATGTATAGTTTCCCCATTTAAATAAATTTTTTCGAGGTTAGCTTTCCAAGTGGAAAGGCTAGAGGGAAGTTGCAGCAAATAATTCAGAGCTATACTGGAGTTTTCTTTATGGAATAAAGCTCCGGGAGAGGCACCCTGACCCTTATTGGTGAGTAAGAGCTCCTGGCAAACTCCTGCAATCCTGCCTGGGCAGGTAGGAGAGAAGGTGCTGCAGGTGGGATCCCTAACCCTCTGCTGCCTCGAACTAGAACTATTTCTTTCTTTGGGACTCATTGCCTGGTGCCAAGACCTGCCTGCAAGCTGCACTCACTGCAAGGCCAGGCCCTGGCACCAGCAGGTGGCTGGTCTGGGACTGGCTTCTGGCAGGGACACCAGAGTAAATGTGTGTTTCTGGGGAAAAGCATGATATGTATTTGTGTTTGTGTTCGTGAGCGCACATATTTAGAAGGCACTTATTTGTGTGTGTATCTCTGGTAAATCTGGGCAGGAGGGTGTCTGTTTTGCCTGAGGACATATTAGTGTGTCTGTGAAAATGGGTTGAGGGTCCGTGTTTGCTTCTCTGCATGATTGTGTACATGAGAACATATATGTGTCAGAGTCTGTGTTTCCCTGTGTGGCCACTATGTGTGAGGGGGTATTTTTGGGTGCCACCTACGTTGCCTGACACATAATATGCTCTCAGTCTCAGTGAATTCAGTTATAAATGTATATGCTTGTGTCCTTGTGAAGGTTGGTACACAGCCTGTTTGCCTGTGGGTGCCTCTGAAAAACAGGGGACAGGAAGGGGTCATGCTGGCTCCAGGAGCTACTGCATTTCTCCCTTCCCAGAAGAAAGCCTGGGCCTATTGGCAGGGCTTGGCTTCCTGCCTCCCTTGAGCATCTGGACTCTCAGGCCGTAGTACCTCTTCACCCCAGACAGTGGAGGTTGGCCTCCAGGCCCTACAAGCACAAACCAGGTCCCAGGAGGAGCTGAGTTGTCTCTTGAGAGCAGAGCCTCCAGGAGAAGCCATAGGAGCTGCTGGGGCTGGAATTCCTTTCAGGGTGCCCATCCATGGGGGTACTTGGTGCAGTCCCAGGTGAAGCAGTCTTAGGGGCTTGGGATTCATTCGCTTGCCTCCAGGCCTGCATGAAGCGAAGGCCGAAGCTATCCTCCACACTAAGTTAGCCTTCCCAGCCGCCAGCTTCTGTGAGGCCCTCAGTTGGGAAGAAATCCTGATACTTAGAAAATAAGTGCAGATCTTCGGTGAGCACTGATTTCACCAGAGAGGAAAGTCCCGAGAGGTCCCCGCACTGGAGATCACCTGTCTGGAACAGTGCCTCATACTCTCCCTCCCTGCCCATCTGGGACCCGCAGGTTTGGTCCTAAACATCGTGGTGGCAGAGGCAGGACACTTTCGGTACCTACAGAGACCGCGACCTGAAAGGCCTCAACTTCCTCCTCAAGGAGTCCCGCCCTGCTTTGCCTGGACCGGCGGCTAGACGTATTGCTTAATAGGAGCCTGGGGGCTTGATCCCCCTAGAGGGGAGAAATCGCTGCAGATTAATTTACAGCCACAGAGGCGCACTTAGGGCACATGACACGTGCAGGTGTCCCCTGGACCTGACCAGCCAAGTCCTGGTGCCCGCTTGCTCTGACTTAGAATACACGCCTGCTCCGACAGCCTCCCAGTCACCTCTGCCTTCCCTCCTCCCCTCTCCTTCATCTCCGCTCCAAATTGATAGATTTCTGAACTTGGAGACCTTTGCTCCACCACCACACACACAAGACCAGGGCTTTGCTGCTGGATCAGTGGCAGCCCCTTGGGGCCAGCGAATCTGCCCAATGAGTCGTGCCTGGTTCCGGGGGCTGCGACAACCACTTAGGAGTTCACCCCTTTAGGAAACCTCCACGGCTGCATTTTCTCTATAGCCTTGGTATCTCCCAACACAGGTACTCATGCTCCCCACGCAGCCCCTCCCATTTCCTACCCAAGACCAGTGAGGTGAAGAAAGAAGCTGTGAGGGTACTGCTGGTTAATGGGGGAAGAAAAGTCCCTAGAAGAAGCAGGCTGCCCTCCCCCCCCTCCCGCTTCTGCTGGGAACTTTCAGAACAAGAAAAGGGATAGTGGGCTTTAGGGGAGGAGGTTTCCTAGTTTTCAGACCCCTCACTTTGCTCCTGACACATTCTGTGTACGTGAGAAGCCGTCTGCGGTTTTCAGGGGACTCGTGGGGGCATCGCTGCCCAGGACGGTCCACCAGGGTGTCGAGTCCCTGTAGGGAAATTAGACACTGCTGCACTCATGGCTCACAGGCCTCATGGTATATATCCATATATATTTATGATTTCTAATTTTATTATAAAATAAAAGCAGAAATATTTCCCAAAGAACATTCACAGGAAGGCATAAAAGGGCGCGAGCCGGCAAGTCCGAGGCTCCGGAGGCAGGCTCTGCCGGGAGCACTGTGGCCACAGTCCCGGGAGGAGGAGCAGAGCAGAGCACAGGCAGGGCCTCACCGAAAAAGACAGGGCCAGAGGCAAGGGGGCTTCGTAGGCCACCCTTTCTCTTAAGTTACTCGGAGCAAAGCTGACACCAACAGCCCCTATGATCCCTCTGGAGGGCCTCTGGAGAAGGCCTGGTACAAATGCCTTGTGTTCCTTTTCCCCTCCCACTCCCCACCCCAGGAAAGTGAGGGATGTGAGGGGGGCAAACAGAAGGCCAGGCAAGAGGAAAAGACTGAGGGGTACAGATCCAGGGGCTAGGAGTGCAGGAGGCTGGCAGAGAGGAGAGATAAAAAACAAAACACACAAAAAACAAAAAAACAGACAGCAACAGAGAAACAGAAACCTAGTGAGATGACAAACCAGAAATATGGAGGGTAACAGAGACAGTAAAGGGGAAAGCAAGAAAAGGAGAGAGAAAGGAGAAGAAAGAAGAGAAGGAAAAGAAAGGAAGAGGACGAAAGAGAAAAGAAGGCAAGGGAAGAGAGGAGAGAAGCAAAAAAGTAGCCAAGAGAAGGTAGCGGGGGAGAGAGAGAATGGTGTATAATTCCCTTCCCTGGTGCAAGACCCGGTCCCAGACCTCCAAAAGATCTCAAAAACAACTTGTTGAAAATAAATCCCGAACAAAGACCAAACCAGACAGCCATCTGCCCTGCCGGAACCGGCGCTTCTGCCCGCTCAGCTTGTGGGTCTTTCAGTACCTGGTGGAGCCACCGGCGCCTGGCGCCCTCCCGACACGGTCTCTAAGGTCCCCAGCGCCGAGCCCGGAAGGCCAGCACTTCCAGGCAGGTGGGGCTCTAGGAGCCCAGGTCCACGAGGTTGGCCGACATGGGGTTGAGGATAGAGTCCTGCAGGCCGTGGTGGTGCTGCAGCGGGTCCGCGCTTCCTGCGCCCGGCACGGGCACGGGCACGGCGCTGGGGCCCGGCGGGTGGCCCAGGCTGTGCAGGGACGGCAGCCCAGGTGGCGGCGGCGGGCTGAGCAGCAGCGCGGGGCTGGACGAAGAGTGGTCTGGCGTCCCCGACGGCGTCTTCTCGTCCTCCGAGCTGCCTAGCACCGACTTGCCGCTGCCATTCAGAGATGCCGCCAGCGGGTTGTGGCTGTTCGAGTTGGAGTTCTCGCTGTTCTCCCTGCAAGTGCAGGAGCAAAGCAGCCGGGTCAGCGTGGGGAACCGCGGCCGCTCAGCCCCGCGACACCTGGAGCGGAGCCCGCCGTCGGCCTCGCAGACTGAGCCACCGCGCGCTGACTGCCTGTGTTCGGTTCTACCGTTTCTTCCGCCTGGACTGGGGCTCTCGTTCTTTCTGCCAGTTATGACAATCTCTAAACACCGATTTCTCGCTCTTATTCTTCTCTGTGTATCTCCCCACCTCTCATGTTCTCAGTCTCATGAAAACCTTTCTTGCTCTCTGTATGTTGTCCCCCTCTCCCCTCACTGAGTTGCTAACATTTCTTTACTGGAGCAAAAAGGCAGCCGAGCAGGGCTCCCTGGAATTGGATGGGTAGTGGGGACAGCGAGGAAGAGAAGATGCCTGGCTTTTCAGGTCACTCTTCAAGCCAGGGTTTGCTGGGTAGAAGTGGGGGCAGGAGAGTGAGGGACGCTAGATACTAGGCCCAAGGCCCCACTTGAAGTTGGAGATCGCAGAGGCCTTCATTTCCTTTTGATTTTCTCTGCTTGAGGGAATTTTCTGACTAGGGGACAGGTTCCCGGAGCTAAGGGTCCTTTCCCTCTAGCTCCAAACTGGGAGGCCTAGTGAGGGCTCCCCTTGCTGGGACCAGGACAAGGCTCTAGGACGTAGTACTCCTTTTTCCTGGTGGCACAGGGGAAACTTCTGCTGGGGGACTGGAAGCTGAGGGACTGGAAGCTGGGGGCTAGGAGGGCAGGTCTAGGAGTTGGGAAAGGGAGAACAGAGGGAACTGCTAATCCTGGCCTAGACTTTCCTGTCATATTAGAAACTGAGGGACTCTGCAGCCCTTACCTGGGGCCTGGCCTGAGAACTTAGTTCTTCAGGAGTCTGGATGCATGCCAGTCTGGGAGAAGGGGGACCCCAGCAGGGAAAACCCCCTTCTTACCCTACCTTTGACTGACAGCCTTGCCTGGATTGGAGATTTGAAATCTTGGGTAGGCTCTCTCTTCACTGGTGTCTTAAGGCCTTTCCCCACGTTTCCTGGAAGGGAACTTGCCACTGGACTGACACCTGAGATCTTAAAACTGTGTATACTCCAATATTATAGTCTCAGAGACCAGGGTCCACCTGGTCCACCCCTCTCTAGAGATATGGTTCCACTGTTAGGTACCCCCACCGGTCCCTGATCATGCAAACTCTGGGCTACGCACCCCATACCACCCACCCCAGGTATCTTGTTTTGTTGTTGCACTCTGGCTGGACTCTGTTTCCTTCCTATTTCCCCCCTCCATATTTGGGGTTCTGAGGGGCAACAGGGCTGGAAGCCACAGGTTTAAATGGTTAACAATTACACTAGTTCAGGAAGTTTTGGTTTCTCCGAAGACAAGCAACTTCTAGTCTTTCTGCTGTTCTCAGCTCATCCCAGACCTATCCACCTACCAACCAAAGAGAGTAGAGCCTGAGGAGAGAGGGGCAAGGACCTGGCAGGCCAGGGAAGGGCTGCTGGGTCTAACAAGGCAGAAATAGGGGCATATGTTTCTCTTCTCTCCCAGAGCTGACATTTCCTCCTCAAGAATTTTGCCTCCTGGTTCCTTCTATGCGGGATAAAAGACTCACTATCAACTCTAAATCCATACAAGGACTATTCTTGCCCTGGTCTCTCCATAACCAGGTCATACCAGGGAAGTTCCAGTCCCAGTCCTGACCCCTAATCTCACTTTGGTGGAGAGCTGAGTAAGGCCGACATAAAGTGCGAGAAGTGTTGGTGCATTCGCACAGGCATCCTGAAATCCTCAACTGCAATAGCCCTGGCCCAAATCCCTCAGTCCTTCGGGGAACTATTAGGCCCTGCCTGCTGTGCTCCCCTTGCAGGCTCACTGTTTTGCCTTTGCCCCAAAGCTCACTGCTTCTCTCCATTTTTGTCCACAAGCGACCAGGGAGTTAACTGACAACTTCTCAATTTGCTTTGCCCGCTTTAGACAAATCTCTGCCTTCCTGGTTTTCAGCAAGATCCGACCGCTGGGTCAGACAGATCAGGGTGCACTTTGGCAGTGGCTGGGACTAGGGGCCCAGTATAGGCCTCTGCTGGGGGTAAAGCCGACGCCCTGCAACCCCCTTTCTTGAGCCCAGGGGAAGCTGGCGCGGGAGCTCTACTTACTCGTACCTTTCCTTGGCTTCGGCTGCTCGGTCGCGCTGCCGCCGGTTCTTGAACCAGTTGCTGACCTGGGTGGTGGTGAGGCCCGTGGCCTCCGCCAGCTCTCGCTTCTCACGGGGTGAGGGGTAGGGATTGTGCGCATACCACTCGCGCAGCACGCTGCGACTCTTTTCCTTGAAGCAGTAGCTAGTCTCCTCGCCGTCCCAGATGGAGCGCGGCAGCGGAAACTTGCGGCGCACGCGGTACTTGCCCACAGCGCCCAGAGGCCGGCCGCGCAGCTTCTCCGCCTCGATGTAGTGCGCCTTGAGCCACAGTTGCTGCAGCTTGGCGTGGTTGTGCGGCGAGAACTGGTGGCTCTCCAGGATCTTGTAGAGCTCGCGGAAGTTGCCGCGGTGGAAAGCCACCACGGCCTTGGCCTTGAGCACACTTTCATTCTTGTGGAGGTGCTCGCAGGCGGGCAGAGACCACAAGAAGCGGCCCAGCCGCTCGATGTTGCCGCCCTGTTGTAGCACCTCACACACGCAAGCCACTTGCTCCTGTGTGAAGCCGAAGGTGGGCAGCATGGACATGGTGCCGGCTGCGCCCCCGCCCGCCCGCCCGCGCACGTCCTCACCGTACTGCGCTGTCCGGCATGGGCGCCTCCCCGCCAGGCGGTCCCGGCCGAGAAGCGGGCGGGGCGGGCCTCCTGGCCCGGCGCTTGCTTCTGGCGAACTCGAGTCACTGCAGTAGGTGCCCGCGCCGGCCGCGGCTCCCGCGCCACTCCGCGCCCCCGCCGCCTGCGCGCCTCGCCTGCTCCCTCTTCCAAGCCCGGGGGCTGCCCCGGGCGCCGTTCGGCATGCTCCGCGTCCGCCCGCCCGCCCGCCGCTCCCTCGCTCTCTTCTCGCTCGTTCTTCCTCCCGTCTAGCTCGCTCGCTGCTTTTTTTAATAATATTATTCTAAGCGGGCATGAGGCGCGGCGGCCCGCGCCCTGATTGGTCTAGTTATCTGACCCGGGGCCTGCCCGCGCCAGACAATAGTCGGAGTCAAATTATTCGCCATGGAGACGCTGTCAGTCACTAGTAACCCGAGCCCCGGCGGGCCGGGCGGCTCCCCCCGGCCCGCTCCGCTGACAGATCGCCCCGCTCTGCGCAAAGCCGAGGGCGGCCGGAGACAGGAGCCGGAGGCGCTCCTAGAGCCTGGGAGGCGGAGAGGGCCGGGCAGGGGCCCGCGGCGGCGCTGATTGACGGGGCGGACGCCCAAAGAGCAAGGGAGGAGACGGACACGGGAGGGGGGCGGAGTGGAGATGCGGGTAGGAGAAAAGGGGAGGACCGAGTTGGGGAGGGAAGAGGGGAGAAGGAAAGGCGGAGGTCGATTTAAGGGGGTGTCGGGAAGAAGAAAAGAGGAGGTGGAGGGAGCCTGGAGGGGGAAGGAACTTTGGGCAGCTTTTCGCAAGGCCCCACTGGGCTCCTCCGCCCCTCTCTGGGTCACCACGACCCTCCTGGGGCCATTGTTTGAGGCGTGGATTCTGCCCAGGAACTGGCCAGTCTGATGGGAGAGTTTGGACGTGCTCAGACGCCCCTCAAAGATTTGGCTTTTCTAGCTGACCGCGCCCCCCCCCCCCAATCCTAGGAACTCCGGACCCGAGCGGTCCTCGAGGGAAAGGGGGAGTGAGTAGGGGTGAGCAGTGGGGGAAGATTTGGCAGTGGCCGCAGGCGGACGCCTGAGAATCTACTTCTAGGAGGATCCGCCTTGCCTCCCTCTCCTAACCCAGCCGGCTGCCCCGCGGTCGGTACCGCCCCAATTCGTCGCTCTCAGTCCTCGCCAGGCGGAGACTCAGACTTAACCCCACGGGTCCCACCGGCCCCGCGGCCGGAGAAGCTCCCAGCATTTCCATGTAGCCTCTACGGAAGTACTCTGGTCCACTGCTCCCGCAGTCTGCCCACGGGCAGGCGAGGGCCAGGAGACTAGGACGGTCGTAGCGCTTCTCCCGTGGGTGGTTGGGGAGGACGAAGAGGAGGCAAGAATCTCCCCGCCTGCCCTGCTTCTCAGCTTGGGCTCGCTCCGGCCACTTCCAACACGGAATGAGGGGCTTTTTTTTTTTTTTTTTTTTTTTTTGTGCTTCTTTGTCAGGGCGGTGTGGAAACACGTGTTGTCGGATCTCTGGGAGAGTTTGGGCAGGCAGAGGAGGTGGGAGAGAGCTGCGGATGGAAGGGAGGGGAGTGTTGCTAGTGGGTCTACGGTTTTGAATAGCGAGTGGCTGAACTCCTTCCCGGACGGATCCTTTCCACTTCGTTTCCCCTGTTGGCTCTGAGCTGTTGCAGGCCTGAGCCGATTCATGCTCCCCTTGCCAGGACCCAAGCCAACACAAAACCGGGCTCTGCCCTTAGCTTAAGACTGTGGAACCTGTGTGTAGGCAACATTTCTTCATTCATACTCCTTTAAACTTGCCGAGGGTTTGTGCTAGGAGCACTGGAATAGGAATCCAGAACCCTGGGTTCAAGTTTTGGCTTTGCTTAGTGTTTATGAGTAAGCTCCTATTTCCTATTCCTCTAAGTGTGTGTGTGTGTGTGTGTGTGTGTGTGTGTGTGTGTGTGTGTGTGCGCGCGCGCGCGCAATAGTTTCTCTCTGCTCTAAAATTCTTGAAGTGTTCTAGAGGGAGAAGTTGCATACATGAAAGGAGAACCTTGGGACTCTGCCTAAGACTTTTGCTTCTGGGGACCTTCCCTGGTGTGTTGAGACCACAGGGCTGTCAAAGTCGTTCCAAACCTATTAAAGGGACAGCTCCTTGCAGAAATCTCGGTGGCATCTTCAGAATCTGTGGTCTGGTAGGAGCCCTGCTGCATCCAGGCCACTCTATCCAGAGTCCTGTGTGCTCTTGAACAGGGTTCACTCCAGAGTTGGGCTTCAAGAACTCTGAGAGATATGCGGAAGAATTTACTTGACCCTGGCTACGCTGAGGTTCGCACCCACCTTATTAACCCCCCAAGAAGGCGCAAACTGCTCGTCTCAAGACCTCAACTTTATCTGTAGGTTTAATGACTGGCAGGTTGATCCCAGCCCCGTCCATGACCATTTTACATCTTGACAAAATCAGGCTGAGGCTGTGTGGGAGCAACCTGGTCTGGTGCAGGTGAGTGGGACTGGGCAGTTACTTCCTGGTATTAGACACTGGGCCAGTTTGTGGTCAGCTCCACCTCATTCTCTCCCACAATTAGACAAGGCCTGCATGGTATTTCAGGTTCCTGCTGGTTCTAGGCTGGGGTGAATCTAAGACTACTAACTTTGAAAAAGTAGATAATCTTTGCAACTTCAGCCACAACTTCCACTGTGAATATGCTTCCCTAGACCCTTGCAGTTTCAAGATTAAACTTCCAGGGCTAGGTCCTGCCTATGTTCAGCTAAGGCAGATTTTCTGTAACTTTTCTGGAGCTTCAGGCTCACTGTCCCTTCTAGCATTGCTCTTTTTGCAACCCCAAGAGCCAACCCTGCCAGATGAACAGACCTGAGACCTATCTTGAATAATATAGTGTGTGCTATATCAAAAATAATTACAAAGCAAGCACAGAAAACCTGTAACCCATTTCCCAATGTATGGGTGTGTGTCCAAATGTCACTAGTTCTTCCCTCCCCCCATTGTAGGAAACCAACTAGTTCTAGCAGGTCTGGGCTAGAAATTCTTGCCAGCGGTGGCAGCTGAGTGCCTGCTAACCTATAAAGGTTACAAGCTCAGCTAGGGTCTTTTTAAATCGAAGCTCCCTCCCTGTCTAACCCCCTCCCTGATAGTCTTTGCCACTGGACAGATGACTTGGGAAATGACTGGGTGAGGATTTGATAGATGCCAGCCTGACCCTAAGGCAATCTCATCCCCTGGTTCCACCTCCTGCTTGAGAAGCCTGCAGGAGCCAGGCGCGTTGGACTTACTCCACCCCAATTCAATGGAATCCCTACTCTTTCTTCCCCTAAGGCCTACATGTACTGTTTCATCAAGCACAAATAGGAGAAGCTCCATGGCTGGGAAGAAAAAACTTTTTTGTAGACCTGTGGAAATCTGGGCTTCATTGAAATGTCTCCTTTCACCTCCAAGGTGTGTTGGAAGGCCCCTGGGATCAGACTTTCTGGAAGGTAGCAGTACAGATGGATGAGTGTGCTCCAATGAGCTCTCAGAGTTGACAGACTGCCCTTGCCTCTGACTTTTGGTCAGGGACAGACTGGGGCCTTTGTGTCTGGAACTGGAACTGGAGCAGGGCTGGAGGGCCCCCACAGATGGCACCCATAGCCCTGACCAGAACCAGCACATAGCCCACTCGAGGGACTTTTTGAGAAAGGGAAAGCAGCAGCCTCCCAAGGACTTCCCTGACTTTGGATTGTGGCCATTTCGGAAAGAAGGGGGTGACCTAGGGAGAAAGAGTTCCTTGCTCGCTATTTCCAACGCCAGCAGAGAATGGGGGGGGGGTGTCAGTGCCAAACCAGAAGACCAGAAGACTTGAAAAAAAAATTTTTTCCCCCCAACCTAGAAAAGTTGCAGAAATCCCTTAGGCGGGCTCCGGCCCTGGCACTGCCCGTCTCAGACCTTCCCCGCATCGCTGCACTCAGGGCTCAGAGCCCTGGCGTCCCGTGGATAGGGAAGTGGGGTGTCGGCTCTCAGGGAGTCCGGGGCGGACCGGCCTCGGTCTCGGAGCTTGGGCCTTGGCGGCGCTTTTCGTTGAATGCGGGCAAGTAGTGCAGGGCAGGTGCGCGCTGAGGCTGGTGGCGCCTCCCGACCGCCCCACCCCTCCCCGCCTGTTTCCTCGCACCCGCAGGTTCCGCTGCTGTCGCACGGACGCAATCGAGTTTTTGCGAGCCCCAGTGCCCCCGCGCTTTTCTGTTTTGGGGCAGATTAAGGAGCAGGAATTCCGCGCACACGAATTCTGTGTTTCAGGCAGTAGTCTGGCGACGCCGAGACAAGGTTGCAGGACACTGGGATCCGGTGGTCGCCCTCCTGAAACGGTGCGAAACGCGGCGTCGCCGGCGCCGCACGTGGCTGGCATGGTCACAGGCTCCCGAAGGCCGGAGCAGCAGGTTCCCCCTGGGGCCACCGCTGCCCCTCCGCCCTTCAGGCCTTTTGCTTCCGATCCACGCGGCGGCCTGGAGGGCCCTCACGGGAAAACGGTTTGGAGGCCGCGGGCTCACGGAGGATATTTTTCCAACGAAAAGAGCGAGGACTAGGGCTCTGGGCCCCTTCGGGATCTGGCTCATCGGCTCCAGGCGGTGCAAGGAGCGAGTGGGACTTGAGGCGGGTACCCAGGCCCGGAGCGCTGCACGCCTTTCTGCGACGCCCGGCCCGGCCCGCAGCCTTCCGTGTCTGCCGCGGTCAGGGCTCAGTCCTCGAGTCCCTTCGTCCCCGCGCTGCGCTCCCTCCCCTACGGGCAGGGGACGCCGGGCCCCTTCGCCTGGAGTGGAATGGAGGGCGCGGGCGGGGCGGGCCAAGTACCGGGTGGGGGGGCCAAGTTCTCGGCGTTGGGTTCGAGAAGCCCAATTCTGTCAGCGTGGGATCACGGGAGCACACCCATCCAACCCTGCTGTGTCTTCCATAAAGTCCGCGGCTGGGTTTTGTTCCTCGGGGCGGTAGAGGGCTTGTGAGTCCTCGACCTGCCTCTGGCCGGGGCTGCCCGCGAGCGCCCCCACGCGGCAGGTCCTAGAGTCCTGGTGGGTGGGTCTGTCCAGTTTTCTCCAGGCTTCAGCAGAGGAGGAAGAGGGTGACCTGTCAGTCCTCTGGTTCCTCCCTTATACTCCCACCACTCCCCGCAGTAACCCACCGTGTGCTCTGGCCCAGGGGACACCAGAACTGGGGCGCGTCCGTGAAGCGCGTTCCCTCGAAGACACAAGACCGGAGGCACATCAGGTTTCCAGGGTCTGATCACACGATCCTTAGAGGGCACTGTCTTTTCACTCTCACATGTTCCCTCTGGAGAGTCTGGATCTGCTTTGCATACATTGGATGCCCAGGAAATGTTTGAATGGACGCCTGAAAGACCAGTGGGATTTGACTGACCGCAACAATTGGGAAGTACCGGGCCTATAGGAGAATGGCCCTCCTTCCTCCTCATGCCTCCTAGTCTTCCCTCCTAACCCTCTTCTTGGCCCTCCTCTTCTTTCCAGGGAAAGTCTCAGCGAGTTGTGATGGCTTCCTCTAATCAGAAGTACTGGGTGCTGCAGTCTCCATATGGCTACCTAGAAGCTACAGACTGAATGTGCTGCTCTTAGAAATTCCAGTGCCTACAGCATTACCAGGCTTCCTTAGGTTGTAGGAAAGAAAGTTTTCTAAATCAAGTTATTCTGATTTTTCTGGGCTGCTGTTTTTCGTTGCATTTCCTTAGTTACTTTACAAAAACCCTCTGCAGGCAACGTGTAGATCAAGTTTCCTGTAACAAGTGACTTTTTTTTTCTTCTTTCCATTCATTACCTGTGAGAAATTCTATCTGGGAGTAGGGATTCCTGGCTTGGCACTTCTCTCTCCTGCAGTATCTATTTTTATTACCATTAATTACAATGCATCAGTCCTACTCATCAGTGATACCCCCCTCCCCCTGGCTGGTGACTGTTCTTAGCTCTCTGGATTTGGGTAGTGCTAGGGCAAAAGGGCACTCCCACCCAACCATTGAAGGCAGCCACACAGGGTTTCCACCAAGTTCTGCTTTTTTTTTTTTTTAAAAAAAGGGGAACCTGGAAAAAGCCAGGACTGTTCTTAACTTGGAAATCCAATATTTAATTTTGTTGTCTCTGTGAATTAAGGCTAAAATCCAGGGGCTGTTTTTTATAGAAGAATGTGTGATAATTAATTTATGCACAGTGCTGTGAGAACGTTTTAATCAGGTAGAAACAAGATACAGCGCTGCTAGGAAGGGCACATAGCTCAGGGAAACTTGGGTGTGAGGCTGCTGCAGAGGGACCAGGTCAATGTCAGCCTCAAATGAATATCCTCTGGTAATAGGTAGGGTGGGTAGAGCAGAAGACATAGGCTTTGGCATCATACGGGCCTGGGTCCTTGGTCCAGACCCACCACTTTACTAACTCACTCAATCTTGGAGCCTTATTTTGCTCATTTGTACACTGAGGATAATAATCCTGTGCTTAGTGTGAGATTAGTATTTAACACTTTCTTGTTGAATTTAATACAGTTGCATTGATGATTAGAGATAGTTTATGAAATAATAAATTATCTGGTTCACATTAGGTGCCCAACAATTGAGGCTATCATTGTCATCAGGATGTTCTGATGGAGTAGTGTGTTTACATAATTGCATACAATTAGTGTTATTTCAGAAAGGTTTAGTTTTCAGGTGACAAATACAATTAAGCTTCTATTGTATGTCCAGACCTGGCTGGGCACTGTGAGAAATGCTCAGATATGGACTGCAGGTTCTGGAGCAGTTGGAAAGATAAGAACTCATACATAGGAGACTACCTTGATTTCCACAGTTTACCGTCCAAAGCAGCCTTGGAGAGAGTGTGGGCATTGGAGTCAGACTATCTGGGTTAAATCCTGCCCCTGCCACTTAGTAACAGTGTGACAGAGAGCGAGGCACTTAATCTTACGGAGTCAGTTTTCTTTCCAGTCTAAGGAGAATAAAAACCTGATGTAACAAATGCCTTGTTCCCAGGGTTTGGGGAAGAGGAAATGAGCTAATGTATGCAAAAAAGCTAATGTTTATCTCTCTATTTGGAGCTGAACAGGAGAACTTCAACTGCCATAAAGTTTTGCCTTATATTATTATTTTAAATGATATATTTTGTAGCCTCAGTAGGACTTTAATTTAGGGTCCTGTTCAAAGGGTACATGGAAGAACACACACACACACACACACACACACACACACACACACACACTCACAATCAAATAGAAATGTACATGTGCACATAAAAGTAATGTGCATATGTAAGCAAATACTGTCCCCATACATACATGTGTGGATACACACAAACACATATATTCATAGGAAATTATGGATACATCCATTCACACTCACATGAAGAAATAATTCTTGAAATCATGGGGACCATTTTACCCTCAGTGTTCCATATACCTTTGAGTCACTCCCAAACCAGTCTTCTATGAGATTAGAGTCACAATTTGGGGTTTTTTGGAGAAGGAGGGGTAAGAAGGGTAGAAGTGGAAACAAGAAAATGTAAATACATTCAGTTACTGAGTTTTTCTCTTTCTGAATAGCAAGCATTCTTAATTGAAAAAATTTGTACGTTCTATGCGTTATAAACTTTGTGACTACTTGGCACGTGGCTGGGGATGGGACCATTTTTAAGGAATCTGTAGTTTCCACTAGTTTTTTTTTTTTTTTTTGGTCAAATTTAATCTGAGAAGTTTCTGGAAGGTCAACTGTCATTCACAATACTGATAATGTCCACCAGCAATTCAATTCAATTCAATTCAATCACATTTCATTCTGGTCAATGAAATGAGTGTACTTATTTTCCTAAAGAGTCAGTCTAAATAGTATTTAAAGTGCTTCTCCTCTGTGTCCAGCTCTGTGCTAGGTGCTGTGAAGGGGAGAAGAGAAGAAGACACCATTATACCCTCTAGAAGTTTATAGACTAGCTGAGCAACACAACCAACCTGTGTGAAGCAGAAGAAAACAAGACGAGATATCATTGTTTTATTACCATGATTGGGGCACAGAGCTTGGGAGGAAGGAAATATGCACCTGGGTGGGTAAGGAAGCCTTCTTGGAAAAGGTGGTCTTTATCTGGGCTTTGAACAGAGACATTTAGGGTAAAGAGAGAGGCCTGAGTGGGGCAAACTGAAGTCTGGATGAGTGCTGGGCTGAGTGCTGCCCTCCTGACCTATGTTAGCTACACCTGAGAAAGCCACTTAGCATTTGTGATCATTGCCTATTTCTTTCCAGCCTTCCAAAGTGAGAGAGTGAGATTTCTAGGGAAAGCCAAAATATGTAGAAAAATACAGAATCCACCAGTGCACATTTATACTGGCCCTGTCAGGTGACAGCCCTGGATGGCAAATGCAGTCTTGCAGAGAAAGGGCTGGTGCTGACTGTGTAGTTTGAGTACCATGCTAGATGGGATGAAGCCAATCTGAAGAGCAGTGATTCTAACTTTGGGAGCCAGAGGCTCCACTGGAAATGTGGGGAAGTCTTCTCTTCCAGAAAATGCTGATATGCACATGCACATAAAAGGTGGCATTCAATTGCTGAGACTCACAGATCCTGCCATCTCCCCGCTGCCCCCATCCCTGAGCCCTGAGCTCATTCCTAGATCTGTGGTGTGCACAGGTGCAGGCTGGAAGGATTGCTGGGGTACAGCCAAACACTGGAGGCCTCCTGCTTCCTGGGACTCTCTAGCTCTCCTTTGGGGTCAAGGACAGGGCTTTCATCTACCTCCTCAGCCACTATCCTTACAAGCACAAGAGCGGATGGAAGAAACTTTGCACTCACCTTCCCCATCCCACAGCACCAAGGGTCTCCTTTCTCATCAAGGGCAAGTACCACTGTGACCCAGTAGCCAACACAGTCAGTTTTTTCAGACACCAAATATTTTTCTGTTCCTATAATTGTTCAAAATTAACTGGATTGAATAATTTCTCCCTTGAAGTCCTTGGCCATCTCTGAACATGGAAATGGCCTAGCTCCCAGCCTGGTGCCTTGTCTCAGCAGAAGCTCAAAAAAAAAAAAAAAAAAGCTTTTGTTAATTTATCAATAAAAGCTATTTTTTCTTTACTGAATGCTTACAATGTGCAGACACTGAGCAAGGGGCTTTAGAAACAGGATTTCATTGACTCCCCTGACATCTCTATTAGGTGGATACTGTTTTTAGGTTCATTTTACAGAAGGTAAAGTGGATACTGTGGTCCACCGAGGTCAAATTAGTGAAGTGGGAGAGTAGGGAGTCGAACCAAAATCTACTTGCAGAATATGGGCATACAACCACTATATTGCTACTTTGAGCAATGTAACTAGCCAGTTAACGTTGACTGCACTAACAGGTTAAAATAAAGAATGGGAACTCGCAGGCTTGTTCAAATGCCAGGCAGGCTGATGGGACGTCCGCACGACTGAGAACTGCTGCAAGGCCAGGACTCTGCTCTTCCTCCAGGCAGTTCCTGGGGCACCTGATCTGGGATGCAAGGACAAGCCAATGCAACAACACCTTACTGATTATTTTATTTAAGCAATGGCCCAAGTGGGAGGGAAACCGCCTCATTGAAAGAACCGGGTCCTTCTGTAGTGGAGATTCATTTCCGATTGCCCCCTCCCACGTCTCCTGAGCTAGCTGGTGCCAGAGGGAGGATATTTTCATAAGGATGAACTGTTCTTGAATGTTTCCTGCCATCGCACAGGTCTCCCTTCAGCAGTCACAGGACCTGTTATCTAACACCTTCTTCTGCTTCCAAACACATTCAAATGAAAATAAAGCCCCTCTATGAAGCTCCATGAGCCTTCGTGAATGAGCTGGTCTGAGCTGGTCATAGGAGCAGGCATAGTGTACTCTCCTATGGGAGGGCCGAGAAGAATTTGGTTCAATTCAGTATGCATTTTCTTGAGTGTCCAGAAGTGTGCTTGGCACTAAGCTTGGGGTAGGAAGATGTCAGGCTTTTGCCTAAGATACCATCATTAAGTAGTTAGTCGCTTTGTGAAAATACTTAGCATTCCAGTGGACAGCACTCAAGGTGTCTGCGAACTTGGGTGGGAAAAAAATTGCATCTGTATTTTCACCAACCTCTAAGTGAAATTTAGCAGCTTCTTCAAGAATATAGGCATCAATGATAGCAGTATTGGGCAATACCTATGCCTTCCTCATCAGCAGAAACCAGATATGGTCACATCACATGAGAGTTGATGCAGACATCCTGAAATACTTATGTTCATCCTTACTTTGAAATTATGGTACTTGTTAGACCCACTGCTAGATCTTGCAATTTAAGATGTTAATAAAGAAGCACAAATGTTACCATATTAGTTTAAAAAATTATTTATAACTTATTTCAACATAATTGTGCTTTTTTGCAACCTTGAATATTTTATTTTATGCATTAGAAATTATTTCTGAGGAGGAATTCACAGATGCCGAAGGCACAAAAATTAGTTAAGGACCCTTGTGAAATTGGTGTATATTTAAGGGTTCTTCCTTCAGTACAGGGGTGCAGCAATTTTGAAGGATTGATTCTTCATCTTTTACTTGCTCAGGGAGGCGCTGGTCAGACATCAGGGAGAAAGAGAAGCAACCTGGGGAACCCTAAGAGATTTTGATCTGTTTAGGCCTCAATTTTCCCATCTATAAAGTGGGGAGGCTAAGCCAGTCAACAGGAGGTGCTCTTTCCCCAATTCTGACTTGTTAGGAGGCTGGCAGAGTAGCTTAGGCTTTAGGTGCTGGGATTTGACACTGAGCCTGGTTTGGTGGCTTCATAAAGTCAGCTGGACCCTCTGTGCTTCTTGCATGCCAAGATGAAAACAGCTTTTTTATTTGTAATCCAAGATGCTGAATCACTGGTCAGCTCCGAAGAGTAGTTTTTGTTGTAAAAATGTCCAAGAGGCCCCTCCCCAATCCTTGCCCAGCATGTTAGGCTTCAACCCAGTTCTGATTCTGAGGGGGTGCGTCCAGGAAGCACTGCAGGGAGTAGAGCGGGTGCAGCGGTGCAAAGCAGGTTTTAGGAGGAAAGCCCAGGTTTCAGAGTTTCCTAGGGTGAGCCCAAGCCAGGCACTTGGCCTGGGGTCCCTTTTCGTTTACTTTGTCCAGAGTCTGTGCTAATCTTAAAGTCTCTGTGGATCATATCTGGTGTCCAGTCACGTGCTCCAGTCTGTGAGGACCCTGAAGGGGAAGACAGTTCCTGTCCTTGATGACCTGACAATTTAGTTGGGGGTGGGGGAGACTAGTTTGGCTCACCAGACACAGCACACCTCCAAGAAGAGCACTACAAACAGGCCAGGTAGAGAGGCCAGGAGTGAACAGGGGGTGCTGAATGGTGGGAGAGGGACTAGGCAAAGACACAGAGGGCACAGGGAAGGGCATTCTAGGAAGCCAGGGTGGGCAGCGGGCAGGGTTGGCCTGAGCACAGGAGCAGGAGGGGTTTTGATTAGTGGTGTTCCGGGGTACTGTGATGAAATTAATGAGGATTGAAGTAAAAGGCAAATATTGGGGCAGCATAGGCTATGGGAGGTAGGGTATAGATTTTGAAGGACTGGATATCTAGTGAAATGGTTTTGAGCAGAAAAGTTGATTCAGGCTGTATTACAGGCTTGCAGGGAGGGGCAGGACTCCAGGTTTCTAAGTCCAGGTCCTAATTTATTCCTGAGTTATTGCTTTCCTACTTTTCTAAATGTAGAAACCATTCATCCATTCATTCGCCATCCATCCATCCATCCATCCATCCATCCATCCATCCATCCATCCATCCATCCACTCTGCCCTCCTCCCCATCCCTTCCATAGAAACTCCCTCACTAAGTCAGAGACTGTGTTTTCTGCTGTATTTCTGGTTTCTAGCATAGTTCCTGGAACAGAGTTCCCTCAATAAATATTTTTGAACAAATTCTTTCACTGAGATTCACCTAGCCATTCACACTTTGCACAGGATGCTTCTCCTGGAATATTGAGTCCACATGTTCCTGCTCATCGCTGGAGCTACATCTGATTCTTTGAGGATCCACAATGCCCCATCACTATCCCACAGAGCCTCAGTCCCTTTCCCCTTTAGTTTAGCCAAGTGCCTTGAACTGCAAAAAAGAGTACAGGTCTGAGATATACAAAGACAAGGTGTGTAGCCTTGGGCACTATATTCTGTCTGTTTTCTTGGCAGAGAGATGAGAAGCTTGTACTAGAACAGCTTTGAGCTTCTTCAGACCCTGATGGCCTCTGATTCTATAACTTTAACTTGGACCACTGTAGGACAAGTGAAACCATATTAACGACTGCTTGAATCAAAGGGAAGTTTCCCCAGAGTCAGTGATTTAAGGTATGTTTCTCAGCAACGGCGTTATCCTAGGTGAGCTGCTAACCGTTCCTCAGCTCTAGGAAGCCATCCTCTTGTGATAATTCCATTATGAATGCATTACCCACCTCATAATTGGGAGGATCCAGGAGTGCCCAGAAAGGGACTTAATTGCTCTGAGATTGCATTACTTTCCTGATTAAGTGACTTAATAAATGACCACATCAAGTAGCCTGAAGCGAGGCATTTCCTAAGAGGACCTAAATTACTTTTAATTTTCAGGGCTGTGTGTTTTCGTTTTGCAGCCTGGAGCTGCTGTGCCCACCCTGCCATCTGAGAAACATTTCTTCAAGGTGTCAAAAGGAAGTGTCATGCATTAGGAATGAAGGCTAAATTAAAAGGCCATAGAACACATAGTTATATAAATAGTGAGATATTCCGGGCTGTTTCCAGTATAAACTATGCACTTGGCAGTCTTCTCTTGAGCTCTTGAGCAGCAACAATATGTTGTATGGGACCCTTGCCTGACATTTACACCTTCACAAGCACATACATGCATAAGTATACATACGTGTACATATATGTACAAACACACATGTACAAGCACATACACATGCAGTCAGGAAGGAAATTATAAGGTTCCTTGAATAGGACATACCAATTAGCCACATGGCTTTCATTGCTACAGAAGGTGGGAAGGTTGGTGACTGGTAACTTGGCACCTCCAGTTTTCATGCCTGTTCTGACAATGGCTGTGAGATTCTTGTCTCCTTGCCTCTTGAGAGAGAGACTCGAGTTCTGTGATAAACTCATGTAACATGTTATATTTCTTAACTCAGAACTGAGAGGAAACTTTGATTTTATACAATTGCCTCATTTTAACATGAGGAAACCAGTGCCCAGAGAGGTCTGGGTACTTGCCCAAAGATGTATAGCCAGAGAAAGCCAGAACCGGTAAAGGACCTAGGTTTCTTGGTTCTTCATACCACACAGTCTACCCTCTGAGGTCTAGAGGGTATCATTTACATACACCAGCAAGCAAAGTGGCTGTCCTTGTTACTCTAGCTTCTCTTCTTGGAATTTAGGCTGATGGGCAATTCCTCTTTCCATCCCTACTGGTGTTGTCCCACGCCAGCCCTAGCCACACAGCAAGGACACTGTGGCTGCTAGCTCTCCGCAAATGACCCGCTCTTCCCCAAGAACCTCACCTCCCAGAATTCACTGTCTTGCGTAGTCTCTCTGGCACTCAATCTTGGCTGGCCCCTTTAACCCACTGAGTGCAGTGGAAGTGGTAACACTGTGTGACTTCTGAGGCTAGGTCACAGAAAACTTTGTAGCCTCTGTCTTAGATTCTGGGAGCACACGATCTGAAGAAATTTGCTACAGTGTGAAAAGTCCACTACTGTGAGGACACCATGTTGTGAAGTAGCTTAAGCTAGCCGCATAGTGAGAATGTGTGGATGCCATGCCCCAGCTGTTCCTTCCATCTGCGTTTGGGCACCAGACACATACATGTGCTTTTGGACACCCAGACTGGCCCAAGCTTCCGTTGACTGCAGCTCCTGCTGCCATCTGAATGTTACCACACAAGAGACCCAAAGGAAGCACTGCTCAGCTGAGCACTCTCAACCCACAGAAACCATGATAAATGAAAATAAATTGTTGTTTGAAGCCACTGCATTTTGAGGGTGGTTTGTTATACAGCAACAGATAACATGAATGAACACAGACACATTCATGGTTTCTTCCTGCTCTGTTCTGCTGCTAGTCAGGGCCCCCTTCACCCCTTCCCTTCTGTCTCCAATCCCCATCCACCTCACCCTGAAGTTATCTCACCTTGGATAAGCCATAGGCAGATAATTGAGAGCAGACTCTAGGCTAGACTCTAGGCTACCGATTTAACCCCAGGGAGAAAACAAGTGCTCCTTGCCAGCTGAGAAGTCCCAGCTGCTCCAGCATGTTGTGAAGCTACGGGTTCTGGAGGAGCTATTGGCTTTACTTTACCTTATGCCATTAAGAGAGATTTTCCAGTACCAGCCAGAGCTTTCAGATATTATGTCATGCCCATTTCTGCTCTTTATCTTTCCTTGAGGGTTAATTTTGCTTTTCATTAAAAAAAAGTCACCTTTTCTTCCAATCAAACTCTGGCTGGGTGGGGTAGCCCAAGGCCAACCCTTCTAAGACAAATGAGGGTGAACAAACTCCTGAGCCAAACAGCTCAGCTCCCAATTCAGGAATGAACCAGCCTTCCTAGGTCCTTTTTCGAGACTCGGTGACATGCTGTATCAACGTCTTCCTGGCCCTGCGGGGCTGAGGGACCATCTGGGATAAATGGACCAGAAGTCGATTTCCAGAAAGTCTAGGGGGTAAGAGGGCAAGGCTGTTTTCCAGAATACTAGATCCAAACAAAACAAACAGTCTCTGGGCACTCACCACTGCCAGGTACTGGGCTGGATGCTTTCTCATTGGGTATTTTACTGAAATACTCGGGGATCTGAGATTTACCTCAGGCTGAGCTAGAGAATGCAGCGGTCACTCATTCTTCCTATGGGGGCCCATCAGTATCTCTCTGCAAGACTTCCCAACCCTGGCTCTCCGAGAAACTGAGGCTTAGAGAGGCCACTCTGTGGCAGAGCTTCAGAGTTCTGAGACATACTCCCCCGACTCCCATTCCTGTGTGACCTGTAAGGATGCCAGATTTAGCAAACAAAAAGACAAATTAAATCCAATTAAATTTGAAATAACAAATCTTTTTAGGATAAGTATATCCCATGCAATACTTGGGATATACCTATGTTAAAAAACCATTTATTCTTTACTTGAAATGCAAATTTAGTTGAGTAGCCTATATTTTATCTGGGAATCCTAACCTACAGGGCTCTGGTAATTCTTCCTTTGACTAAAGGGGTCTGCTACCAAGGAAAAAAATGTTTGCAGGTTACTGATTTATGTCAGCCCCCTTATTGGATTGTTTTCCAGGAAAACCCACAGAAAGGAAGTAACTTTCCCAGCTACCCCAGAGAGCCAGTGGTGAGTCAAGACTTGAAGCTCACCTGTGCCGGGTCTTTGCTCCAATGTTACGTTCTCAATGAGACTGTACCTGATCACCCATTTAAAATTGCACACCTCCCACCCCTGGGAACCTTTCTTGTTTTATTTTTCTTCATACTCTATGCTTTATTAACTTCTTTCTTTTATTGCTTCTCTCTGCTTACTAGAATGTAAGTTCTACGAGGGCATCACATGCTCACATCTGTATTCCCCATGCCTAAAAAAGCACTTGGCACTTGGTTGGCTCGCAGTAAACAGTTGCTGAATGGATGAACTAAAACACTCGGGACTCATGCCTCATAGTCAGGAGCTCTTCTCCCCACGGCCCTCTGCTCTCCCTGTTATCTCTTTCCTGCCCCATAGCCTTTTTGGAGCCAGGGAATTTATACAACAGCTGCCTTTGGGGGACATGTGAGAACATATGGTAGGGGCAAGCTCTGGGAGCTTTGCCCTTAAACCCCAACCACTCCTGCCATCCTGCTGGGTGGCAGCAGCTGCTGGTGTCAGGCCAGAGAGTGAATGGACGAATTCCCAGGAGGGGAGCATGCCGTGACTAGTGCTCAGAAGGGGGATCTCTGCAAGGATGGGAACTTAGCTGACCACACTTGCTTTACCCCAATAGCTACCTTCTGCTGGGAGAATAGAGACCAAGGTGTCCTGAAAAGAGGTCTGGACTGGAGTGACCCAGTGTGGCGGAGTGCCTCCAATCCTCTCTGTTAGTCACCGGCTGCAGAAAGGCGGTGGGTAAATGGGAACTGCCCTTTCCATCTTGTCCTCATGAGTCCCTGCTGGTCTGGCAGCCTCACAAGTGGGAGGCTGGTTCTGGCCCCTCAGCCTCCTCGCTGAATCCCACACACTGCCCTGCTGTCTACCCCAGGACACTGCACTGGGCACTGAACTTCAGAGAGAGACCGTCTCACAGAGAGACCTTGGCCATGTAGGGCGGATGGATCAGGGAAAAAAGCTGGTCCCATACTGCAGACACACCAAAGCCCTTGTCCAACTGAGACAAATGTCTTCTTTTCCAAAAAGGAAAGTCAGACACCTCTGTTGTGCCTTTCATTTTGTAAAAATAGTAAAATAAAAGATTCTAGAGGAGATAACAAAGGAAAACTAAATTATATATAACTGGGGAGCATAAGGGGCATTGGAGGTCCTCTAGTCATCCCCCATTTACTGATGAGGAAACTAAGGCAAAAGAGGCTGGGATGGGCCAAGTTCATTTAGTGACTCAGAGGAGGTGGGAGAGGATGGTGCCTGAGTTAGGGCCAGGTTCTCTTCCCTCTATCTTGCCACCTACACACATTTGGAAGTTAATGTTGGGTGACTCTGAAAATGAGTCTTAAGGGGTCAAGTCTTTTCTTTGGGGGCATTCGATGGCCCCTGAGAGGTTCAGAGTCTGCGAAACAGGGACTCTCAAGGGTTTATGGTGAAGGTTTCTCCAGGCAGGGAATGGAGGCAGAGCCTTTTCACAAAGGTGGCGGTGGGCTGTGGGATTTACTCGCTCTTTTGCCATGACCTTGGGCAGACCTTGTTAAATGGATGAGATCCTTGGCTTTCAGGAGCCTCCATCCCTTAATTTGGTGGTGTGAGGTCTTAGGTGAGCTCCCAGCATGTGTGAGGGAGAGGATAGCAGAGTTGACACCTTACTCCATCAGAGGAGAGGAGAGGTGAGTCAGAGAGAAAGAGGATTGGACCCAGGTAGCTTCATTCAAAGAAGGGACTGAAAGGCCAGGGAGCAGAAAGGCTTGCCCAAGTTTTCACAGCTAGCGTCCCCACCTCCCCCTCTTAGCCTCCTGTCTTGGACTCAATAAACACAACACCAGTATCTCCCTTTATTGAGTCCTGACTAAACCCAGGCATAGTGCTAAACACAAACACACACACACACACACGCGCGCACGCACACACACATGTGAGAACACACACACGTTTATGTACAATTCCAACAGCAATATGAGGGTGATAAACGTATTCCCATTTGATAAACAAGGAAACAGAGACTCAGAGACGTCAAGTCTTTTGCCCAGAGTCACCCAGCTAAGAAGCTGCAGAGGAAGAATAAATAATGAAAAGCCCTCACATCTAACTCTGCTTTTGTGGGAAGGGCTTCACCTCAGGGGCATGCAGGAAACTCCACATATTTTTTTTTTCTCTGCTAATTAAGGATCCAGCTGTGCCTTTGTATGAGTTTTTCAAAATTCTAGCCTCACAGACTTAACAGGAAAAGAGATGCCACCTCAGCTTTGCAAGCCAGGGGTCCTGATTTGTTTTGTTAATGATTCTATTATCAGTGGCTTCATTAGCACGTTCTCTGAGTATCCAGATTACAAAGTTTATAAAGAATTGTATTAATTCAAACATGTCAGATTATAGGTGAGAGTCAGTTAATTATCTTTTCTTTCCAAATGGAAATTGACCTTAATTGTGAAATATTAATCCGCATATTTTATTCGTTACATGAAACCTCCCATTTTTAACATGGAGAGCAAGGAAGGCAGGTCTGTGGCTGCATAATTGTTTTAAATGTAAGTGCATCGGTTAATTAATACTTGCAAAGACCCAAGGTATTTCAGGAAACTTACAATTACAATCAATTTAAAAGTATAGCTCCATTAATATGGTGACAAGTTCAATAATGAGACTTAAGTGATTGCAGCAAGTGCTGAACAGATGTGTGAATAGGCAAGAAGGCTTTGAGTTGAATGTCAGATCATGTTGAAAAGTGGGGCAGTCAAAACCTCCCTGCCTGGGCCCCAGCCTCCAGCCCCCAGTCTTCATCCCCAGCCCCAGCCCCCAGCCCTTTGCTTCCAGCCCAGTCTTCAGCCCCAGCCCCTACTGCATGAGTGGATAGCTGGCTCCCTGAAATAGGCCACAGAGAGCTCTGCTCTTTATATTTTGATCCATATGCAGCACACACATCTGGCACTGATGTCCTCATTTTACTTATTTCCCAGCTATCGAAGAGTCATTTCTCAGCACAGAGAAAGTGGGCACCTCTCAAACTGGTCAGTGTCCAAAATGGTCAGTGGGGTCCAAGGAACCCCTGCAACAGAGAAGACGTGAACCCGGAAGTGTCCAGAAAGACCAATGACACTTCTCTCCCACTCCTTCTTGTCCTACTGCCACCTTTCTTCATAGCTAATCAATTAATATATTATCTGGTAGGTGTACAGGGACCTGGAGACACCTTTGACTCTGCTGTTTTCCGCTCAGCTGCATGCACGACTTTGGGCAACCCCCGCTTACCCTCTCTAAGCCTTAGATTTTCTATCTGTCTAGTGGGGTGTTGTGGCAATTTAAAAACATGTTGGACAATTTTTTTGACACTCCTGTCATAGAGAGGTGGGGGCAGGGGTGGTCTATGTCCCTTATCCTTGAATTTGGGCCATTCTTAGTGTCTCATTTGTAACCAATTGAGTGAATTAGAAAGTGACACTGCACAAGTTCAGAGAGTAGATTTACAAAGGCCACACAGCTTTTGCTTGGTTCTTCTGAGATATTCACCCTTGGAGCCCTGAGCTTCCAGGTAAGAAGTTCAACTCTCCTGAGGCTGCCATGCTGTGAGGAAGCCCAAGTCACATGGAGAGGGCACATGTAGATGCTCTGGCCGACAGCCCCAATTGAGCCTCAGCTGACAGCCACACCAATCACCAGCTGAATCTAGCCTCCAGCCAAGGCCCCAGACACCACGTAACAGAGTCAGGAACATATTATCTTCATTTCCTAATTTGTAGCATGGTTGTGAGAAGCAAATGAAATAACACACACACACAAAGCCTTTTGAAGAGTCTGTATACAGATAATTATTTTTGTGGTTATTTTTATTATTGTATAAGGAGAATATATAAAATCAAGAAAATGAGATCTTTGCTCTCAAAAAGCCCATTCTCGATGGCAGAGAAAAGACCAAGAAATAGAAAAGGACAGCAAAAAAGGACTGGGGCTAAAACAACAAGTTGTGAGGTAAGGATTAAGTGCCTAGGGTACGGCTGCCCACTGGATTCTGAGAGCTCTTCTAGGAATGTTCCAGGAAATGCCAAGTCCTCTCCTTACCCCTCATTCATTCATTCAGACAGCCACTGTTGGTGTCTGGTACCAGTAACTCTAAGAAACTTAATGAATACCAGCCACTATCAAAGTGAAGCTTCCTGGTAAACAGGCCAAGCTCGCGTTTGCATCTTGCCTTCCCCACTCACCAGCTGTGTGCATCTCAGTTTCCTTTAAAAAATGAAGAAAATGAGACCAAATATAGACTTACTGTAAAGACTTTATGAGATAATCTATGTCTCACATACACTATATTCTGAAAACAAAACAAAATGAAACAAAACCTGTTAGTTGCTGTTATTATTACAATTTGAGCTTAATGAGTTGAAAGCAGGCTGCCCGGAATAATGAGTTGTCATTCACCACGCTTAGTGTAGCACAGAGATAAGAAACACAGATGACAGAGGAGGTTATGCTGATCTCTAAGTGGCCTTTTGACACTCACTGGAAGGCACTTGACCCCTGACAGCAAGTTAATTTCTAGAACAGGGTCCCAGCCTTTGTGCTCATTCACAATTATTCAGCTCTATATATCACAAAGGAGAATCATGTAGGCTGGTTTGCTCTGTTGATGGGAGCCAAGTCTGAGATGATGAAGTCACCCTTTGAGCATAGAAGCCAGAGAAAGACTTTTCTAGTCCACAGGCTGCACCTTTACTTTAGCCGATTAATATGTGCAGTGGGTCATCTGGTGGCCTGGGACAGAGGGTAGATGGTTCTATGTAACCTTTTATCACTGCTGGAAACAGATCAGAGTGTTTGACCCCAGCTGAGCATGAGGCAGTGGTTGTTAGTCGACTGGGACTGGGATGAGAGAATTCTGCCTCTTGAAGTAAAACTCTAAATGCATTTAGTTCTGGAAGGAGATTCTCGAGGTGGAATGAACAGTTGGGACCAAGAGGCCCTGGTCTGGTGGCACAGGTCCTCTCTGGGCCTCCCTCACCCTGATGCCCACTGCTCCTGCCTGTTGGCCCCAGGAGCAGTGGCACCAACCCCTTCTTTTAACTGTGACATCTGGAATTTCTCAAAAGGTTTCTGTAAATCTTAAGGGAGCGGGGAAAGGGAAATAACCCTAGAAAATAAGAGTGAAAACCAGGCTGGCTTCAAGAGGACAGGGACTTTCAATCCTGTTTCATTCCCAGGAGGATCTCAAGGAGCGATTTATTTCTTCAATCTCACTCCAAGGGTTAGAACACCATTGCAGGCCTCTTGCTGGCTTTCTCTCTTAGCACCAGATCCCCATCCTCATCCAGGAAGGCCTGCCTACAGTCTTAGCCTTTCCTACCTCTGGCCAGAACTCCTCAGGCTCTCCCTTCATCCACAAGACCTGAGGGACCCAGAAAGAACCCCATCTCCTCAGAGAAGGCCCCATCTTGCACAAACAGGAAGTAGCTCTGGCCCTGTGCAGGTCCACTGTTGTGGGAGCATCTTCTCAACTGTCGCCTGCTAACATGTCTGGAGGGGCATTTTCTCACAAAGGTTTTTAGGAACATGCTTATTTCCTAGGTGAGAAAACTAAAATTTCAACGAGGTTAAATGACATGCCCAGGGGCCCTGATTAAAGTTAAGGTAAGCGTTCAACTCCTGTCTCCTGATGCCAATCTGCTTTCTCTTTACTTTATATACACAGCCTGCTCTTTAAAAATTTTTTTTCTTAGTTTCAATTACAGTTGACATTTAATATTATATTAGTTTCAGGTGTACAGCATAGTGGTTAGACATTTACATAATTTACAAAGTGATCCCCTTGATAAGTCTAGTCCCACTTGGCACCATACATAGTTATTACAGTATTATTGACTATATTCCCTATGCTGTTTTTTACTTTCTTGTGACTATTTCTGCCAATTTGTACTTCTTAATTCCTTCACCTTATTAATCCAGTTCCCCAACCCCCCTCCCATCTGGCAACAATCAGTTTGTTCTCTTAATCTATGAGTTTCTGTTTTGTTTGTTCGTTTTTTTTTTTTTTTAAAGATTTTACATATAAGTGAAATCATATGGTATTTGTCTTTCTCTGCCTGACTTATTTTACTCAGCATAAAACCCTCTAGGTCCATCTATATTGTTGCAAATGGTAAGATTTTATTCCTTTTTATGGCCAAGTAATATTCCATTGTATATATGTACCATCTCTTCTTCATCCAATCATCTATCAATGAACACTTAGATTGCTTCTGTATCTTGGCTATTGTAAATAATGCTTCAATGAACATAGGGATGTACATAGCTTTTCAAATTAGTGTTTTAGATTTTTTTTCAGATAAATACCTAGAAGTGGGATTGCTGGGTCATATGGTAGTTCTATTTTTAATTTTTTGAGGAAACTCCATACTGTTTTCCATAGTGGCTGCACCAATTTGCAATCCCACCAATAGTGCACGACAGTTTTCTTTTCTCCACATTCTCGCCAGTACTTGTTGTTTGTTGTTGGTGATAGCTATTCTGATGAGTGTGAGGCAGATATCTCATTATGGTTTTAATTTGCATTTCTATAATCATTAATGATGTTGAGAATCTTTTCATGTGTCTATTGGCCATCTGTATGTCCTCGTTGCTGGAATGTCTATTCAGGTCCTCTGCCCATTTTTTAATTGATTATTTTTTTTGGTGTTAAGTTATATAAGTTCTTTATATATTTTGGATATTAATCTCTTATCAGATGTATCATTAGCAAATATCTTCTCCCAGTTGGTAGGTTGTCTTTTCCTTTTGTTGATGGTTTCCTTTGCTATGCAAAACCTTTTTAATTTGATGCAGTTCCATTTGTTTATTTTTTTCTTTTGTTTCCCTTGTCCAAGGAGACATATCCAAAAACATATGACTAAAAGCAAAGTCAAAGAGTTTACTGTCTATATTTTCTTCTAGGAGCTTTATGGTTTTAGGTCTCACATTTAAATCTTTAATCCATTTGCGTTTATTCTTGTATATGATATAAAAAGGTGGTCTAGTTTCATTTTTTTGCATTTATCTCCAGTTTTCCCAACACCATTAATTGAAGAGACTGTCTTTACCCCATTGTATATTCTTTCTTTCTTTGTCATAGATTAATTGACCACCTACAGCCTGCTTTTTTATTATTTCATGCCTTCCTCCCACTCCTCTGTCCTCTCCACCTCCAGAATTCAACATGGCATGACCAAAGTTGCTGAAGTTGCTTCAATTTACAGATGAAGAAAATGTTTACAGAAAGTCAGTGGATATACAATAAGTCTTAGTTGACAGGAAGAGTTGTTGATTATCAGTGATAATAATGAAACTAAATGATCCAATTTGACAGGGCAAAAACCTGCTGAGAGCAGTTAAACAGAGTAGTGACTTAAAATTCAATGACTTTGCAGGGTCAGAGTCGTTTTCCCCTGGGATTGCATTTCGGTTCCTGCATGGGCTTTGATAGGGATATACCTGTTTCACAAGTGTGTGGGGGATAACATGACAATTAACATTAAACATATTTCTTCGAAAGTTCTGCAGTAGAATAACTAGAAACAGCGAAGGTTTAGTGTGAGAAGCCAGGAAACGTGGCCATAGGAATAACTTTCATATTTAATTCATTTAAATGACAGCCTCAAATATAATGCGATTAAAAAAAAATACAACAAACATGTGGTGGGGTTTAGAGCATCTGGGTCTGTTTAAATTGCTCTTGTTTTTCAAGATCAAGGGTATTATTGATAAAAACAAAAATCTTTGTAATCACTAAATTTAATCCAACTAACGATGATGAGAAGACCGTTGTAAACATGAAACATAACTTGGGAACCAAATCTTACATATTTTCCTCGTTGGGAAAGGCATGTTTTCAGTCTTTTGCATTGGAGAAAGCTGCAGAGCCAGCCAGGAAGGGCTTGTGGACTAATCAGTTGCCAGAGAGAGCCCCCAACCAGCTGGTGCTCCACAAGGATGGAACTTTTAGCCACAGTAGAACTGAATAGTGGCAGGGAATACCTTTGTTTTTATACAGCCCATAGGAGGGAGAGAAGCAAGCACGCATTGGATGAGGAAGAAACGGAAAATCAGTAGAAGGAGAAAATGTCCTCTGGAGAGAAACATTGTCTAAGAACAAAGTAATAAAGCACCTGTCTACGATTGGCTTTAGCAATTCAAGTTTTAGGTCTAGTTTAAAAGTTTTATTCCTTCTTGATCCTTGGAGAACTTGCCCCATCAACATTTCAATTTACTGAGTGTGTGATTCTGGGCACTGAAAGGATTAGAGCATGACCACTCTTCTTGCTTGTGTAAGTGGTGGTGCACGCACATGGGAGTAGGTACTGCTCTGGGATCATCCGAGGCATCTTCTATCTGCTCGGCCTCAGCTTGGTGTCAACAGCCTGGTGTCAACAACTGTTGGTTGGTCATCTCTATTCCTGCCTCACCCCTGACTCTTAATTCACACACATATTTTTGCCCTAGTCCAAGTATAATCCCTTAATAAAACATGAAAGGATTCCTGGGACTTTATGAGGACAGCAAAAGATTAATTGAGAACCGAACTCACAGTTTATTAAGTACACAGTTTATTAAATGGCTAACCCAAGCACAGCAATAGAAACAATAGATTTCATATCATGAACATGTATGATAGCAGCCATACTCTGATGTTTAATACTGTCTCCTCCAAGCTCAGTATTGGTATAACCTTAAGGAGGGGGCATCCAAAACAACATTCTCTCCCAGTTTTGTGTCATCATCTAGTCTGTCACAACATGGTATCCATGTTGAACTACTCCTTCATTGAATCTAAGATAATATATTCTTGCAAAACTTTCTTATTGTTGTCTCTAATATTCAAGTTCAGTCTTTTAAGCAGTACTGTGTTTCTGTTGCATGAGCTATCTACCTTGCCACCATGAAGATCCATGAAGTATGTAGCTGTTAGAGATGGTGTGGCTCTCAGGATACATTAAACAGTTTAGAAATGTTTCCTAGCACAGACATCTCTGTACTTTTTAAAAAATGTTGCCTTCTTGTGAGTGAGAAAAAAAATCCATCGGCTAATTAGAAAAATGGGAAAGAACATTTCTAGAAATAAACAGAAGAAAGTAATTACAAATGTTCAAATCATATAAAAAGATGCTCAGTCTCTCCAATAATAAATAAGGCAAATTAAAACGATGGCAGCTTTAAAATTTTCCTATCAGAGTAGGAAAGATGACAACTACTGTTAATACCCAGTTTGGCAAAGGTGTGGGAAAAACAGACATTTCCATGCTGGGGAAGGAAAGGTAAATTGGCACATATTTGGAGAGCAATTGGCATTGTGTATAAAATGAGAAAGTCCATATCCTTTGAATCAGAATTTATCCTATGGAAATATACATTGTGGAAGAAATAAATGTACTCACTATATTATTTATAATAGCTTAAAGTTGGAAACCTCCTAACTGTCCATCAACAGAGAATTAATTAAACAAACTAAGTAATCTGGTAATTCACACCATGGAACACTGTGTGACTATTGAAAAAAGATGAAGTGGATCTATATGCCCCTGTCTGAAAACAGGTGCACAAGTTACTCAATTAAAAATTAAGTTTCGCATTAGTGTATATAGTTTTATGTATTTTTCCCTCAAAATAGTTTTTATGTGCATAGACTGTTCTCAAAAAAATATATAGTGTTTATCTTTAGGGAGGAAGAACTTATAGCACATTTGCACTTTTTACTTTATAAATTTTTGCCTTATTTGAATCTTTTTTTTAAAACAAGGAGTATGTCAGAAGCATGGTAAAGTGATATATGTCCCCATAGGTCTCCCCTTGATCTGACAATAAACTGAACGTCTAAAATTTAAGAAATAACACCCAACCTGCACACAAGCATGTCTGAGCAAGTGATCCCCACATAAGAGCTTCCAGAGGCCAAGATAAGGAGAAAATATTTTAAGCAATATGAGTAGTTTCTAAAACCTACATATATTTATTTAATATAAACTATTATTGGATTTACATACCAACTTTCAGAACAGGAAAAACGTACTAAAGTATGGCCATCACAATGAGACGCTATAAGCCTGCTACCAATAATTTTAACCATGTGTAAATATCCATTCCCGGTTGAATTCCTTCAAAATGTTGTTTATAAAATTAAGCAGAAAAAAATTGTTAATCTTAAAATGTCGATTTTTAACTTAAAACAAGGAAGTTTTTATTTATTAAATTAGAAAACCCACAAATAATTTTTAAATAAAAGTCTACTGGGGATGCTATGAAATGAGTTTAGAGAACGCACCAGTGTTGGTGGGAAACTATTACCCATTATTCTCTCTCACCACCCAGGAGCTTTGTCTCTGGGTCTCATTCTCTCCTCCTCATCACCCATCGCTCCCTTCTCTGCTCCGAACCCCCATGGTGCATGGTGAGGTTAATAGCTACTTGCTTGCTAGCTCCTGTGGTTTAGTTGTTTGACCTCCACTACACACGGGCCTTCTTGCATTTCCCTCCTTCCTCTTTCCTAGCTCCTTCCAATTCCATCTGCTTAAGTCTTCCTCAAATGACCACTTTCCCTTTCTTCCCTCCCCATTATTCTAACAACTTGCTCCTGAGTAGCAACTGGCACTTTGTTCACCCCTTCTTATTGAGATGCTCTCCACTCCCTGGTTCCAAACCACTCCACTTGGCTCAGTTCAATGGCATATTCTTCTGTCAGCTCCATAGCTCTCTTCCCTCACTCTCCCATTTTCTCTTCTGCCTGGTTAGTGTTCTTCAGCCACATAGCATTATTTTCTTCCTCAATTTCACTTCTCTGAAGATGATTCCCTCCTCCAGATTCCTAATTTGCCCTATCTCCTAATTCTCAGGCACACATTTCTAATTGTTTAGTAGATGTCTCCTCTGTGATGTCCTCTGCTGGCTAATGTTGGGAATTCAACACACCAACTATATAACTCAATTTCTTCCCACTACCTAAAATAGGAAAGGAAAAAGTTTTCCTCCACCTTCCTAGGGTCCCTGGCTGCATCTGAAAATTAAACTGAGAGATTAATAAGAGAAATTTTATTATATTTTATTAAATTATCACAAATCTTATTAAATTTTTACAAGTATATGGGAGCTTTCACAAAAAGAATGAAGTCTCAAAAAGTGACCAGAGCAGGAAACTTTTATACTTTTTAGACAAAGAAATAATAAACTTGTGAAGAACTGACAAGACAAAGGGGTTTGGTTTACAGGCAGTAAATGGTGAAGAAATAACTAGGAAGACGAGAGTTAATTTGACATTTGTTTGTGCAGTTTTCTTAGTCCCTAGTTCCCTATTTTTGGTGATAAGAATGTCTTCCTTCCCTCTTGTACAGGGAGGGGCGTCAATCACATGGGAGTTTTATGACCTGTTTCAGGGAAGGACAAGGGGGTAGGTCAAAGTGATCTTGTTTCTGCCATATTTTTCAACTTCCTTCAGCTTAAGATATTCTCTATTCCAATGTGCCATAATTTGGGGTAACATGTCCTGAACTTATCACCAACATCTTCCCTCTTAGATTGACAATGTCATTTGCAGTCTCAGCATCCTCCTCTGTTTCTCACCCCTCACATCCAATCAGTTGCCAAGCTCTATAAGAGCAACCTGTGTGCATTTTTTACAATAGCCAAGACATGGAAAACAAATGTCCTTGATGGATGACTGATAAGGAAGATCTGGTGTGTGTATATGTATACACACACACACACACACACACACACACACACACATACATACTACTTTGCCATAAAAAGATGAAATATTGCCAATTGCAACAACAGGAATGGATCTTGAGAGTATTATGCTAAGAGAAATAAGTCAACAGAAAAGGACAAGAATATGATTTTACTCATATGTGGGATATAAAACAAAAAGTAACAAATGAACAAACAAACCAACCAATCGACCAAACAAATGAAAGAAAAAAGAAACTCAGATACAGACAATAGAATAGTGGTTACCAGAGGGGGAAGGGGGTAGGGAGGAGGAAGGAGAAGGTAAAGGGGGTCAAATATAAGGTGATGGGAAACTAGACTATAGGTGATGAGCACACAATAGAGTATACAGATGTTGTATTATAAAGTTTTACACCTGAAATTTGTATGTTATTAACCAATGTTATACCAATAAATTTAATTTAAAAATCATATATGAAAAGAGCAGCCTGTTGGATATTTCTTACATCTCTCATTTGTATCCCCAGTAAAGCTGAGCAGCCTTTCCTGACCATGAGGTTCTAATATAACTAACTACAACTTCCAAAGCGTTATCTTCCCATCTCTGACACATCTCTTCTGCTGTGCATTTCTCCCACCTTCCCACCCTATTTAGAGCACAACTTTCTTGAATTCAAGGGCTTTCTCACTCACCTTCATCTCTGCACATCTTGCACAGGACTTCACAATGGTAGGTGCTCCAATTACACTCTTCTTAGATGATCTTGGGTTCTATACTCCAAGCGCAGTGCATTGACTTGAATTGAACGGATCCCTGCTACTGCATGTGAGACCTGGTTCTCAATCTGAAGAGAGACCTAAGGAACAAGAAGGTACTACTCTGGTTCAAGTGATTGTAAGAAACAGAAGTTTACTCAAGTTACCTCAGGAGAAAAGATTTATCTCAAAGATACTCATGGCTGGAACCCAAATGTGGTCCAGAACTGAGGGAGCTGGCACATGGTTCTCTCTCAAGAATGGTCCAATCACTCTGTTTCACTGTGTTTCTGAATCTTTTGGTGTGTTTTTCCATTCTCCTCTAGATAATTCTTTGAGTCTGGCTTCTGTTACTTATAATTTCTGTTCTCATGTAACTTTGGTTTATACTACATTATCATGGCTTCTCTGGTTTCTTCTTAACTCGCAAACTGTGTTTTAACCTTATTGCTAATTATATCTTTCTCTTGGCATTCTTAGTTCAAATGCCTTAGAAGAGAATCTGATGGGTACAGCTCATTTTTTGGATTGGCTGCCCTTGATCAAAGTGTCTGCCTCTGTTTCAATCAGCTCTTCTAGCACTAGAGAAGTGAGAGTGGTGGCTTACTAAGGCACAAACATGGCAACTTAAAGATTACGCATAACACAGGTGTCTCTGTCAGAATAACATTGAGGTCATGGCAGATTTGAGGCTGGGTTTGTCCAGTATAGGAATGTCATCCAGTGCTATCTCTGGTTATTGCATCTGGAATCAGGAACCAGACTAAATGTGGAAATGATCAAGAGAAAGAGCCTCTTAGTTATCTGGAATCTCAGTCCTCTCTCCATATCGCCTCCCTCTTCCCCCAGCACACCTTCTCACCAGATACTGAGAGCATTTCCTGACATGAAATGTACAAAGATAGACAAGCTAGAAGGAAACCAGCAAACAAAGCAATCCTAATACCAATGTGAGGAAGTGCTGTGAATTTTACAAAGGAGAGCATTGATCTTCACCAGGAAGATCACAAGAAGAGAAAAAGAAGACAGACCCACTAGATAACTTGATACCCAGCCAGTACAGAGGATGAAATAAGCCAGACCATCAGGATGCTGAAATGAGAATCTAATAAAATAGCTATTGATGTGATCAAGACTAACTGCAGGTTGAGATGTGAGAATGAATTTAAAAGAATTGAGTATTGATTCTCCAATGCTACTACAGAGTTGAGCAACAGAGAACATATCCCTAGCCTCTCCATTTGCAGCTTCAAGTGAATTTCATAAATTGCCAGTGGATTGTCTTTTCTCTACTGCAGGACTTCCTCTTGGTGATGTATGAAAATATTTTAAAAGAAAACTTGCTATAGATTAATTTTTGTTTTATATTTATAAACTACTGTAAAAGCTTCTTTCTCTCCCTCCCTCCCCTTCTCTAATATTTATGAAAATCTCTTTTGTAAAAGGCATAATATGCACAAATAGACCTTTTTAAATCAATAGCATGAGAAATACAAATATAAACAATTCAAAAAAGTCTATCATTTATCAAATGCTTATTATGTGTCAGGTACTGGTCTAAGCTTTTTACACATACCAATTAATCCCTCAACAGCCTTAAAAGGTAGGCACTAATATTATCCTCACTTGTAAAAAGTAAAATGAAGAAATTGAGGCACAAGCAGTTCAATAACTTTTTCAAGAATACGGTCAGAAGTTGGAAAACAAAGCAGTTGGCCTCAATGCTAGTAGGGCCACTAACGATGTTAGTGCAGCACTCAGGCAATCACAGGGTATGGAAGAGGAAACTCAGTAGAAAGAGTCTGCCTTTCAGCTCACAGCAGACCCTCTTTCCCTCAGGATGGCTTTCAGGAGGGAGAAGTACTGGAGGGATAGTCTACCATGAGTGCAGTCTGAGTCACTAAATAACATAGGAGCAGCTGTTGGGGAAAGCACCGAAACGGAAGTCCTGAATTTGAACCCTGCCGTTACCACTTTCTACCTGCATGACCTTGGGCAAGTCTTTTACCCTTTCTTTCTATAATTATAATCACCTGTGGAGGTTTTTTTTTTTTTTTTTTTTTTTTAACACTGTGAAGAGCCATTTAAATATTTGATATGAAATGGCCATAGCTAGGCAGGACATATTTAAGCAAAGCTAATCTCTGTGGCAGTGGTGAGCCCTCGCTCTGTATTGTGAGCACAGGGTGAATCCACAGTTCTCAACTGAAATGTGTTCACTTGCACTGACCTGTCCCTTCAGTGAAGCTGATGTGGGGTCTGTAGGAGCTGTCCTGAGGAACAGTCAAGAAGGGAAAGACCAGTGCCCTTTCTCAGGAGAATTTGCTATAGGACTTTAACACCTTTCTCGGACTAGCAACTTCTAGACCTTCATAAGAAGTTACTGAGACAAGTCTGCTTGTGGCAAGATAAGAAGAAAAGCCAGACATGAAAGGCCATATATTATATGATTCCATTTATATAAATGTCCAGAATAGGCAAATCTATAGAGACAGAAAACAGAATTGTGGTTGCCAGGGGCTGGGGGATATTGGGGAATGGGGAGCCACTGCTAATGGGTATGGGTTTCTTTTTGGGGTGATGAAAATGTTCTGGAATTTGATAGTGGTGATCGTTGCAGAATCTTGTGAATTTACTACAAAGTGAATAGTGCACGTAAAGGGTTGGATTTTATATGTAAATTAAATCTTAATTTTTTAAAAATGGTAAAGTTAAGAGAGGAGGCTCACAGCAAGTTTTCCATTGCTATGGAAGATTTCCTCATCATGGAAATCTCTTTGAGTGAAGAGGAAGCTATAGGGACCAAGAACTTCAAAGAATTTAGCCCACAGAGGAGCCGACTGGGCCTCTCTGAGGAGCAGAGTCACAGGCATCTCCCCAGCACAAACACCTCATGAAGGGAGAGGCACAAAGTACCTGAGCCCATTCTTCACTGGGCAACAGTCCCCAGAAAACCAGAGCAAGGTCAAGTGCCACAGAGAAGACCCAGGCGAGATTTCTGCCTTTGAAAGCACGTCCCAAGCACTTCAAGATGATAATGGGGGAGAGGAAGCTATGACCCAGACTTGGCGCATATTTTGTGGTTTGGTGGTATGGAGGAGGGTGGGCTCTATGCTCCATGTCAATGTCAGTCTAAAGTTGAAGAGTTGAAAGACTCCCCAACTCTTTGCACTTTGCCTGTGGCTTACCTCAAGCAATGTACACAATGTCCTCTCTTTGGAGGAGGCCTTGGGAGGAGAATTTACTTTTTTAAATAAAGAAAATATGGTAAATATTCATCTTGGTCTACAAACTCAAGTCCACACACACACAAATATCACTTTATGTGTTTTCTTCAAATCAACTAAATTACAACTCTAAGCTCCTATCCAGGGGGCTGGTGGGAAATTCTGTCATTGCTAGCTCTGCCTACCACTTGGCCTCAGGTAGCACCAGGATCTGGGTGTATGTGGTGCCTGGAGAAGGGTCCCTCCAATCTTTTAGGCCTGAGTGTTCACTTGAAGTCTGGTGGCATGGGACAGGGGTGTGGCATGGGGCAGGGATTCTGTCTTTCCTGCTGAGGTCTTACCATCTCCCCAGGAAGCTGCCCTGTTATGTGGGAGTCCCTCCTCCTTCAAGACCCACCATGGCATGATTTATTTCATTAGATACTAAAATCCAAGAGCTTTTCAAGTGCTCAAAAAGTGTCTTATCATTGGAATTAAGTTCATGGGCTCCAAAACACACACACAAAAAGAATTGTAAAACAAAAGTGAATAAATGTTTGTGTTCACAACATCTAATATTATCGTCTTTATTTGTTGTTAAAACTAATATGTACAAACACTTCATTCGATTTGAAAAGAGTTTGTTAGTTAGCTTCTCTCACTTAGCAAGAACTTCTGAGTAGAATAATGTTTGCTAAGTCATCCTTGGTTAGAAAAAAAAAAAACACAAAAAACAAAAAATCCTAGCAGCACCAGGAAACAACTCTGGAACAACTTAGAGGTAACATTCATACCATGCTAGTTCCTTAAAGCATGTACCTCTGAGTCACCTGGGGTTCTACTTCCAGTGCAGTTCTAATTCAGTAGGTCTGGGCTGGTACTGAGATTGGGCTTTTCTAAAAAAGCTCCTGGGTGGGGTAAAGCTGATGCTAGTGGTCTCCAGACCACATTCTGTGTAGCTAAGCTCTAACACATGCTTTCATTTATTGCTTCTTGTTCAAGAACTTACAGTAATACCCTCAGCTGACCTCAGGGTTAAGTCCAGAGTCTTCTGGCTCCATCAGTATTGATACTTAGGTACTGACCCCTTTCTCCCACTGGTGTCCCATTGAGTTCTGCCTCTGGGCAATGTTTATTCCAGCTCTCGGGCCTTTGCTTGGGCTGTTTCTCTACCTGTAATGCCCTCCCTTCTGATCTCTGCCAAGCGAGATCCTTTCTACCCTTCTGCATCCAGTTCGGCTGCTGCTTCCTCCATGACATGTGCCTCAAACTGGCCCGCCAATATTGTTTCCTTCCTTCCCTCATTTTGGCTGTGATTATATCCTCTGTCATGTTATTAGCTAATTCTTTTGAAGATGTTTGTCTTATTTATCCAACTAAGCTATAGAGCCCTGGTGGATGTTGCTAAGATTTCTTATTTTTTTCTGCAGTCTAGACTTGGCTCTGCCATTAATTAGCTGCACGATCTTAGAAAAAAAAATCACTTTATTTCTCTGAGCCTTGGGTTCCTTATTTGTAAAATGAGGAGTTGAATTAACTCAGAGACTGCTGAAAGCCTGTCTGTCTCTTAAATTCCTTGGTTCCATATGGTTCTAACTGCACTACGTTGCCTAGGACATGGTTGACATCCAAGAAAGCACCTAGTGGATTTAATTAAATTGAAATTTTAAGCAAGGAAAGGCTATATGTCCCCAGAGAGGTCATGAATAAATGGCCCTGGGGCAGTGCAACAAATCATGGCTGTCCGAGAATCCTTCTTCCTGTGTTCCCCCACTTTTCAGAGGCCTTTCTCCTGCATCTTGAATTTGCCATCTCTTCTCAGAGCTAGTGCTTCTCTTTTTCCATACTTTACCAAGACCACCGAGAAAAATAAAGAACAGTGAGGAAAATGCGTGCCTAGGGGTGTGAGCGAGAAATAAGAAAGGAAATGGAGTGGGAGAGAGGGAATGAGAGAGGAGGGGAGAAGAGAGGAACATGAGGTCATAATCTGGAGGGACCAGACTTTTCAGAAATCATTTGTCAATGCAACCTAGCCATCAAAAGATGTAAATAAATTAAGATGGTAATTCCATCTCAGATTTGCGGTGTTGTGAATAGCCTTTCTAAGCTCGGCTCTCCTGGTGTGTGATGTCATCCATATGCCTTGATGGAATTAGAGCCCTAATTTATTTATGGTTGGGGATATGCTATTCCTTATGGCATTGCAATTGTCTTTATTTTATAGGCTGCTTGAAGCAATTTAATATGGTTGAATCCCACAGAGGATGCATACCAGCAAAAACTCAACAAGTGAGAGCTGCCTGGCTAGAGGCACCACAGTGCTCACTTCTTATGGACAGCCAGTTGCCCAGAGCCATGGAAGGTCTGAGGTCTCAGGTTTCTTATCTTCCTCAGTGGCATCTCCTTTGGAAAATAGAGACCTCTAAAGTGTAATAATCAAGAGCCGTCTTGGTAGGGGTAGTATTCTCAGAGACCTGGGAAAGCAACTGTGGAAACAAACCCCCAGCAGGGTCAAAGGTGGTCAGAGTTTTGGAGAACTACTCCATGCTCAGAGTTGAAGTAGGACTTTTAAAAACTACTCCACGCCATGTACGGAGAGGCCTAGAGTAGCAAACAGTGTGTGGAATAATGCAAGAATTGGAGTAAGAATCTCTGTGTGCAAGCCTTGGCTTTGCCAGTATCTGAGTATCACTTAATGAAACCTCAGTTCTCCCAGGTAAAGTAAAAATAATATTTTTATTTTTATTAACAACCTCAGAAGGTTGTTAAGATGACCAAATGCCAAGGAAGGTAAAAGTGCTTGGTAATCTCTGAGTGATGCATAGACGGGAGCTCCAACCTGGGGAGGCAATGTGTAGATGACCTCACTCTTAGCAAAATTCTTCCTCTGGAAGCTCTTGAACTCCCAAGGGAACCAAGTCTCAGGACAATAAAGCTACTTACGGATATCCTGCATCCCCAACCCTTTGACCAGCAGTCGTCATAGATACTGAGTCCTCTCTTGTTGAGGGACCCAGATATTAGACTTCTCCAGGTTACAATGTTGGCAGGCTTTAGAATCTTTTGGATCAAGGGTCCCTTCTCCCTTATAACCTCTCCTCTCATTCCTCTTCAGTAGGAGTAATACACATGCTTTGCTCATTTGATGGTTTTATACACGAACTTGTCTTTCTTGAGTGCATTGTAACTATTCATTGTGTCCTAAAGCAATCTATTTCTTCTTCTTCTCTTTTTTAGGTTTCAAGTTTCTAGAATGATCGGGGGTCTCACTTGAGGATGAAATAGTTGGGTACAAAAAGAAACTGTAGTTGAGAATATATAGCTTACTATATCCTAATTCCTATGAAACATGGCTATATATATTTAAAACAATAGTCAAATGATGAAAGAAAGAAAGAGAGAGAGAGAGAGAGAGAGAGAGAGAGAGAGAGAGAGAGAGAAAGAAAGAAAGAAAGAAAGAAAGAAAGAAAGAAAGAAAGAAAGAAAGAAAGAAAGAAAGAAAAAAAAGAAAAGAAAGAAAGGTGGGAGGGGGAGAAGGAAAAAAGAGAAAGAAATTTTATACAACTGTATATTTCAGCATACACTGCAATTTCTTTACCTATGAAATAAGAAGTTTTCACCAAATGTTTCTGGCAGTCACATCCAGTTAATATTGTCTTATAAATCTATAGTTTATTCATCATTGTCAATACATTACATAGGGTTCACCGGTCATAGCAGATATAATTAATCAATCACAATATTTCTCCTGTGCTTCATACAATCTCTTCCTAAATCATGTTACCACATGAGATGAAGCCTGTTTGCTTTCTGGGTTTATTCATTTAATCATCAAACTACTGTTGAATAATCATTTTTTTTTTACTTAAAAAAATGTATTTTTCTATCTTCTCTATCCCCTTAGCTTTTCCAGTGACTGTTACCATGAGGGAAGTTCTATAAGAAAAATACAAAATGCAATGGTAAATAATTTTTCAGATGAAGCAATTAGGAGCAGCATTATGGAAGAAGTAGCACTTGAAATATTATTACAATGACAGCACTATTAGCCATTATCATGTAGCAGAGGCCCTCTGTATGATAAGCATTGAGTCTGCCATTGGCCATACCAATCCTAACAATAATACTTTGAGATATTTGTTATTTTTCGCATCTTAAACGTGAGAAAACAGACACAGAGGAGTTAAATCATTTGCCCAGGGTTGCATAGCATACAAGTGGCAGAGTTGGGATTCATGAAAATAGAAGGGAGGAGACAGAACAGGCCCTAGTTAGCTCCCACAAAATGAAATATTTAGGTATAAATCTAACATAATATATACAAGATCTACGTAAAGAAAACTACAAAACTCTGATGAAAGATACCAAAAATGTCAAACCCTGATGAATGGTATCTCCATCAAATAAAAGAAGAGATAGTCCACATTCATAAATAAGAAGACTCAATATTATCAAGATGTCAGTTCTCCCCAACGTCATCCAAAGATCTGATGTAATCCTGATCAAAATCCCAGAAAGTTATTTTGTAGACATCAACAAACTGATTCTAAAGTTTATATGGAGAAGCAAAAGACCCAGAATAGCCAACGCAATATTAACAGAAAAGAACAAACTCAGAGGACTGACTACCTGATGTCAAGACTTACAATAAAGCTACGGTAATTAAGACAGTGTGGTGTTGGCAAAAGACTAGACAAATAGATCAATGGAACAGAATAGAGTGTCCAGTAATAGACTCACATAAATGAGGTCACTTAATCTTTGACAAAGGAGTAAAGGTAACCTTTTTGACAAATGTTGCTGGAACAACTAGACGTCTACATGCAAAAAAATTGAATCTAGACATTGACCTTGTACTCTTCATAGGTAGAAATAGAGGGGAGGGAGCAGAAGAGGTCCCAGGAAAAGGAAATTTGGATGACTGTTTAAAACATATCACAATTAATAAGCAGATAGTCCATGTAAAATGAAATCAATGTAAGATGAGCACACGAGGAAAGCAAGCTGGTGCATCCCAGAACAGAAAGAGCTGCCTAAGGTCACTGAGCGCTTGTCTGGGCCAAAAGGAAGAAACAGTGAGTTCACTGGGAAACTTAGCAGACTGGGGAGCCCTGTGCCTTATTCCTGAAATCTCGTTACAGAAGGGGATAGACCAGGCCTTAATGCTGGGCTTGTGTGCTGTCTCCTTGGGAGATCATAGAGAATGGACAGTGACAGGATGGTCAGGCTCCAGGATGAAAATCTGGAAAATAATGTGTTGTAGTCTGCAAAACATTTTCCTGAGACAGCTATGAACCTCAGGTGGAGATGGGGCAAATGGCAGTGAGGTTCTGAGTGGGTAAGGACAGAGCAGAACTCCTAAGGCCCTCTTCCAATAACCTGAGCAGGTGGTGGTACCATGAGGAAGGAGTAAAGAAATTGGAGGCTAATTCCAAACCTGATATTAACAGAATTTCAGGGCCTTCTGGATGAGGGGGCAGAGTGAGGGGAGGGCTCATGAATGGCTCACCAGTTTCAAAATGGTTGGTTGAAGTCATGGCTGGTGCCTTTTCCTGGGGAAGCTGAGGATAAAAGAGTTCTGAGAAGACACTCAGTGAGTGCACAGGGTGTCCTCTCAATCACTTCCCATCCCCGGGCCTTAGTTTCCTTATTTTAAAATGAGACACTTGGATTAGATGACTCCTCAGTGCGCCTTCCAATAATAAATTGTGTCCTTCATGAGAAGACACAGAAAACCTTGCTGTAGGTACTTAGAGTCAAAATCAGGAGGTTCAGATAGAACACACCAATGTGAAGATGTGTTGCCTAGACAGCGGATATGGAGAGTATGGGGTGAGCTGGGGAGGCCAGCTAATGTTTGGGGAAGCTCAAAGCTCAGGGCGGGGTACTGAGGCTGAGAGGAACCCAAGCTTCTGATTGGGACGAAGGTGACAGTGGCTGTGGTGGTGACGGTCTTTCCCAGACCCACAGTGCCGAGGTTTCTCCCCATTCTCACAATTAGGCCAGGAGCCCAGGCCGGGAGCTGCGGCCTTGGAGATGCTGTTCCTCCTAAGCTCAGTTGCCCCCCACTTTTGTGGGCTGTAAAGACGCTAACCTGCAGGCCCTGAGGGGCAGCTCAGCCAGCATCTTGAACTCATTTTCCAGCACGAGTGGGTCTGGTTTTATGTCACAGTCCAAGACACGTGTTTACTCAGCTTCTCTGCTCCCCAGCCCAAGGAAAGATAACTAAACTTGATGGATAACCACTAATTGGATCATTACCTTCATTTTGAAATGATTGCCTCTCGCCCCCGGGGGCATTAGTTCCAAACTGGGGCCCCCAATCTAGCTCACAGCAGGCTGTGGAACGGAGGACGCTCCATCAGCCCAGACCCCAATAGGGCCATGATCCCACAAGGGCTCACAGCTGTGCTCCTGTCGAACTGTACGCTCCACGTACAGTTGAAAAGACCCCTTTCCAATCTTTCCTGGACTCTACGTACACAACCAGTCATGGTGCACCTCGTTCCGGCTGACACACCCCCAAGAGTGCCCTCTTGTCCTTTTCTCCACTGTTCCCAGGGAACACCAGTTCCCTTGCCCCTCCCCTCTGCTTTTCAGAGGATCCCTTCCACAGCATATCAAGTCCAGGGTTCTTATGGTGTCTGGTTCACCTTCCCAGACAGAGAACAGGGCCATCGAAGGCAGGTCCACCCCTCTTCTCTTGGGCGCCCCTGGTGTTGCTGGCACTGGGTTGGGCACTCAGTGGTGGCTCGTTGCTTGATTAATGTTATGGGGCAGGAGGAACTGGCCGGAAGGGAGGGCAATTGATTCCAGCTGAGGAAGGAGGGAGGCAGGCACAGGCAGAGGGCAATGGATGCCGGGAGGGTGGGAGCAAGAGGGTCAGGAGCTCTGAAGGGGTCCACACCCCTTTGCCCTGGTGTCTCCAACCTGGGAGCCTGTGTGAAAAAAGTTTACCTAAGAAATCCCTCTGAAGGTGATTAAATAAATGACCATAATTTCTGAGATGAAATATGACAGCCATTAAAAGTACTTTGAAAAATATTTAATGATATAGGGCAATGTTCCTACCAAATGAGTGAAAAAAATCAAGTCACAAAAGGTAATGTATGATTCCATTAAAAAAGTTGTTAAAACATACATACGGGATAATAGCGCTGGCATGTATTGAGTCCTAATCGCATGCCCTTCATTGTGCTGTGGGTTTCTTGTGTGTCATCTCATGCTGTCTTCTTATTGACCCTAGGAGCTAGGTTGTAGCTCATTTTACATATCCTTACTTCACGTATGTGGAAACTGAGGCACAGAAATGCACCCTCATCTTGGACCTCTAGCCTCCAGAACTGTGAGAAATAAATTTCTGTGTTTGGTACTAGTCTCTGGCACTTGGTCATAACAGCCCGACAAAGAGCCCTCTAGTCCGGTTTCCTTCAGAAAGAATAGACCATGACCTTGTAGTCCTCTCTGTTTCTCAAATATGCACGTGCTCCATGTGCTAAAGACGCTGGCGCCCAAAATCAAATCCTTTACCATTTTCTACATGGGGTAGCACAGTGAGCTTGGGTGGTGAAACTGAATATTCTAGAGAGAAAGATCATGCTCGCTCAGTACCAGTGTTATCCTCCAGACAAAGGCTTGGGTCAGGGAGACTGAGTCTCCTCTTGCCTTCTGTGGCCTCCTGAGATGTTGTGTAATTCTAGCCAACCTGGGTCTGGGAGGTGTGAGAGGGGTGTGTGTGGAGAGGTGGGGGTGGGGATGTATCACCTGACTCATATATTCAGAGTCTACTTACAGTTTTCTAGGCAGCATCCTGACCTTTGAGAAAGAACACGGATGAGAAATTCAAGTTGACATCATCCCATTATCTCATAGTGTCCACTGGTGTTGATGGTGGTATTTGGTAATCAATCAATCAGCCTTTTTTATTGCCTGGTAACCAAATATCCAGCTTTGCATGTGCTTGCGTACATGTGTGTGTGGGCATACACATACATGTTTGTGTGTGTGTTTGAGGGGGTAAGGCGTGATGAGAAGGCATGGCCCTGCTCTGGGTATAAGATGGACCCAGGAGGAAACTGTTCACAGTAAACCCAAAAGTTTGGACAATGCTCTGTTATGAGTCGGGGGAGACAAGGGTTGCTTGTCTGCCTGGAAGGGCTGAGTACCAGGCAGTGTGTGCCTGCTGCCTGAAAAAGCCCCAGGTGGCCCTACAACTTTAATGCTTAGTGAAATACGCTTTTACTCTGTATTTTAAAAGAATTTATTGAATGCTCTCAGATGTGGACGGAGTTGACATGAAAATGCACACAAGGTTGAACCCTGGGCAAATTGGCCCGTCTGCCAGCTGAATCTCTCCTCCACATCCTCTCCTTTCTCTACCTTTTCTCCTCACTCCACTTGTTGTAAACTTGTGGGGAAGATACTCCTCTAATTATACCCTGTTCACAGCGTTGGGTTTTTGTTTTTTGCGGGGCGGGCGGAGGGTAGTGAGATGGCATTTACAGCTATCGAACACCTCGAGGGCCTTTGTGCTAGACATTGCTTGGGGATCAAAGGTGAGCAAGATTCGGTTATTGTCCTCATGGAGCTCATGGGTGGCCCTGCAGAGCCGTGAGGAGAGGGGGTGTCAAGAATGGCACTGAGCCTTCATGCCCGGGTGGCCGTAAGTTCTGTGAGCAGAGGCAGGGAGTGTGAGGGACGGGGAGGAGGATAAGAAGTGATTTGGGGGAAAGGTGGGTCAGTGTTTGCTCAGCTTGACTTTGGAAAACTTTTGATAGAACAAGGTGGCTATAAAATGTACCGAGCCCCCAGAATGCTTGGCGTCTCTCAGTGACTATAGCACAGTCTGGCCAGGTGGATATGCAGCCTGACATCTGACTTGTTCTCTATTCTTCTTTGACTCATCCTTCCCAGAAATTTGACCTCCTCTCTGGACTTCTCTGCTTATTTACTACCGGGCTCCATGGGATGCGTCCAGAATGCCAGTGTACTCAGAGATGTCTACCCAGGAGGTGTTGAAAGCAGAGTGAGGCTCTGTGACCTGACCTGGCAGGGGTCCTCTCACTTTCCTCACTGCATGCTGCTCCCAGTGTGAGGACAGCCCGCCCGCCTGACCCGGGGCCGATTCTGGAGGCTCCTTTGACTCATTTGACGTGAGCCGGTGCTGAGCAGCACCGATTTTCTCATCTCCGGTGACACGTCCTGTCCTTCTTGGATCCCAGGTTTATTCCCTTGTCTTTTCCTGAGGAGATTAAGGCCCAGGAGGAGGAATTAACTTCTTGGTAGGTCCCATGGGTTTTGCCAGTACCTCCTTTTAGTTCACTGGCCAGTTTCACCTGCTGGAAACCAATCAGCTCCAGATTCTACACTGTCCTTCAAGGAGCTCAGCCCCTCTCTTTTAAACAGTTCCTCTTATGTCCTCCATGGGGCTGGTTCTAATTCTTGGCTATGACTCTAAACTTTCTGACCAAGGTGCAGCTGCCATCTTGTGTCTTCCAATGGTACGAAGTATCTTTAGCTCTTCTCTTTTCTTCCCCTGTTCTTTCTTGTATCCATCTGGAGAAGGGAGGGAAAAACAATGAACTGGGTATTTTACGTTTTGTTTTATTGTTTTGTTTTTCTCGTTTAAGCCTCCTAAGATCTCTTCTATATGGTGTTGTTCTTTTTCACAAAGGAAGCTGAGGCTCAGAGCCTTACCTCCGTGGCCCAAGGTCTCTGGTGGTGAGGCTGAGCTGCCTTAGAAACTAGTCTCTCTGGCTCCAGGGCCCCAGCTTGGGTTTTGTTATGAGTTGAATTGTGTTTCTCAGAAAGAAACATACTGGAGTCCTAACCATTTGGTGTGTGTGAATGTAACCTTATTTGGAAATAGACTCTTTGTAGAAGTGATCAAGTTAAGATAAAATCATATCGGATCAGGGTGAGCCCTAATCCAATCACTGGGGTCCTTATAAGAAGAGAATATTTAGACAGAGGCAGAGACACAGGGAGAATGCCATATGAAGATGGAAGCAGAGACTGAAGTGTTACCTCTGTAAGCCGAGGATACTGGGGGAGAGACATGAACAGATTCTCCCTCGGAACACCCAGACAGAACCAACCTTACTGATACCTAGATTTTGGACTTCTAATCTCCTGAACTGTAAGAAAATAAAATTTCTGTTGTTCTAAGCCACCCAGTTTGTGGTCATTTGTTAAGTCAGCTCTATGAAAAGAATACAGTTTCTTATACATCACTTCAAGTCCCTCTGAGTTAGTTATGATTAGATATGAATACAAGTAACAGAAAACCCAAGACAACAGTGGTATGTATGTTTCTCTCTCATATAATAGTCTGTAGGCATTCCAGGGCTGGTGTGGGTGACTTAGGATCTTTCCATTTTGTCGCTCTGCTCTGCCTGGTTGCCATTTCCAAAGTCATCTTATGGCACCAAATAGCTGCTGGAGCTCCAGCATACCTCCACATTTCAGCAAAGAAGAATAAAAGAGGGTCGGCTTCCTGTCTTTAAAGACGCTCTCTGAGAGTTTCATATGCCTCCTTTTTATGTATCTTATTGGCCAGAACTTAATCACATGGGCATATCTACTGGAGAAACTGGCAAATGTGGTTTTTATTTTGGGTGGTCATCTATCATTACTGAAGAAGGAGAGAAGAATATTTAGGGAGAGCTAGTGTCTCTACCATTCCCTTCATTTCTTCTCCAGAGATCCAGATTTCATTCTTCAAGATCAAGTCAAGTTCTTCTGCAAGGTAAGGAGGTTGTATTATTAGGGAGCTACATAGCGGGTCCATGAGCAGACAGTGAGCTAAAAGCTTTACATGGATTGTCTCACTTACCCTGCACCAAAACCCTGTGGGCTAGGCACGGTCATTGTCTCAGTGTTACAGATGAGGAAATGTGGCTCAGAGAGCTGTGCAATGCCATAGTTTAGGTTTCCTGGGAAACGAACTCTGAGATGGAGAGTAGCAATTAGTGGGCAGGACATGTATCAGAGAGTGCTTTTGGAGCTTACTGCTCGTGGAGGGAGGGAGGGAGGGTTGGAAGTGGGACTGGGCAGAAGAAAAAGTTGGGCTGTAATGCAGTTCCAAAGAAGGTCTCAGCTGGCTCCTCAGGGAACTCTGGAGCTGGGATAGCCCTGTGAGCTGTTCCAAGTCATCACTGAGGGGGTGGGCCTTTAAACCCCTATGCTGATCACTCATTAAACACAGCTGCCCCAGGAAGAGGGCCTGACTTTGGGCAAATCACTCTTCAGTTGGGGCAGTCCCTGAGGAGGCTGACAGCTGAGGGCTCACTGCTGGCAGCATTCTCGGTGGCTGCAAGTGTAAGTCCTTCCTTCTTGAAGCAGAATCCTGGAGGGATCAGAGTCCCCTACATAAAGTCATTTGATTAAGCTTGCATTAAGGAACAAGTGACAGGGATGGGACTAGTACCAGGACATTTGACTCCAGTAGTTGGGCTTTTGCCATTAAATGATCTGCTCAAAGTCACCCAGGGGAAAATGCCCACCATTCAAACACCCGTATCTACATTCTAAATCAATTTGCTATATTGCCTCCTTAGGGTCTCTGCTGATGGCTTCTCCTGGAAAATTTACGTCCATGTTTCCTATGTAGCATGTTCTTTCTTCTCTCTGAACAAACTCTGTCAGTTAATACCACTTTGGCTGAACTATATCGAGTCAATCAAAGCAGGGCTTTGTTGATTAAGTCTCCAGGGGGCTCAGCTCTCTGCCAGGTGTAATGGGATTCTGAGGTCAGAATCCTCCCCCAGTAGAGTTGTGGGCTGCTTGGCGAGCCAAGGCTACCACCTGTGGAAGTGCTGGCAATTGTGGCAGATCAGAGTGGCACTGCCCTGTGAGTCCCGTCTGTCAGGTTCAGAGGAAGGGAAGGCTGACCTGGGCTGGATGAGAAGACCTGTGCTCATTTCACCTCTACTGTCCCCACCTTTCACAGCCTCCCAGAAGATGGGACCAGATTTTTCCTCCCTTTGGGACCCATCCAATGCTCAATCACTAGGAAAGGATTTTAGAACCATAAAACTGGAGGGAGACAATTGAATTTCTCATCTCAGAGATAAGAAAACAGAGGCCCCAAAAGCAGCGTGACCTGACCAAGGTGACACAGCCAGGTGGCAGAAGCATGGCTGGATTGATAATGTGGGTTTCCTGACTCCTGGCCTTGTCCACCACCCTGAGCTGCCCCTGCCAAAGGAGGGCAGAAGGGCCGCATGCAGACTTCAGGCTGGTCCCTGCTTCCTGGCATTCTCAGCAAAGCACCTAGGATGGTCACAGTCACAACGAAGAGAGAAACAAAACAGGTTGGAAAGAGCAGGCCCATGGGACCATCCCACGGAACTCTGCTGCTGATCCCCCCAGGCCCAGCTGCCTCCTCGCTGGTCCAAGGCGGTTGCTCCAAGGAAGGGGGTGGGGAGAAGAGAGCACAAACGTTCTTTCTATTTTGGGCTTAGCACTTGGGACTGCAGATAATGCCCAGTCGGCTGAGAAGATTTAGTGATTCTGTAGGAAGCCACAGTGTAATAAGCTTCAGATCAATAGTTCAATATGCAGAGAGCTTTGCCCACCACCCGGGAGAGGCTCCTTAACACACTGTCACCTGCATCTTCCCCCTGAAACATCTTAGCTCTGTGAAGCAATAAAACAGTCAGGCCTAAGTTACTGAACGTCTTTGAAGTCCTAGAAAGGCCCATAAATAAGGTAGGTACTTTGGAAGGGGGTGTTCATTTCGAGGGATCCCCACACAACTCTTTCAGAGTTACATTGATTTGTAGCTGCCTCTAAGTCAATTTCCTGGGGCTCATAAATCTTGATTGGAGCAAAACTAAAATGTCATTAATATTTATTTGATGCATTTCTTACCACTCCGTAGGAAAGGAAGAAAAAAAATGTCAGCATTCTCACCCGCCACCTGAAGTAGGCATGAGACACGGCCGTTCCCGGCTCCTCACAGACCATTTCGTTGTGAACCATAAGCCCCGGGTAACAAATGTTCCATTTCATGGTCAGCAAGAGTGGTAACTGTCACTGGAGAAATAAAATTGAGTTATTGTTTCCAGTTTCAAAAGAACAGCAACAAGTATAAAAAAAAAAAAAAACCCGTATGTGATCCCTGTCCTCTTCCCCTCAGACACCTGCAGCCATCTAATGTTTCACTGAATCCTGCCACATAAATGCATAGCTTCACTCACTAATCCATATGGCTCCAGAGACCACTGTTACATGAGAACTTAAACTGATGGGGCCAGGCAGCCCAGGGCAGCTTAATCTTTTTTAATTCAAATCGACTGAGTCCCATGTGGCCCGGAGATGATACCCTATATGCTGCAATCAGACTGACCTAGACTTCTCGTGCTCTAAATGATTAATGAAACTGCCTCGAGTTTGTTTCTATGGTGATTGGAAACCTGACCCGGACAGAGGAATCTGCCATTCATGGTGAATGGAACGGAAAGCGGGGCACTGGGGACCCTGGTTGCTGGTGGTGAAGAGATGCCCAAATGCTTCGAGTTCCTCTCCCAGGCCTGCCGCTGGCCTCAGCAAGTGGAGGGAGGGGACAGGAGGAAAATGGACCTCTGATGGACGTTTTAACTCAACTAAACTGCAGAATTATTTTTTCTCCTTAAAGAATCCAAAATCTCTTTAAGTATTCCTTAAGCCTCTGACTAAGGTGTTGAGGGAAGATAGCATTTAACTTGCTTGAGGTTTCCTAAAATAAATACACAAATAAATAAAATAAAATCATGACGTCTGGGATTCCTTTTTGAAAATGAATGGTTTGGCCCTTGACGAACATTATGAAACCAGCCGAGGACCTCACATTACCTGTTTACTCTTTGGTCATGTGTGGTTTTGTTTGTTTTTGTTCCTCATATGAAATAGGTCATATTTGGGCTCCATCTATCAAAACTTTGCTGTCAGAACTGCCAGAGGCGGCAGCATGTAGGGGGAATTAGGTGCTGCTGGTAGAGAAGCAATAGGTATGAACGGTTAGTGCCAGTTGTCACCTGCTGCCGTCCACCTGGTAGAACAGTTAGGTCTTGTTTCAGGATGGAGTCCATTCTAGCTGCCCTATCAGAGCCCCTGAACCCTGCCCAGGTGCCCCAGCTTTATGAAATCCAGAACCTTTAGAGAGGTCTAACACAGGGAACACCAAATGACATACTTTTCATTTTAAAGTCTAAAGCTTAATCTTAAGACTGTGGCTACTGACCAAGAGATAATGACTATGAAAATTGGAGGGGCCATCGTTCCCCCTTTCATTCTTCCCCTACTGCTCACCTACCATTCTTCACATGGTCACTGGCCACCTTCTTAAACACACTGTCCCCTGCATCTGAACCTTTGGTGCTCCGTGTTTCCTAATTTTAATTAGATGTGTAGGGCCCTCCAAGATTTCTTCCTACTTCGCATTCCAGCTCTGTCTCCCATTCACCTCTGCCAACTGTTCTCTGAATGTCTTCCCTGATTGTCCCATTCTCTGCCTTCACTTGGCTGTCCTCTCTGTCTGGAAAGTCTTCTCCAATTCCATCTGTTAGAATAATCCTCTCTGTCCCCCAAGATCCAGCTCATTGCTGCCTCAGCACATGGGCATCCCCGTTCCTTAGTCATAGGCTTTCCTTCCCCAGGCTTTTCTTTGTGTGATAGGACATCTCGCTCTCAGCCACAGGGCTTGGCACAATGTAAGTGTTCAATTTATATTTGTTCAATTAAATTTCTTCCTCCAACCCTATTTCTTTGTCCCTGGCTCCACTGACTGCTAGCTGAGAAGTGCATCTGGCCATCTGTTGTCCCCCTGATGGTCACCATCAGCTATCCCTGGGTGAGCAAAGGGTTCGGGACCTTGTAGTTCACCAAGCACTCAGGAATACTGGGAAAGCAACCAGTAACCGCTCTAGATCAGTTCTAAGCCATTCTTCCAACAAGCGGTAGTTTATCTGGCCATGTTTCTCCAAATTGAAACCTTCCTGTTGAAGGCACGAGCTGGTCTCAAGCAGGCTGAGTGCTGTTTAGAGGGTCTGTCTGAGCCCAGCCTCTCACCCTGGCCCCATTGTGCTGGCATGCACTTGTCAGGCAGTGCCCTCCTATACTCTTGGCAGATGATGGAGAACCCGAGTAAGAAGGGGCCTCATCTAGCCTCTCGCCCATCCAGTTAGACATTTCACAAACTACCCACTGGTGTGCAATCCCTAGGCCTTATCTGACTCTCCTGTGGAAGGGAATATCATGTGTGCCTACTTTGCTCTCTGGGGACGCAGGTGACAAAACTTGGGCGTGGGGCCTTGGCAGGGAGGCAGTGGTATACAGATGCCTAGGAACAGATATTTGGGTGAGCAGAGACAGGGTGACTGCCTCTTCTGGCAGGCAATAAGCCTGAATGATCTGTGTTCTCAGTATCGTCTCTATTTCAGCAAATCGCGGCACCCAATCTCTTATCTGGAATACCCCACGCACAGAGATCAGATAGTCCTCCTCTCTCCCATGTCCCAGTCTTTGCTTCCTCATTTGTTAAATGGACACGGTTGAAGTCCCTAAGTCTGTAACACTCGTCAAGATAAAGAATATCTCTCCCCTGTTCCTCTTATCTCCCTTTGTATCCCCACATCCAGCCAAAATGTTACTTGTCATGGCTGTACATTTTTAAAAATTACATCTAATTTTGAGGGGTTCACAAAAAGTCCTCCATTCAGAAAGTTCTTTTCTGGGTGATGCTAGCGCTCTATGGCTGCCCGGGCCAAGCCAGGCAGGTGGGGGTGACTGGGCCGGCCAGAGAACATGGGGATGGAGTCAGCCGCTGAGGTAGGGAATGTGAGACACCGGAGACATGGCAAGAGGGAAGTAAAGTCATGAATATTTAGAAGAGGGGGAGAGTGGAATTCAATCTGACACTGATACACAGGAGGATTGGATGGATGGCAGTAATCTAAAATTAGAAGCAGGCTATCATAGGACTTTGGAGCTCAGGCTCTACAGACAGGCTGGATTAAAAACTGAATTTACCACTTAGCAGCTGAGTGACCTTGGACAAGTAACTTAACCTCTCTGTGTCCCAAGCTTCCTCATCTGTAAAGTAGAGATAATAAAGTACTTTCTCTATGGGATTGTTGTGATAATTGAGTGAATGCATGGGACAGTTCTTGGCACACAGCACATACTTGGCACATAGCTATTATACTTGAATATAGATCAATCTGGTGGCCTTATTGGAAGCTGTGAGGATTTTTCTTTCTCTTAGCATGCCCTGATTTCCAAAATCTTCTACTACGCCCCTCCTCCCTTTTATTTATTTTGGTGAAAATGGGAGTATAGGTTACCATAGATCAAGGGAAAAATAATGAAAACATGAAATTGAAAAATTTCTAGCAGCCACACTAAAAATTAAAATAATTTTACCAATATATCCATTTAACCCAATACTTCTAAAATCTTATCCTTTCAACATGTAATTGGTATAAAAAATTGTGAGATGTTTTACTTTTTTCTACTTACTAATCTTTGAAATTTAGTGTATAATTTACAATTTTAGCATATCTCAATTCAAGCATGAGCTTGTCATCTGAAACACTTGATTGTATTTAGATCTCATCAAAAGTAGCTCCACATACCCAAGTTGTTCCAAACAACTTGATTCAGCTATCTAATAGCTGACTCAGGTATCAGTTTTTAAATCAAAATTAATTAAAATGAAATAAATATTCAATTTTTCAGATGCACTGGTCATATTTCAAGTGCTCAGTAGCCATTTGTGGCTATTGTTTTAAACAGTCAAAACCTAGAAATTGCTGCAAGGAGAAACTAAGCTTGAAGAAACAGTATCTGGAGGCATCTCAGGCACAAGGAACTTATCAGAAGAGAGATTTTGTAACATCTTGAGCTTGTTTCTAGTGGTGCTAGAAAGTGGGTAAGGTGGTGTGGAGACAGGGGTGAACTAGCAATTCTTATTCCTTTGAGAATCAATGCATATCAGTACCTACCATCTACCAGGTACTGCCCTTGGTGCCAGATGCAGTGTGAGTTAGTGCCCTGGACTGAATTGTGGTTAAAAGCTATCTGCCATCATCCAGTCTCTAGACTCCTATAACTTCCAGGGAGCAGTAGACTCCGAAATGTGACACCCCCCAACTACCCTGTCACCACTCTGACACCATCCTGGCACGGTAATCTGACTAAAGCTCCATTTTGATACCGCAGCAGGTGGGTGCCTGGTGCGTGCCAGGCACCGTGCTCTTTGCTGGGCTGCAGCTTAATGGGGTGACCAGCACTGTTTGGTTGATTGGAATTTCCAGCTCACTCTTGCCTCTGGCTGTGTCGGAAGCCTGTGGCTTCCCCGCTTTCCACTGTACCTTGGCTTTCCTCTGTGCCCTATTCAACCCTACCCAGCCCTCCACCCCCATACATCACCTTTTCACTATCCTCAGCATAAGCTTTGTGATGTATTTTGGCTCTAGATCTTTGCCAATTTCATTTTCTTCCTGGAATGACTGCCATTACCTATCTGGATTCTACCTGCTCTCAGCATTCTTTTTCTCCAAGCAGCCTTCTAGCCCGTGGGATCTCCTTTTCCCTGCATCCATAGCTCTTACTGGCTATACCTCGATGTTGGTGGTTATCTTGGAGCTGCCTGCATGGCAGGCAGCATTATTTAATGTCTCATGTTCATGTTTTGTCTCACAGTGACAGAGCTGGACTGCCATTCATGCTTCTGTGAGCCCTACATTCACTCCCATTCCACCCTCCTATCCTGCCTCTCTCCAACACCTGGACACACAAGAGGCACTTAGGAAATACCTGATGATGTACTGATACCCTAGCCAGGTGATCAGCCTGTTTTATAAATGGGAGCCCATTCTGCCTGGGCAATAAGTTATCCACCGAGGATCTGCTGCATCCACTGTTATGTCTAACATCATTCTGGCTACCCCTGAAACATTTGTAGGAAAATTAATTGCCCTGGATCCAGCCCTCATTGAGTTCACTGACACTGGGCTGCTCTTTCTGTTGATCTGATTGGAGAAAACAAAAGGTTATTCTTCCTTAAGTTTTTATTCAGCTATGAAAACATTTTGCTATTGAGCAAATCAGTGGTAATAGCGATAATAGTAGTGAGCATCACTAACATTTGTGGATCACTTACCATCTGCCAGACACTGTGCCAAGTACCTCACATGTCCGATTTCATCTGATTCCTAAAAAACCCCACTGAGGTAGATACCACTAGGAAGCCTAGAGTTAGAGGAGGGGTTAGTGGTAATGGGCAGCCTGGCTCAACATTGCTAGCTGTGTGACTTTGGCACGTTTGTTAATCTAGTTGTAAGATGGGGGTGATAAATGTAAATTTTTGTGAGAATTGTAGAGATGATGTATGCAAAGTACTCAGAAAGGCGCATTCTATATTTTAAAAATATTTTGGCTGTTATTATTATTAGTTCCCATTTTATAGATGAGAAAAATAAATTATAGAGAAATTAAGTAGACTGCTCCAAGTCACAAAGTTCATAAGTGATACGTTAAGATTTGAACCCCATCTGACCTCATAATCCTTGCTCGTAATTACTGCACTACAGAAAAGACAAATTTATTTATCTTTTGTGCCCCAGGCCCTGTGCTGGATAGTCAGCAACCAATTATTTCATCAATCTTCCAAATCTGTGAAATGAATTCATCTCCTGGGCAGGAAGGGGCCTGTGAGTTGTTAGCTGGGCCAATATTTGGAGAGGATGATCCATTCTGGGTACAAGAGAGCAGCCCCCACAGATCCATCCATGGACTCTTGTGCCAGAAGGGAAGGCTGCCGCCCTGGTACGGGATGAACAGGGTCTAAGGGGTTACATAGTGGGGGTTCACCACAGCTTGAAAGGTCAGGGACTTTTTCCTGGAATTCAAGTTCCACCTTAAATAGCTGTAAACTTCATGAGAAAAGGGTTTTTGTTTGTTTTTGTTTTTGTTCACCACTCAAAGCACCTGACATAAAGTAGGTGCTTAATAAATATTAATCGAATACACGGAAAGTGAGTTCTAAATTATGTTCCAGGTAGCGAAACAGTGTGTGCAAAGGCCCAGAGGTGCAACAGAGGGTGGCCATTGGGGGAGTAAATTGATTGAATCCCTTCTAAACTGGGGGAGCCATGCTGTAACACAGGTGGGGCTTCTTCTGGGTAGGGTGAGATCTGAAGGCTCACAGGGGTCCAGTCCGGCTAAACAAAATTGTAGTTCATCTGAGGGCCTGGGATGGAAGCCCTAGGAAATAATAAAGAGGATTGCCCTTGCACCCCTCAGACACAGGTGGGAAGGTAACAAAGGCAGACAGACAGAGGAGAGCCATGGGTAGGTGGCAAAGGAGCTGACCTCCAGCTTTATAAATACAATGCCAATTAAAAATTCAGGGAAATTGAGGAGGTACTCATTGTAGAGAGTGGTAGTGTCAGTGAATGTGACTTACATTCACACTCTTCTTTAGGAATGGCATGGGCTGAGAAGAAATTCATCTCAAATGTTTCTTGGTTGTGACTGGAAATTGATTATACTTGGAGAAAGTTAGAGGTCAGATTGTGCAAAGCAGCTGCAGGTGATGGGTTGATCCTGGAGAAGCTGAATTTAGATCTCATTGGGCATCCGACTGACCCTGCGTCTCTTAGTAAGAGGCCCTTTATCTTTGCATCCCTCCTTTTTTGGTCTTATACCTTTGAATTACCAGCTCTCAGCTTAGATCCCAACTTCTTCGGGTCACTATTTAACTCCTCAAGCCATTCATCTCTCTTTTCCCCACCTGCAGCCTTTACATCTCACAGGCAGCTCTTTCCGCTTTAGGCTGCCAGAGAAAGATACTAGTTAAAATGCCCATGTTCACTAGCACACTGCTAAAGGTCTGAGGCAAATTTTGTTAAATATAGAGGAGAGATCTGCAGCTCACTTGTCATCTGTAAAATGATCAGATTAAATTGATGTAGTGAATAGATGATTTAGTGAAATGGTTCAAAAATAATAAAAAAAATACAAAGACATACAGCGAAGTCAGCTCTTACCTTAGTCCCTTTGCCATATTTATGCTCCTCTCCTCAAAAACAAAAGCAAACCAGGCAGCACTGTTACTAGTTTTTTGTATAGCTTCCAGAGATTTCTAAATATATCCAAGTAATATTTTTTAAATATAGATTGTACTATTCTATATATGTTGTCCTTCACTTTGCTTTTTTTTCACTCAGCAGATCCTTAGACTTTTTCTGTATCAGTACATAAAGAGCTTCCTCGTTTTATTTTAAAGTTGTTATAGCATTCATTTTACAGATGCTCTACTTTTTATTTAACTACTACCCTGTGGATGGACATCGAAGTGTTTAAGTTGCTCCTAGTCTTGTGCTATTACAAGCAGTACTGTAATGACTAATCTGATATTTAGGCAACAGTAAATGTGCTCCCAGAATTCTTACTACAGAAATAATCCCAATCTCTCTCTCTCTCTCAAACGCATGCTCTCTCTCTCTCTCTCTCTCTCTCTCTCTCTCTCTCTCCTTACAGTTTAGAAAAGACTTAAAAAATTAAACATTTTAGTTTGAGATTCACACACAGTTGTAAGAAATAACGCAAAAAGATCTCATGTGCCCTTCACCCAATTTCCCCTAAGTGGGTGTAAAACTTGAGTATAATAGCACAGGGAGGAGATTGACACTGACACAAGCCACTCATGTGATTCAGATTTCACCAGTTTAACGTGTATGTGTGTATTCAGTTCTATGAAATTTTATCACCTGTGTAGGCTTGTGTATCCACCACCAGAGTCAAAATACAGACGAGTTCCAGCACCACAAGGATCCCTCCTTCTGGCCTTTTATAACCATGCACAGCTTCCTCCTTGGCCCACTGCCTCTGGCCCACACTCACTCAGTCCCAAACCCTTGGCAGGCTGGCAACTTTTGGCAATCTTTTCTAATTCTCTATACTTTTGTCATTTCAAAATGCTATATAAATGGAATCATATCATGCAGTATATGGTATCTTTTGGAAATGACTATTTAAAATCAGCATAGTCCACCTGAGATCATCCAGTTTGTTGCATATATTAATAGTTATTTCTTTATTGCTGAGTAGCATTCCATGGTGTGGCTGTACCCACATTTGTTTGAGGATATCTGGGATGTTTCTAGTGGCTGGCAATTCGGAATAAAACTGCTATGAACACTCTTGTACAGGTTTTTATGTAAACTTAAGTTCTATTTCTCTACAATAAATGCCCAATGGTATAATTAATTGCCAGATTGTATGGTAGTTGCATGTTTATTTTCATAAGAAGCTGCCAAACTTTTCCAGAATGGCTGTATCACTTTATATTTTCACCAGCAATGTATGAATAATTTGCATCCTTGACATCATTTGGCGCTGTCACTAATTGTTTAATGTTAGCCTTCTGACAGGTGTATGCACTGCTTTTTAAATTTCTCCCCACAACCTTCTAGCGTTAACTCTTCTGACTTTAAATCTATGTGTCAGTAATAATACCAGTTGCCCTTTATATTGAGCCCATACTATATGTCAAACAACGTACTAGATATTTTACATGCACTGTCTTATTTAATGTCCTTTGTCCCTCAGCACAAGCTGGTGAGACTGGACAATGCTGTGCCTCACAGGCTCAGTCATTTCTAAAATGGTCAGTGGGCTTTAAATCACCTGCCTCTCTCTGTAGCTGTTTTTCTGTCTCCCTTATTCTCTTGAGGTTTTCTCTTCTGTCCTCTCCCAGGAGAGGAAGAAGCTGGGAATACCTAGACCTTACTGTTGCCTTTGAGACAGATGCCTGGTGGACAGGGAAAGGACCTGGAGAGGCCAGGGGCTGGAGAGGGGAAGCACTGATGGACTGTGGTGCCGCCCACTTCCTGGCTCATGGCTGCAGATTGACCAGCCAAGCCCGTGGGCAGGGAGAAGAGGGAGAACAGAGTACTTTTTCCATGTTGCCACCTACATTGTCAAGTCCCAAGACTCTTTACATGAACTGAAAATGCCTTTGGCATCCTTCACGTGGGGGCAGGATCTTAGTCTCCAGCCCACAGCCTTCCTCTGGCAAATGAAAACCCCTGATTGTCCCTAAACCATGAGCTGAAACCCTGTTCACTTTGCCGGATGGCTGGGAGGGAGAATTGCACGATGGTGACAAAAAAGTCCCAAAGAAATCTTAGGGGTTAAGCTAGAAGCAGTGCAATGTCTCTGAGTTAACAAAAAGCCTGGAAACCAATTTGGGTAAATAATGTTAAACAACTAATCAATCAGTCAAAATCAGTAAACATTTTCCAACACCTTCTATGTATATGAAGGCCTTTCACAGGATATTTGAAGTAGGAGAGATCTTAGGGTCCATCTCTACTTTCTCCACTTCGCAGGTAAAGACAGTCTATCTGTGTAAGGGACCAAGAGCAGGGATGGGAAACTCATATTTGCCAAACATCTATTTTCCAGGCATTTTTTTTAGTTATTCATCGAACTGCAAGGTTTAACATGTTCTTTTTAATTTTTGGATGAGACTAAGGCTAGAGTTTCCAGAATTTGTTCAAGGTCCCCCAGCTAATCAGTAGTGCCGCCAGGGCTTGAAAAAAGGCAGCTTGTTCCCGGGGCTCTTAAAGATGCAGTCCATACAACAACAACGATGACAACAACAACGAATAGAAGGAGGTACTGGTCAAGAGCATGGGACTCTGCCACTAACTTGATGGGTGACCTTGACAAATTACCTACAACCTTCCAGGACTCTGCTTCTTTATTTACGAAATGGAGAAAATGGAGAGGGCTCTTAAGGTCTCTTCCAGTTCAAACTCTCTCTGGCGGGGACGTAATTACAGAAGATATCACCTATTGATTATCAAATGAGGGCAACATGTAATATATTGTATGACCTGACAATGGTGGGGACAATTAGGATGTGCCTCTGAAGATTAGAAAGCCCACTAGGGCAGGTGGCATGAAAGAACTACAGAGAGGTGTTTTTTGAGGATGCTTAGCTGATATAATCAGTCTGGCGTATTCTTTTGTTTGGCTAGTAAACTAATGACATGTTAAAGTACAGAGTCCCTACCCTCGTTTCACTGCCAACACTTTGAGTTTATTTCGTGGAGAAGGGCCAGCCCTTCTCCACGGGTCCCGCACCGGCCTGGCCTCTGGTCTGCACGTGGGCTGCAGCTTGTTCCCTCAGACTGTAGACACTTTGGGTTCCTGTAAGTAGCTTTGACAGAGCTCAGCAGTATCCCCAGGATGAAAGCTGTTTTCTTTTAAAAAACAGATGTCGATGACAATAAAGTCTAAAGAGAAGACTGCAATATAAGTGGATTTTTAAATCACTTCTATTTAGAGGAATTCACAGGACATGTTTTAAAAAATATAGCCCCTCCATGATTCCTATTACTAGTTACATTGATGAAAAGGCTCAGCCACATTTGGTTTAACATCCTTAATACAAAGGGGCACCTCAAAACACATTTCCAGATGAAAACCAATGTAGATTTTTTTACTTTTTCAGTTAGACCTTACTTTCTGTCAATGGGGCTCCCCTGTTACCTCCTTTTCTTTTTAAAATATTCTCTTTCTATACAGTTGTCGTATTATAAAGTTGCGCACCTGAAATTTATATAAGGTTATTAACTGTTATTATCCCAATAAATTTAATTAAAAAACAAAAAATAAAATCCACTGTGAAAAAAATAGAAAAGAGAAATCCTCCTGCAGGTGAGCCCATAATTAAACATTAAACATATTAATTGAAAAAAATAAGTAAAAATTCTCTTTCACTTATGAGTTAATTAAAAAAAGCTAAAATTAAAGATGATTTTATTAACATATTTATTTTTAAAATAGGAAACACATTAATATAATTTAAAATTTTAAAAGAACCAAAAAAAAAATCATCAGCAAAAACCTTCTCTCCCACGACACTCAGTTCTTCTCCCCAAAGGCAACCTGCATTATCAGTTTTTAATGTACCCTTCCGGAGGTTTGTTACCCAAATACACACACACACACACACACACACACACACACACACACACACACACAAACACACACACACATGCCTATTATTTTTTCCTTTTTATGTATTATACTCACATATTGTTCAATTTTTTTTCATTTAGCAACATATCCTGGAGATCATTTCTTTTCATTACACAAAGACTTCTCATTCTTGTTTCAGTTGTATAGTTATTTCATCACAATTTATTTAGTGAGTCCCCTATGGATAGGTAATTGTAATCTGTTGCTATGGCAAAAAGGCTGCAAAGAAGTGACTGTATATGCATAATTTCTCACATATGCTTGTACATCCATAGGATAAATTCTTAGAAATGAAAGTGCAAGGTCAAAAGACATGGGCATTTGTAACTTTGATAGATTAAATTTTCATTTTAAAATCATCTATAACCCCTTCTCCAGTGTTAGTCATGCTAATACTTTTATCTAGAATTTTCCAGAGTTGCTCATTTAACAAGCATTTACTGAGCCCCTAGGGGCTAAGTGTTCTGTTAGGCACTAGTCATACAACACTAAACAAAACCATCTAAGGGACCAGAGCAGGAGGTTCATGCTGGGTCCACTGGAGCAATCGATATGAATTGCTGCATGATACTTGGGTGTCAAAGAATGATTCCCCACAAATCCCAAAATCTGGCTCTCAGCTCCACCCATGCCAAGGTCTGCGCTGAGTTCAACATTATTTGTTGGGGTCATTTCCTTTCCCATGGATTGTACCAAAATTCTGGGGTTTTTGTGGCCAGAAAATCAGAGGCGGCTCTCACTTGCTCAGCCAACTGTCACAGTCCCTGTGGTTATCCTGCTCTGCCTGCTTAAAGACCTCTGCTGTTCCCATCAACCCCACGTGGGTTCCCACCAGCTCGGGTTGCCTCAGAGTTGGAGGCACTGGTTTTCAACCTCAGAGGAAATCCTCAGGCCCGCTGCATTCTGCCCCTGGGAATTTACTCCGTTTCCTGGCACCACCCCCTCTGCCTTCTTTTCAGAACACCAGTTTCCATTCCTTCTTTCCCTTGCCCAGTGCTGGCTGCCTCCTCAGAAGCCCACCAACACCTGGGAAAGAGTCTAGACATCTATGCAAAGGTTAAGCTGCTTTGAGAACTGGGGGATGGGAATCACATTCTCTTTCCTAGAGTTTCTGTATCTATGGGAATAAAACAGAAATTCATATGTAAATGAATTATCCCATTGCATAAATAAATTAATTAAAACATAACTGCAAGTGGTGGTGAGCCCTGTTTTGCTCACTGCTGTATTCCCTGCACCTAGAATAGAGTCTGACACATAGTAGGTGCTTGATAAATATTTGTTGACTGAAGGAATGCAGTACTATAAAGAACAAGAATAGGGAATGCCTGAGAGAGAACACTGGAGCTAGCAGTGACTGCTTTGGCCTGAGTGGTCAGAGACCATTGCTCGGGGGAGATGACATCTCCACTGATCCTTGAGGAATCAGAAGAAGTCAGCTCTGTGAACTGAATAGGGAGGAGCCGTCCAGATAGGCGGAAATGTGGGGGTCCCAGAAGTGGAAGAGAGTTTGTGAAGTGAGCACAGAAAGAAGCCTTTGGCAGAGGTGGCATAAGAAGGTGACAAAGGAAGGCAGGGGCTGGTTGTGGCAGACTTTGTAGGATGTTAAGGAGTATAGAATTCATGCAAATTGTAATGCAAAAACTTTCAATGATTTTAATCAGGGGAATAAAATTATTTTTAGAATCTCTTTACATTTTGAAAGGATCTCCCTGGCAGCTGTGTAAGATTGGATTGAAGCAGAGAAGTGGGTAAATGGGAAGATCTGTTGAGAAGTATTGCAATTGTCATAGCAAGAAGAGATGAGTGGTGTGAAGTTGAGAAAGTGTGGATAGGTTTAAGATACATTTTAGAGGTAGACTTAGATAAGACTTGATTATGGATCCAATGTGGGAGTCAAGAGAAAGAGGAAAGATTTAAGAATGATTGAATTATTGTGGGCTTGGAATAACTGCAAGGTGAGGGAGGATGTCAAGTAAGAGATGGCTGAGGGAGGCTGGATGAAGAGTTAATGTGTATGTATCTCTGAGGTAGTGGTAAGAGTTCAGGTAAACCTCACACTGCCCAGGCTCTCGTTCTGTTGTGCCAGGTCAGCTATGGAGGCACTCAGTGCCTCCATTTCCTCATCTGGAAGTGAACAATAATAGTTTCTTCTTAAATTTTTATGAGGATTAATTGACATAATCTATCTAAAATACATAAAAAGTGTTTTTTACATAGTAAAGTACCTAAATAAATTTAACTATTTTTATTATCTACTTTTACACTGGTATTTAAAATGGATGGATGATCTAACTATGGGAGGTGAACACACAGTGTAAGGCATATATATATATATATATATGCCTTACTATTTAAGTGTACAGCTGAAACTTATTAGATTTCATTAACCAATGTCACCATAAAATAAATAAATAAATAGATTTAAAAAAATAGAATGGATGGATGATATTTATTTTTATGAATAAATTATTTATACAACCCCCTAACTGGGTTACTTTCAACACTACAGCTTAGTAATAATAGCAGAGTGGTTAAGAGCACAGACTCAGAAGCTAAAGTGCTTCAGTTCAAATCTTCATCCTGGAATTTACTATATATATATATAAAACTTTAGCAAGTTATCTAAACTCCCTGTGTCTCATTTTCCTCATCCCCAAAATGAGAATAACAATAGTGTCTATTTCTAAAGAAATTCTGAAAGAATCATATGAGTTAATAGGTCTGGATCACTTAAAACATATTAAATACCGTGTTTACCATTATGTGCCAACTACTTTTTCAAGCACATTAAGTGTTCCTCATTTAATATTTATAACATCTCTACAAAGTAGGTATTATTATCTAAGAGTTACAGACCAGAAAAGTGAGGTACAGATACAATTTGAACCTAGACTCCTGAGCCTCTGGTTCTAACTATGGCACATCATTTTATATATATCTTTCCTAATCTGTACAACTATTTTTTCTAAATAAATTTCAAGGAATGGAATTTCATAATTTGAAAGTTTCTTTTAAGGACTTTGGTACATATTAAATTATTTTTCAGTGAGTTAGTAGCAATTTATGAACCCCTGAAATTTATGATAGCTATGTTTCTGGGTGGATTACTCTCTCTATTGTTAAGTAATTCTTATTAACATGGCTAAGCCAGTTTCCTTTTGGTATTTGTATAGTATATATATATTTCCATTCCTTAATTTTAATCTATCTGTGTCTTTATTTTAGGTATGCCTCTTGTAAACGCTGCATAACTAGATTTTATCTTTTTTATCCATTATATTCTCTCTACCATGATAGAAAAGCTTAATTCATTTACATTTACTAAGATTAGTGATATAATGAGACTTTTTCCCCAACATATTATTTTGCATTTTTATCTACTATACTGTCTTTTTTTCTTCCTTTTCTCATCTTTTTATTTCTCTAATAGATCAATTGAGTTTTCTTTATTCCTCTCTTAGTTTCTTCTATTAGTTTGAAGTTATACGTTGTTCTTTAGCAGTTCCTCTTAAATTTTTAATATGCTTATTTAACTTAACAAATTTTATTTTCCAAGCAAAATTAAGATCTTAAAATACATCAATTCCAAATTACCTCTTCTCTCTTCATCTTTGATAATATTGCTAATATATTTATTTTTAAATATATTTGCTTCTCCAGTTATTTTTTAAAAAGTGTTCAGGCAAGACTTCTGGCTACGGCCTAATGCAGAAATTGACAAACTCTCCTTCAAAAAACAACTATGAAGCCAGTCAGAACTGACAAAAATAATCATTTCACTACTCTGGAAACTAATCAAGGTATAACAACAATCTGAGAAGATTTTATGCTTGAAAAACCACTGGACCTAGCGTAAGGAGAGTGGAAATCTGTGGCTTTCTAGCCTGGGGCTGCTCATCTCCTGCATCTCGAAGTTCTGTTGAGTGAGGTTTACAAAGGAGGGTGGGCCAGGAATAATGGCAGCTCCTCTCCCGCTCTTGAAGGCAGCTCACTAGATATGGAGCAGTGGGCAAAGTCAGGCCCAGTGACATTGCTGGTGGAAGTGATTCTCTCAGCAGCCGATTAAAGGTAAGAGAGCAGATGGTTCTTCTGGCCTGAGGTTGTGGGGTCGAGGCAAATGTATTTCTGGCTGAGACTGTGTGTACATACAGCAGAGATTGAAAAAGGTGCAGGTTCACACTTTTCATTTAGTTGTCATGTATCCTTAGTCTTTCCCAATCTGGGACATTTCTTCGGTTTTTCTTTTCATGATCTTGACACTCTTGAAGAGCATAATCCAGCAATTTGCAGTATGCCCCTCAATTGGGATTAGACAAGAAATTATTATTATTAATAGGTTAAACAATTTATAGGAGAAGATGGATATAATGAGTCAAGACTTATATGGCGTTATTTCAGAAAATAAATGGAATTTTGAATATGGAACTCAGTGAAATACTAAAACTGAAAAATAGATGATCTGAAACCATTTCACTGGATGGGATTAAAAGCAGATTAGACATTGGGTATTATTGAATGAAGGATTCATGAACTGGGAGATGCGACAATATAAATTAAACTGAACTAGCGTGAGAAAGAATATTTAAAAACATGAACAAACTTTTAGTGCCATATATGAATAATAGCAAATAGTCTAATATATATATAATTGGAATCATAGAAAAAAGAAAGAGAATGTGACAAAAAATTTAAGGAAATGGCCAAATATTTCTAAAATTTGATGAAAAACATCAGTATAAAGATCCAAAAAATTTAATAAACTTCATATGGGATAAATATACCTACCTAGACACATCATGGTCCAATTACTCAAAAAGATGAGAAAATATTAAAATAAGACAGCATAAAAGAAAGATTGCATACAAAGTAATATGGATAGGAATTATGATTTTTAAACTAGAAACAATGCAAGCTGGAAGACAATTAAAAAAATCTTTAAAGTGCTGAAAAAAATAACTTCAACCTTGAAACCTAGAGCCAGTGAAATGATATATACTTCAAAATTAAGGCAAAATAAAGACATTTTCAGGTAAGCAAAAGCTGAGAGAATTTATAGCTGGTAGATTCTCACTATAAGAAGTGCTTTGCAACCTGGGTGTCCATCAATAGATGAATGGATAAAGAAGAGGTGGTACATACATACAATGGAATATTACTCAGCCATAAGTGAATGAATGAATGAATGAATGAATGAATGAAATCTTTACATCTGCGACAACATGGATGGATCTAGAGGGTATTGTGCTGAGTGGAATAAGCCAAGTAGAGAAAGACAAATGCCATATGATTTCACTTACATGTGGAATCTAAAGAACAAAATAAACAAGTAAAACAGAAACAAACTCATACATGTTCACAGAGAACATTTTGAGGGTTACCAGATGGAAGGGTGAAAAAGAGGGGAGGGATTAAAAAGTATAAAATAGTAGTTACAAAAGAGTCATGAAGATGTAAAGTACAGCATAAGGAATATTATCAATATTGTAATAACTATGTATGGTGTCAGAGGGGCACTAGATTTACCAGGGTGACCATTCCATGAGTTTTATAGATATCTCATCACTATGTTGTACCCCTAAACTAATATAATATTGTATGCCAACTATAATTGAAAAATAAAAAAATATTATTAAAAAAAGAAAAAAGGAAGTGCTAAAGGAAGCTTTTTAAACTGAAGGGAAGCGATACCAGATAGAAACATAAAGGGACAGGAAGAAATAAAGAGTTCCAGATATGGCAAGCATGTGAGTAAATAAAGAAAGACATTTTTCTCTTTCCTACATTTCTTTAGAGTTTAATGGGCACTAATAATATATGAATAATAAAAATAAAAATGAATACTAATAATATATCATAGGGTTTATAACATACATAAAGGTAAAATATATGATCATAATAGTACAAAGTACAGAAGGAGCTAAACGACAGTTTCTTGTTGTACAGTTTTTCATTACATATAAACTAGCATAATATCAATAAATTATTGTCTGTAAAAAGTGAAAGTTGCATATGATAATTCTTAGAGTAAGAACTAAAAATAAAAATAAGAGGTATAACTAAAAATCCAAATGACAGAGATAAAATGGAATACTAAAAAATAATTTTAAAAAAGTCAGGAAAAGAGGGAAAAATGAATAAAAACAGGGGAACAAATAGAAAACAAATAGTAAGGTGGTATATATAAACTAATATAATTCTTTATCAATAATTATATAAATGCAAATAGGCTAAGCACCTCTATAAAAACCTGAGTGCCTTGGGCATATATCTGGGTCTAATAACATTACAGGCCATTTGCTTTCTAACTCCCTTTTATAGCTCTACTTTATCTTTATTTTTCCATATTCTGGTACCTATTAATTTCATTTTTTTAAATTTTGAGAGAGGCTGGTTATAAATTATATTTAAATCAGAAATTTTATGTGTTTTAAAATACGGAAGGAAATTTGGGGGCTTCTTCAGCAGTTTGGTCCACCATGCCGGCAACTTAATTTTTAAAATTAAAAAAATTAATCCATCCTGAATTTATTTTAAGTTAACAGGTATATTTTTAAATTTAATTTTACAAATTATTAAACTATTGCCTTTATTCGTTAAATAATCTAGCCATCCTCCACTGATTTGAGAAGCTACTTTGATCACAATTCAAATTATACATTTGGGTACATTACTGAATTTTTGTTCTGTTACCATATTATCCGTTTGTGTGAAAAGAAATGTAAGAAATATATTCAATAATATAATCTTAAAATTATTTTGGCTTTACATTATTTCAGTTTAACATCTTGGTGAAGATTCCTATAATCACCATTATTTAAAAACATTGTATCTATTCTATTTACATGAACTATAAAATAATTTTGTGGTTTAAACATTTTCTGTTTTATTTTATTTGGGGGTAATGTTAAAGATATAATTTAGTGTAAAAATTTGTATTGAAGTGGTTATTAGTTTTTCTCACACAGAAATATGATATGTTTTTTCATTTATTCAAGACATTAATATCTCTCAGTAAAGTTTTGCAATCTTCTTTGTATGAATTCTGGATATTTTGTCATAAGGGTATTCCTTCACCTATATCTAGTAACTTGTTTTGTTATAGTGAATGAGATCTTTTTTATTGTATATATTTATGCTCATACATAGTCTCTCTTGATCTGAACTTGTGTTTAAGGAAGTATTAAAATTTTCTTTTAAAAAGCTCACTAATGTGGTATTTTAATCAAACTCTTCCCTTTTTTCCTCTCTTCCTCCTTTCCTCTCTCTCCTTTTCTCTTCTCTCCTTCCCTTCCTTCCTTTCTTTTTCTTTCTTTTTGTTAACTATTTTTATTGAGGATTAATATACCTATAAAGTGTGTATGTGTTATAATCTTAATATTCATCTTGATAAAATTTTACATAATTATACATATACCCAGGACAAGATATGGCATCTTTCCAGCATCCCAAAATATTCCCTCATGTTCTCTCTCCATCTGCACCAAACCCTGAATGTAACTATTGTTCATATTTCAATCAACAGGAAGTAGTTTAGCTGGCTTGTGAATTTAATATAAATCAAATCATGGAGTGTGCCCTTTAATGTCTGGATTCTTCCACTCAACACAGTATCTTGAGGTTCATCCACTTTGTTGTTCTTATCAGCAATGTGAACTTTTAAAATGCTTTGTAGCATTCAATTATATGTGTGTATGTATATATCTCAGTAGGTACACATATATACAAATATTTATGTACACATACCTAAATACTTTAATTTATCAATTTATGTATCTATTCTGTTGAAAGGTCTGTGCTGTTTCTAGTTTTTGGCTATTATGAATAAAACTTATGAACACCCTTGTACATGTCTTTTTGTGAAAATGTGCACACCTTTCTGTTGGGTATACACTGGGTGTACATTTGATGGGTTCTAGGATATGTACTTGTTTACTTTAATGGACACTATCAAATAATATTTTTAAAATGGTTATATCATTTTAAATTCCCACCACCAAGGTTTGAGAAGTCTAACTGCTTCATATTCTCACTAACATCTGGTATTGGAAGTCACCCTATTTTAGTCATTCTGGGTGTGTGGACTGGCATCTCATTAAAGTTTTAATTTGCATTTACTTGATGAGTATTAGTGTTCAACATCTTTTTGTATGCTTATTGGCCATTTGGATATTCTCTTTTTTAAATTGCCAGCTTAATATTTTTATACATTTTTAAATTTTGCTGAGTTTTTGTATTGATGTGTAAGAATTTTTCATATATTCAGATATGAGCTCTTTTCCTGTCTGTTCAAGATATTTGTCTGGTTCTTGACTTCTTATTCTTAATAATTTCTGTTGATGAACAGAAGTCTTCAATTTCAGTAAAGTTTAATTAATCAATTATTTTTCATTTAGGGCTATTGCTGCCTTATGTTTTTTTTGAGAAATATTTTCTTACCCTAAGGTCATGAAGATATTTTCCTATGTTTGTTTCTAGAAAGAAACTTTATTGGTTCACCTATTATATTTAAATCTATGATCCTTTTCAAATTAATTTCTGTGTCATGGATGAGGTAGAGGTTCACACTTAATTTCCTTCCCCATTATAAATATCTAAGTTTCAGCACCAGTTATTCAAAAGACCATTCTTTCTCCCACTGAATTGCATTGGTGCTTTCCTTGTAAATTAGGTGAGCAAATTGGTGGGTCTATTTCTGCATTTAATTTTGGAATATTGCTCTATTTATCTATCCTGTCTTAATTACTATGGCTTTCCATCTTTGTAAGACTCGAAATCTAATAGTGTAAATTCTCCAATTTTGTTCTTCAAGATCACTTTGCTATTCTAGGTCTTTAGCATTTCCATATAAAATTTAAAATCAACTTGTTGATTTCAAAGACTATAAAGTTTTTGGGATTTTGATTTCATTGAACTCACCAGTTTAGGGAAAATTAATGCCTTAACAATATTTAATCCATCCGTGATCATGGCTGTGTCATTTATTTAGCTCCTTTTTTATTTTTCCCCAAATCTGTTGTTGCCATTGCACTTTTAGTCTTGAACTCATTTTGTTAAATTTATCATAAATATTTCATAATTTAATACTATTATAAAGCTATAGGGTTTAAATTTTTTAATTTCCCATATTTGTGGTTCTTTTATAGAAATTCGATTGTATAGAAAGACTTTTTATTAATTCACTTAGTTCCCTTTTAGTTCTAATAGTCTGTTATAAATTCTTTTGGAATTTCTACATATACATTTACGGCAGATACAAAAAGGAGTTTTAATTCTTCCTTTTCACTTTTTATGGCCTTTTATTTATTTTTCTTTTTGAAAGGACTTCCAGATAATCTCTCTGTAGACTGATGGGCCTAATTCAAGTCATATGTAAAATTAGCCATTAAAAGTGTCCAGACAAGGAAGACTTAATTGAAAAGAATATTAAATAATTTAATTGAAACAATGATGTGAATATGATTTCTCTCTGAATGCCCCTGTTGATATTAAATGTTTATATACACAAAAATGTATACAACACCAATGCATAATAGATATGCACATTAGCAACCATGTAGTGAATCACCTTCATAGAAAATGCAAGAAAATCTTGCCTGAAGAAAAATTTTTGTTAAATCACCATAAAATGCCCGAGAACTTGAATTCAGAGGTCTCAAAACAAACTTTCCTTATGTCAAACTTTGTCTCTTGATCTTTTGGAACTTTTTGGAAAGCAATGTTTTCTATATTTATCTACCTAAAAACAAACAAGATAAGGGCAGAGTTTTTGTCTTTTATTCTAACTCTGTACTTTGCCAATTTGGTGTTCCATTGGTGTTCTTTGAATGAGTGAATACATGAATAAATGAAAGGGGTGAATGAGTGGAATTATAGATGAGAGAAGTCAGCTCCAGTCTTCAGTTATATCTAATAGTCCACTCTGTTAATCTTTGAATTTATCTGCTGGTTTTTTTTTTTTTTATGTTTAAATAATCTGGATTCTTATTTACAACTTGGTTCCATTAAAGAAATACTCTCATCCATAGGAGACTTTTTTCAAAAATGGTCACAGCAATTTCTCCACACCACTTCAATCCCACTGCTTGAGGTTGCCATTGGTAACAGCCAAGAAGGAGAAGTGGATGTTGGGTGGACTGAAATCGACTTATTTTAAAAACTTAATTTGTTCGCATCAATCTGTTTGTGTACATTGTATAGTTACAGTCATGGAAGAAATATCATAATTATTGTATAGCATCAATGAGCTTCAAGTCACCATCATCTCTGGCGGGAAAGTGAAAGTGGTCCTTCTCCTCACTGCCCCTCCATCTAACTTGTGACAAGTGCTTTCACTCTCTGTCTGCACTCAACATGCCTGCCAATGTCTACCATCCCTCCACCTCTCACACATTTATTCACTTACCTGTGTACATATATATCTCTATAAATAACTTCATTGTACCCTATGGTATCTAGCATAGTGCTTTGCAAAAATTAGGCCCTCAGAATAATATTTGCTAGATGCAGAAAATAAAAGAGGAAATGAGGAGGGGGTGGACATCAAAGATGAGATGCAATGAATACATACTGAATGTTACAATTGGCAAGGTATAGTATACATACGTTAAATTATATTGGATTGCTTTCTAGTAATTACAGTTCTTGGCCTAAAAAGGTTTTTAGAGTGGCATTAGGAATTTCTACTTTAGCTTAATCACAGTGTTTAGCTTTCTCTAGGAAGGCACCTTATTTATTTAATGTCACAATACTAAAATCGTTCCTTTCTGCAATGTTCAATAAACAGAAAAAGAAACCCTAACATCTATATTAAATTGTTACTAACAAAGTAAACATTTCTCCCCCTGCTTTTTCTGAGCTGATTAAGCACCAGTGTATTTAAAAATGTTTCCCAAGCCTGAGAAAGGCTCCCTCTGAACATACAACTATTGAGTGTAGAATGTTTTTCCTACCACTTGATTACAATTTGGCAGTAGTTTCTGAATAATTTACAAATTTTAAATTTCTGTGCCCCAAACACACATGTGTTTGCAGCTAAACAGACTTGAAAGAATATGCAAATTGCACTTTTATGTCAAAAATGAGTGAATGCAGCTTCATGAAGAAAAAAGCGAACTGTCACCCTCATGTTTTTGTTTAGACTAATCTGTGTGCTGTCGCCCCCACATCAGACTGCATCGTTTTCTTTGGGATATTAGACGTAAATGTTTATGGCTGCAGATAGCCTAGGAGGGATTGGCACTTATTAAAAACGACCCTGGAGTATTTTCTTTGGTTTCCACATAAATATCCCAGGGAAACGTTCAATCAAACAAGGCTGCCAGGTAGAGGGAAATGAGCATTAAGCAGAAAACTGGGGTCTCCCAGGTCCTGTCGAGTGGGAGGCCCCATCTTAGATTGTAGTCAGGAGGCTGGGCCCCGAGGACTGTGTGGGGCTGGCATTTTCTCAGTGTGGATGATAATACTACTGCTGACTGGAAATGCCTTCCCCAGAGGCCAAGAATCCATCCCTTTCCACAAAAAAAGCTTTGCATTTTAAGGAGTCATCAAAAGTCTAGACACCGCATGTGGATTTCAGCCCACCTTCACTGTGGGGGCCAACCCTGGATGTGTTATCAAGATGAAGCATCCTCTCACAGCATAGTTGGTTTCCTTCATGGTTTGATGCAGGTGGGAGTTCATCCACCATAGCTTCACAAAGGGCAGGAACTGGTTCCTGAAATTGAGGCCTGGAAATGTCCATTATTAACTCCAGAAAAAGCTGAGAATTTTATTCTAAAATCTCAGACTCTGAGGACATACTTTTAGCCCTCCCTATTTCAGCCAAGTTGTACCCAAACTCCACTATATAAAGGTTCAATAAGTTCTGCTGCTAACAACTTTTGCTCTAGGCTCCCTGAAATCTAGAAAACACCATTTCACTCTCAACAGTCTTTTGCCTCCTCATCTCACTACCACAGCTATCACCAAGTTCATAAATAACCTCCACAAAACCAATCAGAGTGAGCGTTTTCCAATTCAACAATAACCCCCCCAAACAATCCAATTAAAAAATTGGCACAATACTTGAATATGTAGATATTTCTCCAAAGAAGACTTGCAGATGGCCAATAGCCACATGAAAAGATATTCAACTTCATTAACTATTAGGGAAATGCAAATCAAAACCATACTATCACATACCTCTTAGAATGGCTTTTAACAAAAAGATCAACAAGTGTTAGAGAGGATGTGGAGAAAAGGGAACCCTCATACACTATTGGTGGGAATATAAATTGGTACAGCCATTATAGAAAGAAGTATGGAGGTTCCTCAAAAATTAAGAATAAAAATGCCATAAGATCCAATGATTTGATTGCTAGAAACTTATTTGAAGAATATAAAAACATTAATTAAAAAAGATAAATGCACCCCTATGGTCATTGCAGCATTATTTACAATAGCCACGATATGGAACAATCATATCTTAAGTTGTTCATCGATGAACAAAGAGATAAAGAGATAAAGAAGAAGTGGCATATATATAGAAGGAATATTTCTCAGCCACAGAAAGAATAAAATCTTGCCATTTTGACAACATGGATAGATCTTAGAGATATTAGGATTAGTGAAATAAGTCAGACAGAGAAAGACAAACATTGTATGACTTTATTCATAAGTGGAATCTAAAAAACAAAACAAAACAAAACAAATGGACAAGCAAAACAAAATGAAAACAAACTCATAGATATGGAGAACAGATTGCTGGTTATCAGAGTTGAGGGTCAGTGGGGTCAGCAAAAGAAGTGAATGGATTCAATTGTGTGGTGGATGGTAACTAGACTTTTGGTGGTGATTACTTTGTAGTATACAGATGGTAAATTATATTGTTGTACCCATGAAACATGCATATATATTTACATATATCTATATCTCTATATATCTATAATATACCAATTTTATCTCAAGAAAAAAAGAGCATATTTTAGTTTCCATCTCATCTTACCTCTCGTCAGTACTGATACTCTTGGCCACTCTCTTTATGAAACCCTCTCTTCTGGCTTCAGTAACACCACAATCACTTGGTTTCTCTATTATGTCTGGCTACTTCTCTCTCCTTTGCATGCTCCTTTCTCTCCACACAGTCTTTTAAAGTTGACAGACTAAAAACCATATGATCATCTCAAAAGACACAGAAAAAGCACCTGACAAAATTAAACACCCTGTCATGTTAAAAATACTCAACAAAGTAAGACTAGAAGGGAACTTCCCTAAGCTGATAAAATACTAGTACTCATACTAGTGGAAAACTAGTACAGATTTTGGTCTGTGGAAGTGGAGTGCTGCTGTAGCAAATACCTGAACATGCAGAAGTATCTTTGGAATTGGGTAATGGGCAGATGCTGAAAGAATTTTGAGATGTATGATAGAAAAAACCTAGACTGCCTTGATCAACCTCTTAGTAGAAATGTAGATGCTAATAACTCTGCTAATGAAGGCTCGGAAGGAAATGAGAAGCATGGTAGAGAAAACATAAATTGCCTTAGATTATACCTAAATCGTCATGAACAGACTGTTGGTAGAAATATGGGTGTTAAAGGTGCTGCTGTTGAAGGCTCTGAAGGAAATGAGGAACATGTTATGGGAAACTGGAGGAAAGGGGTTCTTGTTACACGGTGGCAGAAAGCTTAGCAGAATTTTGTCCTGCAGTTATGTGAAAAGCCAAACTGGTAAATGATGAAATTCAACATTTAGCTGAAATTTCCAAGCTAAGTGTTGAAGGTGTGACCCAGTTTTTCTTATTGCTTATAGTAAAATGCAAGAGAAAAGATAAATTGAAGCAAGAATTTTTTTTAAAAAAGGGGATTCAGGACTTAGTGATTTGGGAAATTCTCAGTTTATCTAGATTGCAAAAGACTTAAAATGTAAGAGATTTACTCTCAGGGAAGTATATTATAGGAAAAACATTGAGGGTGTATGTAGCTGGACAACCTTTTGCCAATACCTCAGAAAAACTTTTTTAAAAAGTTAGAGTAGTTACGCAAGAGGCTCTTAAAGATACAGATATCATACATGTATGAGATAGCCTAGCTATTTCATCAGAAGCCCAAAATAGAGATGGGTTTGTTTAGGGAGACTCTGTGGTGAGATCTCTAGTTTAATGGGAGAATAATAGGTTCTAAAGAATTTTATACCAGCAGAAACACTGCCAGCTTGGTCCAAAAGGGACAAAGAGAGAACAAAATGAAAGCAAGCTGTTGGATCCTCAAAATTCTGCAGGCAGGAAACAGGCTGATAAAACTATCCAGCTGCAAACACATGTTACCTCTCATGAAAAAGAAAAGATGGCTCAGAAGATGGATCCTCAGGCTCAGATGGTGGAATCATGGACCCAGAGGTTGGAACTGAGGGTCCCAGAAGATTATTTTCAGACTTTGAAACCCAGTGGAATTTGTCTGGATGGATTTCTACATTTTGGGGGACCAGTAACTCTTTTTTCCCTTCCATTTTCTCCCATTTTAAACCAGAATATCTATGCCTGTCTTACTCTTTTTGGGATAGAGGGGGAGAATATAACTTGTTTCTTTAGTTTCACTGGTCCATATGAAGAGGAACTGTGCTCTAGGATAGATAATACTGTGTCTCAACCATACTTATATTGATGATTTAGGTAATGGTATTGGGAACTTTTGAATTGATGAGATTTAGGCGAGGTTTTAGACTTGTTGAGGCTGTAATGGGTTGAGAATTGGGGAACCTGGGGTTGGGATAAATGTATTTTGCATATGGGGCAGACATGAATATTTGGGGGGCAGAGAGTGGAATGTGGTAGGCAAAATAATGGCTTCCTAAAGATATCCACATCTTAATCTCTGGAATTTGTGAATATGTTACCTTTTGTGGGAAAAAGGACTTTGCAGATGTGACTATGTTAAGGAAGTTAACATGGGACCAGTATAGTCACCTGAATTCTTAAAACTGAGAAACTTTCCTGCTCTACTCAGTCAAAGGAAGATGTGACTGTGGAAGAAATCTGAGAGAGATGTCATGTTGCTGGCTTTGAAAATGGAGGAAAGGGGCCATGAGCCAAGGAATGTGGGTGACCTTTAGAAGCTGGAAAAGGCAAGGAAGATTGCCCCAGAATCTCCAGAAAGGAACACAGCCCTTCTGACATCTTGGTTTTAGCCCAGTGAAGCCCATGTTGGACTTCTAAACTATATAACTAGGAGATAATACATTTGTGTTTCTTTATGCCACCAAGTCTGTCGTATTAGTTATGGCAGCTATAGAAAACTAATGCAGCCATTCATGAAAAACTCACAACTAACATCAACTTAATGGTGAAAGAATGAATAGTTTCCCTTTAAGACTGAGCTTAAGAAAAGGATGTCTGCTCTTGCCACTTCTAGTCAGCATTATATTAGAGATTTCAGCCAGGGCAACTAGGCCAGAAAAAGAAATAAAATGCATCAAGATTGGAACAGGAGAAATAAAACTAGCTTTATTCATGAACGATGTGATTTTGTATACAGAAAAATCCTAAGAAATCCATAAAAAGCTATTAGAACAAATAAAAAAGTTCAGCATTGTTGCAGAATACAAGATCAATATGCAAAAATCAATTATCTCTATAACACTGACAATAAACAATCAGAAAATAAAATTATGAAAACAGTTCCATTTATAATAGCATCCAAAAGAATAAAATACTTAGAAACAAATTTAACCAAATAAGTGCAAGACACATACCCTAAAAACTACAAACATTGCTGTAAGAAATAAAAGAAGACTTAAGTACATGGGAAAAAAAATCCCATTTTCATGGATTGGAAGACTTAATATTGTTAAGATGGCAATAATCCCCAAACTGACATAATGAGTGACATGCAATTCCTATCAAAATCCAAGATGGCTTTTTTGTAGATATTAATAAGCTTATCTTAAAATTCATATGGCATTCAAGGGACACAGAAAAGTCAAACATTCTTTTTTAAGTTAAATTTATTAGGGTGACATTGGTTAATACAATTATATAGGTTTCAGGTGTACAATTCAATAATACATCATCTATATATTGCATTGGGTGTTCACCCTCTGAAGTCAAATCTCCTTCTGTTACCATATATTTGACCTCCTTTACCTTTTCTATTCCAGCCCCCTTTCCCTCTGGTAATCACAAAACTGTTATCTGTGTTTATGAATTTTTGTTTGTCTTATTAGTTTGTTGCTTTCAGTTTCATATCTTACATATGAGTTAAGTCATATGGTTCTCAACTTTTTCTGTCTGACTTCTTTCACTTAGCATGATTATCTCAAGAGCCATGTATGGAGAAAAGAAGCGGTACTGGGAAAATTAGAAAGCCATATGCAAAACAATGAGAAACTAGACTAAAATTAACTCAAAATAGATCAAAGACATAAATATAAGACCTGAAACAATAAATTGCATAAAGGAAAACACAGGCACAAAACTCATGGACCTTTTTTTTTTTTTAGAGAGGATTTTATGAATTTGACCTCAAAGGCAAGAGAAGTAAAAGCAAAAATAAATGAATTGGACTATATCAAACTAAAAATCTTCTGTATACCAAAAGAAACAATCAGCAAAACAAAGAGGCAAACAACTGAATAACAGAAGATATTTGTAAATAATGCCCCCAATAAAGAGCTAGTATACAAAATATATTAAAAACTCATACAACTCAACAACAACAAAAAATCTAATTGAAAAATGAGCAGAGGACCTGAACAGACACTTCTCCCAAGAAGTCATATAAATGGCCAACAGACATAAGAGAAGATATTCAACTTCAGTAGCTATTAGGGAAATGTAAATCAAAATCACACTGAGATACCGCCTCACATCTATAAGCATGGCTCTTATCAAGAGGACAAAACTAAATCAACTTGGAGGATTCACAGTTTCTGATTTCAACTTACTACAAATTAAGACTGTGGTATTGGCATAAAGATAGACATAGATATCGGTAGAATAGAACTGAGAATCCAGAACTAAATTCTTACATTTTTGGTCACTTGACTTTTGACAATGATGTAAAGACAATTAAATGGAAAGATAATAATATTTTTAACAAATGGTGTTGAGATAACTGGATATCTATCTACAAAGGAATAAATGTGGATCCCTGCCTGCAAAACACATATAAAAGTTAACCAAAAAGGAATCAGAGCTCTAAATGTGAAAGCTAAAACTATAAAAATTTCAGAAGAAAATGTAGTTTAATCTTAAGTCTTTGTGATCTCAGAGTAGGGAATGGTTTCTTAGATATGACAGTGTAACACAAATTACAAAATAAAAAAATAGGTAAGATGAACTTTATCAAAATTAAAAATGTTTGTGCTTCAAAGAATACCATCAATACAAGAGAAAAATTTTGTAAATTGTATATTTGATGAGGGACTTGTCTCTAGAATTTAAAAATTTATACAACTCAATACTAAAAAGATAACACAATTTAAAAATAGGCAAAAGATTTGAATAGCTATTTCTCCAAAGAAAATATACAAATGGTCAATAAACATATGAAAGAATGCTCAACATTGTTAAAGAAACACAAATCAAAACCAAAATTATGTCATATCCCACCAACGAGGATGGCTATAATCAGAAAGGCAGACAATGATCAGTGCTGATGAGGATGTGGAAAAATGAACTCTCATACATTGTGGGCAGGAATGTAAAACAATGCAGCTGCTTTGTAAAAACAGTTTGACAGTTCCCCTCAAAATTAAACATAAAGTTACCATATGACCAAATAATTCTACTCTTAGGTATATAAGAGAATTGGAAACATGTTCATATAAAAACTTGCTCATCACAGCCTTATTCTGATTCATAATAAACCTCCAAATTGAAACAATGCACATGTCCATCAACTGCTGAATGGATAAAATAAAATTTGGTATATCTATACAATGGAATATTAGTGAGCCATAAAAAGGAATAAAGTGCAGATACATGCTGCAACGTGGATAGACTTCCAAATCATTTTGCTAAATGAAAGAAGCCAGACACAAAAGGTCACATATCATATGCTCCTGTTTATGTGAACTGCTCAGTACAGGCATATTCAAAGAGACACAAAACAGATTAGTGGCTGTCAGAGGTTGCGGGTGGGGATGAAAAAGAAAAGTGACCACTAACAGGAATACAGGGTTTTCTCGTAGGGTAACAAAAATATTTTGAATTTAGATATGTGTGATGGTTGCACAACTTTTGAACATATTAAAGTACTGAATTGTACACTTTAAACGGTTGAATTTTAGGTATGTAAATTATATCTTAATAAAGCTGTTATGTATTTTAAAAAAAACTGTGAAAGGCTTCAAGCCTTGGTTCTAAATTTTATTCTTTTCTACAGTCTCTCTAGGCAATCTCTACTGCTCCTATGGCTCAACTGCAATTGAGGTACCCATGAACCTCAAGATTATAGACGTATCCCCAATTTCTCCTTTGAATTCCTGTCCACCCAACTCTGCATTTTTGCCTGTTCCTCTTGGCCTTCAGTTTATTTCATGCCCCTACTTCACTGTTACTTCCATAACAGTCTGTCCTATTTGCCTCTCTATCTCTTTGCACAAAAATATCAATGAATATATGAACGAATAAAGAAAATATTTTAACAGTTCAATGTTGTAAGGACTAGGTTTCAGTCTCACTGAAGCATGGGTGTTACTTTCAGAGAGAGTGGCTCTCAGTAGAAAATGCACTTTCTTACAATGCATATTTCCTACTAAAGAAAGGTAGGCAATAAAACGTATTTAGATTTGAAGCCTGAACTTGAGTGAGCTTTCCTTCCAAGAGGCACCACAGAGATCATTCTGCCATGACTATTGGCTTTCCTGGAAGATTTTGACAAACCAGCACTTGAAAATGGGAAGGCCCTTCATGCTTCATGAGTGGTGAGCAACACTGAGTTATTGACTCAGTGTCACTCACTGAAAAGGTCTGTGCCGTCTTCTATAAAGAGAGCACTTGGGATGAGAGCACTTCTCACATGTGGCTGAGCAGAGACTGCCTTGTACAGCTTTCCCACACTTGCAGCAATAAACCTTATCTGACAGTTGTGCTACCTTGCACACCACATATATCTTCCCTTGCTAATTTTGGTTATATTCTGCTTTCCCTATGGGAGGTACACAAACATCTCACAAGTGACTGATCTCACAAGTATGCATGTGGACATAAGAGACATACACAAAGCCCTCTTAAAGTTTGCACTTTTCCTCCACTCGCAGAAGCCAGACTTAAGTCGCATGATTCTAGTCACTCACTGGGTGTGTGCTGTGCTCCTACATGGACTATATCTGGGATACATTATGTACACTCAATATTGGGTGGTGACGAACACTTGGACTTGGCCACCCTCCACCATCTGTGCTATAACATGCCTCTGCTCATTATTAGGATTTAACCCAATGAAAGTACTCCATATATTTACTGAAAAGCACAACCAAGCCCTCCAGAGACATTAAAAGGTATGCTATGAGACTCATAATTTTGTCCTTCTTCCCAAAGCTTTGCTCCTGAAGAGAGAGCAGTATAGAAGAATGTATTCTGGAGAAGGATTGTCCTCTCCTCTACTCCACTCTGTTGAGGAGGATCGCTGGGTGCCTGGTTGAACATGTTGCACCCTGTGCACCCTGACCTTGAACCTTGACTTTCCTTCTTTTTTTTTTTTTTTTTTTAGGTGAGGCAACTCTTGGTTGACCTCACAGATTGCAAGGACCTTGTCATCTTATAATCCCTTAGTTTTTAATTTTTTATGCCTACAGCGCCTGGTCTTCCTAGGTGGTCTCCCATCCAAGTACCAACCAGGCCTACCCTTGCTTAGCTTCCGAGATCAGACAGGATTGGGCTTGTTCAGGGTAGCATGGCCACAGACAACCTTTCCTCCTTTGCAAAGCCTTGGTTGTCCCACAGTGGCTAACTACAAACTACCTAAGTCCTATGTCTTTTATGTGGTCCAACTCACACTGTTGGCAAACAATAATAATAATAATAAAACATTTAGCAGGTAAGAGTACAAGTTTAGGGGTCAGACAGACTTGGGTTTGAATACTGTGTGACCTTGGGCAAGCTTTTCTGAATCTGTTTCTTCAGCTGGAAAATTGGAATAATGATACCAACTCCCTCATGAGGTAGGAATGGAAAAAAAATGAGTTAACATAGGTAAAGCAGAATGCCTTGAACATGCAGGTAATTTAAAAAAATGTCAGCTACCATTAGCACCAGTACCACCATTATCATCGTTATCCTCCTCCTCCTCCTCATCACGATTGTATGCATCATTTTAGTTGCAAGTGACAGAAGCTCATCTCAAATGAATATAAGTAAAGAAGAAAAGCATTTTGGTTTAGTTAATTGAAAAGCCTAGGCTTAGGATCTAGAGTTTCAACAATGTCATCTCTGTTCAATCTCTCTCTCTTTCCAAATCTCACTCTACTTTCTTTTATCTTGGCTTCATTCTCCAGCAGGTGGACTAAAGGAGAGCAGGGGGACTCTAGCCTGCAGAGGCCCACCCCACTTCTCTTCCTACCAAAAGGCCTGTATATCTGCATGTGAATACTCTAGCTCATGTGTCCAAGCTCCATCCACAAACCCTCCTTCCAGTAAACAGCCTCTCCTTAGCCATCACTTGTCCTCTAAAAGATAGACCCGAGGAGAAGGCTTCCATAAGCTCTGGGTATTAGAAGCATAGTCCAAAAGTGGGAGCAGAAAGTAAGCTCAAGATGGGCATATTCACTTGGTCCCAAAGAATCATCACACCACTGGAAAAGGCAAGGCTGAAGGAGAGCCTGAACAGAGACCCCTGCTGCTAGGTTGAAAAGAGGTATTTTAAAATTATATAGTATATTTATTCAATAGTAACTGTTGTGGAACAGTCTAAAAGCAATTTAAGACAGGATACAATTATGCGTTTGGAATTTTAGAGAAGAGAGAGATCACTGCCAGCAGGAAAGGATTCCTTGAGAATGAGGCCTTGTAGAATGGGAAGATAAGGATAGACTAGGACATAGAGAAGGGCATTCCAGGTGAGGAAAGCAAGGTGAACAAAGGCCATGAGGTCGTATTAGATCTATTGGACAATGGAGACCTTGGTCTGGTAAGACCTAAGGTGTGTACTAGGAGAAAAAGGAGCTGGCTGGTGGGACGTGATGGAGGTATTTAGAAGAGTCTAAGAGACTCCAGGTCCAAATCTGTTGCAATAGAATTAGGAAGTTTTTGAAGGCTTATGAATAGAGGATGGTGACTGAAAGTGTGCTTGAGAAGCTGAACCTGGCAGCGCCAAGTGGGTGGACTAAAGGGCCCACTCGGAGCTGAGATCTGGGCTGGTACATGAGGAACTGGACAAGGGCTACAGTGAGGATGATGAATGGTAGTGGGTACATTAGGGGAGGAAGTGAGCACTTATGCACAGTCAATGGAAGAGGCTAAGCTGCCAAAGGGACCAAATCCGGAGCTGATGTCACCAGAAGAATCAAGTGCCTGGCCCTGAGTAAGCTGCATACAAATGTATTTCCAAATTGAGCTGTTGGGGCAAATGAAGTAGACACATGTCCAGTTTTATTTGTGGTTAAGATAACCAACTTAACTGTACCAGGTGTTTGCTTTTCAATTTTGTTCCAGTCCCCTGATGGGCAAATAAAATTCAGTAAGTCCATGCAACCTGGCCTGGCTGGGATTACTGCCTCTGGGTGTTCTGTGGGCAGAGCTGGCGCCTCAGGCTCGGGCTGACGTGTTGGTGAAGTTCCTGTGGCCAAAACTGAGGGCTTTTTCCTGGCTGGTTTTTCTGGGTGGTTTGTAGGGCCCTGCCCGCCGGCCAGGGGTGAATGCAAACTGGAATGTGTTTGTAAAGGGGGCTTCCAGTCTTGGCCTGGGACTGCCGGCTTCTCATATGAGAAAGGGGAACCGCAGGCGCCTGGCCAGCCACATCACTGGGATACACGCCAGCAGGTCCAGGCGGGTCCCTCCGGAGCCTTGGTTCCTGAAGCACGGGCACTCAGAGGGGCCCAAGGGTATTTCTGGGTGAGAAAAATGTCGTGCTAGGCTATTTGATTCCTCCCCAGTCTTTAAGCTGGGCAATTTATAATTGTGTGGTATTCATCAACACACAATTATTTATTGATCGCCTGTTACGTATCTGCATTGTGTCAAGTGCCACAGGTGATACAGAAGAGATCCGGATGACTTCTAAAATGTCTAGAAGTTTAGGTTTGAGGACTTCAGTTCAGGTCCCAGCTCAGCTATTTACTAGTTATGTAAACTTTAGCAAGTTTTCTAACTTCTCTTTTCCTGTTTCCTCATCTGTAAAATGGGTACAGAAACACTATAACAGTGTTGATGTGATAAATAAATGATATAATCTATAATGATATATCATCAAAAGACAGATATCTATTCTAATGTGATAGAGATTAATATAATTACTAATTTTATAATATTTGTTCATAATACAATTTGTTCTGAAATTCAGTGAGTTCCATGAAACTTTTTCTTGCTCTATGAAACATGTAAACTGCTTGGGGAAATAAAAAATTAACATACATGTATAAGAGCAATGAATACAAGAGAGAAAGGAAATATACCACATGGGCTAATAACCACTTGGTATTTTCTCAACTATGACTCAAATAAACTGGGTCATTTTCTTCCTTTCTTTCTGTTACCACTCTGTGTTTGGGTTTTAGAAATTTTGGAAATTTATTCCACCTCTAATGGGCTCTTGAAGGTGGAAACTGTCTATAGTCAGAATCCACTATCCTTTCAGACCCTGTTTACAGATGGGACAATGGGGGCTCAAGGAGGTACGGAGTCTTACATTGCAAAGACTATACCTTGAAGAAGCGGTAGGGCTGGGATATGACCTCAGCTCTTTCCAATTCACTCTCCCTGCCTCTAATGTGGCAGTCATCCACAGTGTGTGAGATCTGGGTCACTGAAGGGGGGCGGGCCACTGGCTCCTCACCCATGTCACTGCAGGCCACTCCTTTCTTTCCTTCCCTGGGGGAGTCCCTCCCACATAACCATAGGGCAGAAATCACTGCCTTTGAAAACATTAATTTTGGAGTAAAAACAATAACAATAACAACAAAACAGAGCAATGGAAATTTTCAAATGGTAACTAGGTGGAGAGACAGGTAAAACATGTCCCAGTGCTCCTCCTCCCAAGAAGGAGCCACCCTACTCTGATCTTAGATCTTCTCAACCATCCTGGTCCACTCAGCTCAAGGAGTGACCACCCCATAGCTACGCTACACCCTGTCCCCACACCCCCAAACTGAGCACTGGAGCTGGGAGCAACCAAGCACTCTCCTTGGTTTTGCCATTTTCCTGTATGGCAGGAGTTGCTAATCCTTCATTATTGAAAAATAACTTCTTTATCCAAGTCCTAATTACAGTGAAACCTCATATCATCAGGATGCGATTCCTTCCAATCCTGTATGGTAACTGATTTTCCTAATGATGTCCCTGAGGCCCTGCAACACCCTGGAATGCTTTCTGAATCATTGAGGGAGTGTGTGGTTGTGTTCAGTCTAGTTTTAACGTGAAGTGGTTCTCACTGTGCTTTTCTAAAGCCTGGAATAAAAGGCAACTCTCATGAGACCTACACAAATGTTGTGGAAAAACAAAAGACACCTGTCTATGGAATGACTACACATTCTGGTCATTTCAGACACTTCTGGGCATCCGCACGTCTGTGTCAATTCAGGTGTATCTGCTCAGCTCTGGTTCTATCTATGATGTTGGGTGTTTGTTGAAGCAATTTGAGACCTTGCATTTTTTGGTGTATCCTGCTTCTCTCATTTGGCTGCAAAGTCCTCAAGGGTGAGGAACATTTTCCATCCCTTCTTTGTCTCCCAAACATGTGCTGCTGCTGACTGTGGTCACACCAGAAGCCAAGTCCATGAGGCTGCTGAGCTCAGTGCAGTTCTCGCTCTGGTCAGACAACTGCCTGTTACCTGCAGACACATGTCACCTGCAGAAATGTAAACCTGCCTCCCAAAATGATCAATCCTTGGGCCTGAGTTTCCCAGTTACTTTGGCTGTTTCCCCTGGAGCTCAGTCTGCCAGCAGTTCTCCCAGGGAGAGATATCCACTCCAGTTTCTGCCTGCTCTCCTAGCATGCTGCCTTAATTACACTATCTGCCTCTAGGGACAGGAGTCAGTGAATTGAATGAGGGGAAATAGCTGACAGGGCAGAGGCAATGAGAAAACGCTGGCAGTGATATGATAGGAGGCACAGATGTGCGCTGCCCTCTTCCCATGAAGTGGCCCGTCTAATGTAAGGTCCTTTAGGGCAATAATCTTACGTGTCCAGTTCACCTTGATAGTGCCAGCACAGAGGAAAGGGCTCTGCTTATGTTCAGTAAATATGTGCTGAAGGAATGAGACTCGGGCTCCCAAGACAATTCAGCCATTCATGAGCTCCATGGATCTTTCGCTTTCTCTCATCTTTAAACTGAAGGGGCTATGGCTGTAGTTCATTCGCTGTATTATATTCCATTGGATAAAGCTCAGAAACATAATGTTGAGTGAGAAAGAAAAGTAAATAGTAGACAATAACATGCCATGTTAGTTATCATTTTTCAAAGCTCAAAAACAAGTATGATATTTAGAGATACACTCTATATTATCAGCTGTCACCACAATAGTGCTATATAACAAACTACACCAAAATTCAATAACTTACCAACCTTAATGTATTCTTTCTTACTCCGGTATCTGTGGATCGGCTGGGACTTGGCTGATATAGTCTGGGCTCCACTGGGTTTGGTTCCAATATTAGAGTGGGTCCAGGTCTGCTCCACGTGTCTCTCATCCTCCTTGGACATGCAAATGGGACCTGGAGCATGTTCTCCTCACGGCAGAGGCAGGCATATAAGTGGAAATATGTGATAACTCTTAAGACCTAGGCTTAGAATTGGCATCCATCAATGCCTACAACATTCTACTGACTAAAACCAGTCTAACATCATTGGGCAGGGAAATTTATTCCACCTCTAATGGAAAGAACTGCAAAGTCATATGCCAAAGGATATCTAAACAACCCAGAAAAATAATGCAAACTACCATGCAAACATTGTTGACAAAACTATAAAAAAATCAAAGGAATGATAAACACGATAGTGGTTATTTCTGGGGGGTGGGGGGAGAGAAAAGAGTAAGAGGAACATCCATTGTAATGGTCTAATTCTAAGGTGGAGCAGTGGGCTCACAAGTTATGATTACTAAGCATTATGATTTACATATATATTATCCTGTATTGTCAATTGTTACCTAATAAATATATTAATATAAATAAATAAATAAATAAGGGGTATGATCCACAGGTATGAGGGATTCTTTCCAGCGCTGACACTATGTTCTACGGTTCTAAATAAACGGGAGCTGAGAGCTCTCCTTGGGTGAAAGAAAGCATCTGATCATTCGGCAGAAATTCTGGTTACTTAGCACACAGAAATCAACCCACGCTGGTTCTGTCCAGGCCCAGTCCCGTGCTAGGCCTGATGAGGAAAATGAGAAGATCTGCTCCCTGCACTTAGGGCTATGGGAAGTCCCTAGAAAACAATTTGGATTGCAGCCGTGAAATAGTACTGTGAGCCCTGGCTTGGACTCCAATCTCATTGGCCTCAAATCCCAGCTGAGAAAGTCACCAGCTGTGTGACCTTAGGAAAGATACTTGGCCTTGCTGAGACTATTTCCTTACCCATAAATGAGACAATGCTACCTTGGAAGGTTGCTATCATCCTTGAATAAGTCGGTTTCTATTTTGCTTTCTGATGTTGCGCAGAGAGGACACATGGCACACTGGGTTGCAAAGTCTGATAACTTTGTTTGAATCTGATAACAAAGTCTGATAACAAAGTTTGAATCCAACCTATGCTGTTTATAGGGATGGGTCTTCAGGCAATGGTTAGGTTTCCAAAATTTCCATTGCCTTTTGTAATGTGGTGGCACTAATATTTTTCTTCCAAAGGCATATCAGGTGGTTTAAATTAGATAACATGTATAATGCACCTGACACATTTAGGGGGCTCAGTGAATGTTAATCCCTTTCCCCTCCTGCTTCCAGCCTGTACAGAGCTTCTTTCTGGCTATTGCTCAAAAAAAGTAGGGAAAAGAGGTCAAGTTCATGGCCAGGTAGGTTAAGGAGAAGATGTGTGTAGATGTTGAACCCCAGTCTCCTTGGCTCAGATGGCAGGGGTGTGTCAGGTGTGGGTGCTGAGAGTGGGTTAGGCTCAGAAAGGGATTGTGTTTTCCATTATCCAAACATCTCCAATTTCAGCCTCCAATTTTGGGAAACAAAATAATTTTGGCCCCCCACACAGTATCTGTCTCTGGAACTGATTATCTGCTTTGTTAAGTTCAGAGGCATTCTGATAAGGGTAATTGAATTAGGCTTCTCAGGGCTCCTACAAGCAGGCTCCTTGCCACAGTAGGGGGTCTCTGTCCAGGCCCTTTGGCAGTGGCGTGCAGGCTTTCTTCCCAGCACTCTTCTTTGGAGCCTGCCCTCCTGGGGTGCTAAAGGCCTTGGGCTTTGCCTTTGAAGATCTTTGCAGAGAAGCCTCTACACTCACAAGGTCCTTCATGCTTCCCTGGGCTCCTGCCCTGAATCTGTCCCCAGCCCATTCTGAAAGGTCTCTGAGGGTGAGGGGAAGAGGAGTCTTCCCTTGAGGCAAAGGAATTTCTGGAGGTCAAAGAAATGTCTGCCCAGGGACAAAGGAGCAGGAGGTCAAGGTTCAAATAATGTTGATCTAAATTTTTGCCAATTCCAGAGGTTTTCGCTCTCAGGGGAACTTGCCTCTACCTTCCTCATAATCTTGGTAGGACCCTGCCCACCTGGATTGACAGAAAGAAATCTGGTCATTTGGGATATTACTATGACAGCAGCTACTCAAGTTTTCAAAAATCGGCAGGCTACAAAAAAATTATTTGACTCTCAAAATGTGTGCAGACTCAGTCCCCATTTCTCTCACTTGACCTTGGTCTCCACACTCTCCGCTATTTGTGACTACACTGAGAAAATCAGAGGGTTTGTTTCTGTGTACCTCTTAGGAATTGTTTTTTTTTTTCCTTCCACTAGACCACAATCCATGGAAACTCAGCACAAAAAGGTATTAGAACAGAGTGACAACACAGTGTGCCCCTCAAGGCTCTGCTCAGATTTTCTGGGTTCCATGAGTTGTCGGTCTCACCCACTTCCCCATCTTCTGCCTCACTTTGCCAACCTACCTGTCCATCTTCTAATGAGCCCACTGGGCTTCCATCATTATTGTAAGTAAAATCAACATAGGTTTAGAGACCACTAGAAAAGATCTGGGTTCAAATCTGAACTCTTGAATTTACCACCTATGTGATCTTTGGCAAAGTAGTAAACTGGGAGGATTGGCAATAACACAGAGGTTCTCAAATTTTCTCGGTTTGTGGAGTCCTTAGTATCTTGGTCATTTTTTAAAAGTGTCTTCTAGGCCTTAAGAAACACCGTAGAGTCCCATTTATTAAAAATTGAGACTAAAAACTTAAGTATTTATGTCCTGACAAAATAATGCACATACATTGAAAGAAAAAAGCAATAATTTTATTCCAATCTTAAATTAACAACCGTTACTTATTAATGAGATGTGCACCTCTTGGGCCCTGTACAACTTCTCAAACCTTGCAATCTGATTGGCTCCTTCTTCCTTCATCTCCTTTTCCATGTTGATTTTCATATGGTTCTTGTTTTTTGCAGCCGCTACTGAAGACCCAGCTTCACAGATATGACATCATTGAAAGGAATGTTGTGTGATATGTTAAAACTGTGAATTACCTTGAACTAGTAGTTTGCACAGTGTCTAACATATGTTGAGTATCATTATGTTCCCTTCAAAATTTAAAATAACTCACAGCGCCCTGTAACTTTGCTGTAGCATCCCAGAATGGGAACTGTAACAATAATATTTGAAAAATACCTAAAATATTATAGATGCTTTCAAATGGTAGCTATTACTACTTCTCTTTAAACTCTTAAAATCACTGTTAGTTGACTTATGATTATATTGCCACACCATCAGACTGGACTGCAATCTCATTGAAAGCTATCTTATCTATCTACATATCCTATATGACTGGCACATAGTAAGTGTTCAATAAATGCTTCTAAACAGATGGATGGATAGAGGCCTTTTGGACCATTTATCTGTTGGTTCATCTTTACTTACATCTATTTATCCATCCATGCATCCATCCATTCATCTTTGCATCCAATGACAGCAAGTTGACTGCTGTTGGCTGAAATTGCCTCCCAACTCCAGCTCCACTTTAGTGGATAGTGAGTGTTGGCTCCTCTTTCCTTCTTGTTTACCTCAAGTTGCCTTGAAGAACCACCATACTTTGGGCCCCAACTCTGGAATTGTTCTTTTATGTTTATCGCCTTTTTTTTTTTCCCTCTCAAAGTCCTCAGCAAAGTCCTTAAGGAGAGAAGCAGGTCTAATTCACCCATGAAGCCCTATACTTTTTCTTACATGGAATGTTCTCTAAAGGGCTGAACATAATAAAGGTACTCAGTAAATACTTGCTAGATGAGTTTTTTGATTTATGCTATGGCTCTATGCACAAACCAGTGTCAACATTTGATCAACTTGTCTAGTGACTCATTAACGGGTAGATAGTGACTACCCCACATGTGAATGGAAGGAGGACAGGATGACTTCAACCGTTAGTGAGGGATTCACTGAGAAGGGAGCCAGAGCTGGGTTTTGAGTGGTGGACAAGATTCAAAGAAGCTGAAAGGAGGAGGCAGCCATTCAGCATTGAGATCATAGGGCACAGAATGAGAAATGGCCTGAAGATGGAAATGGGCTTGTATGTGAGGGGCCAGAGAAACAAAAGGCTTAACTGAATAAAGAGGGAATGAGGTACAGTTGTGAGGAATAAAACTGGAAAAGAAACTTTTAAGATCTTGTAAGCTAGGGAGAAGCATATTAAAATGCAAATATTAGTACTTAAGTTGAAGGTACACCATACCATAGCTTGTATAAAGGTGTTTGTACCATATTGAATCACTTTACCTAGGGAAAAGGGACAAGGCATGGAGGGAAAATTAAAATAATATGTCCTATTACAGAAGCGGTCCACATGAGAACATTTTGCTGGGGTATAACTGGCCATAGGTTCGAAGATTTTCTATCCACCACACAAGTAAATAGCTCAAGGGCAGGCTGCCCGCCAGCATAAACCTTTGTGTGGAAAATACTGCAAGTGTGGCTGTGGAAAATGCCCTCTTGCTGACCATAATTATACAGAATGTGTGCAAATAAAAGCTGAAAGAAAACACTTTTGCAGAGGAATTTTTTTCTGTTCTTATTTTGACAGAGTGGAAGAGAAATTCACAGACCATTTTCTCATTCTCCCAGTTGGTGCAGAATGAGCTCATGTCACAAGGCTGGGCAGGGGGTTGGGTTTCAGGGAGAGACCTGAAACTAGGTATACACACAGACCTACAGTTATGGGTCTTTCAGTCCTGAGATAGCCTCTGGGGGCAGGAAAGTTGTCAAGGAGGAGTCCAAAGAGGCTTTTCTTTGTTTAGCTCTTACAATCAACAAGGTTTGGTCTTATTCAGCCAGAGGGAGAGAGGAGAAGTTTGGGTTATTCAAAATATGACTCTTACCTTTTAAAATTATGCTTACCTTCAGTGGAATGTATCTTCTCTCTACCTTCAACACATTCCTGGGGTTCCCATCAGAGATAACTTCTAACTCTGAAGAAGCCCAAAACATAATAACTATCACCTAGGGAGCTCTCTTTAAGTGGTAAGATGGCAGATTTTGTTCCTTCAAGTTTTACATCTGCCCTTCCGGAAATCTGTCCTTTCTCTTCTTCTCTTTGATATACATAGGAATACTTGAATGAAAAATCCTTAAAGAGTAGGTATTTGCTAGTCCAACTGTGAAGCATTCACGGATTGCCTGGCTCCATCAGGACTGGGTGCCAAAGTGCAAATAGGCAAAGGGTAGGCAGTTGAACAATACACACTTGAGGTCCCTGCAGTTGTAGGAGATTTGCTGCATGGGCACATGTGCACTGGAGCTGGAAATGGATCAGGAACTGCAAAGCTAGAAGGAACCAAGGCAGCCCTGGAGACTGACCCTCTCTCCCAACAATTCGTGTTCTGTCTGCTGTCTGTTCTCTTCTTCTCTCTGCTTACTCATAGTTTCCGTTACTTTGTCTTGCATACAGCCCATCATGGCTGCCAGCTCCCTTTAGTTGTGGAAACTCTATATACAACTTTTGGTATCTGTCCCCAGTGCTAATTGGCTGTTTCTCTGTGTCTTAAGAGAAATATAACTGGGTCAACTAGCCTCGATCATTTGTGGGAGAGGGCCTAGTGCTCTAGTCAGCTTGTGGCTTGGTTGCCCTTTTGGTGGGCATCCAGAGTGCAGTCAGCTGAGAGGTAAGCAGTGTGCCACTTAGAAGTATAAGTTATAAGCTGGGGCATAGACAAGGCAGGCAGTGATTTCCATCTCTAATATAACAATCATTGAGAACAGCATAATTGGTAAGGCTTTGGCAGGGACTACACATACAGTTTTTATCAGTTTAGCTAACATTTGTTTTACATGTATATTTTAATAGAAAGAAAAACACTTAGTCACGAATGCTATATGACTGCGTCTAAAACACATAGGTAGATTTGTGTCATATCCAGTAATATCCAAAGTACCTGTTAAAGAACAAAAAAGGCTTACTTCAATTCTTTGGTGTCATGTTAGAAAACAAAAACTATCACATTCCATTAAAAAATCAAGAAAAACTATTCAACTGACTGATTTTTTAAAAATGTTTACCTATCCAAGAGAGATAGGAGGAATTATAATGTTTAGGTTATAATCTCCGTATCTTTTAAAACTCAACTTCATGAGAAGACAAACTTACCTTGTCCCGCCCATCCTTTGGGATATGTGAATGCAACTATGACCTCACACATACATTCAAGTCTACTTTGGGCTTTGTGGTAGGTCCTCTCAGTTACAGTAGATATTATACTCAGGCATGGCAGAGGGACATAGGCAAGGCTGAGTATGTCATTTAGTATTAGGTGTGGTTACTGGTAACAGACATCCAAAACAGTAGTAGATTAGACAAACAAGTTCATATCTCTCTCAAGTAAAGTTCAGAACAATATAATGGCTTTTCACAAAATCCTCAGGAACCCAGATTCATTCTGAGTTCTCACTTTTGGAGACCTCCACTTCACAGGTTGGTTCTCCTCCTGTGGTCTGGGTTGGAGGTCCCTCTGCCATATTTCTGTTACAAACAGCAGGAAGGAGGAAGAGGAAAAGAGGTAGCAAAGGGCACACACTGGGTATCTCTTAAGGAAGGTTTTTAGAATCTGCCACATGAACTTCTGTTTAATCCCATTGGTCACATGGTCATCCCTAGCTACAAAAGAGGCTGAGAAATGTAGTCCTTATTTCAGGTGGCCATTTACCAGCTAAAATTTCTATTATTATGTATAATAGTCAGAATTCTCTAGAGAAACAGAACCAATAGGATGCATTTATGTATATAAAGAGATTTGTTATGAGGAATTGGCTCACCCAAGTACAGAGACTGGCAAGTCTACACTCTGCAGAGTGGGATAATGGGCTGGAGATCGGGATGTCAATGCTGCAGTTTCAGTTTGAAGGCCAGTGGCCTACAGCATTCTTTTTTGCTGTTAGTCTTTTTGTTCTGTTCAGGCCTTCAGCAGGCCTTCATGAGGCCCACCCATGTTATAGAGGGCAATCTGTTTTACTCAGGGTCCACTGATTTAAACACTAATCTCATCCAGAAACACTCATGAAACACCCAGAATAATATTTGCTCAAAATATCTGGGCACTCCATGGCCCAGCCAAGTCTACATATAAATTAACCATCACAGTATGGAAGAACTGCTATGACCATGCCACCCTGAACAAGTCCAAGCCTGTTTGACCTCGGAAGCTAAGCAGGGGTTGGGCCTGGTTAGTACTTGGATGGGAGACCACCTAGAAAGACCAGGTGCTGTAGGTGTAAAAAATAAAAATAGTTAAAAAAAATAAAGGATTGCAAATTGACAAGGTCCTTGCAATCTGTGAGCTCAACCAAGGGTTGCCTCACAAAAAAAAAAAAAAAAAAAAAAGGAGACAAAAACAAAAACAGTATAGAAGAACTGGAGATGGCTATTGGGGGATAAGGGCAGATTGTATTTATATTGGTCACCATTGTATTTCAGCAATTTTCACAATACTTGAACAATAATGGTGACCAATGAATATGTGTTAAGTGAATAAGGAACAAAATCAATGTGTGGAGAGAATTAAAATGAGCTAGAACTGTACACAAGAACAGGGTTGGCAAAATCATTTCCATGAAATACCTGAGAGTAAATATTTTCAGTTTTGTGGGCCGTATGACCTCTTGTCCAAGTCTTCAATTCTGTGGTTATAGGTGAAAGCAGCCACAGACAATATGGAAATGAATGGGCATGGCCAGATTTGACCCATGGGCAATAGTTTGCCAACCCCTGGATCTGAGTTCAGACGGATCTAATCTTCATTTTAAGGAAACTAGAGTGAATTGGCATGGTCAAGGTTACACATGGGTCTGTGGAAGCAGAACCAGGAATAAATCATAGGTCTCCTAAATTCTCTTTTTGTTTTTAAGCCCTAACATTAAAAAATTAATTTTGAGGGTCAACAATGTAAAATGAATAACTCCTCCTCTTCAGTCAGTATTACAGACCTTGGAAGAGCAGAATGTGCGTGTGTGCATGTGTATGTACTGTGTATATGTGTTTGGATTATGTGTGTGTGGTGTGGTATGGTGTGTGGTATATGCTGTGGTGTGAGGTGTGTGTGTATGTGTGGTGTGTAGTGTATATTGTGGTATGTGGTATGATGTGTGATGTATGGTATGTTGTGTGTGTGTGTGTGTGTACATTGACAGCCATGGAGAAGGATTATTACCTCCTGTGGGCCTGAGAGGGCACTGGCGTGCTATGACAATATCATTCCAGCCTCCACGGATTCCTTGTCTCCAGCCTCCACGGATTCCTTGTCAGAGGAGACAGAGTATAGAATGTCAAATTCATGCCTACCTCCTCCTGAGGTTATCTGTGTCTTAATGGGTGGGTCATATAGATTGAGGCCTTGTCATCTCTGTAACTAGTCACACTGAAAAGGATAACAAGTGAAAAGAAAATACCAGATAAGTGCATGATGGGAAAGAGAAAGCCCGGCCCACTTCCCAGAGCCTGAGACTCTATAGAAAGCCCAGCTTCTGAAACTATGGCTGCCATGGCCGTTCTGTGGCTCAGTTCTCCAATATGGTAGCCACAAGCCAGGTATGGCCACTGAGCACTTGAAACATGGTTAGTGTGACTGAAGAACTGAGTTTTAAATGTATTTATTTTTGATTCTTTTAAATTTAAAAATAGATATTTAAGTTATTAGAAAACTTTTTAAGTCTTTTGGGAACAACCTACATATGTGAATCTATTTTCAACTGGGTATTTTATGAAATATTTCTGCTGAAAACTTAGGATTTGAATAGAATTTTTAAATGTAGATGGTTTCACAAACATACACGTGCATCCAAACTCATCAAATTGTATATATTAAATATGTGCAGTCTTTAGATAGCCATCATTCCTCAATGAAGCTGTTATAATAAAATAAAAGTAAAACACGCATGGGCTATGAAAGCTTTAATGTAAAACAATAGAATTTAAAATGTCTTAACAAATGTGTATAATGATTACATGTTGATAATATTTTAAACATTGCGTGTTAAATATATTATTAAAATTAATTTCACCTGTTTTCTTTTGCTTTCTGTAGTGCAGCTACTAGAAAATGTTAAATGACATGTGTGGCTCCTGTTGTATCACTATGGGACAGCATTTTTTAAGGAAGTGGGCCCCACCCCATCAGGGATGCCCTGATTTACCCTCTCATTTTCCCTCTCAGTCCCCACAGCTCCTACAGAGAGAGCATCTCTGCCTGGTCTCTGATTGTTTTATGAAACCATCTTTCTTTCCTCCCTGGTAAGGTGGGAGTAGAAGGATGAAATCTCTGCATTCTCAGTAGATCGTGGCATACAAAGGGAGATGCTGAGGATCAAGTGGAATGATTCTGAGCTGGGAATCCAAAATAGGGACTTTGCCCTGACCTTGCAGACAACATGGGGGTGAATTTGAGCAAGCTACCTCACTGCCCTAGGCTTCATATTCCTCCCTTATATAGTGAGAATACATATTCTTTGCCTTCCTCTCAGGGCTGTTTTAAAAATAAGAATGACTATCTGAGGAGAGCTTGAAAAAATGAAAGGCTACCTAATGTTAAATAATTTGTATTCACAAAGCGGAGAAATTTTTTTCTCTCCCTTCTCTCTCCTCCAATCTAGCTGGCAAATGCTAAGTGCCAAATGCTTGCTTCGGGGCAGGGCTTCACCAGCCTTACCTGCACATCACAGGCTGTCTTCCTTACCTGGTTCTGCTCCACCCATTACCTTCCAGGAGAGTCCTGGTTGTCTAAGTAGCTCACCTCTTGTGATCACCTGCAGTTCATACATGTGCCCTTGGGGCCAACAGTAGTTTACCCAGTTTCATCCCTATCATGAGCCCTGCATGAAGACCTTGGTCAGAAACCAGCTCACACACTGCATTACAGGCCCACTGTTACCCCTGCATGATGAAATGTACACAGAGACCCTCAAAATTGGTGTTAAAAGCACATAAACCACTTCGGTTGTTGAGATTCTAGCCCAAGCAGGGTGTGTGTGTAATATCACTAAAAGCAGGTATGATGGATAAAAATGAATGATGGCCCCTTTCCAATGTAAACTGAGCTGCTCATCCCTCAGGGTTGTTTATAAATAGAGGAGAGTCCATTTGTTCGGGATCCCAGGGACAGACCGGCACTCCATTTAGATAACGACCACATTTCATGCCCAGCCATCACTCTGCAGCTTGCAAGGTGGCGATTAATCAAACAGTGTTTTCATTTCTCCCGATACACATCTAGTCCTTCCGGTTTAGAGTGAGCTGAAGATGGCTTCAACAGTTTACAGAACAGCCTGGGCCAGTACATTAGAGGCAGCGAGGATGAGGGCCTTCAGAGGGCCTATCAGGCTGGCTATTCCAGTTGGAATTCTGAGTTGGGTGGGAGCAGCCGCATGGATGGGGATTCCAGAAGTTTAGTACGGTGGAAGCCTGGCCTTCTGGGGCATCACAGACTTATTACGTTCAGTCGAAGAGAGTGAATAACACCTGTCATTAAGACAGAGAGACCTGGAATCGAGGAAACACCAAAATTGGACTAATTGGAGCGTATTTATCTTTTTGATAGGGTAATCAGATACAGACCTCTGGTAAAAGAGTCTTTCCTCTGGCCTCTTCACCTCCCTCAAGAGGAGGAAAGAGGGGCCCCAGAGTTCTGTGTGTTCGTGCAAAACACTCCCACCCCAACATTCACAGCCTCATGACCAAGGCAGTCTGCCTTACATACCATTGGGGTTTATTCCATCATGCCTTTGATTCCTATGTATGTCAATCACCCCAAGATGCCCACACTCCTAGATCATTCTTTACCCCCAAACTCTCACCTCCAGATAGCTCCACGAAGCTACTACTCTTAATCTGCTTCCCATTTCCCCACTTCCCAAAGCCCTCTGGATCTCATTGTCCAGTGTCGGTAGAATGCCCTCCACCCTCTGCTTCTCCCTAATGCTCTCTTTGCCCTTTTGTGCTGATCAGTGCTGGCTTTCCACCCAGCACACAGCTTCCTCTGCATCCCTTAAGTTTCTTCTCTTCTATCCCTCATGTCACTGGGTCTGGAGTTGAGGTCGGAGATGGGGTCTTCCTCAATCCTCAGTGCTGCTTGGGGACCATTGTTCTGCCCTCCTGTCTAAAACACTGCCTTTGAAGCACAGGCCATTAGGCTACAGATCTCACAATCTTCTCAGAGCCCCAGCTAACTGCAGTCTCCCACACTCTCTAGTTTTAAATTTTGGTGATTTCAATATTTATGAAGATGATCCTTTTAATATCTGGACTGCTTAGTTTTTGACAGCTTCTTCTCCAATACTTTGTCCTCCCCCTATCACAGACACTCACATCTTATAACCTTCCTATCACCAACAACTGCAACCCTTTCACAATCTTAGTTCTATCTTCCTACTCTAGGATCACCTGCTGTCTTGTAGCCCATTCCTCTGTACTCATCCCTAACAATCCTCTGACCCATACACAGTTGTGCATTTTGGGTACCGCACAAAAGTCATTGGTCAAGGGTACAAATGGGCCCTAAAATCCAACCCAGTCTCCAGAAATGATATGGTATACCCTGGCTCATGGCTTTATCCACATAGGGGAAGAGGCAGCTTTTTCTTTGCACAGTTGTGAGAACGTATCACCTATAGGGGAAGTGTTTATTTAGTGTGTCAACTGTTTAGCCACACTAGGACCTATCACTTGTTGCTCTCACTACTTTTTCAATGCCCTTGAGGCCCTTTCATTCTTTCTTACCTCAGATTGCACATTCTATGATGTAATCTCTCTTCTCATCTCCCTGGCCCCTTTCTCCCTTCACTGTATTCCTGGCAGCATCCCAATCCTTTGACAAATGAATCTTCCATGCTTGTACCCATGCAGCTGAATATGGCCAGAGTAAGGCACACACAGTTCACATTCATGTTCTTGAGCACTAATTTCAAGTGGACCTTTAGTTCTGCCTGGTGCTCAATCTAGTCACTCACCCTGTTGTTCAGTTACCAGTCTGTTGCTGTCTATACCCAGTGAGAGCCCTACTCCCCATTTCTCTATGAGAATACAATTGGAAGAGAACTTCCAAATGCTCCTGCTACTATAGTCACCCATTTGTCTGCTCTGTCCTCTATACTTTGCTTTCTCTACTATTCAGTGCATGAACATTCTCTGTTCTCAAACCAACCCTTTCACTTGTATACCAGATATGATCCCTTTTGTCTGTACAAGGGCTTTCTGTAATAATTATCTCTTTTCTCTCCTATGTTATTCTACTTTTTTCTCCTTTACTGAATTATTTATATCAGTATATCAATATATTGTAATATCTCCTGAATTTTAAGACACTCTCTCTTGACCCTACGATCTCCTCCAGCTAGTACACTTCTCTATTCCTCGTAACAAAACTTCTCTCAAGGGAGGGCTGCCTGTTCGACATTCTCTCTTGAATTCACTCTAGTCCCCAGAGAGCTCTGTCACCCCTTTCTGCCATGTGAAGATACAGAGAGAAGATGGCTGTCTGTGAACCATAAGAAGCCAATGTTCTAAGTGCTATCACAGACTTAAGCAGAGAGAACCACAGGAAGTGAGATGAGGAAGGTAAATCAGAATGGGGGGTTTGAATTGAGTCTGAAGGCAAAGTATGAATTACAGTGTGGAGGAGGGAAAAAGAGCTTCTATGTAATGAGAACTGCATGCATGCTAGGCAAAGAAGTTAAAAAGGGAATTATGAGGTTAACAACTGATAGACTCTGAGTAATTCAAATCCTCCTTCTTACACTTGGTAGGGAAATTACATTACCTCTCTGGACCTATTTCCTCATTTACAGAATGGGAATTATTCTTCAGACTTAAGAAGACTCTTATCATAATGTCCGACACTTAAAGGCAGCTAATAAATGATATTTTTAGTTAGCTGATTTAAATTGCCTAGTATAAGTTTTATGAAGTTTTTTTATTTCGCCAGTTTTATTCTAATAGGTCCAAACAATCTCTCGAGTTTTAATCTAAAATATTAAAGAAGAAATTTTGGTAGGAAATTTCAGGAGGAAAGCAGAAAGGTTGATTTCCTCTGGGCTCACTTGAGTCACAGCTGTCCAGCCTGACCTATAGTATCTTCTCATCTATATTTGCAATACAGAAATTCCTTGCAGCAGCCATGTATTTGATTCTGGGGCCTAATTTGGGAATGCTGTCCCAGGATATAGACTGGCAGGTGAGACATATTTCCAGGCCATGTTCCCTTCTACATCTGCTGGGATGGACAGGAAGTAGAAAAGAAAAGGTTTCCTTTTAGTTCAGTTTGTAAAGTTTGTATCATTGAGAATAGAGCATATCTCAGCTGGTCTCTGCCCTCAAGGTAATTACAACATATTTGAAAGAACCAGGCTTAGATATATGAATTTGTGAGCTGAAGTCATAGGATACAATCTAGTGTTTCAAATGTCAGGATACAAGGTACAGACTCTTGGAGCATGAGACGCGGGAGGTGGGAAGGCCGCTGTTGTGGCTGGAGCCCCTAGCTTGCCTTGCTAAGTCTGCTGGGACAGATGGTGTCTCTATACAGTCACCTACTTTTTATTTTCAGCTGTTCATTCCAAGACTGCAACTTTCTGGAAAGGAAGTGCCAGCTAGACCCTAAAGCCATTAGGCCAGATCCATCAAAACCGTGCCCCATATGCTTTGAGGATTAGTGTTGGTCTTATTTAACCATCTAATTAATGTTTTGATAATTTAACAATTTTGTATGCTTTCTGGAAGGCTTTCTAGGGGAGTGACCTTGGCAAATAAAGCCATGTTTTCTTTCATTCTTAGAGAGATGCCTTTTCTGATCCTATTAATGAGAAACATCCTTCCTATCTGGGCTGGGCCAAGTGACTAAGAGCAGGCTTTCCTACTTTGGGGACAGGGTGGGGGATCCCTGACAGTGTGGTCAGTGTGGAATGGGGAGCTCAGCTGTCATCTCAGCCCCCAGCCACCCCACTTTCAGGGCCAGCCCCTGTCCAGGGTCTAGCTGTATCCACCAGATGGTGCGACACTGTGAAAGGCGTCCTGCAAACCCGCTGCACGGACTGGGCCTTCCCTTTCTCTGGGACTTCGTTTCTTCCTATTTCAAATTATCTTACCTGCCTCAGTGGGCACTAAACCAAGCCATCTGTCAGCAGTGTGAGAATTATTTGGGAAGTTTAAATGAGACCTAGGTCAAAGATCCAGTGTAGCCAAACACAAGAAGTGTGACGAGGCTGCAAAAGTCCTTTGTGTGATGAGGCGCCCTCCAGGGAAAGGCGGGACTACCTTCTTCCTTCAAATTAAGGCCCTGGGGAGTGACAGTGCAGCGTGCAGGCCCCTGAATCCCTGTTCCATCGCTGACTCGCTGTGTGCCTGTGGGTGCAGGTCAGCTGGCTTCTCTAAGCCTGTTTGTCTATAAATGAGTTCAATAATGGCATCACCTTCATCCTTCATAAAGTTACCATGAACACTGAACAACATAGCATGCAGGCAGTCTTCACTTCGCAAAGCTCAAATAAGCACGAATTTTAGTTATCACGGTTTAGTTCAATAACAACAGTCTGCAACCACATGGTTTGAATTTTAGTTACCATGTGTATTAACTGTGAATAACTGCATAAAATACAAACTTCTTTGCTAGCTCCTCAATCCCTAAATCTTTACGTGAACAACAGAGGCATGTCATGATCAGTGACCAATTGTGTCACTTCTTTCAAAGCCTGTGGGTGACTAGTCACCGTGTGTCTGTTACTCAGTTCCCCCACGGACAGCAAAGCATGGAGCTGTTTCCTTGTCTTCCAGTGATAGACCCATCTGAGAGTCAAAGAGGGAGTTGGCCAAGAAAGAAGAAAGGGCAGCAAAAAAACTAAAACGATAATGCTGGAAGTGAAATTCAAACCAAACACAAATGGAGTTAGAAAAGAAATAGCTGACTATGGGAACAGTGACAATGCCGCTTTTCTAGAGATCTTCCTGGAGGCAAACTTAGTGACATACATGAGGAGAGTGGTTGTGACAAAGAGGTTGAAGATTGCCCAGAGGAAATGATGCCAGCAAAACACTTCACATGAAAGGAACTCTCAGAGGTACTTCAGATACTTCAGAACATTGAAAGTGCGAAAAATAAAGTGTTGGAAGCTGACCCAAACTTAGAAAGGAATATGGCAATTTGTCAAGGATAGAAAGATGTTTTCTCTATGTCACGTGTGTTACGATGAGAGGAAGGCAAGCACTATTCAAACTTCTCTTGTCAGGTTTTTTACAAAGAAACAAAATATGCTAATTGCCAATGTTTCTAATGTTTTAAATTACAATCTATTAAGTAAATATTGGCTTCATTATTTTTCATTTCAATAAACATTTATAACTGTCAGTAAGAGAATTCTTAATGTTTTGACAAAAATTTTTGAAGATCACGGAACAATAATAATTTCCCCCCCATAATTATTACTATTAATTTGCAGGGTTTCAGCTTTCACAATCATTTTTACTACCGTGCAACATGAGGACTGCCTGCATATAAAGATAAATGCAGATAACCAGTGGCTGCCTTTATTATTATACTAGCCCAGGGAGTCCAGAGGAGCGAGTCACTCTGATAATTCCATTGCCCTTTCTACTCATCCATCAGGAAGAACACTGGTCAAGGAAACTCTGGAACAGTACTAGCGAAAAAGAGGAAGGGTCCTGACCTGGCAAGCTTTACCCAGAGAACCTTCTTCGTGGAACAAGTAAAGGGCTGATTTGCAACCACAGGCAACATGGTCCATAGAAATTTGTAAATGTTTCCTAGCATCTTTAAGATGCTTGACATTTGGTAGAATCTTCAGACCCCACATTTTATTTAACTGACATTAGAAGAGATAGAAAGTTTCTGGGTGGATTCAAGAGCCTGAAGACACCACCTTCACCTGACTCTCAAAGGAAGAGGTCTGCAGAGGGCGGGACAGCATAGACTTTCCAACTGTCTCTTATTTCTCTAGTGAGCCGATCAATCTACAGTACTTAATTTATTCTGGGTTCCAGGCACAATGGAGGTGTCTGAGATGGGGAAGCAAGGGTTGCAGATAACTTACAAGACAAGCTCTGTGCCAAATTGCCAGGGTTCAAATATTGGCTATATAAGCTAATATCTGAGGAGTTTGGGGTAAGGTACTTATTCTCTACATGCCTCAATTTCCTCAATTATAAATTAAAGGTAATAGAGTCTTAGTTTAGGCTGGGTGACTTAAACAACAAACATTTCTCACAGTTCTGGAGGCTGAGAAGTCCATGATCAAGGTGCCGACAGACTTGGTGTCTGGTGGCCATCTTCTCACTGTATCCTCACATGGCAGAAAGGAGCAAGAGAGCTGTCTGAGGGGCTCTTTTATAAGGGCACAGTCCCCATCATGAGGGCTCCACCCTTTATGACCTAATAATCACCTCCCAAACATTCCACCTCCTAATACTTGGGAGGGGGACACAAATGTTCTGCCTATAACCAATAGAATCTACTTATACAAATGCGAGGTCTACAAGTGATCATCAATATTAAGCCCTTTGCATTTTCTCTGGCATATAATGACTGCTCTAAAAATGTTTGTTTTATTAGAAAGCAATTAATTAAAATAAAAATAAAGACAAGAGTTCCATTAATACAGAAAGTTACAGAACATCAGGTTTTTACTATTATCCAAATAAATTGATTCTATTCTAAATTGTGTGGTACAGAGAATCTGTGTCACTTGTATAAAGATATGAGCATAAAACTAATTATTGGTAAGTAGACTCCTGTGGTCCAGTGGAAGCTTCAGACTATCACCCATTTTATGGCCTCTCTCTCCTTCCTCACCAGAATTAATCACTCTCCTCTGAATGAGATGCTATTGAGTTAATTATTTATAATAAAAAGGAGCCTCCTTTCATCTGTCTTCAGCAACAGGGACTACGATATAGGTTGTTTCGTTTTATAGAGGTGAGGGCATTCAGATCCTCTCCTGACCCTCTTCACCCCCAGGTTTTAGAGACAGGGCTGGTTAGGGCAAAGGGTTGATCTGTGGGAGGGAGGAGACAGAGATAAGGTAAGAGCATGGCATCATCCACGAAGTTCTGAGTACCCTAGCCCATGCTAAGCTCTTGCTTCTCCCATCTCTTTATTACAACTAGTCCTTGTTGGCACTCAGCTTATACCATGACCTTTTTTTTTTTTTTTGCCAACTGTTGTCCACCTATGTAGCTATTACATTCCATGAGGGTAAAGTGCCTTCCTTTCCTATCTCATCTCTCACACAGGGAGCTCTCAATGGCTGTAAGCAGAAAGAATATGCTAATTGACTGAGAGGAGGGACCTCTTAGGGAAGTGAGATGGGAGCTCCTGGGCTGGGAAGAGCTTGGAGGGGAGGGTGAGGATTGCACACCCAGAGCCTGCCTCTGTCTCATTTTTACCCCCCACAACTGGCAGAAAGGACAGTTCTGTGCCTCCCACAGGGTCTTCCTGGAAGGTGACTGAATTAATGGTTTCATGAAAATGAACGCTGGAAATGGAGAAGTTGTACTTTCTGAACACAGTGGAAGAAAAGGGCTCATTCTCTCTAAGGACAGTCTGGCAAGTGGGACTGGCTGTATAATTTGTGAGGCCCAGTGCAAAATGAAAATGTGAGTCTTCTTGTTCAAAACCTTGAGAATTTTAAGATTGACAGCAGAGCATTAAATAGAGTGTGGTCCCATCTAAGCATGGGGCTCATCTGAGGGTGGGGCGGCCCTGTACTGCACAGGTTTCATGCCCACAAAGCTGGCTCTGCAACAAATCCAGGAGTTATGCCTAGCTTGGGCATGGTACATTAACCACCATCAATATCTCTAAACTCCTCACTGGGCTTGAGATTTAGGGGCAAGGAAGGAAGTAGTGACCAGCTTCTTTCTCCCTGGCTGAGAGCGGGAATGGGAAAAAAGAAATGCTGGCAAGACTAGAGTGTAGTGCCCTCAGAAGAGGCCCCAGCGGAAGAAAATGTTAAACACAGATTCTGTGTTTATCTCACCCTGCTGTCATGTAGCATGACTAAGGCCTGCCTGCAATTCTACACTGGGTGCGCTCAAGAGAAATCGCAGCCTCTCTGACAATATTTACCTCACCATTGCCTTGGGGAACTCTACATGCAGAGAATGGTAGTGGTTTTTCTCTCTGTCTCCACTCCTGTAAGCAACGTCTTTTGCCCACTGAGAGTGTTCTGGTTTGGGTCAAGAGTAGGGTGCACGTCACTTCCAGGAAAAACCCAGGGAGACCCAAGACCTTCAAATTCTTACTGTGGCCAAGAATGAGGAGGGTTAGAGGATACTTGCAATCAGTTGATTGGTCCACCACCTTTTAGCTGTGCGTGATTTTGTTTCTTTTCTCTGAGTACTTTGAGATGAGAACATCTCATCCCTTCTCTTTCATCTCTGCCTCCTCTGCACCTACATGTAGGTGTTCAGTTTACAGAATGGAAGGAGGAAGGACGAAAGGGCAGCCAGGGGGTCCCTCTCATTTGCTAAGTGTGTTGGGCATCACGAGTTGCCGTAGAAGTGGTGAGGGCAGAAGGGTGAGGTGAATCTGTTCTTCCTGACAGCTGCCTCATCCTCAGCTCCTCAAGACAACCCCATAAGACTGGAATGTTGACTTTTGCCAAATACTTTCTTTCAGAGCAATGAACACTTAACAGCTTTGTGAAGTTCCCCCACAGAGCCGCCAAGGTTTTCCTAAGGATTTAGCCTGTTGTGAACCTGTAACACCTAAGAAAAACTCTGCTTTTGAGTGTGATGTCCCAGAAAAGCCAGATAATACCAGGGAGGTGAGCCTCCTGTCTGCAGGAGCCTAGCAAATCTTACGTCTTATTGCTGCACACAAATACTTCTTTTTACACTGGTGGCAGTGCATTTCCTCTGGCATGATTTCTATATGTCACACCTATCAACATACATTATTAGAATTACTTCATAAGTTTTATCTTTAATCTTAGTAAACAAGCTGATATATCTAATGTAAAGAATAAATACAAGGAAAGTAATTTGTTATAATTGAAATATTACTTTTTTATTCTATGTAATATATATGTTATAGATATTATAATGTTATTTATTATATATTATGGTATTATATTATGCTTTTATATTATATTATAATATATTATTATAATATATTATAATATATTACAATATAATATATTATTATATTATATTTATTATATTATATTATATTTATTATATTTATTATATTTATTATATTTATTATATTTATTATATTATATTATGTAGATATTATAATGTTATATATTATATAGTATATAATTATAATAATTACAGTTACAGTATATATATTATATATTCTGTTAATTTTTGTTACTTAGAGGTAATTTAAGACTCCTTTTTCCAGATTTCTAAATACCCAGATCCTGCTATCTTAATTGGTTCAGATACTTGATGTTGTCACATGCATCCACTGAGGAGAGAGGTTAATTTTTTCAGCTGGTGGCTTTATCAGACTACTAGCTATTTTATCTTTTTATAATGTCACACAATCACTTGCTATTATATTTTAACAAATTATTATTTGCTCTGTATCTTTGTACATAACCTATTATTACACATTTCATTCCTAAGCAAGATTGGCTGCAAACTACTTCATGCTTTTATGAAGCTGGGCTGGTAATGGAACACGTATATAAGCAGCCAGTATCTCAAAGGTGACCATGATGACCATGACTTTTTATAACTTACAAAACTGAGTAGTAATTAGAACTTGCTACAGAGCTAACTAGATACTCAACTGCTTTCTGTAGTTACTTTACTTACAAATGTTCAGGCCGGGAGGGATTGGAGAATTTTTTTCAAACTAGGTGCATGGAACCTATAATTCCCAACCTATTCTCCACCACACAACTTCCGAAACGTGTTTTTCTTCACCGTTATCACTCACTTCACATTAGAGACATCCTTTACACACAGATAACGTAACAGATTCTTGATGGCCTTTCCATATCAACCCTCTATTGCTTCCTGATTAACAGTGGCAATCACCAGCCATAGAGATTAAAAATGGCCTCTTAGGCTTGACATGTGACCGAGTCCTGACTAACAGGACCTGAGGGGAAGTGCCTGAGGCTTCTGGGGAAGATTTCCCTCTTCAAGAGAAAAGGCAAGAAAAATGGCAGTTCCTGAATTTGGGTGTTGACTGTGGTAAGAAAATTCACATGTGGAAGACGATGGAGCAGAAAAATGGAAAGAGCCTGGATCCTGCTACCATTGCTGAGTCTCTTCATTAACCAATCTGCTTCTGCCCTGCCTTTCAGCTTTTTGCTGGGGGAGCTAATCAGCCTCATGCTGTTTAAATCACTTAGTTTTGCATTTTGTTATGTGCTGCTGAGAAAAACCCTCCCAACTAATAGCACTTGCTAATTAACAATACATGTAGTAATGAAGAACCCTGTATCAGGTATTACTGGGAAATTTAAAATAATAGAAAATATATTGAAAAACAAATTGCAAAACTTTCTGCAAGATTTTCTTAGATTGTCAGTTTCAACAAGATGTCACACTATTGAAAAAGAACCAAAGAAAAATTAAATATAAAATGTGCCTCCCTTTTCTTTCTTGAATCTGCTTGGAAGTAGACATTATTATCTTTGAAAGCCACGTACTCTGATGTTTTGGAAAGCACTGGGACTTTACAATATTTCTCAGAAATAGGAACTCATCTATAGAGCCTGTTGAACATATACACTACCGCTTATGTCTGATTTGGAATACGCAAGCAATTTGCCTCTAAGAATTTATTACCATCAGGTTCATAATCTTCACTTGACATTTAGAGAGTAAATCACAGGTGCCTTCGTGTTTTTTTAAACTTTATCTGCAGCTGAGCAGTTAGTCAATGCTAGCACAAATGCCAATTTGAGGATCAAAAATAATAATTTTGTGCCTTTCAGTCTTCCTGGAGGCCACATCCATTAGGCATGTTCGGAAGATGGTAACAGAGTGTACTTGTAGGTTTGTGTTACACGGCAGTAATTATGGTGGCAGCTCTGACTTGAGCTTGCAATGTTTGGTGAAATAAGCCTTGCTTGAAAAATAAACTGGGTTGTTGGCCTTCACATGTCTTCCCAGGGATACTGGAAAATAAGACCACAATCTAAATTCCACTTAGAGAAGTTGTAGGGGGTCCGGCAGTGGTGGGGGGAGGCGGGCAGCTCTACCCCAAAGTGCATCAGGACTTGAGAGGACTCCTCTCTTGCTGAGGAGGAAGTGATACACCTGAGAAGGGCTTTTATGGATGCTGGTATTTATCCTGTGCTGTGGTAAAGAGACACGATTGTAGAATACGAGACCTCAGCTTTCTAGCCCCTCTGCCCCACTGTTGGTCCCACTTCTCTCCCACACTCCTCAGTCTCCTCTCTGTCCTCTGAAGTGAACATGTTAATTGCTGCTTCTCTGCCTTTGCTCCTGGCATGCCCACTGCCTGGAATGCACCCCCCCTCTTCCCATTTTCTTTCTATATCTCTCCTTTCTGCCATCTTCACTGTCTAATTCAAGTTTCACTTCTTACAGGACTATCCTGGCTGTCAGTGAGCTCTCCCTTCTGATAAGAATAGTAATTACCATGTATGAAGCATGCAGGATATGCCAGGTAAATCACATTCATTATGTGAAAGTCTACTGTGATAGGATTTTCCCACTTGCTATACACTGTTTCCATCCATCCCCACCTTGGGACCTGGTATACACTGTGAAAAGGGCATTTGGTAATGCAACTCAAGGAATTTGATGATTACAGCTCTTTGTGAAATGATGCTTAGATTGTCTCTCAGGTGTTCCACCTCTGGGAACCCGCTCAGAATGGAATGAGATGGAAATGAAAGAAAGGCTGGTAACATTTATCAGAGCTGAGGGAGAGGCTGTAGGACCCAGGATTAGGAGAAGAAGTGAAGAGAATTCACAATGATGATTTTGGTTTCCTCATGATAGAGAGAGGGGTAGGCTATGGGGCAACCCCAAGAACCATGATCAAAGGACCTGCTGATTTTCAATGGATCCTCAATGGTCTATTGAAGAGCTGGGAGACAGGTAGAATAGGAAGAGGAGTATCACCTGAATTCCCACAGACTTAGTGAAAGCTCTACTTGAAAAAAAAGGTTTGTTTGTTTGTTTGTTTGTTTGTTTTACTGGGTGTGCTTTTAGTGGAGCATTGCATGTTATCTAATGGACCCTCTAGAGATTATCTGACTCAAAAGAGCATGAACCTTTGATTGCCTCTAGGCTAATGAACAACTCTGTAGGGACAGAAGTTCAGTGACAGAAAATGTATAGATGCAAAGACTCTAATTTATGGAAATCAAAATGTTTTGTCCAGTATGGTGGCTTAAACAAGATGGGAATTTATTTTTCTCTAATAGTCTGAGCATGAATGACGGCTGGCTATTACGAGAGCTTTACAGCATGGGATACTGACCCCTGTCCTGTTGCTTTGCTAACCTACACACACAGCTTCCTTTTTGTGAACTAGGAGCCACTCCAGGTCTCCTGCCATCATGTCTACAGTCTAGCTAGTGGCAAGGGGGATTGAGAAAGAAGAGACCATGCTCCATCCTTCTGGAAACATGAAGGATGCACATATCACTTCTGCTCACATCCTAGCAGCCAAAAGCTATTCACATGGCTATCCTGACATACCAGGGAGGCTGGGGAATGTGTCTTTATTCTGGGCACCCACGTGTCCTATTATAATTCAGTGATCTATTACTAAAGCAAGAAGACGAGATGGATATTGGGGGCCAATGAGCAATCTCTGCTACCATCTTCTTAAAGTTTCTGGATCAGATGCCTATATTCTTTCTTCAACAGCTCCCCTTCCCCGAAAGGGAAGAAATTCTGCCCTTTGGTACTATGTACCCTGCAAAACTTGAGGCAGATGCTCACAGTGGTTTTCTTCTACCCTGTCACATACACTCCAAAGGGGTGAATTTTGCTCTGCTATTATTAGCGTGAATGTGAACCCTCTAGTTCTAGTTCAACCTCCCTACTAGAAAGACATGGCTATTTTTCTTACTAGAAAAAGTAAATACACCTAACAAAAGCAACACTTCAAATGTTTAAAGGCACTACAAGTACTCTTACATGTTGGGAAGATTAGTTCTCATGTTAGCATGCTTTGGCTCTGCTAATATGTTTGGAAACAATAGACCTCATTATCATCGTACTAAGGAGCACTGTGCTCTCACCTGTCCCACCTGAGCCTGCTTGAATTACTCTCCATCTGCTACCCAGAAAGGATGGCACCAACTCCTAATTCCATGTACATATTTGTTTAATTCCAAGAAATGAGGGGTGATTGTAAAACAGCTAAAACTTACTGAGTATTACGAAGTGCCAGGTGCTCCTCTCAAAACTTTACCTTGTTTACTTCATTTAATCCTCAAATTGACCAATTGAAGTCGGCGGTATAATTATTGTTTTCAATTTACAGATAAGAAAACTAAAACTTAAAAAGGTTAACTAACTTGCCCAAGATAATATAGATAATGATTTGGAAAAGAACATTTGTATTTTGTTTTATTTTTAAATTAATAGGTATTGAGAATTTTTCAAATGATCCATTTCTAATTATGAAAAAATTTTAATTATCAATTTGTACTGCAAAAAGTATGAAGAAAAAGACAGATATCACCCATCATACCATTTTTACAAAGATAACCACCTTAGAGTCTTTTGCCTCTGTCGTCTGTATTTATCTTTGGTTTTGCCTTAATATCTGATAACCAAGCCACTCTCAGCTTGTAGGCACTCTCTGCTCCCTCTCTGTTAATGTGGCTTCATCTAAACCCTGAGCTTTAGCGTGACCTTCAGAAATCACTCAGATTGGAGGTAACTGCAGGATGGGGGCCTCGCTGCATAATATTCACACAGGGACATGCATGCAGAAGTTTTTTAGGCAACAATAGTAATGCTTGGATATTTTAAAAATGTCGTGTGCTCTTTAAGTTGTAACTCAAATCCTCCCTGGTGACCGCAACTTGAAGCCCAGGGTTGCAGGGGAGACGGGATGTGTGGCATGGTCCCAGGCTGGGGGCCTTAGCTATCAACAAAGAACTCCCTCAGAGGGGACTTCAGCCTTTTTCAGGTGGAAGCCAAGAAATTGAATCATAGGATGACATTCGATATATTTTTTAAAAAATGAAACACACTCAGAGCAATAAAATTTTAGAGACTATGCACCCCCAGGCAGCAACTTGCTGCACTCTGTATGGTGTCAGGGCCTATAGACTCGGGGTATGAAAGACAAAATTGTCCAGTGAAAGACACTAGCTTTCCTGAAGCCAATTTAATTCTGAAAATGTTTACTGCAATTGGTTAGGCAGAGTTAGATTATGGGTCCTGTGACTGTTCAAACTTGGACACATTTGGCTAGACATTTTAAAGGTGAGAAATATTCCCAGGATGCCAACGTGAGCAGGATAAAGCATTCTAAAGGCCTCTTTTCTCTGAAAGAATCTATCGCCCATTACTGAATGCTCATTCTTCTCTCTGAGTTTTTTCCAGTGTTTACTGATTCTTGGCAAAAGATGCCTTGTCCTGTGAGTCATCTTTTGATGACTTGGTGGCATATCCTTGGCACTCAATTGTGCATTCACGGTGGCCTTTCTTATTCTCCTTGGTGTCACCGTCATGTCCAAGCAAGTGGCCAGCACACAGGAGCTGCTCACTGGACATTTTATTTGTTTCTGTGCTAAGCTGCAAAGGCAACCTTTCTGAACCCAGATATTCCAAAGAGCTCCCTAGGCGGGCTTCTGGTCGTCCTCCATGCACCCATTTACTTCATGCGCCTCACAAATCTCTGTGAGGTGAGATTAACCTCATTGATAAAGGAGGAAGCTGAAACCCAGACAGGTAGAGAGAGTTCCCAAAGGTCCCTCAGGAGCAAGCAGTAAAGGCAGGGCTGGAAATGAGGTTTTCTGAGTCCAAGTCCAGTGTTTGTGCCCTGATACGACAGCTGTTCTCACTTCGCCGCAATTACCGAGCTGTGGGAAAACCTGTAGCAATGTGCACGCGGGGAGAAGGCAGAAGGAGCATTTATTTCCATGGCCTCTGTCTGCATCGCTTTGTCCCTGGGCCCACTGCGCTAGGCTCAGACGGGGCTCCGCGGTGCGCCACTTGGCAGCCTCAGGCTCCTCGTTTTCAAACTATTCTTTCATTCCTTTCTCCCTGCCCCCTCACCTCCCTACCAAATACAGAAACAACCCCAGGAATAAAATGCAAGAGCTCCACCAACATAAAGCAAAGGTTAGAAATTGAACGCCACCCCTCCCGAAGCCAGGAAATTCCAGAGACGTGGTTCTCATGGCAAGGGGACTTCAAGTTACATATTTTGCAGTCTGGCTAACCAGTTGTACTTTTCAGTGTGAGGCTTAAGACAGGGACTGCCTGTGCCACAAGGGTGCCTCTGGGCGCTCAGGCCCATATTAGATTGCAGGCAAGCTGTACTGTGGATTAGCTGTGAGATTTGCAAATGTATAGTTTACAATGTGGTAAGAGCCTCGTGGCCCTGGAGCAAGCAGTGAGAGCGGTTACTGTGGCAGCGACGCATTTGCAGGGATTTGCCCTTCAAACCTCAAGGCTGTATTAGCATAGCTGGGGCCCATGGAGTAAAAAGCAGTGTAAAGTTAATTTAAAGCGATTTTCATGAGTCTCCCCTCCTCCCCATGCAATTGATGTGTTTCCCTGGGTAACAAATGTCTCAGAAATCCAGGTAAGCTAGGATGCCCAAGGCTTCAGATGGGAAGACTGGTCTCCATGAGAAGTGAATTTTTAATCAGTTGTGAGTTAAATCTGGGGGTCCTGTGTTCCTCTTGCCCTGGTCTGTAGGTGTCTAGAGACGGGGCAAAGCACCTGTTCCAAATGCCTTAGGTGGAGCACCTACTACTCAACGTTTCTCTGACCCCAAAGCAGAGCCTGGACCGCTTCCAAGCCCATGGCAAGGCACAGGGCAGACCCTCACCCTAGCCTGGAGAACAGCAGTGAGGAAACACCAGGCTTTTCTCCAAGTCACCCATGATCTCCTTGTCCCTTTCCTGAGCTGTCCCTGGCCCCATAGAGCAGGCCCCAGATCGCTACGCCTTCCCCTACCCCTTCTCCCTTTAATACCCCTCCCTGATTTCTCTGTGACCTTCTTGTGTCTTGCAAGTGCCCAGCCCTCTTCCAGGCCTGTCTGCCTGAGATCACATTCTGCTGTGTGGCTCTCTCTTTCCCCTCTTCTATCTCTACTCCCCAGGCCTCCTGACAAACTTCCTCCCAGCTAGCTGTCACAAAAAGATCTGATAAAATTGGGTAATAATGACCTATGCTATTGTATTCTATATGCAAAAAACATATTATCAAATATTCTCTCAATACCTATCTCTCAAATGGGTTAAGTGACCTGTGTCAGCTCATGCAAGTAAAAAGTAGTAGAATTTGAATCTCATTCTTCTGAGCCCAAATACCTGGTGCCCTTGAGCAGCAGCTGCTTTCTCACCACTGCTCTGCTGGAGATTGACAGCTGCTCAAGACTTAATCCATTACTTATGCCAGTGGGGTTTGTATTTTAGGACCCAGGGTGCTTATATCAGAAGAGTAAGCCAGCATCAGGGAGAGGTGGGAGAGCCTGGGAGGGCTTTGCTAACCCCCTTCCACACAGGCCTCAGAGCAGATGGCTCCCATCTGACCTGCTCAGGAAAGAAATGTGTTGTGCTGGTGCGAAAAGCTTCGGAAGGCTCTTTTCTGCCAAATTCTGGAAGGTGAAGCCAGGGAGGGGAGATGTTGCTGGAGGTACCATTCAGAGTGATAAGCTGACACTGTGGAGCCCACAGACTCCCCTCCTTCCAAACATCTTCATTTCTGGGGGTTAATCCTCTGCTTTGAGGCAGGGGGCCCTCTGCCAAAGATCCTGGTTGTGGTTCCAAAGGTGATCCTGCCAGCCTGGGGTCTCTCTCCTAACTGTGAAACTGGTAACTCCCCTCCTTCAGTTCCCTGAAAAGCCCCTTTTCCCTTTCCTCACTGCCTTCTTCCTTCCTCTCCCTTATTTGTTGAATGCATAAATGAATGAACAAATGAATGATGCGCCATCCCTCCGCTTATGCAGCCAAGTCACCCCGACAACTCCTTCTCATGGGTGGTGCCTGAGGAGATGAAGAGGTTACCTTTTGTTGAAACAATGCTCAGTTTTTAAGAAATGGGTAACCAATGTAGACCTTAACGCCCCAGATCTCTTGATTGGAGAGGATAACTCACCAGAAGTCATTTTAGTTTAGGAGTGAATGCACTCATATGAAAACAAATTGATGCAGACTACCTTTTACATAATTGGAGTAGAGGGTTGCCCATTTGGTGTAAGTGAAGGAAGGCTGGAATAGCTCTTCTATCCCAATATCACTCACACCAGTCTATCTCAGTGCCTGGTATTCCACCACTAGAGATACATTACTTCGTTGTTTTAAGAGCCTTATAGACAAGCATTGTTAACAACTCAATATGTGGTGGTATGACATTAAATATTCAGATACGTTTATCTCTATGGTTGGGTTGCATAAAGATAGCATCATTATCCTAGTCAAGTTAAAGAAAATCTACGCAAGATGAGATTCACATGCTTCTTATTTTCTGAAACTGAAGGCACTTTGCCAATTCTGATTCTACCTCCCCATTTCTCCCCAGGCCCCCTTCATTGTCTTCTATATTAGGGTTCAGCAGCACCTCCTGCTCTCTGGGTCTCCAGAAGGGCAAAGTTATACCCATGGATTTCAGGCCCAAACCCTGGTAAAGGAAGGGAGGGTATATGAAGAAAAAAGGGTGCTGGAAAGCAGGAAGAGTTGGGAGATGAAGGAGACAAGAACAGAAGAAGAGAGATCAAGGGGTGCTTGTGGGGCAACAGGAAAGAGAACTGTGCCTATTTCCTACAGAAAGCAGTGGTTCATCCTTATGGGCCAAGGCACTAACCCTTTTTCCCTGGGCTCCTCTTATTCTAGTTTGTCCCAGGGCCTGGAATCCCACTTTTGGGGATGAGCTGCTTCATAACTTGACAGCCTTTTAGCAAACCTCAGTGGTCAGCCTGGGGCTGGTTCATGTGGCTACCAGTCTGCAGAAATCGTCTGCTCCTCTAATTGAAGGTCGGATGGCAAGGCTGGACTATGTAGAACAGGCTGCTCCTGTAGATATTCCGTCCACAACTTGGCATCTTCACAAACATAACAAAGAAGTTTTAGAAAGAACTAAATGTATGACTTGGGTCTGATCAAGTTGTTCAGTGGCACTGTCTACCCCAGATGCAGGGTGCTGGAGATAAAGACAGGGAGTTCAGCAGTGATAAAACAATGCACTTCCTCCTTGGCAGCATGTGGATCACAAGCCTCTTTTCTCCCAGTTCTCTTTTGGAGATCTAGGCAGTGGTGGAGATGGGGACATAGTGCTAGCTGCTTCTGGAAAACTAGGTTGATGAACAGATGTTGCTTTACCTGTTCTCTTTTCTGAACCAAATCTGTGTGCAGATATTGAGTGTTTGGAGATCAGCCCTGACACAACATCCTCAGGTGCTAGGGCCAGGTACTTGTGCATGCAGGCTGTGTTTTCTAAACTTGGCTCGCCAGTCTCTGTAGCAAATGACTGCTGCGTCAATGTGTAATGGGCAAAGCATGCGTCACCCTTTGGACGTCTGCTGGGCTTCTGGACTGCAGGGTGGGGAGAGAATTCAACATTCTGGTTGACTTTCAACATCCTGGTCAACTTTCACTTTCAGTGGGTTCTTCATGGTCTCACAGGACTCTCTTCTCTCAGAGCATCTCATTCTTCCTCCTTTAGATCTTTGACGATGCTTACCAAAACTCAGGCAAAGGACTTATACCTTTAGCTTTTTCTATGGAGCCAGGGGTTTCCAACCTTCTCTCAGTAGTAGCACATAAAAGAAGTAGTTCTCAAACCTCTTGGTCTCAGGACTCCTTGTCATACTTACAAGTTATTGAGGACTCCAATAAGCTTTTGTTTATATGAATTATATCTATCAATAATTTCCACATTAGCAATTAAAACTGAAAACTTAAAAAATACTTGTTTATTAATTCATTTAGAAATAATAAACCTTTATATTAACAAATAATACTTTAAGAAAAATAACTACATGTAATGTCTTAGTATTGTTACAAAAATAGTTTTGATTCATGGACCAAACTGAGAACCACTGCTTTACAGCATCGGAGTTATTAGGCTTCCCAATATCGGCTGCCTTCTCTTACACAGATGCATGCACACACACGTGCACAATGGCACATGCTTGTCTGGTATTTTTGTTTTGGTGACATCAAGATCTTGTGATAACTGAAAACTGTGCTTTGGGAATTGGCATTTGCACAACCCAGTTAGTAACAGAGTAGAGGTTATGGTCCCACTTTGGAGCCATGTAGTCTCAGATTTGGATCCCAGGTCTGTCACTGATGCTCTCTGGCCTGGGGAAAATTACATAATCTCTTTAAAGCCTCGGTTTCTTCTTCTGTAAAAGGAGACAATAATAACTTCTCTTCATAGAGTTGTTGGGAGGATTAAGGGCACTATATACAAAGCAACAGCCACAATATCTAGCAGAGAGTCAATAGGTCCTCAATATATAGTAGGTACGATTGTTGTCATCATTATTATTATTCAATAACAATGTAAGCTCCATGAGTATGGGGACTTTGTTCACTGCCAAAACTTTAGACCACTAGTGAGTGCTCAAGATATATGAGTGCGTGGAATTTTGTACAAATTCAACTTCCTTCAGAATCTATTAACCTGACTCAAAGCATAGACATGTGAGAGAAGAATAGGTAGTCCCTGCCTCTGGGAACTTTTGTTCTAATTAGATGGAAAAAGACTCGCCCTTGAGAAACAGCAGTAACCAAAGGTGTGCAATGAAGAGTCAAAATGAGCAGGGCCGCCAGCATTTATTGCAGTTGCTCACAGATGGCATGGGGATTGGTGTTGGCTTTGAGATCTATTTGCCAGCTGCTATTACTATTTTAATCCCTCCAGCAGCTTGCACATACAGCCATGCAGTGGGGAGGAGACTGAGAACATAGTCTTTAAAGATGGCTCCCACCAAGTCCTCTTCTGCACATGCTGTTCCTCCCATCGAGAGGACTATTTCATCTGGGCTGGCCTGGTGACTACCTTTGAACAATAGAATGCCATTAAGATGACATTGTGGAACTCCCAAATGCAGGCCTTCTTCAGGTAGATTCTGCTTCCTTCTTCTTGGAAGCCAGGAGCCATGTAAGAAGTTTGGCCATCCTAAAACTGCCATGTTGAGAGAAGGCCCACCAGGAGGAAGGGCCACATGGAGGAGAACTGAGACACCAGACCCATGCATGAAGCCTTCCTTGACCTGCCAGCACACCCCATCTAGCAGCTGAATGCAGCCAAGTGAGTGACCCCAGCTGATATTATGTGGAACCGAACTGTCTGGTGAACCTCGCTAAGCCACAGAAGAAATAATAAATTCTTGTCCTGAGCCATTACTTTTTGGAGGGGTTGATTTCACAGCAACAAAAACTGAAACAGGAGAGCAAGGGCTAGGCAAGAAGAGGGAAGGGTGGCAGAGCCACTGTACTCACATACCTCTGTGTCTGGTAGATGACATCCTACCCCTCCAACCTCTGGGCACAGAGCAGATAGAGTTAAACACAACTTTGCTAAGGTGTGTCTGGACTTGAACTTATATCCTCAAAGGAAATCTCACAAATAATTGTCAAATAGAAAAAAGGTTTAGGCAACAGATAATAGTTGCCAGGACAGATATGCCTACAGTTCCCTATTGGTAAACATGCTTATCCCTCCTGTTGGTACTGTTACCACGATGGTTTCTTTTGAATGTTTTTGTGTTCCACTTCTATTGGGACCACCTAATTCCCGCTGCCAGGCCTTTGCTCGTATCTTCCCTTTTCTCTCGATTGCCTTTTCTCTTTTTCTCTTCCAATCGAATCTCACCATCCTTCAAGATCCCACTGGCCCACCAACTCCATAGCAGGACTTCCTTACCTCCAGCTCACGCACGCTGGTCACACCCTCTCATGAAGGCCCACGGTATTGGTTGTATGTCGCATACATTTTGCCATGTAGAATTCAAGCATCACGATGGTTAGAGCTGACTGGACTTCAAAGCTGGAGTCTGGATAGAAACCTACAGCTCAGGGAAAGTGACTTGCCCAATGTCTCACAGTTGGTTAGTGGAGTGTGTAACATCAATACTGCGGCTCTATAATTTTGGTTACCCAAGTTTACCCAATATATGAGTTAAAACAAAACCAGATCAGAACCTCTTGAGAGCCAGCAATTGCAAAACAGGCTTATACCTGCCACCAAATGAAGGGAAGACACTCAAAATTGGCCGTTACAGAGTTAACTTCTATAAGACTGTACTATCAATAAGGTAAGATACTCAGAACAAGCATCATTTGAGGGAAAGATCAAAATAATAAAAATGTATCTGTTTTATAAGAGCCCATAATTTGGTCAGCTCAGACATAACCAACAAGGTCTGCCCGGCCAGAGCACACCCTTCACTTGTACCCTGTCCTGAGTCGGGACCATCCACCTGTATTTGCAGCCCTAACTTGGCTTAGAAAGTGGCACTGACTCTTTAGAATAATTCAGTGAAAAACATACCCAAAGTGAAGAACAAAAAACTAAATAGTTAACAATTAGAATAAAAACAAAGAAGAATCACATTTAAATGTATGGTGTTAGCCCTTTTGTAACTGATTTTAGTGTAAATGAACTGATGAGTTTTGTATCAACAAATCATTGTTGATTTATTTTTAAAGGTGTTTAAAGCAATCTGATATATTAGAATTGTGATGACTTCAATTGCTTAAATGTGCAAAAATGTCCACTAGTTAGGGAAAATTTAATTAGTTAAGTTGATGTTTTTGAGTTATTAGTTATTCAGAAGTGTGTGGATATTTTCAAAATGTTGCTTGCTTAAAAATTAATAAATCGAACCTTAAACTTAGTAGAAATTATTGTGAACATGTTTTTTCCATCCCCCAGCACCCCTCAGACACAGACAAGCCTTGACTTCTCCCCAGGGAGTCTCTACTCGAAGGCTGCTCACCCTAGTTCCTCTTTGGGTCACACAGATCTTGCCTTGCTCTCTATTTTTTTCATGTGTGTTCATTTTCCATCACGGAGGCAGAAAGGTGGCATCTACTCTTCTTTTTCTTTCACTCTCAGAGCAACCCTAAATCATCTTTACATTTTAAATTAATTAGATTTAACAGAATTGAATGAGACTTTTAATCTAATGACAGCAACATGCCTGGTTCTATAGATAACTGACTTAGACACAGCTCTTGTCAAGAAACATCCCTGAGGATGTGACACAAAAGTGAAGAGGTTTCCAGACCTAGAGAAGGGACAATGTTGACATGCTCCTCTGGAATAAACTGTGGTTTTGGCTGGTGCTGATGGGCAGGTATGTGGGGCTAAGCAAATTTCTCAGAAGTCATTATGAAAGAGGAGGTTATGGCAGGCTCCAGAACTGTCTTAATGAATCACTAGAAGGATGAAGACAGGATGAATCAAGGGAGGCCAGGAGTCATGACTCTAACCTAGACTTCCTCATCCTGCAGCCACTGCTGCAGTCAAAGACAGAAGAGTATCATGCATGAGAAAAGCCAGAGAAGGGAGACAGAGCAAAGGTCAAGTGTATAGTGAACTTGATTCGGGGAGCAAAGCAGAGAGAAACTTGGGAAAGTTTGATTTTGAAAGAGCTCTCAGGAGGGCCAATGTTCACAACCCCGAAGGTGACAAGGAGTGTTCATTCCAAAGATGGTAGGAACTGAGACTAATCCTGCAGGAGACGGGGATGGCCAGCAGGGCAGGAAAGGGGAGTCGCCTGGACTGCATGGAGAAGAAAGCCGCTGAGGTGAAGTGGCCAGAAGCAGTGGGGGAGACACAGTGTCTTAAAGAGCCAGAGGCAGACCCAGAAAACATGGGACTAGTGACCCTTTAGGAGAGGCCCTGCCTGAGCAGGGAGGAGGGAGATCACTGGAGAAAGAAGGCAATGGGGTCCTTTGGCCATCGGGCAATTCAGAAGCAGAGATGAGTGAAAAAACTGCCGACATGTGAGACAAGGCTGAGGTAAGAAAAAGCATTTGAGTCACTTGCATAAAGCCAGTTAAAACCATGCAAGAAGGTCAGGTTTTCCAGAATACTGACATTTGGGACCAGCACTGGCCTTGGTACTAAGAAGGATTTCTACACCCATTGCAAGACCTTTAAAAGTTAATCCTTTTGTGGCAGAAAAACCTGTTCCTTTATTTGTACAGTGTGTTATTTTGCACTTAGGGGAAAACAGGGCCATGTGAATCACCCTAAATTCCCATTTCTGTTGAATTAGGTTGCTTGAAAGAGCCAGCAGACTTTCAAGCGATGAACATTTAAACGAGCAGTTAACTGAAGTATTTTAAGACAATTCCTTTTTACCTAAACCATACTAGGAGATATTAAACACAACATAGCTGGCTGATATGGGAGGGATAGGAATGGCAGGAATCTGAATACCAGTCATCACTGACTTTGTTGAGCATGCTGTACTCCAGGGGTCTCCAACTCCAGGGCTGTGGACCCATACTAGTCTGTGGCCTGTTAGGAACTGGGCTGCACAGCAAAAGGTGAGCGGCAGGCAAGCAAGCAAAGCTTCATCTGTATTTGCAGCTGCTCCTCAGTGCTAGCATCACTGCTTCAGCTCTACCACAGGTCATCAGGCATTAGCTCACAGGAGCACCAGTCCCTGGTATGAAAAAAAGTTAGAGACTGGAGCTGTACGCACCAGGCATTGCTTTTAGCACATTTCATACATTGTCTCCTTTATCAACTGGCTGCATGAAGCAGTACTATTATTTACAAGTGAGGAAACTAAGGCACAGAGAAGTTCAGTAACTTGCTCTAGGTCCCAGAAGTGCTGGGATTATAATGCAGGTGTGTCTGACCCCAGCACAGCTGATGATAGGGTGATGGAGATCTGAGATGGGACCACAGACAGGCATCAGCTTTAAACCATGAACCAATTTTAATGTGCTTAACATGGGGGAAAAGACGGATGATATACATGGTAGTGGCTGTATCACTTACAGACTTTTCTTTTCCTGTTATTTACATTTTCATGTATTTTTGTTTTGTTCCCTCAATGACCAACGGCTCCTAAAAAAGGGGACTGTCTTGGGAGTCTCTTGCCTCCCACTAATACCTATTACTTGCAGAAGTCTGTCAGTGAAAAGGTAACTGATTAACTAGTCTTTTTAGCCACTTGCTTCACCCTCTTTGTAAATGAAGAACAGTCACACTTGTCTTTTTTTCTACACTTGCATTTTTAAAATGTAGTAAACGAAGTTGGTAAATACTTGGCAGGGGGTTTTCTAAATGCTCTACTAGTAGAATGAATTTAATAAAGCCTCAAATTTTAATAAAACTTCTTTCATGTTGTCTTCAGGTTGATGTTTAATTTAAAAGTTTACATTAGATGTTTTGTCAATTTTTCTTTTGCATTAATTTGCCCTCAGCTCTCACCCCAGTCTCTCTAGTGAGGTGAATAAAATGTATATTCTGCCTATCAAAATACCATCTGGGGCTACCAGACTATCCTAAAAGTTATTTCTTGCTTTAAATTAAAAGAAGCTCTGAAGTTGTCCTTTAGATTTTCTGTGAGAATAATGTGTGGATGATGCAATGCTGAAAATATATATCGTTAGAAAAAAAGAGAGAGACAAAAGAGAAAAGAAAATACAGAAAGACACAGAGGCTAATGCTAATCCTCCATGAATGTGCACTTAGGAGCACAGAACTGACCCCATCAGGGTCGAGAATGGTTGAAATACTGTCAACACGTTGCTGACTTTCTGATCAGATTCCACTGGTTACTCTTTCCCAGCACCGAAACAGAGAAAGAACCACAAGTCCTACCTTCAGCAAAAACTAGAATAATATCTTCCAGTCATAGAAGGGGAATTCTTCCCCGGTGTGCTACCAGTTTGGAAGGCATGGAACTGCAAATGCCCTGGGCTCATTAGAGTAGAATGGAGTCTGGGCACTGCAGAGTCTCAGAGGAGGAAAAAAAAAAAAAAAAAAAAAAAAGGCTTCCTGAGGGAGGCTCGGGCAGTGGTGGTGAATCAACTATTGTCACAGCAGACTTCAGGGGAGTCCGAGTCCAGCATTAGGAAGGCCCCTGTTCGGTGCAAACTGATCAAATACAGATGTTTCCAAGGAGTTGACCTTACTCACCGCAACTTCACTGGAGATTGAATGGCGGACGGCCGGTCAGCAGCAGGGTAAAGGCATGTTTTGGTGAGAGGGTGTAAATGTATATACAGTTGACAGGATGTGAATGACACTGGACAAACATCTCTTTTATTGATAAATACATGTTTGACTTCCAAAAAGTTTTATACCAAGGAGATGTGGTGAAAAATAATCCAGTTTCGGGCTTTGCTAGGTGTCTCCCGTGTACGTCAAACTCTGAAAAAGATGAAGGGGGAAAAATATTAAAATGGGTTCAACCTTCCGTCTTCCTGAAATATCAGTTTTCATATAAAACTCATCAACTGAGCCAAGTATTAGGCTTGATCAATGGCAGGAAACTAGAGGATCAAATGCTAATAAATCAGAAACAGCCCCTCTTGAGCAGAAAATATATCACAAAACTGAAAACAAGGAAATCATCCGATGATTTTCTAATGCATGCTCAAGGAGAAAATGAGGTGTTTTTTTTTTTTTTTTTTTGGCAGGGTTTGTGGGGAGGGCTACACCTTAAATAGCAAGAAAGAATAAGATTCTTAAACACCTTAATCAGACTTGGACTTTAACATATACAAAAAACAAACAAACAAACAAACAAGAAAGATCCAGATATTTGGTGAAGTCTGGGTACTGAGGAGTAATCTAAGTATTTGTGGGTGTGTAGATATTAAGATGGCAAAGTGACCACATGAAGACCTTGTTAGTAATATTTTTGCTAGTTATTTCAATGCATTTTCTCTCTTTTGGAATTACATTTTTAGCCCTCAGCCCACACCATCTTGTCCTACAACGCCATTCCCTTACCCTTTAGTGTTTTTTCTCTTACGTATTTTCATTTTGTAAAGTGAATGTCTTATTGAAATAAAATGTATATGCTGAAAAATGCACAAACCATAAGTTCACAAATACATAAGATCAATGAATTTTCATTAAGTGGACACACTTGTGGAACCAGTACCCAGCTTGAGAAACAGAACATTATCAGTGTCCCCAGAAGTCCCTCTTGTTCTATGTTCCAGTTGCAGACTTTTCTTCTGAGGGTAATCACTATGTTGACTTGTAATGCTACAGATTTGTGTTGTTTGTTTTTGAGCTTCATATAAATTGAATCATAAAACATTGTACTCTTACGTCTACTTCTTTTGTTCGACATTATTTAAATTGTTCAATTCATCCATGGTGATAAGCTGTGTACTTATTAATATTTTAAACTGTCTTATCTTTAAATATACATATGCATTCATTTTGTTAATGCAGTTTTGTAGGTGCAGAAATGTGCTATTTCAACACTGATCAATCTAGGTACTCAGAATAAAGTTCAAAAAGGTAACCCCCCCCCAGCAGAAATCATAAAGAATCCACTGAACTGTGATAAAATTCTGAACTGACATGTCTGTAATGAAAAGCACATTATCATCAACACCTTTGAAAGCTTCATATTTTTTTCTATTTATTCTTCTTAAAAATATACATGCAAAATTTTTTCGTTGTTTGCTTTACCCACCTTAAACAAGAATCCAGACAGTGTGGTCCTGCTCCTTGAATGGAAACTGTTTGCTTCTGTGAAAACAGAGGGCTAAATTAAATTAGAAAATCCTGGTATTCAGCAGGACAGAATTTCCCTTCCTTCCTACTTTCTCATTCCACAATCTATCACCTAGAGTAATTAAGACCAGGGAGGTATCATCTTCACTGGATTAACCTTAACTAAATTGTGTTCATTCAACATGTGCCCTTTTGATTAGTCCGAGCAGGGCCTGCTGTCTCGGATACACCCACCTTGTAATTCTACACACTTAATTAATTTCAGATGAATAGCAGAAGGGATAAGCTAAATTCTCCGATTAATGAACTATAAGTCCTTATGTGTGTCAGAGTAGCTCAGGATTTCCATTCTTCCTTTGTTTCTTTGCCCGGCAAAGGTGAATGGGCACACACACACACACACACACACACACACACACACACACACACACAGCTGTAATTGTGTGAGGTTGGTGAAAGGATCCCTGAGCAATTTCATCATTGTAAAGGGCAGATCTTAAGAGAGAAAGTACTGCATGAATTATTAGTAAAATAAGTTATTATTCTGCCGACCATAATTTTTAATGTCCTCCTTCACCTGGACCTCAGTTTATAGTTTTTATTCGCACATATTTCCTGTTCTATGTACAGATTCTCAGTTATGAAAATTCAATATTAATGCTACTAATTTTGTATTTGTAATGCATTTCTCAGAAGTAAAGTACTATTAAAAGTCAGAACTTTTCTGAGAAATGGTTTGAAATTATGTGTTTAATCACCGAATTTAACAGCTCTCAAATATATAATAAAAATTTACCCTCATGGGCATCTCTGACAGCAAAGAAAATTATTTCCTTATAATAAAACCGATTTCTAAGATGTTTATGTTATAATTTATCTCATTTTAAAAGATGGCTAGAAAATTATACAAGATAGATTTATAGTCTCTCCTTCAACCCAGAAAATTTATATGTCTAGTTATTAGTAACTTAAAAACTACTACTGATCTGCATAATTGTATATAAAGAGTTTCCCCAGTAGCTTTTATGTCCTATGATTCAACTTAATGAGGTCAATTATATTCAGGGAATTTAAATTACTTATACTTAGGGAATATAGCCAACATAGCTGTTGGTTTCTTATGATGGTATGCAAGGAATTCTAGTTACATAAGATTAAAAAAACCCATATATTAATATAGCCAATTTTATGTGTTTAATTAAGCAGAGGTTTTTTTAAAGGCCACTAAGCTATTTTATATGGAAAATTATTCAAGATACCACATACTCAACTCACTTATGTCTTCAGATGTTAGGTCTGCCCTGATTTGTTTCCTAAATTTAGTCTTTGTTCCAAAATGCATTTTTTAAAAAGTAATTCTGTTAATATTTTCTACTAGTTTAGAAAATTAAACTGAAATTCTTGCACTCCATTTTTAAGTGCACCACTAATTCCCAGGTTATTAAATATCCCTACAAGTTAAAGTACTGCTCAATAATTTACCATTAAATGAGAGTGTTGGAAGACTTTACTGATCATTATACTAATTGCTTATTTGGGAAAATTCTCCAAATGATGGAGTCATTTGGTTAATTGAATGCAAATATTAAATAATTTTTGATTGATGACATGCATGCTGATAGGCACATCATTTTTCAGGACGCCTCAGCTAAATGCCTTATCAGGTTTGTATTATCTCCTCCATCTGAGGCTGGGCACATGGGCATTTTAACTTATGTCAGGAAATCTTATTCTGCCTTCCCTAAAACCAGATCTTACATTTGACCTTTTAGAAAAACACAAAGGAAGTAATTTAAGTCAGCCCACACCTGCACCATCTTCCAAAATATCTTCATATGAATGCTTAGCGCATCTCATGCCTGAGCACCTCAGATGGCTGGAAAAGACAATTTATTCCCTCTAAAGAACAAAATACTGACAGTGCAGTTAGTCTTCTTTGGGGTTGGAGGAAAGTTAAGATATTATTTATGAAAGGGCAGCTATTTATGAAAGCTTCACCTGTGATTTAGATTTACTCTACAAAGCAACAACCGTTTTTCTGAATGATGGAATTAGGTATTTATAAAAGTTCTTGAGCCCGGTTATGTTTGACTGCTTGTTACACAATCGGAAACCTTGTAAATTCTGTTTTAGGTGATAAGTCATCACGAATTTTTACATTAGGAAAGTAACCATATTATCTGGGGTTGTTTGCCGTTGATAAAGTTATTTAGCTAAATCTTGCACTTAAAAAAATAATTAAAGAAAAACTCATTCGAACGTCTCTGAAGAATATAGTATCGTAGTCAGCATCACCTAGCTTAATTGCCATGTGTCTCCTATTGCCGTCCTCCTTTAACAGGACTTATATCAATAAATTCAAGTTTTTGGTTTTGCTTACAGTCGGCATTTCAGTTAGACCAGGTGTACAAAAAGGAATTACGGGTTTGAATGGTTTTTCGATATAATTTGAAACTGTGTATCCTCTGTCTTTTAAGCGTCGCTTCTCTTTTTGCACACCCATTGCTGCCGCCTCTCCAGCGAGGTAAATGAATCTCTCCGCCAAGCAAGGTCACTCTGGGCCAGTTTGCGTTTCTGCGCCAGTTTGCGTTTCTGCGCCTCGGCGCTCGGATTGTTGTATCCCTCTCGATTCTTTCTTCATGTCTCTGAAAAAATATATATACTTATTTTTTAAAGTTCGTGGCATTTCTACGTGCGGATGGAAAGGCAAGCGGGCGAGGATGCAGGTGTGGGAAGGCGGCTGCAACCGGCGCAGCGCACTGGTGGCGGCGCGGAGGCTCCTTCAGGCGCGGGAGGCAGCTGGGACCCGGGCGGGTGCGGCGCCTATTCGGCGCACGTGGCTCTCGGGGTGCCGAGTTGGAGTGCGGAGGGCCGGGTGTGCGCTGGTCCCGGCGGTGTCCGCCTGGAGCACTTCGTGCCGCACCAGCGGGGAGGGAGGGACAGACGCCCGGCACCGGCGGGCGGCGCGGGTGGCGCTCGCAGCCCCGGGGCTCCGGCAGGCGGCCTCGGCGCGGGGTCCTGCCGAGCATGCCCGGCGGCCGAGGGAGTGTCTGGAGGGGCTGGGGCGTGGAGAGGAGAGCAGGCGCCGAGACGGGTGTCTCCACAGCGCTGGAGACCGATGGGATGGCCCGGGGCGGCCGGGCTGGGCGGCCGGGCAGCTCCGTGGACAAGGCCCTGCCCCCGGCACGGCGGCTGGCCCTTCCCGCTTGCAGGTTTCCGAGAGGGGTGCCGTTCCTGCATCGGCGGGGCGCGGGGCCTGGAGCGGTTGGGGCCCCGGGAGACGGAAATGCTTGGGGCCAGGGTGGTCTCTAGGGCGGGGGCGGGGTGGGGGCCTGGCCAGGGCGCCTCGCGGGGCGGCGGCGGTGGGCCGCCTCCAAGTGGCCCGCATCTCCGACTTGCGCCCCGCTTCTGGGCCACGCGAACGGCACCCGTGGAGACTGGCGGGACGGGCGAAAGAGGGTTTGCTCGGCCCCGAAGGGCCCAGGTCGGAGGGTGAGGTCGTTGGCCCGGGGGCGCCGCGCAAGCTGGGAGCCCGAGGATCGGACGAGGTTAGTGGAGCTGTCCTGACTTGGTGGGGTTGAGAGGAGGGTTGTGAATAAATTCGGAACCCGGCGCAGGGCGGACGAAACACCAGAGAATGCGCAAGGCTCCGTTTCCCCGTCTCCGTTCTTCCCTAAGGCCCTTAGACTCGGAGCCTGCAGTCGGGGCTACGCCGGACCTGCGGGTCGCGGGGTCCGCGGGCGGTTTGCGGGGACGCGGCTGCCCCGCGCCTTATACGCCGCATCTCACCCCCGCGCTGCGCCGCTCAGCCCTCACCCGGGCTTAGGGACTGACCCAGGGTTGACCTGGCTCTCCGCCTCTGCCGAGGACCGCACACTGCGGCCCGCAGGCCGGGACGCCACCCGCACAGCGCTCTGGCCCCGGCGCCAAGCCTCCGTGGTGCGGTTGGGGCGGGGAAGGTGTATTCCCGCGTGGGGAGGGCAGAAGCTCCAGACTCGCGTATGTCGCCGGCGGGTCAGACCCTGCCCTGGAAGAGCGAAGCCTCCCCAGCGGTCTGGCCAGCCAGGTTCGGGATTTCCCGAACGAGGCCCGGCAATCGGGCCGGTGGAGGCCGAGGCCGGCGGCGAGCGTGGATACTCTCCAGCCACTTAGGGAAGAAGCAGCGGGGCCAAGGAAGTTAATGGACGATGCGGCTCTCACACCATCCCCGCGCTACCCTCAAACTCGGGTGCCTCCATTCCCTCTGCCGTTAACTAGGTGCGCGCCGCGGGCGTGCTGCGCACATAGCCCAGGGAGGTGCGGGGGCACAGAGGCAGCCCTCCCCGGGTCTCCTGCTTGTCACATCTGCACTTATTTAAAGCTCGGCTGGTGGTCTGAGCTCTCTGGAATGCCTATTGCGGGCCTGGCCTCTTACGACATTTGCATTGATTAGCGAGCGGGTCATGGGGGAGGCCAAAGGGCGGGGGAGGACAGGGGGGTTTAGGGAGACCTGAGTTTATTATGCCTAATCCTATTCCAGGAGCTACCCTGCAGCCCAGCGATTCCTACTGCGCCAGGTTGCTGAGTGTGTCAGAGAACAGAGAATGGAACTTTGAGAACGTTCTATGTGTATAGGAACCGGCCATGCCATTTAGCATGTACATTGTGGTCTGCATGCACACACCACCCTAAATCTCTGAAGGCTTCAGCGCTGAATCAGACGAAGAAGGCGGACAAGTGCTGTGACCCCCAGGTCATCCCAGGCCCTACAAGTATCTTTTCAATGTCTGGGATACGCAGCTTCCTTAATGTACACACACTCTTAAGAAATGTTTCCTGGTACAAGTCCATAAAAACGAGATTGACCTACCTTCCTTAAAATGCTCTATGCAAAGCATAAAAAACACGGGCAACCTGTGTTGGAGTCCTACCCCAAGAGGCCTGGTACAAATTCATCTGTGAAGAACAAGCTGTGTTCCAACTTAATGTGACTCCCTCAAGCGCTAGGGTGGGAGAGAGCCAAAGGGGTACTTTTTACTCTCTCAACCTGGAAAAGTTGGGTCTGATCTGGCATTTGCCTTTGGAGTTGGTATAATTGAGGGTGAAAATAAGGCCCCTCTGTAATATGGGTTCCCCTTTGCTTTCTGTGAAAGCTGTACCCCAGAGGAGAGTCGTTTTAGTGACCTGGAGAAGAGAAACCATGTGCTGAGTCAGCACAAATGCTGAACCCGGCCAGTTCAGCTCAATAACACTGCTATGTGTAACTTACACACCCTATGTGCATTTTTGGAAATCATGAAAATTATATTGGGATTTTCACGGCATAGAAATTCCTACAAAACCTGTTGGCAGTTGAGAGCCAACAGGTTTTGTAGGATGTTGTGTCTTCTGAGATTAGAAAGATGTTCTGAATGTATCTTCTAACAAATGTTAGATCCAACTCCATTTTATGTGAGCAAGAGCAAGAGAAACACAGTTCTCAGAACACAAGTTTTGTTTTGTTTTCCAAATGGTTGTGTTGCGGAATGTTTAAACATTCCTTTCTGCTTGTGTTCTTGTGACAAATGCTCAGGGTAGCTCCAATGGATGGAATCTTATTTTCCATTTTGAATCATTAAAAGCATTTCTCAAAAATGCAGCTTTCAAAAGTCTGAAAATTCTCCTTGAAAATTCTGTTAGAGCCTTGATTACCTATTGATTATGCATTCTCATTTGTGTGCACAGAATAAATGTATTCACAGAGAGTCACTTGGAATGAAACTCATTCCTCAAGCAGTTAAGCAATTGTTTTTGAGAATGATTTCTTGTAACTTTCCAAGTCTTATCTGAATTTGTAGAACCTGAGCATTTCAACTGTTAAACAACAGTCTAAATCATTGTATTTTTTTCTGAGGATATTTCTGTATAATTCTTTTAAGTCTCACAATTGAGTTACAAAATGTGTGGCTTAAAAAAAAAAAAAAACAACAAAAACCTAGAAGTATCAAGACCCAACGAAAAGTTTGCTTCTATTTTATTCATCTTTTCTATCTCAAAACTTAAATGAAATTAGTATAACTTTTATGCTTTTACTTTTTAAATTCTTAAAAAATATAGCTGACTTCTTTAAGTTGTTTCAGCACAATGCAAAAACATCCGGATGCGAAGTGAAAAATTCAGTCTGTCACCCAGGTTCCAGATGTTTGGTACTACATAGACAAAACATCAGGATGGATAACTGAAACTTTTCTCTCCAATCCAGATGGTTTAGTGCCTTATGCTTCTATAAGGAAGCATATTTTCCTGCCTCTAAACATCACATCCTACTGTATCCCACATAAAGCATGATTTACACTCTTTCATCGACAAAATGGTAGGCCATTTGCAGTACAGCAAAGCAATCAGTAAATGAAACTGTAAGTATATGTTTTGGTAAGTGTAGTCCAAGTCCAAGTGTTAGTGTGTACTTAGGAAGGAGGGTGGTGGCAGAGCCAGAGATGGGAAGGTAGGAGAGAGAGAGCCTCATTCAATGGAAGAATGACTTGACTAAAAACATACAGCAGAATCCAAGAATCTGTCTATGGCACCCATAGTCTTAAATAGACAAAGTATAGCATTCAGCAGCAGCTTGAGTAGGCCGCATTTTGCCGAAGATGCAAATGGACTGTGCAATACTGTATTCTCTGAAGCCCTCTTTCCCCATTATTCTTTTTTAGGAGCATTATAAAATCAAACACATAAATGTAATATGACACTAAAATGCGATTAGGAGCATTATACAGGTGGGAAAAGTCTCTGAAAAATCAAATGTGGTGAATATTTTAATAGCTCAAAAAATCAGTGATAATGAATAGATTTCACATAAAGTGTCACCACAACTTTAAAGTTGTTTACCCTGGGGACTGAGATGCAGAGTAACCTTTCTTCCTTTCCCAAAGTCACAGATTTAACATCATGAGCAGAATCTGCGCTTTCCCGAGTCTCTTTGCTCTAACCATGTTGAGAAAGAAGGAACAGACATATGAGAGGCCTTCCATTAGATTCAGCAGATGAAATCAAACCCGGAATGAATTCCATTCTACTTATTAACCTCACACACTCACTGGATTTTAGAAGAGTGTTTAGATAATGAATGGCAATGAATGTTAAAACATCATAAAATCTGAGCACTTAACAATTGCTGCAAGAAAAACATACCATTTTAAATAGACCTTCTTACAACTCGGAATCTGAGACTCAGATAATGAGACACAGGATTTCATACTGGCCCAAAATCAATTTTAAAAAATAGTTTACAGGGATATAGTAGTGTTTCAAGGGTATACATATTGAGTCATTAAGAGACTCAAAAGTCAAAAAGGACTCTTTAACACCATATAAAACAGAATCACAGTTCTTTTTCTTGATTGCTATAATTGGGACATTTTCATGACTTTGTGATTCATTTATTAGAACAATATAATGACAAAACTGGAAGGGATGTAGAGCTCATCCAGGCCTCCCCTCTCCTTTTATAGATGAAACTAGGGATCAAAAACATTAAAGGACCTACCCAAGGTCACACATTAGTTAGAGGAAGGGTCAGAACTAGAATTGCCAAGTTCTAGTTGTGCCTCACAGAGTACAATGCTCATTCCAGGACAGCTTGCCTTGGAATCCTTACAACGCTAGGATGTGTCCAAGAAACTGACACCCATCACTACATGTTGGAAACAGCTCAAAACCACTCATTTGTGTTACACATCTAAGAATTATAAAACAAAGCCAGTGTGAAGACAGAGTTCTCCCATTTGTCTCTATAGTAAGACAGGCTATTGCAAAAAGCAGAACTAATAAAATTCCATCAACTTCACCAGTTTGGCTCGTGATCCTGATAACAACAAATGACAGCTTAGCTTTTTATAGAGAACTTGAAGCACCTTGGAAAAATGTCATGCATAGAATCTGCTACAGAATATGTTATTTTCTTTGAAAATAACACATGTAAACATTCAAAATGAGTGACTTTAATGGGGAGAAGGAAGGAGAAAAAAGTGGTTGTAGCCACACTGACACCATTCTCTACAGAAGAAAAGGGTTTTACTTGACTCCTAACCATCTCAACTCACTAAACCAGTGGATTTTTGATGAAATGGAAGGTTAGGATGCATTGGGTAGCTGGAGGGTGAAGAATGAGGTTGGCAGTGGGGTCTAAGAGAAATGCACAGTTTAAGGATATTTAGATAGCAATATGAAGCACACAGCCTCAAATTTTAGAATCTGAGAAACTCGCTAGTTCTTCTTGGCACGAGTAAAGGAATTGGACTCATATGTGTTGTTACCAAACCTCTTTCATTTTATATTTTACTCAACATCAAACATAGAACATAGAAGCATTGCTTCTAGGAAGGGAAACATTCTGATGCAAAAATGCAAGGAAGGATAGCATAGAAGGAGTGAATAAAATCAAGATGCAGTATTTGGAGTCGTGAGGGGAAAAAAGTAGTCATGTTTTGATTGGCCTGGAGAGAGAAGAGATCCTGGTAAGGCCTTCTCTTCAAACTAATCCAAAGTCAGTGGCTTCAGAGAATCAGGATCTGGCCAGAATTTGAATTGGGGGCGGGGAAGATAGTGATGCTAGGAAAAAAGGTCGGACAACCTATAGTCTTCTTTTGAAATGCTTAGGGGAACAACTAAACTTGCAAAGGTTAAACCAAATAAAACCAGCAAGCCCGCTTACCTCTTTAATTTACTCCCTCAAACAGATCATCATTTGGGCTTTTACCCTGAAGTCAAGCATAAAATCTCTTTAGCTGGAGAGCTACCCATTGACCTGCAGAAGAGATGCCTTGTTCTTTTAGAATTCCTGGAATGGCAGAATTCAGAGAATACGGGAGCCACATGCCTAGGCTCCTTGAGACCCTTCCACCCCTCCATGCCCCCCACATCTCTGCCCTGCACCTCTCCCCCGCTCCCATATATACCAAAGGAACTTGAAACAAAGATGGAGCAGACTTTCAGCACCACCCAACCCAGAAGTACAGCTGCTGATTGACCTGCATAGGTTACAAAGTGACTTTAAGTTGCTATGAGTTTAAGAGGGTGGCTTGTCCACGAGAGTTAATTTTTCATGTCCAGGACCCTTTTGGCAGTTTTATAAGGTCTATGGACTGCTTCTCACAATAATGATTTTAAATGCATACATTATGTTGAAATAAGTTATCAGAATATTTTTACGAAACTAATATGTTAAATGGCATTTTATTTACATTTGCTTCTTTATTAACCTATTAAATGCAAGATCCAATGGTAGGTCTAATAACTTTTATAATATTGAAATAATGATAGGTGTAGTGATAATGCAAACTATAATATGATATGAACATATCTATGATTTCTGTTGGCAACGAAGTCACAGGCATTGCTAATGCTGTAGTTTGTTGTCTATATTCGTAGTGAAAGGAAATGCTAATTTTCAAATGGAGGTTTGTAGAAATGATGATGTAAATTTTTTACATCCGTGTTTATGGACTTCTGCTTTTACATGATTGCATTCCAAATCACTTCACTTGCCAGTAAAGAACCCCCCAGAAGGTGGAAAAGGGGTAATGCTAATAGTACTTTAGAGATACGCAATGAGACAGTCATAGCCATCTGAATCATTTCTGATTGGATGATGCTGGGCCCATATTTGGAGTTTAAACATTAGCCCGTGATAGTAGCTCTTCTTGTTCCTGAAGTGAAAAGTAACTTTATATTGTAATCCAGTAGAGAGGAGATTTTGAGAAGTGTTCCCTTGCTGAGAGGACACTGAAGAAAGTGTCAAAGATCACCTGTCGAGGTAGCAGTGGGGTAACCAGAGCCAGGAAGGACTTGATAAGGATGAATGAATCACCTCTGGTGAATGAGCCTGACGTGGGGCTCAGACTGGGGCTCAGTCTGAGGCTGGGGCTCAGCAAGCCCACAGAGCAGAAGGGATCTGCAGGAAGGGTAGGGGAGGGTCCTGCAGGTCAGTACAGAAGAGCCTGAGCCTGGGAACAGAGAGCAAAGGAAGGACCCAAAGCAGAGTGTCTTTCTGGAGGCAAAGAAATAATTGATAATTTGAACTTCATTCAAATTGAGAACGTCTATTCATCAAAACACATCATTAAGAGATGAAGAGGTGAACCACAGACCATGAGAAAAATATTTACACGCATATATTTGACAAAGAATTCATGTCTAGAATACATATACAATTTGTGCAAATCAATAAGAAAGATATAAACACATCAAAATTTACAAATGTACAAAAGACTCAATAGGCACTTCACCAAAGAGGGTATCCAAATGGCCAGCAAGCATATGGAAAGGTGCTCAACGTCATTAGTCATCAGAAAAATGCAAATTAGAACTTCACTGAGATACACACATTGCAGAAGGGCCAAAATTAAAAAGCAAAAACAAAATCAAAAAACAACGGCAAGTGTTGGAGAGGATACGGAGCAACTGAAATTCTCATACATTGTGGGTGGGACTGTACACTGGTATAAACACTTTGGAAAATTTGCAGTGTCTACTAAAAAACAGCATCCATTTCTTACCCTAAATCCCAGCAACTCCATTTCTAGGTATAGGCCCAACAATGCATTTGTTTATGAAAACATATACAAAAATAAGCTCTATTTATTTTACATGTTTATAAATATTATATAAATTTATATAAATATATATCAGCTTTGTTCATGATAGCGCCAACCTGGAAACAACCTAAATTATAGTCGGCTTATATAGGGGAATATCATATAGCAATGAAAAAGAACGAACTGTTGCTGTGCACAAAGTGGATGAATCTCACAGGCATAATGAGGAACAAAAGAAGCCAGACACGATAAGAGTACACTCTGCATGATTCCATTTGTGTGAAGGACAAGCATAGGCAAAAAAAAAAAAAAAATCTATGGTGATGGAGGTTGGGATAGAATTTACTTTTGCAGGGGGGTATTGATTGAGAGAGGCACAAGGGCACCTTCTCTGGTGCTGAATTATAAATATTATTGACTTTTTGAAAAGTGATTTGGAAATGCAATCAAGTAAGAGCAGCTGGCCATGCTGTAGATTCAGTCCTCCTAATTCTGTGGTTTTATATTACAAAAACATTTCATTGGGCCACATGAGCATAAAGAGAATGCAGAGGCAAGCTACAAACTGGCAGAAAATTTTGACAATAGATAGATCCAATAAAGGGCTTGTATCCAGAGAAAAAAATGTGCAAACAACTTAAATGTACTTTACAAAAGAGGATAAGCAAATGGCTAAGGAGTATAAGGAAAGGTGCTCAATAGCATTATTCTTCAGGAAAAACAAATTAAAATCACAACTTGATACTAATACACACCCACCAAAATGACTCTAATACAAAATACTTGCCATCGCAAAGGCAGACCAGTCTCTTGAGCAATGGAATACCCATTGATAGGAGTGCAAAAATGGGATAGCCATTTTGGAAACTAGCTGTGTCTGCCAAAGCTAACCATGTGCCTCTCAGGTTGGGGCTCTGTGTGGCTGGCATAGAAACAGAGTTAGATTAGAACACGAGGACCAGGAATCTTGGCTAATGAAGCCCACAAGCTTGGAAAACCCTATTCCAAGTGTTTGGGGTTTTCTTCAGATTTCTCGCAAAGTTTTCTTAGGCAAAATCTCAGCATTATCTTGGTTTAATTAAAGAGGAAGGGGAATTGTCCATGCTTAGTTGAGAATACTAAGGGAAATGAGAGATGGAGTCTGCTGGTGGAAATGGCTGAGCCAGATAAAAACCTGGAGAGAGCCCCAGGAAGCTATGGAGTGAGTGGGCAACTCAGGATGGCTAAAGGGTTTTCACCTGGATGCCAAGTAAAAAACCAAGAAAGCTACTCACCTCTCCCCACTGCTGTCCAAGAAATGGTCCTCTCCCTTCTTAGAACTCCTGCTACCCACAGGTGTCACGAACAACATGGACGGGACATCCTGAGCAGAGGTGTTCCTGCAGCCCTCACTTCTGTATTCGATGAGCCAGTACCACAGGAACTGGAATAAGAGGCCATATTTATTCTGAAAATGCAGCGTGGAAGTAGAGGATGAAGGTGATGGAGGAGGAATACGAGGGAAAGGAACAAAGTGACCAAAGAAGCAAAGAAGACTGGAACCAACGGAAGCCTGAGGCCCAGCCTTCCAGCTACCCAGCTACCCTCACATGAGCCCATCCATCAGCATGAACATCTGGCCACACAATGATGCTGCCATGAAAATCGGTGCCAGAATGTATGGGTCCCAAGGTGACTCATAACAAATAGCAAATGGCAAAAGGATGACTGTGGATTTGACATCTGTTCTTTGGCCCATAACGAAAACTTCTTCCCCCTAAACACTGAAGATGGTAGTTATAAGTACCAGCCTTCGTGTGTCACTGTCAGAGTATTTTTTCCCTAGTTTGAGAGTTTTCCCAGGAGATGTGACCAATGAAATAGCCATTCCAGATCACATGTTCCCAGGTCACATGTTGAAGTTCCAAGTTATCATTATCTTATGGCAGCTAAACCCTTGAACAAAATATGAAGTATAAATTAGTACCCTCTTGCACAAGAAAGGTTTTTCTAAAGTGTTATTAACCTTAGACCCTATTCACATGTCTTGATCTGTTCACTTGGCTTTGAGATTTGGGAGACTGACTTTTCAACCTCGTGTTCATTGCTCTCACCATCTACTGGCATTTATTAGGCATCCATTGAGTGTAGAATGCTATGTTTCTCAGAGAAGGGTTATGTATAAACTCATAAAAGTTATCAGAGGAATGATCCAAGGTCTTGTCACTAAATCCTAAGGCACCATTCATTCATTCATAGAATGTTTATTGAGCGCCTACCATGTGCCAGGTACCATGCAGATGTTGATGACACAATGGAGAGCAGCAGAACAGAAATAGTCTCTGCCCCTAAGATGCTTATAATCCACTGAGGGAGGAAGATTTTAATTTTTAAAAATTATTCCTCTCTTCACATTGCACCCTTCAACCTTAAACTGCTTGAAAAAGATAGCTGTTAAATTCAATCAGGGGAATGTAGCGGGACATAAACTCACTGTGCCTGAGAGGGCTACAGGCTGGTTGGTTGGGGGTTGAGGATTAAGCAAATAGGCCCAGGGGGCTGTAGCTGGTAGTTCCATCATGCATGGTATGTGTTTGGGGGAGTTTGATAGAGGGCAACTGTAGCATTCTTCAAACTAAGAGACACAATCCTGTGAGAAGAACCACAGGGATTGCTATGGTTCTTATTTGGTTGCCTCTTACACGTTTGAGAATCCCCCAGACTGACTCCAGGTAGTAAGTGGTATCTGGGGTAAGGGGATGGGAGATGGGGCCTCAGGACAAGCAGAGACCATGGCCAAGGTCAAGGAGAACACCGTTCTAGGTTTCTCTTACCTTGACTGCCTGACTGGGTCTCCACAGACAAAGAGGAATGAAAGATGAAAATGCAGCTAATATTGCTCCCCACTGATGTAAGGAGAAAAGATGATGTATTTGCATGCTGCTGTCCAGTTTACAAAGCACCTTCACCTGTATGATCACATTTGTTTCTCTTAACAGCCTTTTGGAGTAGGCAAAGCAGGCCATTTCACAGATGAGAGAACTGAGGCTTCTTTCTACAGGTTAAATAATTTACCCAATACCACACAACTAATTAAGTAGCAGAGCAGAGATTTGAACCCATTTCCTCTGTTAGTCCTGTGTTTTTTCCACAGGCATAACTATCATTACTTGTATTTACACAGCAGAGAGCATGGATGAGTCCACCCCCCACCTCTAACCAACCCCTTCTCCACCAAGGTGCCCAGAACATCCTGCTGTGAAGATTTGCTTCTGAACTCAGCAAAGATCATTGAAGATTCTGCCAGGAAGGAATCTTGTATTCGTCAGACACTTCCCAGGAGGGCCTGTCTCCATGTGTGCTGGAGAGAAGAGAGATGTCAGGGACAGGTTCTCAGCCTCCAACATTAAGTCCCCTTTATGATTCTCTTCCACAGGCAGATCGAGAATGCGATTGCTGCTTACCTGACTGAGCCAGCTCTGTGCCTGCAGAAAATAAACAGCTGTCTCCATCATATGATTCTAGAGCAGTGGTCATTGAACTTACTGTCAAGGGCCAGAAAGTAACTGTTTTAGGCTTTGGGGGTCACATGCAATCTCCATCACAACTGCTTACCTCTGACATGGTGGCACGAACGCAGGCACAGGCAATACGTAAATGAACGGGCATGGCTGTGCTCCAGTAAAACTTTTGGACACTGAAATATGAGTGTTGTATAATGTTCACATGTCGCAAAATATTATTCTTTTGTTGATTTTTTCCAACCATTTAAAACTGTAAACACTACTTTTAGCTTGTGGGACATATAAAAGAGGCCGTGCCCTGCCCACGGGCTGTAGCTTGCCACTTCCTGTTCCAGAAAACCAGACAGGTTTCTCAGTCCCAAATATTGTGACCACACACACTTGGACTTCCTCCTCTGGCACTTCATTCCTTTTGGGGTTATACTTTACTTCTCCACACTCTTCTTATAAGAAGCAGGCATCCTGGGAGCATGTTAAATTCCTAACAACTTCATGTAAGAAGTTTATTAGGTGAAGTAGAATGTAAGCACCACGAAGGTCAGGCTTTTTGTCAGTTTTGTTCAGTGCTGCATTCACTATTAAGAGCCCAGGACAATGAACAGAAATGTATAGATACTCAGCACAAATTTGGGTTGAGTGGACGGGTGGACTTTTCTCCTCTGAGCTGAGAGCTCGGAGCCACCAGCAACGGCAGCCGCAGCCGGGAAAGATCAGTCAGGGCAATGGGCTCCTGGTGAGTCAGGCACAGGTGAGGCAGGGAGATAAAACTTAAATCTTGATGTTCGCAGCAGGCCCTGGGCTTCGGAGGCGAGGCGCCGCAGTCAGCGGATGCTGCAGTGAGCCAGCAGGCTTGGATGAGGCGGACGCAGCCTGCGCCAGAGCACGCGGAGGCTGGTCAGGAAGCCCCAGTGGACGCGCTCGGCGCCTGGAGAAGCAGCGCCAAGGCCTGGTGGGTCCTCCGGCCCATTTCAGTGAAGAGGTGCGCTCTCTGCCAAGGAAAACGTTCGGACTTGACAGTTTTGGCAAGTCCCCTGGACATGAATTTGTGCGATGTAAAGTTAGAAGGGCCTTTTGGGAGAGGGGGCAAATCTGAACAGATGGTGGAAAAGTGTACATGGGATGTCAAAACCGACTCCCTCTGCAGGGAAGTGCCAAGGAAAAGGAAAGCTAAAAGAGGGGAGAAAATGAAGACCCACCCCAGCAGCCAGACATATTCCTGGGTCAGACTACATCATAGAATGATACAGGACTGAAGAAATGCAAAGGCTGTAGTGTGTTATTAAAAATGACCAGGACTCCTCTCTGAGACCACAATGAAAAACACCAAGCAGGACACCTACCGGGTGGAAACGTCCTTAGAGACGAGCTGTTTGGGCAAAGGGGCTCCAGCCGTGATTTCTTACCCTGAGTTCTCCACGCGCAAAGTGGACTGACAACCAGCCATGCTCCGACCACCCTCTAAACTGTTCTTTATCTTTGTTTATGGACACTTAGATCTAACTGGGTGATTCCCAAACTTGTGGAAAGATGGATCAAATCAGCCGCTTTATCTTTGTTTAGATAAGTCAACCTGGGCCCTGTGAGACCTTCCAGAGATTAGTACACACTTGGCCTGACTCATTGGGGAGGAATCAATAGGACATACTGAGCTCCCCGCTGGAGCTGGAGACTGTACCTGCAACATTTAGGGCCATCCCAAGAATCACAATATGTTAGGGAGGGTCTAGGATGAATTGTGGAGGCATGCGCCGTCTGTCTCTTCTTTAGTATACTCACAGCAGCACAGCATAGTAGCCAAGAGTCTGGTAGACTTGGATCATCCCAGACCTTGATCTTACTAGCTTTTTGACTTGGAGTAGGTTACTTTACTTCATGGTGACTTGGTTTCACCAGCTGTAAAGTGAAAGTGATATTGATATTGACATCACTGGCTATTGTGAGAGTTGATCGAAATGATATGTGTAATGCAACTAGCATAGTGCCTGACATGTAGAATGTATGTGAACAGTAGCACTTGCTGTTATTTTTTTAACTGCAGTATGATGGAATCATTTCCATTTGCTCTTAATCAGCAAGGCTTCACCTCCCCCTGGCCCAGCCTCTAGGAAGAAGAGGGAGGCCCTCCAATGTCTCTGACATCACACTGCCTACTTCTCTAGCTCTTCTGCCAAAGTTCCCCAGTGGAGAGGAGAGCAAGCAGGTATGCAGTTGGGTATGGCCCAAAGTGGCCCTCCACCATCATGAAATTTCTTTTAAGTCTCAGCTTTAATGTAAACATTCTTTCCAATTTTGTATTTTACTCTATACAATGTTTTAATATGTTAAATCTTATAAATGTGTTCCCCTGGAATTTTTGAGTAGCATTGAGGCTCTGAGAAGATAAACATTTATCCTGAACACATATCCCTGTTGGAGAATCTGAAACCAACATCGTTTCTGCCTGCAGCAGGTCAGCGGGTCAGGGGAGGGAGGCTCCAGGTTAGACCATCAGGCTAGATGACGTCATGAAGAGTCCTTCATGAAGGCCCAAGCTGGCCTAGTAGGATTTGGACACATGGACAGAAAGGAGAAAAGTCATGAGCAAAAGTTTAGAGGCAGAGAACACAAATGAAACCCTCAAAGGACTGCAAAGAGACTTTGTTCTAGAAATCAGGAACTGGGGTTCTTTCTCACCTGAAAGTCACTAATCTTTGTGTCTCCTTCCAGTAAAACTCCCCAGGAGCCAGATTTACCATTCCGAGGCCATCAGTCACCTTCAGCAGCCACATGGTCTCTTCTCACTCTCCTTCCTCACTCCCCACACATTTTCCATCTGGACAGGAGGCCCGGGGCAAGCATGGCTGGCGCCAGGCATCGCTCATGTGCCTCCCTCAGGACTTACAATCATTAAGAAATTTCTCATAATGAGCGCTTTGGCCCCAAAACATCCAGCCTTCCCTGCCTCTCTCAGCAGCCTGCCTTTAGGTTCTATCCCCCACCCCAGGCCAGGCACCTTCTCCCTAGAGGGACTCATCCGTTCTTTCCTGGAAGTGTTAGCAGGCCTGAGGGCCAAGAAGAGGGCAAATGATGATGCTTGGTTGGTTCTGCTACATAAAGCCCGAGCTGCTTCAGGATACTGAGTGAACTTGCTTATCACCAGAATATTGCTATTTTTTTCTTCCAATGTTAGCCAGCTTCCCCCAGGTTCAAGTGGAGACATCAAGGAAACAAAGTGAGGTACAGTGAGTTGAGAGATCTAACAATGTCTGCCTCCCACTGGTACCTTTGCCACCACTGGAGAAGATTGCCCTGGTACTCACTGGTGCAGGACGATGCTTCAGCAAGGGGACCCTTGGAGCTCACCAGGTCCTCAGAGTTATCTCATGATGTTTGTTCTGCACCTTGAAATGACCATCTGTGTTTCTAGGGTCTAGCTGCAGGGAAGATAAGGCAAGCAGACATGGTTTTCTGATCTTTTTTTTTTTTTTTTTTTTGTATTCCAAAGCAGGTAACCGTGTCCTTGCAGATGGGATATCTTTCTTTACTTGCCTAGCATATCGTAAATCTCAATAAATACTTGATGAAAGTTTTATTGGTTTCCAGCCAACATGTTTAGATGTCTAACCCTCTCCCACACAGAAACCAAAATGGAGCTTCAGAATAGGAGGATTCTTTAATTTGGAAAGACAGAGGTTGCTATAGGGCAGCACATAATGGTATTATGGACTTGGCAGTAAGATGAAACCAAGACAACAGGCTTAGGCTTTAATACAGTTGTGTCAAACCCAGCTTCTCACCTGTAAAATGGAGATAATGCTGCCTAAATAATAGGTATCCTGTGAAACAATTTAGCAAATGTGAACACTTAGCAAAGGATTTAATACACTATAAATCCCAACTGTAATCAGTTATTTCTTCCTCTCTTTGGTGGGTCATCAAATTCAAGCTGGTAAAGTGGATCCTTTGGGAGAGAAAGATGGGTACATTTTAGACAGTAGGGAGTCAACTTATAAACTTCACTCTTCCTGATGGAAAATACAAAGAGCTCACAGGAGAATTGGGAGATAACATGAAAGCTAAACCCTGGATGCTTAGTCCATGATTTGCGGGGCTGTGGAGAAGGCTCTTCATAGTCCCCACCCCAAACTGTGCCTGGGTGTCCCAGCAGTCCAGGGATCTAGGCTGGACAGAACCCAGGTGCTGACACCATGGAAGGCTTTCTTGGGCTCTGATTTTTGTTGTCCCCATTTGGCCTGCTAATGACAGTGTCTGAGCTTAACATTAACAGGAGAGAAGAGTGGTTTCAAAAGTCTCCATAGGGCTTTAGGGGACAAGGAAGAAGAGATCCCATGGAATCACTGCCACTTGTCAGTCCGGGAGTCATGGCTGACAGCACCCAAGGTGCATCATGCTCTCTCCTCTGGCCTTGCCCCAGCTTGAGGCCTTCTGACCTCAGACTCTGAGCCTCAGCTCTTTCGATCCTTTCCTCACTCTGGTGGAGGCTCAGATGCTGCCTCTGACAGAAGGGTCAGCACTTGAGGTGACTGTAACTGACTCAGGATCCTCTATCAGTTTGGAGGGTGAAGACCTGACCAAGCTCTGACAGGGTTTACTTTCCAAAATGAAACTGGGCATAATTTGTTCAGCATCTAGCTTTGAGAACCCCACTGAACATGAAGAAAAAGTCATGGACGAATGAGATTGCAGCTAAACTGGTTTTGCTTGTTTGTTTGTTTTTGCTTTGTTTTACCACTTCAACCAGAGGGCAGTAACATAGAATTTTGTAGACACAAACCTCTTTCTTAGGGAGGACACTTATATTTAAGTAGTACCTTTTTTTTCCCCCTCTAGAGAGCTAGTAATCAACAGAATGTGCCCCAGAGACAGGCAGATGGAGTAACGATGTAAAAAGTTTAAGTGATCTGCCTCGATCACACAGCACAGGCAAGCTGAGCAGAAGGAGAAGCTGCAATGAAAGTTAGCTTTCTAAACCTCTAGTTTATAATTCTCTCTGGCAGTGGTATGTATTTTTTAAACTTAAAACAGAAGCAGACTCATAGATACAGAAAACAAACTGATGGTTGCCAGAGGGGAGGGCTATGAGGAAATAAATGGTGAAGGGGAATAAGAGGTACCAACTTCCAATTGTTAAAGAAATACATCGCAGGGATGCAGTGTACAGCACAAGGAATATATAGTCAATAATATCATAATAACTTTGTCTAATGACAGATGATTATTAGACTTATCATGATGACCACATTGTAAGGTATGTAAATATTGAATCACTATGTTGTATACCTGAAACTAATATACTATTGTGTGCCCACTATGCTTTAATAGAAATTTATATATATGTATATATCTCAAAAAAAAAAAAAAGACTAGGGGAAAAAATCCTTTGCAAATTTGGTCTTCGAATTTCAGCCCAGGACAAGGCTGCACTGGTCCTGGAGGAAAAGCTCTCACATGTCAACTAAAAGGCTTCCTGATATAAAATCCTCCCTGGTCGGCCCCTAAGGCCCTTGCTCCTGGCTTCCCACTGTAGCTGCAGTGCGGCCCACAGCCGGAGTATTCCCACTACATGTTCTGCGCTTCTGCGCCTGCGTGCAGACTGCCAAGAGTGACTGGAGCACACATCACGGGCACACACACCAGGCTGCTACACAGCCAGGTTTCCATCTTCAGTTTCCAGTGCTGCTCAATGCCCTATTATTCATTCCTGCTTGACTTCCTATTCCATTTCCTGTCTGCCTCAAATTTCCCCACTCTTACCATCACCTGCATCCCCACCCCTTACTCTCAGCACATGGTCTTATTCCTTCCTCAAGAGGCTGCCAAGAATCTCATTTCCCTTGCTTTTTTCTCAACATTCTCTAGCTCATCACCTCCTTCTTCCTGCTGCTTTCCAAAGTCAATCTCTCTACCCCTTTCTGCCTCTCCCATGGTCTTGCTCCATTGGAGAGTCCCCTCTCTGGCACCTTTTCAATCTCTCCCTCCTTACCTATTCTTCATTGACCATTGATCAAGGGCCCATTACCCAAGAAAACTTTCCTTTCATTCATTACTGTGAAACTTCTTTATTTTAAAAAATTGTTTTATTATTATTATTTATGCCTACAGCACCTGTTCTTCCTAGGTGGTCTCCCACCCAAGTACTAACCAGGCCTGACCCTGCTTAGCTTCCGAGATCAGATATGGTACTTGTTCAGGGTGGCATGGCTGTAGACCAGGGACTGTGGTCTCCACTGGGGCACGAACCCAGGACCTTCTGTGTGTAAAGCAGATGTGCTAACCGCTACACTATGGAACCACATCCAAAACTTTTTAAAATCCACTCTTGCTGCCTCTCCTTTTCACTTCCCACTCAACCTCCACTTTACTTAGGACTGTCCTCTCAGAGATAACCAGTGTCCTCTCTATTGCTGAACTCAATCACCATTTCTGTCTCTGGGACCTCCATGAAGCATCAAAAATGTGTTCCAGCTCTTCTACTTAAAACTCACCTCCCTTTTTTTTTCTTGGGAAGAAGCTTCCCCTGCTGTTCCCTCTTGTCTGTCACACTGACACTTCTTGATGTGGATGTTCCTCAGGGTTCTCTCATTCTCCTATGTTGATCCATTTCTCCCTTCTGGGTATTGTCTCACAAAAGTCACCACCAGGAACTCCAATTCTACATATCCAATTGGAATTGATGTGTTCCTCCCCTGTCCACCTGCCTTCCCCCCACCCCAACAAAACCACTTCTCTTAAAGTTCCCTGTCTCTATTATGCAATGAGCATCTCCCCAGGAACCCTAAAGATAGAAAACGATTTGCTTCCCTTCCTCCCACTGCATCTGATTGGTTGCCCCTGGTCTCTGCACATCCCCAGCATCTGTCCCTTCTCTCCAGAAACACAGCTGTGCCTTGTCAGCCCTCCTCTCTGACTTGGGCTACTGAAATAGCCTCTCGTCTGCCTGCTGCACTGTCTTCCCTCCTCAGTCTGTCCTTTATTTTTTTTAATGGCTCATAGTGTCTATTACAAATAGATAAATGGGGTCACGTCACCATTTCCTCTCTTCCTCACCTTCATCCTCAAGGCTATAACATCTATCAGGGGTGGCTGTGGTTTGCAAAATAAAGCATGGCTTCCATAGCCTGCATGGCTTCCATGCCCCTGCCTTAACTTCAGTTCCATTTCCCACCACCCTCCTCACCCCCACCTACACACACACACACACACACACACCTACATAGGTGCTTCCTTCATCCTCCTTTCCTTTGGATCACTCATCATTCTCCCGGTACAACCCTTACTTTCATACCACCATGTTATGCTGCTTCTTTTCAAGTGTGTGCTAGTTCTTCACCTTGGAGTATCATGCTCCCCTTTTGAAATCCTACTCATCTCTTAGGGCTCATCTCTTCCACGAAGCTTTCTCTTATTCCTCCTGGCACAGCTCACTGCTTCCTCCTCTGAAGTCACGTAGCATTTTGTTTGCATCTCCGTTATAGCACTTACTTCATCGTTGAGAGGGCAGGCCGTGTCCTCCATATGCCTGTGCCCCGGAAGACCTAGCAACATGACTTGCACACAGTGAGAAACTTGTTTGCCGAATGTATGAGTGAATGAATGACTACAGTGTTCCACTGTTGTATGGAAATAAAGAGGGAAATCACCTTTAGTAGTAGACTGAGTGGTAGATGACAGTGCTCTCACAATATTTATATCTCAGTTTCATCAGGATTCCAGCTCAGACTCAGCCAAGGCTCACATGAGTAGCCCTCCTGCCCCACCTCCTCACTATCTTTTCATTTTTCCTCCTGGGACACGGGCCTCTCCTCTGCCCTTTTACCGTGGGTAAGATTAAGTCCCTACTTCTTCCATAAGTCTACTAGCAGTCATTTAATCAAGGAACTTTCTGCTGCTTCATGGGGCCACCATGAAGGCGTCTGTTAGCTCTGCCACCAGTCCCCCCACTTCCTTGCCCTCTCCTCTTCCAAGAGTTCTCCTTCCCCTCCTGCTGTTCAGGTACCAGTTAACCAGTGCTTTTTTTTTCACCTTCTCGTGATGGGCTTTGTTTTGACCATCATAGATACCGTAGAAGAGACTAAAGATCCTATGTCTCCTTTCCAAGGACTTCTGCAGTCAAGCCTCTTATGAAACGAGAGGCTTTGTCCACTATTTAAGACTATTTAGATCTTAGGAAACTGGCGGGACAATTCTCAGATGTTAAGGTTTTCAGTCACGCTCCTGAAAACCTGCAAGCAGCCGTCTCCTCTGTCTTTCACTGCAGTGAATCCACGGAGGCTGAGACCACACAGAAGCCCTTTGGCTAAATGCTGTCCAAGGACACAGCAAGAGAAAACTGTGCTGGGTCGGACAGCTTGTAGTTCTGGCCTGCTCTGACATGAGTCAGCATTCACGTAGGCAGCCCGTGGCTCCTCTCCTCCAGCCTCGAAGGAAAATGCTGAATTGTACACCTTGTGGGCAGCCACTGAGCCAGAGATCATTGCTCTCCATTTCCCCTTGCTCTTGACAGCTTGTGGGCCTTGTACTTCCTTCTTGGCCTTTGATGAGGGGCTTAGGAAGCTCCAGAGCAGTCACTGCCTGGGAAGCCAACCCTCTAGTGGTCAGAGGAAATAGAGGCCTTCAGGGGAGGCACAAGGCTAGAGGCCGAGTGCCCACTGTTTCTACCTGTTGCAGGCCTGAGCCAGAGCTGCAGGCTCCCCTCTGCAGGCAGTGGGCAAAAGTGGAGGCAGCCAAGGCCACAACCGGCTGTCCAGATTTCCATTCGTGAACCTTCTACAAGCACAATGCTGGAAGGTGGCCGCCTTTGCCATGGCTTAAAGTAGTTTGCACAGACTGAGTCCAGATAGGTAATAGCCGTTCTCTATTTTCTGTGCGAAGATTTATTCAAAAATAAATTTAGCTAAGGGGGAAAAGTTAAAAAAAAGAAAAGAAAAAGGAAAACAGAGGGACAGATTTTCTCGTTGACTGGCTGCCAGGGATTGAAACATCGAGGCAGCCAGTCCCTTCGGAGGAGCAGCTGCAACATTTCACGTGGAAAGTCAACGAATTTCCACCGGCCCGCCTGCCAGAGACCACAGAATGGTTTCAAACAACGGCTTGCTTCATGGTGTGCATGTGTGCATGTATGTGTGTGTGCGTGTGTGAGTGTGTGTGTGTGTGTGTTTGAGAAAAGGCAAGGGTTGGGGGTGGGCAAAGAGGGAGCTAGAAGTGTCCTCCTGGCTGGCCGAGTGAACAGGGGTGCAACAAGCAGATTAATGAAAATGTTTCACTAGCGTGAGGGGCTTGATCGCCCCACTGCAAAATTGCTTGCAGATTCGAAAACAGCATGTTTCATTTCAAACTCATTCTCTTGCCATACATTAGCACTTGTCAGTGTAACCATTAAGCACAGGCAGTGCAGAAATTTAATTACAAAACCATTTATTTTATTGAAAGAAAAATAAACCCAAGCTACCTCAAATGCATTAGGTAGGTTCAAAACATGTTCAGCTGATAACACCCAAGGGTAGGGAGGCGGCTGCAGGAATAAATGCGTCTTTCATGTGCGGTGGGGACTCGATATTAGAAACAGCTGCCTATAGGTCGCTCCTTATTTAAGTTCAATTATGAATTTAAAAACAACTGATTTAATGAAGGAACTTTTTATATCTGAAGTTACTCAGCTGTGGTATTTATTCTTCTCTTGTTATTTTTTTTTGTCTCCCCTTTCCAGTGTTTGAATTAAAAATACTAATTAGGCAAACAGAACATTTTATTGAATGGATCACCCTTCCCCCCACCCCCATCTCAGGCTTGTCTTTTGTTCTAATGGGGTAAGAATCGAAAAGTCTGTGGTATTAAAGGAAGTCACAAAAAATGTGCTAAACACATCAAAAAGTCTCCAATCTGTGTCTTATTTATGCCTTCTTCCCCTCTCCCCCATGAGTGTCTTCTATAGGGTTGGAAAGCGGGCAGTGTAAGGCTCTCTGGTGAAACACTAATAGATTTGAGTCCAGCACTGGGCTGATGTCATGCTGGAGACAGCCTCTCCTTAACACTAATGAGCTGCCAATAACGCGTCTGTTTTACTATTCTGCTGGAAAAGGAAAAAAGAGTTATAACCTTAGTGGTTTGGGCTGATTTGTCAATTTACAGTGCTTTTTTTTTTTTTTTTAATTTTCTGTCTGAGATATCTACCCACAATTTCTTACAGACATCCCCTCATGCAGTTTACTCAGAGGAGGAATCTGGAAAGGAAAGACCATTTAAAAAAAATTTCCCTAGTGAGAATATGAATCTCTAAAATTTCAAGGAGGCATCATTTGTCGGTGGAGTGAGGGAGCATGAGGCAGATAGGCACGGAGGGAGCTCTTCTACTGAAAATTCGATTTTAGCTTGTGTATTGAAGCTTATGCACAGTAGCAGACCCTTGTGACATTGACACAGTGATGATTTCGCCTGTGTCATTATTTCCCTGGCCTATTTCACAAGGTCTTCTGAACATCTATTGCCTCCTGCAAGACCACTGCTTATGCTCTCTGCGGGGCACACACATCATTGTCCAAAGTGCTCTGCAACCTGCCAGGAGGAAAGCCTGAGCAGCTACGCTTTCCAGGAGACTTGGAAATTGTACCCGCTCCCTGGGCTGGAGGGCATCTCAGTCTCTGCCCCATGTGCTCTGCTCTGTTCTTGACATGTGCTTTCCAGGCCAAAAACCCAGGGAGCCAGAGGCAGGAAAAGCATTCTGAAACAGAGAAAGTCATCACTCCAGGTAGCAAAACCTTCACCAAGAGATTTTAGACAATCACTTATTTGGAGAGGAGAAAGGAGGGCAAAAGAAAACAGGATAAGGAAGTTGGAGGTGGCGGGAAGGGGTGGGAGAGTATTTGCATCCTAATTTAATATTCTAAGAGAATTGGTATCTACACTGAGCCTTGTAAACCAAAGAAGCCCCAGAGTAGAGTGAGCCTCCATCCTGTTATCACAAGTGCACCAAGCAGAGAAAATAGCAAAACACTACAAACATTCCCTGAGCAGGTCAAGAAGGTGATGCCCTGCTTTGGCCCAGCCAAGGAGAGATGCTCTTATTCCATGACTGTCTACAAAAAAGAATAAGGGGCAAGGAGGGTGGTGGGAAGAGAGGGTTCCTGAAAGAATTTCTACTTGAAATACATGCTGTAGACATTCTGAACATCATATCTTACTCAGTGGAAGCACAGGGCAACAGCATGTGCTTCTGCTACATCTCTCCCTGACCAGTGCTTGGGATGGATGAAGGTGCTCCCATGGCTTTCTAACTCTTGTTCAGGTGCATTTTCTAATCAAGTGATACTTCCAAGTCTAGGTCTCAGGCAGGAGAGTTCCAAAAATATATCCCAGTTTTAGAAATAGCAATGGTTTTTAAAATAAAGTAACCCAGATTATTCAAGAGTGTTTTCTTTTCTCTTACTCTTTCTGTCTTTGGGAATAAGAAGTAAATTCTTAAGAAACAAGATAGGTTTCTTTTGCTAAAAGATGTGCTGGTAAAGCAAAAGGAGCAAGTAAACTTTTAAAAATTATCCTGTGCCTAAAACTAAAAGCTAAAAAGGAAACAGTCACATGAAGAACTGGGAGGAAAGTGACAACAGTTACTGAGGCAACAGGCAACAGAAAGCCTTGATGCCCATGAGACTTGGGCCTGACCAGGACCAGCCAGAAGGCCATTGTAACGGAGTGCGACGAGTGAAGGGAGCAAGGTCAGGCATGAGGCCATGGGAAGTGGTGTGAACATTCTAAGTACAGTGGGAATCCCTTGAATGGTTTTGAGCAATGAATTAACACATTCTAATCTATGTTTTCAAAAGATTATCGACTGCAAATGTGGAAAATGGATGAGAAGTGAGCAAATGTAATAATGAGAGACTCCTTGGGAAAATACAGCAGTCTAGGTCAGAAAAGGTGATGGCTGAATTAGAATGATGGCCATAGGTCTATTTCTTGTTGTCTAGCATGGGTTGATCTGGCTTCTCAACCAGTTTGAGAGCTCCCTGAGGGCAGAGAGCTTGCTTTCATCTTCCTTGGATAAAGGATAAGCCACTCCTCTATATGATGCAACAAGAACATACCACCCCTCAACCTGATCATCAAGGCAGCCTGAAACAGACTACTCTTATGCAACTTCTTGGGGACACTACACTCTGTTTTACTTTCCCCTCCTCCCAAACCATAGCAGGCCTTTCTCAGAGCCCTCTGACTGGAATGTTCTTCTAGCTTTTTGACAAAGCCTGACTCTTCCTGCTAACTATAATGCCCAATTAAATACCAACTATCTGAAGTTCTTTCCTGCTCCCTGAAGTAGTGGCAGCCATGTGCACTTCTGTACTGCCATGGCTCTCTGTTCACATCTGGATTTTTGCATCTGGTCCCACTGTGTTGTAAACTCTCTTCTTAGTGTCTATTTCCTAATCAGATCCCTAGCTCCTAGTCTAGTTATGAACTTACCACAAAATCTCAAACCTTTTCTCTAGAAAAATGTCAAACCTGAGGACAGGATTTGAATCACGTTGTGTACACAGTCATGGCATGACATGATTAATATTAATAAATCTTAGCATTGTGGACTTTTATTATACTTTAAAACCTGACCTGAGGCTTTGAGTTTAACTATTGAATAGGCATGGTAAGAAAGCCACTCTCCAAATAAATGAGAGAGTGAGTGACCTGGAAGATAAATCAAAAGAAATGATCCAAACTGAAGACAGAAAAGAAAAAGGATTGAAAGAACTGGGTAATATTCAGGGACATGTGGGACAATATCTAATGGTTTGGTATTCATTTAATTGGAGTCCCAAAAAAGAGAGAAAAGAGATAGTGGGGCAGAAAATATATCTGAGAAAAAAAACTGGCTAAAAAACTCTAAATTCCTTGAAGGACATAAATTGCAAATATAAAATATAGGGAACACCAAACAAGATAATTATGAATGAAATCACATTTAGGTATATCATAATTAAACTGTTGAAAACTAAAGACAAAGGAGAAATCTTAAAAGTAGGCAAAAAAAAGAAATATTACATATAAGAGAACAATACTGTGAATGATTATGGACTTAAGGCAGTAATGATGATGGGGTGGTAAATGGACTTACACTGTTCCAAGGTTTCTACATTTTATGTAAAGAAGTACAATATTAACTCCAAGTATGCTGTGAAAATCAGGATTTTAAAATAATCCTTGTATCAACCATTGAAGAAATAAGCCAAGAGGTATAGTTAAATATCTAAGTTAAAATAAAATTATAAAATATATTCAAACATTCCAACAGAGGCAGAAAGAGAGAAATAGTAGATTTATGAACAGAGTGAAATAGATAACACAGAACAAATAATAAAATGGTAGTCCTAGACACACTCATTTCAATAATCACATTAAATGTTAATGAATTCAATACTACAATTTAAAGGCAGAGTCACCAGAATAGATTTTTTTCAAAGCAAGATCCAACTAGATGGTGACTAGAAGAGGTAAATGTTCATACCTATGTACATTGTGGTATTATTTACAATAACCAAGATACAGAAACAATCTAAATGTCTTTCAACAGATGAATGGATAAAGAAAATGTGGCATATATATACAATGGAATATTATTCAGCCATAAAAGAAGGAAATTCTGCTCTTTGCTACAATATGGATGAATCTGGAGGGCATTAAGCTACATGAAATGAGCCAGACAGGGAAAGACAAATGCTGTATGGTATCATTTATATGTGAAATCTAAAAATAAGAATAAATTGGCTTCATAGAAACAGAATGAATAAAGGGAGCCGGGGCTGGGGAGAGGCAGAAATGGGGTGATGTAGGTCAAAGGGTACACATATTCAGTTATAAGAAGTTCTGAGGATCTAATGTACAGCAAGTGACTATAGTTAATACTACAATATTGTATACTTGAAAGTTGCTAAGAGTAGATCTTAAACATTTTTAACACACACACACAATTAAATTTGTTAATATGTGAGGAGATGGATGTGTTAATTTTCTTGATCTTGGTAATCATTCCACAATGTATATGTACATCAAATCATCACATTGTACACTTTAAATATATCCAATTATATTTGTAAATTACTTCTTAATATAATTAAAAACAAACCTTTAAAAAGAGATAAACTTTAAGTATAAAGGGTCAATCAATAAGGAAGACATAATAATCATCAATGTGTACTTGCCTAAGACTAGAGTCTCAAGATACATGAGGCAAAAATTGACAGAATAAAAGAAGAGATAGAAAAATTTACAATTATAGTAAGATATTTTAATCTCTCTCTGTAATGGTTGGAGTCACCAGATAAAAGTTCAGTAAAGACAAGGTTCTGAACAACTTTATCAACTTCTTAACCTAATTGGTATTTATAAACACTGCACCCAACAACTGAAAGACACACATTCTTTGCAGCTGCACACATTCACCAAGAGAGACCATATCCTGGGCTATAAAACAAGTCCTAATAAAATAAAAAAGGATTAAAATAATAGTGTGTATCCTCTAATCAAAATGTATTTAAATTAGAAATCAATAAAAATAAGATATTTATGAAAAACCCAAATAATAGGAAAGTCAACATACATTTCTAAACAATCCATGAGTGAAAGAAGAAATCACAAAGAAATTATAAAATATGTTAAACTTAACGATAGTGAAAATGCAATAAAATTTGTGGGTTGCAGCTAAAGCAGCACTTACAGGGAATTTTATGTCTTAAAATTCTTTTATTAGAAAAGAAGAAAGGTCTAAAATCAGTGACTTAAAATTTCACCTTGAACCCAAAGTAAACCAAAGTAGAACAAATAACATAATAAATATGAGAGTAGAAATAAATGTAATAAGAAACAGGTAAGCTATAAAGAAAATTAGCAACCCCCAAAGTTGTTTCTCTGTAAAGAACAAAACAATTGATAAATATTCTAGGACAGCTAAAGAAAAATAGAGAATATATATTACCAATATCAGGAATGAAAGAGAATATTGTGAAGAACTTTATACCAACCATTTCTATAAAACAGATGAAATGAAAAGAGTCCTTAAAAATATAAATCACCAATATTTACAAAAGATGAAAAAGAAAAACTGAATTATAGGCACAGGTAATTTTACTGGTAAATTCTATCAAACATTCAAAGAAAAAATAACACCAAACCTGCATGAACTCTTTTAAAAAATAGAGGAGGATGTGGCATACTTCCTAACTTGATTTATGGTACCAGTAAAACTTTAATATCAAAACATGACAAAAACACATATTTTTTAAAAAGGACAATATCCCTCATGAATATAGAAGTAAAAATTCTTAACAAAGTATTAACAGATTAAACCCAACTATATATGTAAAAAAAGAATAACATATCTGAGGGTTTATCCTAGGAATAAAGTTGATTTAATATTAAAAAATTAATGAATTTACCACATTAATGGAATATAGGAGAAAAATCATATGACCATTTTGATATACAGAGAGAAAGCAGTTGACAAAATTTAAGATGCTTTTATGATTTAAAAAAAACCCTCAGCAATCTAGGAACATGAAGAAACTTCCTCAGTCTGGTGAAGGGCATTCTTAATTATGAAATATTGAACACTGTTCCAATAAGTTTGGGAACACGATAATGATGTCCACTTTTACCATGTCCAGTCAACATTGTACTGGTGGTCCTAGACTGGTGGTCTTGCAATAAAGCAAAATAAATAAATAAATAAAAGTTTTAAAGATCGGAAAGCAAGATTACAGTTTTAATAACTGTCTCTTTGCAGATGACATGATTTCTTGTGTAGAAAGTTCTAAAAGAATCTACAAAACTATTATTGCAACTAGTAAGTTGATTTAGCAAGGTCACATGTTACAAAGTCAACATACAAAAACTAATTTTTGAAGACTTGCAGCAATTAGAAAATAAAATTGAGAAAAGTTAATTTACAAAAATGACAAAAAAATACTTAGGAATAAATTTAACAAAAGATATGCTAGACCTATATACTGAAAACTATAGAATATGGCTGAGAAATATTAAAGAAATAAATATATGGTGAAATATACTGTGCTCACGAATTAGAAGAATCTGTATTGTAAAGATATAATTCTCTCCATTTACCTAGAGACTCAATGCAAAATTCCAGCAGGATTTTGTAGCAATTAGCAAGCCAATTATAAAATTTATATGGAAATAGAACCCACCTGGAATTGCTGAGATATTTTTTATGAAGAAGAACAAAGCCAATAGTCTTCTACTTCCTGGTTCCAAGGCTTGCCATAAAGCTACTGAAATCAAGACAGTGTAGTAATGGCCAAAGGAGACATATAGGTCAGTGGAACAGAAGAGAAGGTTCAAAGACTGACCCACACATGTATTGTTGGTGGTTTTTTACCAAAGTGCAAGGGCAATTCAAGGAAGAAAGAATGGTCTTTTTGATAAATGGTACAATGTATTGGAACAGTTGATAGGAACAATTACCTATCCATATGACAAAAAGCAAAAAAAGAGGAAGAGAAAAGACAAAGAGAAGAATCCCTCTTTACCTTCCATATCTTGTAGTATATTCAAAATTAAAAATAGATCACAGACTTAAATATAGAAGTTAGATTATAGAATGTCTAGAAGAAAACATAGGAGAAAAATTTTATGACCTTGATAAAGATTTCTTAGATACAGATTCAAAACCACAATTCATAATAGAATAAAAAGATATATTGGATTTCATCCAAGGTAAGGAGGAAATAAAGTATCACTTTATTAAGAGCTAGAAAGTTGAGGCTTGCACCAGGTCACACAGCCAGCAAATGGCGGAGCATGGAAATGAACTCAGGGCAGTCTGTCTCCAGAATCTACAGTTTTATGCATAGATTTCTAAAACAGTTCCATTTGCAAGACACAACAGAGGGAGCATCGACTTCACAGCACAGCTGTGCCTATGGATTAATAAGCCAGGGCTGCCCTGCAACACCCAAAACCCCCACCTTGGACCTTGAGAAGGCCTGAATGTTTGAGCTTTAGCACCACTGAATGAGCTTTCAACAAACCCAGCGATGCTTCATCGCAAAAGAAAAATGTTATGACGGAGGTTAGGACGGGGCTGTCTTCCCTGAAGATTTGCTAGCTCAATCTTAATGACTTGTTATTGCTGAAAACAGGGGCCGTCCATGTGACTGGTGTCACCCTAAGGGCTGTGCTGTAGAGAATTCAGTTAGGCATGAGCTGGGACTGAGGGGCTTACATAGGAAAGGGTGGACAGGGTTTGAATTGAAATCCCACAGTGTGAGCCCTTACTCTCTGGACCTGCCCCATCTCTTTCTTTTCTGCAGTGCTGAACTCGGCAAATAGCACATTTCCATAAAGGCTCATTACTTGAGAAATAGTTTGTAGATGCCATCATTCACATGAGGGATTTATTTGTAACTCCAAACTCCAGGCTAAGACCATTAGGTTATTTTTTCTGTGTTCTGTACAATTCAAACTTGAATTCAGTAGCTCTGGGGTTGAGGCTGAGATTCTGCCTTCCTAATAAGCCTCCAGGTGGTACTGATGCTGTCCATGGACCCCCCACTGTGGCTAGGCAGGCTAGAGAACGTGAACTCCAGAAGCAGTTTCTCTCTTCCCTTTCAACCAAGAGAGAGTTCAACATGAACTCTTAAGCTCATTGTCCTGCTGGGGAATAAAAGCTCGACTTGTTCAATTCTCTTGTGCATTCATTTATTTTTTTTTAAAAAAAAGATGGGTTAAGAATATAGTATATTTGGGCAGTGCATCCAGGAACAAACATTTAAGGGGAAATACATTAATATACAAGTGCATATTAGATTGTATCATCTATCTATCTAATTGCATTATCTATTTTATAAGATAAGGTTTGATGAGGTTTGATACATGTCACACACATGAAATCTTCTCTACATTTAAGATAACAAACATATCTATCACTCAAAAAGTATACATATACCATGTTTGTAGTATAGCTACCAGGCCAGATGGAGAACTGCTAGTGCTGGGCAGGCTCACAGTTTGGTGCTCTTCAAACATATTTGCATGCATGCATTTAGGGGCAGTGCCAGCTCTGCCTGGTGAGGGTGGGGAAGTAGCCCACTCTCCCTTCTGACCAGTTTGGCTCTATTCAAACTTGCAAACCCCTTAGGAAAAAAGTGTAGCAATTATAGATTGAATGCCCAAAGGATTTTTCCCAGCCACACCTGCCTTGACTTTTCCCATGAGACACAAAGTCCTTGCTTCATGCCCTTCGCTCTCTCTCTAAGAAGAATCCAGTTAGTAGAAATTTTCCATCTTGTTATTTATAAGAGATCACATTCTTGGGAAATGCCCTGGCTGATCTATCTTTTAAATGGTGCAATTATATGTCATTCATCTACACTTTATTCTCAGCCCAGTGCTGAGAAAACACAGTCTTTGTCTTCAGCAGGCTTTCCATCTTTTTAAGGAAAGAAAGCACACAGCTAAGCAGTAAGGGCATGTAGCTGTCCCCCCCTGGTCATGCTGGACCCAATCCAAGTTCTGTGAGAGCAGGGACAGGCCACCAACTTGGTGGGGCTTGTGGAAGGCTTCATGGAAAGGGCTGGGCCAGGCCTGAGGGACAGGAACATAATGTGAATCCAGCGAGCGGAAACTAAGGCCAGGGAAGAAAACTTGCAGTCTGGACAAGTGCACCCCGCTGCACCAGCGGGTGGTCAGCACCCAGCCCTCTGGGTTTTCAGAGCTGCTCTAGCTGCTCTAGCTCCTCTTACCCTCACTTGGTCAAAAGTTCCACAAACATTTCCATCCCGAATTCAGCCAGGCTGGGATATTTCATTCCACCAAAGAGACGAGCCAGAGGCTTTGACCTGAATGCATAAAATGAAAGTGGAAAAATAATGTTTGAATTTTTTCTTCAGGAAAAGGAAGCAACCACCAATAATCTGGAAATTCTCAATAGGGCAGCAATTCAGGAAAGCAGCTGAAATTACTTAACAGAGTGGAAAATCGTGTGAGGTATCTTCCTTGCACTGGGATTATGAGAGAGCTGGTGACAGGGCATTGCTGTCTTGGGTCTTTAAAAATCCAAGGCTGCCTCCATTAACTGATGCTACCACCTTTTTTTAACAAATGCACCACAGAAACACCATCCCAGTGCATTCTTGCCATTCTTCTGCCCCACGCAGGCTTCAGGTCACAGCAGTTGCTAGATTGGATTTGTTTGTGATGTGTTTGTAAAATAAAGTCTTTTAACAGTTTGGCAGAAGGAGCGAAAGATGAAACCAGGATAGCTAGAGAACTTATACCTGATGGGCTGCTCTTTGCAAGAGCAGGGAGCTATTGGGTAGCGTGCAGACGGAGGCCCAGGGCCCCTTACTGTCAGCCCCCAACTCCAAGCAGCCACCCAGAACTTGGAGCTGATCAGGTCTCTTTGGAAGGCAGCTGGGCAATGAGGAAGACCCTGGGTGTTTACAGCAATTGTGGCAAGTCAGAGCCACAGCCTAAGCAAGCTGCCCCTGGGGTGACCAGGGAACTTTGCCTCCCACTGTTTGGGGCTTCTGCTCAAAATAATGTTGAGTACCTCGGCTGCCTGGGGAGTCAGATTTAGGGGAGGGGAGACAATGACAGCAACAAAATCGCATCAACCTCCCATAAAGTTCCATTGTTTATGGGATCTATTACAAACCCTTTGACCAGAAAGTCAAGGTCTTTAAAATACAGCACCAATCTATCTATCCAATCTCGTCACTGCCCTGTACACACCACGTACTGCAGCAAGGCTAGTATTCTCAGATCTTCACTGTTACTCTGTCCAGATACGTCCTTTCCTCCGCTCTCCCTTTTCTTATTTCTACTCATCCTTCGAGATCCATGGAAGCTGGCTGACTCTCTACAGGTTCACAATCAGCCCTTCCTTCTCTAGAACTGGATTATCCAAACTGCAGACCACACCAAGTTTAGCATCAGCAAATCACAGGCAAATAAAAGCATTGTTCAGAAGGAATATGTTACCAGAAAATTTCTTTTGAAGATATTGAAATAATTATGATGAGAAAATATGAATTTTCTTATACTTATTTACTCTTATTTTGTTGTTTATAGCATTGCTTATTTTTTAATTTACCTGGAGAGGGACACCCTGTAATCTTTCCAGGGTTCAAGTACCCTAGATCTGAACTCAGCCCGTCCCTTTCTGATCATTTCACCCAGTGACAGCCTGTCATGCACATCATGACCCCTAAGCATTCATGTCTTACATGTGGTTATGTAACTATTTCCTGTTTCACTTCATAATTAATCAGAATCTCTTTCTGAGAAGGCACTGAATCTTCTCTATGGTTAAAAGATATGATGCATAGAAAGCTGTTAGGACAGTGCCTGGCACACTGTCAAAGCTCACTACATGTTAGATATTACCATTATTATCTTCTTGATTATTATTTTATTTCTTTGCACCACCTCAGAGAAGAGATTTTTATTTCCTTTAGAGATTAGACATGGGCAACCGATAGGAGCTCAATAAACACCTGTTAAATTTCTTTCCAGTGATATAGTATCTACTAAATTAAACCGTGGATTTATTTTAGAACTGCATAGCATAACGGTTACAAGCATGGGCTCTGGAGACATGATACTTGGGTCTAAATTCTGGCACTCCCACTTGAGTCTGATTACTTAACTTCGGGGTTTCTGTTTCTTTTTCTATAATGCCTACTTCGTAGCTTTGTTATGAGAATTAAATTTCAATAATGCGCCACACAGTGTTTGGAACATAGAAAGCCCTATGTAAGTATTTAAATACAAACATTACCAAATAGATTTGGGTATGAATTCGCCTTAGAGAAAAAGTTTTTAAAGCAGTACCAAAGAGATTGGTGCTAATTTATTCATTTGAGAGGGTAAGTTTAATTCTGGAAACATCATTTGCAGAAAAGTAATTGGTATGCTAATTACATCATGTCCCAACTCTTCCTCAAAGCAGAGGTAGCAGGATCTTTCCTTGGCAGAAGCTGACCAACGACTGAACTTAAAGCATTTATCTTTTTATATCTTTGTGCAAACTCTTCGTTCCCTTGGTACGGTGGATGCTGCCTTCAGGATTGCTGGGAGGAGTCAGCTGTCAGCCTCTCTAGAAACCTGCCCTCAGCTGAAGAGAGCCTTCTGTGACAGCAGTGTCCAAGGACTGGTTGGTGTGGAGAATAGAGGCCCATCCCTCTCACCCCAGCTGCACTAAGTCTGAAGGTCATCCCAGCCCCAGGATGACCCCTGTGGGGTCAGCTAAGGTCTTTAATGAAACTGTTTTGCACTCCCAGTTTTTCCTTTTCCCAATCCAACTTTCTTCCTTCCCTTCTACAGGTGTCAATCCAGGAAACACACCCTAATAAACACTCTGCACACTAATCTCCATTTCAAAGTCCACTTCCAGGGAACCCAGCCTACAATATTCAGTTAGGGCAAAGCCATTCATTTCCATTAGTTCTGACATGACCTCTAATTTATAATTCCCTGGATTTCAGCTGCAACTAAGATGAGTGTACAGAGTGGTTTTCCTGAGACAATTTGTGCCTTAAATTATTAAAAAGTTTAATAATCAATAGCAATTCCTTCTACCTCAAAAATGTTTGCGGTTTGAACAATAAATTATATAGCCACCCTATTTGTAAACAGCCCTAATTTCCCCAGGCCTCACGGCCAGTGTGGAAAAATGAAGTCATATTCACATAGTCCGAGTTCCCCCAGCTTGGAGCTCCCCTTAAGTGTAACTTTGGGACCTCAGCCTCCTTGCACAGCACTCTCCATTCATCCCCTCCTGCTTCCTCTCCAGAACACCTGAGAGCCTCTGTGGAGCCCACACACTCTCGGCAGATCAAACTGTTGCCCAGCCACTGCTCTAAGCCCTTTCCCAAGGCTGCAGCTCACACTCCAGGGCTGACAGCCCCCTCCACTCTCCCTGGGAGGGTGGCTTCCATTGGCATTGCTGCTCTTGGGCCTCAGACAACCTCTGGGTGTTCCGTTATTGTCATGAGGCCCAGATGGCCTGAGGAGGCACCTTGGACACCCATCTCTGACCAGGGTTGGAGTCTCTATTTTGGTTGTAGTTTGATAGATCTACCCTCCCAAGAAGTAAGAAACACATCCCCTTTGCTAGAACACATTTTTTTTTTTTTTAAGCTGGAGCCACAGCAGAATGGCACGGACTGTACGTGGGTGCAGTTTGTCTCATGTTGCCCACAGAGCTCTCTCCCACTCACATCACACACCGGCCGTCGAGGTGGGGGAACGGCCTCCGAACCATACCTGGAACCCCTGTACCTACCTAATCCTAGTAGTTCAAGTTCTTTTTCCAGAAGTTTCCTCACACTCCATGCAACTGAGTGGGCACAAACAGATACGGAGGAATTATAATCTAACTCCACTCAAACCAGGTATGTATAAAGCAGTCCTTGCTTTGCATGATAGCACAGGACCATAAAAACGACTGTGTAAGTTGAAACCCTGCAAAATGATCTTAAAAATCAACGGGCAAAATTACAATTGTTCTGTGACCTTTAAAAATATTTGTCAAAACATTTAAAACTCTCTCACTGTGGGTTATAAAAGCATTGGGAAATGAAAAATTAATACAACTAATATTTACTTATATTGTATTTTAAAACATTAGAAATATTGAGAATTAAAGTGTTTTACTTCTTTATAAAAAGCTTATCAAAAGGAATTTGAACATTTCTTGCCGTTTTCCTCTCATTGTGTAACTTACAATGTGAAGCAAGCATCTTTTCTATGCTGTGGTACTTTGTCATATTTCTGTCCTAGTTTGGATCGGCTTGCAATATTTTATTCTTTGTTCTTGCAATGCCGTGAAATATTTCAGAGCATTCCTTTAAAATGAACATTTTTTTGCTGGCATCACTTCCTCTTGGGACATCTTCATTTTCTTGGAATCTGGGTGTAAATTTCACAGCAGCATCCTTATCTGTGCTAGCAGCTTCACCAGTAGCTTAACATCTATCAACTCATGCTGAATTCTGAAATGATGAAACCAGCTTTTACTGGCAGTAACAGGTTCTTCAATTTCTTTGTAATTAACTTTTTTTTCCCCCATTGTGGCAACTAAGGTGATGCTTTGGCCTGAAGGCTAGCAGGACTAATTGGGATTTTAAAATGTTACAGTCTTCAATCCAAAGTAGAAAAAAGATACTCCATTTCAACCATAAATGACTCTGTTTCTAGTGCAATTTAAACTAAAAGATGATGAAGTAACTTCACCTTGTCTTCAGTACTCATTGGACTTTTCCAATATAGTTAGCTCCGTAGCTTCTAGAAGCCCCATGAGTTGACCCATCTTTACTTTGTTATTGACATTTTCAAAACTTCTAATCACATCCAATTTCACTTCCAGCATTATCATTCTTTTCCTTTGTTGTACTTTTATTTTTGTTAGCTAACCATCTATAGATTATTCATTTAAAAAAAATGCCACATGGGTTTATCACTGGGAAATAAAGAGACAACGCAACGATATACTTTGCTGTCTGTGCATGAACCGAGTATCAGATGCCTGGTGACCAGTCACGGACAGACTTAGAAAGAAGTGATGCAGTTGGTCTCATCACGATGTGCCTTTGTTGTTTATGTAGTGATCTGTGGTCTGAAGAGCAGACAGTGAAATTTGTACTTTATGCAATTACATTTATTTACTGTGGTGACTGAATTTGAATCATTTTGTTGGGGACTGGTATTATGTAACTAAATCATTGTAATTGAAACTTGTGCATAAAAGAACCAGACAAAGCAAGGACTGTTTTGTGAATTTATTTACCAAATATTTTGGAGCAAATTTATAGCACTGCACTTCATCCACCTTGTGGCTGGGAGTTGCATCTAATTCTGGCCAGTAAATTGTGAGAAGTTATACGTATCACTTCCATGCCAAAGTATTTGACTGCCAGTCAGTAAGGCACAGCACCTGAGGATATCTGAGAAGGTGGCTGCCCTGTGAGCCTGGGTCTCTGAGCAACTAAGATAAGCAGAAGCCCCTTCTAAGATGTCACAGACATGTAGTATAAGCATGAAGGAAACCATTGCTTTAAGCTAGACCTTAAAGTTGTTTGTTTCTGCAGCATAACAGCCCATTCTGATTGGTACAATATATAATTAGGAGAGAATAGAGGAAAAGGAGGATGGGCAACTGGGCAGAATTTAGAATCCAGAATTGAGAATTAATAGTCAAAGGGCTCCAAAGTGGTTGGGGAAGGGGTAGAGAATGACTCAGGAGCATGTACTGAAAACAAACAAGAAATTTTTATATGGTAAAAAAAAAAAAACCAGCAAAATATATAAAATAGATGTGTAGTTTAAGAAATTATTAAAAGGTAAATACTCTTATAAGCTCCACCCAAATCAAGAAACAGAACTCAGTTGGCCGCCTCAGAAGCTCCTGCCTGTGTTTGGTCCCACCACAGACCGCACCCTGCCTTCCCTCAGTTACCACTTACCTGTCCTTTATCATAATGCCCTCCTCCCTTTCTTTAGAGCATTGTCACCCATACATGTATCCCTGAACACCATGGCTTAGTTTTACTTTAAATATTTTTAAGTCTCTTTTAATGCACAGATTTCCTGCCCATTCCTTTCTCCTTGAGAATTTGTTTGCTGAAAAATTTCTTTATTATTTATGTGGCAGATAGTTTCACCAACAAGGAGGAATTTACCCCCGACTGAGGTACACTGCCTCACCCAGAGGATGCATCCAGATTCACCTTCATTCCATCTGGGAGGCGAGAGGGGGTGGGGGACCTTAGGAACTGTGTAGGAAAAGAATTTGTGAAAATTCTTCTCAAAACATTTATAGTGAAGGTGGTTCTAAAAGAACTTCCTATAATGAAAACCAGTCTCATCGTGTACCCTGTGGACAATCTCCCATTAGGGTTCACCTGTTTCCAGAGAAAAATATGATGGGCTCGAATGCCCAAACCTCAAATTGATGTAAAGTGTATATGAGTTTTTATATTATGTCATGTTGATTTTATTATATTTATATATATCTGCTATAGTACCATAGCCTTTAAATATTAAAATAATAAATTTGGATAGTTTCCAAATAAAGTAAAAAATTTGAACGTGAAAGAAAAAGGGGGGCATTTGTAGTTTCCCACAGCATGGATTTTGTGCTTGCATCCCCTTTGTGTCATCCATGGGTTCCTCTGATCCTGTAATTCCTCTAAATTGCTGGTCGCATCTATAGGTTGGTCAAGTTTGGGTTTGATTATTTTTGGCAAGATGACTTCACAGGTGGTGGTGACTTTGTTTACCAAAAGGTATGTAATCATCTACAAAATACTTTTTTTGTATTAAGAACAGCCACTGATGTTCAAATCCAAGATTTAGGCCAAGATCTATTATTGATCTGTGGCTTAAGAATGGTGAAATCCCAGTTTAGAACTTCCCTTCTTCTACTATTTGGTTACTTGTATTATAGTTCAAACTGGAGAGTAAGAGTAAATGCTTGATTTTTGTTTCCCAGAGCTCAAAGCTCTGTCACATCCAGGTAAGTTACTAAAGTCTGAAACTGGCAAAACTGTTGTAACAGCCTCCATTGGCCCAGTCTTCTCTCACTATGTCTTTGACCTCTTAAGTGTTCACCCTCCTAAGTGTACATCCTCTGTTTTTCTCCCCATCTCACAGGGTCCACCTACAAAAGGCAGAAGTTCTCATTTCCTTCACCCTTAGAAGATAAATTGCAGGCACCACCCATTATAGAGGTACATGGATTTTAAGCCACCTCGCTCAAGTATTCTGTCACAATGCTTACTGAGTTGAAAACAGGTAGCTCGAAGCCCAAACCCAAATCCAATGGCTTTCCATTGAACCTTCATGTTTGTTTTAAGCTGAATGAGACTACATTTGGGGGGGACATTTTCTCTCTGGTTAGATAAGAGCTCACCATCCTCTTTTGTATTATACCTGTTCTGTTTTCTGACTCCCAAAGGTACTTGTGTTTGCCGTATCTGTCTTACAGCAACCTTGTAGACAGGAGTTAGTAGCCCATTTTACAGGTGAATAAATGAGAACTGAAAGATGAGTGAGATGCACCCGAGTGAGACTTCAATGCAATTGGGAAGGACAGGGAGCACTCTGGGAAGCGCACCATTCTGAGGAGAACGGGTGATGGAATGGGACCGTCTCTAGACCTGCACAAACTAAAACCCACATTATTTTTTCTTCTCTTTTACAGAGACAGCCCAAGGAAGCATGATAAAATGAGGCCTAAGATAATATTTGGGGGGAAAGTTTATTTTTTTATGGTCTGTTTGCATTAGACCATCGGGCAAAGAGAGGCGGTTAAAGACTTGTCCCAAATGGCTGGGCTGGAGAAGCACAAATCCAATGTCAATAGTTCGAAATATAAGTATTTGGTTTCATTAAACTTCTTTTTAGAAAACATTTCTTTCCTTTTCCTGAGGCAATCTGAGGGAAGGAGATACAGAGCCGGAAAGAGACAGGATGGAGGAAGGAATAAACCAGAGCCAGCAGCAGGGCCGGTCCATAGGGCCTTGCTCCCTCCTCCGAGTGCTTTTAGCCCAGAATGTTTGTCAGACCTGACTGGGAGCAGTTGCCTGGAGTCACCTGCTGGGTGTAAGGACTGTTGCTAACTGAGGGCAGGGAAGCCAGAATTTCAGCATTTGTCCAACAGCAAACATTAATATATATATATATAAACATTAATATATAAATATATATATATTTGTTTCGCTCATATATATATGAGCGAAAACGAACAAATGGTCAAATCAAGGCCAGCTCTAAGAAAAATGACTTGAATTCTGTGTTCTCCTGTGGCCCGTTTCATCAACAGCTGCCTCTTTTTCTTCCCCCACCATCGTGGCCCTTGACTTCCCTAAGACAGCGGCCACATCTGTAGAAGCAGAAGAAGGCAAATTAAGAATGTAAGTTCTAGTCAGATAGCTGGAGTTTTCAGGTTAAAATTCTAGCTCTGGTGCTTATTAACTGGGTCACTTGGGATAAGTTCTTTGCACCTCAGTTTCCTCATCTGTAAAGTGAAGAAATGATAATGCCTCAGGCCTACTGCAAAGAATAATTGGGAAACATGTTTAGCACAGTGCCCAGCATGTAGTAAGCATTCAATAACATTTGTTGTGCTATTCTCTTAGTTTTAGAGCTCCCTCTTTCTCTTTGTCCTTCCTTTACATGCTACTCCCCAGGAACCCCACTAGATTTGACAAAATAGAGGAGTGAAAACACGTGTTTGCTTGCAGGGTATTTTACATGCTACCTACCAAGACCCTCTCTCCCAGTTGGCGTCCACACAGCTCCATGGAAACCACCCCCTTACCTTTGTCAACACACCCTAGTTCATGTGGCACCGTCCGCCTGGATTACCATCTTCATTCACCTCCATCCACCCAAATCTAGTTCAAGACCCATATTGTAACAGAATATTTTGTTTCAATAAACCCAACCAATATAGAAAGAACGGAAATGCATTGACTACACAGTTGAAAAGTCCAAGAGAGAGGTCTGTCTTCAGGCATGGCTTGATTTAGTCTTGCATAAAGTCACTAGGACCTTCTATTATCTATGAATTTGACTATTTTAGATATCTAAAATATCTATAAAAGAGAAATCATGCCGTATTTGTCCTGTGAATGACATATTTCACTTAGCATAATGTCCTCAAGATTCATCTAAGATTCATCTGTATGTTGCAGAATTTCCTTCTTTTTTAAGTCAAATAAGATTCCATTATATGTGTATACCACATTCTCTTTATTCATTCATTGATTAAAGCACATGTCTTGACTATTGAGAATATTACTGTAATAAACATGGGAATGTTAATAGCAATTCAAACTCCTGATTTCAATTCTTTTGGATAAATACCCAGAAGCATTTTGGATAAATACCCAGAAGTATGGCAGTTCTATTTTTAATTTTTTGAGAAACCTTCATACTTTTGTCCATAGCAGTTGTACCATTTTACTTCTTACCAATAGAGTACAAGAGTTCCAATTTCTTTATATCCCCACCAATATGTTTATTTATTTATTTATTTTGATGATAACCATAGGCGTGGCTTGATTCAGTTTTGCATAAAGTCACTAGGACCTTGTCAGGTGTGAGGTGATATCTCATTGTGGTTTTCATTTTCTTTTCTCTGATGATTTAGTGATGTTCAGCATCTTTTCATGTACCTGTTGGCCATCTGTATGTCTTCTTCACAGAAATGTCTATTTAAGTCCTTTGCCCATTTTTAAAATTGGATTATTAGGAGCATTTTTTTGTTTGTTTTTAAGTTGTAGGAGTTCCTTATATTTTTTGGACACTGAATCCTTATCAAATATATGGTTTGCAAATATTTTCTCTTATTTCATAAGTTGCCATTTCACTCTGTTGATTGTTTCATTTGCTGGCAGAAACTTTTTAGTTAGATGAATTTTCACTTCTCTATTTTTGTTTTTAATGCCTGTGCTTTTGGTCCACTTGAGTTGATTTTTGTGTATGCTGCAAGATGGTCCAATTGAATTTCTTTGCATGTACCTACCTAGTTTTCCCAACACCATTTGTTGAAAAGACTGTTTTTTCCCTATTGTATATTCTTGGCACTTTTGTCAAAGATCAGTCAACTGTATATGCATGGGTTTATTTCTGGGCTATCTTTTCTGTTCCATTGGTCTACACATCTCTCTTTAGACCAAAATCATACTGTTTTGATTACTGTAGCTCTGTAATGTATTTTGAAACCAGGAATTGATTGCATCTTGATCCAAGCATCACTAGAGTTCCAGTCTGCCTGCCTGAGCCTGTGGGCTGGGGGCCCAGAGGCAAGACCAGCTGAGCCTTGCACAGAAGAAAGGGGTATAATCCTTAATAAAATAAATAAACAAAAAACGTATCTGGCCTTTCATTCCTCAGGGAATAGAAATTAAGGCAGGGCAGGTCCTTAACAGGTGAATGAAAGAAATTCACAAAATAAGATAAATACCAAAAGGGTGTTAAACCAGTTTGAACACTTCATCCAAAGCCTTTGCCATTATCTGCAATGTTTACCTGTTTAACTGTCCCAGGTCCAAGACTCCTTTCTGGGACCTGGCCAGAGGTTTGATCTCAATGCAATGTAACCTGAGCTCTGGGCAAGGCCCTTGACAAACCCTGCCCACACCAGTTCTCAGGTCAAAGAGCCTCCAGGGACACTAACCAGCCCTCTCTTAAGGGAGAGGAGAGCTGGGGAGGCATAGAACTGAAAAGTCTCTCTAGTTCTCCTCAATCCCCTTTATCCGGTGGAGGGGGTTCCCCAGGTGCCAGACCCAAGGCAGAAACTGGTGATCAGCTTAACATGGTCCTCAGCCCCACAAGAAATCTCTAGCAGGTAAGTGCCACCCTCCACCCCCACAAAGAAGAAAACAATGTGGAATAATTGAAAGGATACTGTCAGGAAACCTCAGATCTGATCTTTGTTTCATTTTTTTTTTTTTAATTGCTTGACCCCAGGCAACCTCTAAGGTCTGAGTGTACCCACCTTAAGAGGGGGTAGGATTAGACGAGATCTCTTCTTGCTCTAAGTGAGGTGATGATCAATTCTGAGGGCATGCTATCACCTGCTCTAACTACACACTGATGGGGCCACATCTCTAGGACATCTGGTTTCTCTGTGGACAACTGAGGCCAAGTCTCTACTCCAGCTTGTGCTATGGAACAAGGCAGTGACACCCCACTGTTAAGTCACTGCTCTGAAACCATACTGCAGCTGAATCCCAGCTCTGCACCCTTTCCATGCCTCAGTCTCCCTGTCTGTAAAATAGAGATAATTCCTATCTTATAGTGTTGTTCTGAGGATTCAATGAGACAATTCAGACAAAACCTCTGAGAACAGTGCCTGGCACTTGGTAAGCACAGTATAAGAATTGGCTTTTATTATCATGAGCATTCAAGAGCCCACAAAGCTCTCAAAACCACCATCTGAGCTAACAAAAAGTTCAAGTGCAGTTTCAAAGGACTTTGTCTGAGGGAAAGTTGAGACTTGGGGCTAGAGGGAGATGGCCTTGGATGTTCTCTCACTCTGGAAGTTGAGAATTGGCCTGCCCTCTCCCAGGCTCCAGCTCCGTGGGTCCATTGGGAACTACTGACACTGACCGGCCGTACCCCACATTGCACAGTGCGGCCTGGTAGGTGGATGTGGCCCCCTTTCCCAGCAGCCTCGTGCCAGCTGGTTTGATTACTGTGGGGTGCATTTCAGGCCTTCTCACTATTATCAGCTTCTCACTTTCTGCTGCTGGATCAGGGGCAGGATCCTTCCCTTCCTCCCTCTATCCCATCACTGGGTGTTTGTTTGCGCAGTAGCCTGGACTGCCAAGGTGAACCATCTCCTCCTGTCCTGGTGAAGCATTCCCCTCACACGCCTGCTCATGTCTGCCCAGATACCATCCGTCTCAAGTGGGACGTGAGGAAGGGGTAAGTTGTAACTGTCTGGTCCATGCCACCAGCATTTTGAGGTGTCTAAAGAAACAGCTTTCCTGTGTTGATGACTAGCACACTGGGAAAGATAAAGGAGAAGAAAATGATAGAGAAGGAAAAAGCAAAGATTTACACTTGGGTTATAAACACTAGGTTTACAAAATTTGCCATTTCTCCCTCGACTCCATGGAGTGCCCCCTCCTGCTGTGCCCTGCCCCCTCTCCTCCCTAAAGCTGTCCTGTGACATGAACTTTCTTCTTGGTCGTTTCTTCGCAAATGAACATGGCAAGAACTGTGAGTGCTCCTCGACCATACCCAAGTCAGGAAAACTTCTTTATGTTAGATTAATTCCTTGAAGGGGGTGGCGCAGGATTTCATCTTTGAATAAACAAACAAAAACTTCTTTCATCAAAGAGCTCCAGAGAGAAGCCTTTCCAGGGGGAAGGGACAGTTTGGCAGCGGGTCCCTTTCCCTCTGCAGAGTTCTGTCCTCACCGGCACTGCTCTTTTGTTCTCATTGCCACCAAGTCACCTTGTCCACCTGGTTCTCCTGCCCAGGTGTGGATCACACCCACTTTCTTCCCTTTTGCAGAGCTCAGACAGGCTGGAATCCTCTAAAAATAACCTCACAGAACACCAATGACATGAACAAAGAGAACACAAACAGCTGAACAACAGATGTGCCTACTGAGCTCAGGTACTTAATCCGAAAACAACCAAAGTCTCACCATCCCTACATTGCCCAGCTCTGGGTTCCTCCTTGCCCACACCCTGCCTAGCCGGAAAGACTCTCTCAAGGAAAGCATTTTGATAAACGTTCCAGCGAGGCAGAAGTGGTAAGAGAAAGGGCAGTCGTGTTCAGATTGCAGCAAACTGCTGGCCCTGTGTCTAAGCTAAGGTCAAAGGGCAGGTTGGTCCCTAAGTCCCCTAAATTGAAGTGGAATCCTGCTAAGTGAAGTAGCCCCCCACTTGGAGAAGGGAAGTATCCACAAAGGGAGACTTAGAGAGGGGAAGGGAGCTGTGAGGCCAGGCTCGGAGGCAAGGCCAACATCTAGAGATTGGAAGCAGGTGATGGCTCTAGCTTTGCTTTTGTCTCTCTGGTCATGTTCCCACCTTTTCTGTGCCTCGATTTCCCTATTGGTAAAAGGGAGAAGTTTGAGTAGGCGACCTCCAAAGGCTCTTTCATCTCTAGCACTTAGCAGCTGTGCAGTTCTCCATCTCCAACCACCTCTTCCCAGAGGTGAGAGAACTCCAATCCACCTGCACAGGTCTCGTATGTGGTGGCCCAGAAAGGCATCAACTCCCAATGCAATGGTCACAGTTAACCAGCCTGAATGTTGACCAGGTGCCAGAAACTACTGTAGCTGCTTCACAAATGTAGATTCATTTCCTTTTCACAGAAACCCTGAGCAGGAAGGCCTAGTATCCCCACTTCACAGATGAAGAAACTGAAGCTCAAAGTGGTTAAGAACATCCCAGGGCTGTAAGTAGAAGTAAGGGCTTCAAGCGGTGTGGTTCCACAGTCGTGCTCTGATCCTCCAGACTAAACTACTTCATCATGGTGGGTGACTGTAATATTGATAATAGGCACAAGCCAGAAGGTGGAAACCACCCAAATGTCCACTAATGAATAAATGGATAAACAAATGTGGTATATCCATTCAATGGAATATTAGTCAGCCTTAAAGAGGAATGAAATTCTCATACATCCTCCAACAATGGGTAAACCTTAAAAACACTCTGCTAAGCGAAGTAAGCCAAACACAAAAAGACAAATATTGTATGATTACATTTACATGAAATAGGCAAATTCATAGAGACAGAGACTAGATTAAAGGTATCAGAGGCTGAGGGGAGGGGAGAATGGGGGTCATTGTTTATTGAGTGCAGAGTTTTTATTTGAAATGAAGAAAAAGTTCTAGAAATGACTAGTGGAGATGGTTGTACAATGTTATAAATGTACTTAATGCTACTGAATTATGCACTTAAAAATTACCACTTAAAGATGGTAAATTTTGTGTTATGTTCAAAATAAATTTAAAAGTATTTATAATAGAATAGATATCTCTTTTTGAGCACCTGTTGTGCCTCTATAGTACTAGGTGATTTATGCTTCACCTTGTCTAATGTTAACAACACCCTGTGAGGTAGGCCATGGTATTATTTCAAAGACAACCAAGACTCAGAGAACAGGTTCTCCAAGGACCCGCAAGTAGTATGTGGCAGAACCAACATGTAAACCTAGGTGATGCTGAGAGCAAACTCAGAGAAGATGGCAGAGAGAAATCTGAGAAGGCTAGGAACAAGCTGAGACAAACCAGGTGTGGGGCCGCTCACACCCCTGCGTGTGCTTGCCAGGTTCCACAGCTGCCACCTTTGTCTTTTCCCACATCTCTCCCTGCATTTGTTATGTTTCCCACCATTTATAGACAACCAACACCTCCCTGTCTTACCCCTCCACTGACATCAGCACTTCTGCCTAGGATACCTCTTCATCCACCCCCAGCACAGCAGGACAGCCTATGGGGATCTGGGGCAGGAGGAGGGCTCACAGTCCATCAGGGTTCACTCTGTGCTGAGGGAGAGAGAGGCCCAGATCTCTATAAAGGTGGCCCCTAAGCAAGCAGCTCCCACGCACACCCACTGAAGGTCCTACCAGGGCCAAGGGCAGCTGGCTGCTGATTATCCACAGAATTCTCAGGGAGGCTGGGCACATGACTCCATGGGGTAACAGGCCTTGCATGTCACTAGTTTATCCCAGCCTCAGTTGACCTCCTCTGTGAGTACGGGCAGAGCTGTGAGGTTCCTTTGTCTTTTGAAAAATGAACTTCCCATTGTCCCTGAAGCACATGGCATTTTGCATTCAGGTCACCCAGGAAAGCCAAGCACATATGTATACAGGCTGTCTTACTTTTGTCTAGTTGTAGCCCCTGAGGCATTAGCCTAGCCCTGAAGGTCGCAGGAGGCGCAAAGCATCCTCAGAGAATCCTCACCTGGGAGGACGCAGGCAAAGTTGCCAGATGCCAGAGGTCATGACTGTCGGGGTTACCAGGTTTTGTGTGTGCCTCTTGATCTGTTTTTTCTACTCCATATTCCCCCAGACATTTCCCTGGCTTTCTATTCTCCAGGCCCTGCATCCAGCCAGTGACAGTAAATCCCCAGAAGATGTTCACTGATGAGCTGTGACTCCTCTCAGCAGACAGTCAATGCTGACCTAAGAAGTAAAGTCTGTGGGGATACTGGACCTCAGGCATAGTGTGGGGAAAAGATTTTAAAACATAAAGTCTTTCCAAACATCCCTTTAATTATGTCCAGGAACAGTGACCTCTACCAGCTGGCAGATTCAAAACACAGGACTCCTGATCTCAGGAGAGTCTCTGTAGCATAACAGAGTAGACGCTCATGTCAATCTTCCAGGTTTTGACTCCTGACTCTGCCGCTAATTAGCTGTGATCTTGAGCCTGTTGTGGCTGAATTTTCCTCTCTATAAACTAAAGAAAATTATAATACCTACCTTAGGATATTAAAGAGAATGAAATGGGATGAAGCACATAAAACGTTCAGGACACTGCTTTGCACAGAGGTCCTCGTCAATCAATATTAGTTATTATCATTATGCCGATAGATATAGGTGGTCAATAGGCACACCTTTTTCCACGGAACCAGACTCGGTCTCAGACTCCTCAATGCAGCATAGCAAGTAGCCACTACCAATAAGCCAGCAATAGCACCTAAGACAAAGTCCACCTGTAACCACTGTCCTGTTTTTTTCATAATTTAGAATTTAGTCCATCTGTCTGAGCTTGGAACCCTCTACATCTCTACCCCTGTCTCCTATTATGCCAAGGCAAGGACCACCTCCTCCCAACATACACATGCACTTTAACACAAAATTGATCTCTGATTTCCCTATCCATAATTTTAAACAGTTTTATTGAAATATAATTCACATACTATACAATTCATCCAAAGAATACAATTCAATAGCTTTTAGTATATTCGAGTACATGCCACAATCAATTTAGCCTATTTTCATTACTTTTCCAAAAAAAAAATCTCTATACCTCCTATTCATTACCTCCCTACTTCCCAGCTCTAGGCAGCCACTGATCTACTTTCTGTAGATTTGCCAATTCTGGACATTTAATATAAATGGAATCATACAATATGTCATTCTTTGTGACTAGCTTCTTTCACTTAGCATGTTTTCAAAGTCCATCCACATTGTAGCATGTATCAGTACTTCATTTATTTTTATTGTTGAATAATATTCCATTGTATGAATATAGCACCTTTTATTTATTGATGGGTTTTTTCTATTTTTAACTATTATGAATAATGGTCCTATAAACGTTTACGTGGAAGTTTTTGTGTGGATGTGTTTCATTTTTCAGAATTGTTGGGTCATATGGTAACTCTACGTTTAACCATTTGAGAAACTGCCAGAATGTTTTCCAAACCAGCTGTACCATTTCAAACTTCTACCAGCAGTGCATGAGGCTTTAATATCTCCACATCCTTGCCAACACTTGTTATTATCTGTGTTTTTGATTAAAGCTTTCCTACAGGGTGTGAAATGGCATCTCGTTGTGGTTTTGATTTGCATTTACTGATGGCTAATGATGTTGAGCATCTTTTCATATGCTTATTCGTTAGTTTTATATCTTTACTAAAAAAAATCTATTCTGATCTTTTGCTCATTTTTAAATTGAGTTATTTCTACCTTTATTATTGAGTTGTAAGAGTTCTTTATGTATTCTAGATACAAGTTCCTTTTCAGATACATGATTGGCAAATATTTTCTCCTATTCTGTGAGTTGTCACTTTCTTGATGGTATGTCTTAAGGCACAAATGTTTTTCATTTTGATGCCATTTTGAGTAAATTTTGTATGTGATAAGAGATAGCAGGTTAAACATAATTTTTATACATGTAAACAAGAATGAAAAAAACTATACTTTTTCCGATTTAATTGTCTTGGCACCCTTGTCAAAAATCAATTGATCATAAGGTTAAGAGTTTACTTCTGGATTCTCAATTCTGTTCCATTGATCTATATGTCCATCCATATGCCTGTACCATATTGTCTTGATTACTGTTGCTTTGTAGTGAGTTTTGAAATCTGGCAAAAGTCTTCCACTTTGTTCTTCATTTTTGAGATTATTTTGGCTAATCTGGGTCCCTTGCATTTTCACATGAATGTTAGAATTCACTTGTCAACTTCTACAATGAAATCAATTGGGATTCTGACAGGGATTATGTTGAATCTGAAGATCAGTTTGGAGGGTTTTGCCACCTTAATACAATGTCTTCCAGTCTGTGATCATGGACTGTCTTTCTATTTATTTAGATCTTTAATTTCTTTCAACAACATTTTGTAGTTTTCAGAGTATAAATTGTTTACTTCTTTTGTCAAATTTATTCCTAAAGTATTTATATTTTTGATGCTATTATAAGTGGAATTGTTTTTCTAATTTCATTTTCTGTTTGCTCACTGTTGGTGTATTGAAATATGACTGATTTGTGTATATTGATCATGTATCCTGCAACTTTGCTGAACTCATTTATTAGAGCTAATAGTTTATTTGTGGAGTATTTATGGTGTTCAATATATGTTATACCATCTATGAATGAAGATAATTTTACTTCTTCCTTTTCAGCTTTGATGCCTTTTATTTTCTTGCCTAATTTCCCTGACTAGAACCTCCAGTTCAATGTATAAAAGCGATGAGTAGATTTCCTTGTCTTGTTCCAAATCTTAGGGGGGGTTGCATCACCATTAAATACAATGTTAGCTGTGGGAGTTTGTAGATGCTCTTTGTCAGAATGAGGACGTTCTCTTCTATTCCTGGTTTCTAGAGCGTTTTTAATCAAAAAGAGTGTTGAATTTTGTCAAATGCTTTTTTCTCTATCTACTGAGATGATCATGGAGTTTTTGTCCTTCATTCTGTTGATTTTTATTCCTAATTAAAGGAAAAGAATTGTTAATAATAGAGGGACAAAAGTCAGTATCTTATAAAAACAACAACAACAACAAAAGAAACATACTAAAAGCAATTTTGTTATAGTCAGAAAAAAAAGACAAGGATTCCCATTATTACTATTTAAAAATCTCTGTAGATACTAGCCAGTAACATTAAACAACGGTAGAATTAGGAAAGAAGTTAGAGTTCCAAAGTTTGAAAAGAGGCAAAATTATGATTTGTAGATAACATAATTGTATATCTTGAAAACCTAATGTGCTGAAAAACTGTTGCAAACAAGAAAATGTGCTAATGAAGCCAGTTACAAAATTAATATGTAGCAAACAATAACCTTTACACGTATAAATATTAGCTAGTTAGAAAATAAAGTGGAAGAAAAGATCCTATTTTCAATAGCAATTAAAGTATAAAAAAGTTGAAAATAACTCCTAAAATGTGCCAGAAATGTATGAAGAAAACTTTAACATACAAAAGATATTTGAAAAAATGGATAAGTATACCAAATTCTTAGATTGAAAGATTTGCCACTGTAAAAATGTCAATTCTCTACTTAACTAGTTTACAAATCTAACACTATCTCAATAAAGAAACAAGAAAATGTGCTAATGAAGCCAGAAAAGCTCATTCTAAAAGCAAAGAATTATGTATAGCCATGAAAATTAGAGAAATCAAGTATAGCCATTAATAAGCAAGCTTTGGAGTGAGAATCAAAGAAACCAGGGCTTTCGATTCCAACACATCATTTCTGTTGAGGCTTCAGTTTTCTCATCAGCAAAGTGAGGCACCCAGGCTAAAGGGCATCTAAACATTTTAGCTCTAAAATTTTCTGTTGATTATAATAAGACTAGTAATTCAAATACTCCAGGCTTGGTTGGAGCTGTGTCTACTTTAAATAAGTCCAGGGCAGCTCAGCTTGGCAAGGCAGCCAAAAGAGTGTTTGGCTAAGTGTGTGAGCATCTGGGGTTCTATCTGGGCCCTTTGTCAAAGAGTGTTCCTACTCCTATGCTTACCCCACTTTGCCTTTGGTATTGCTCCATGGGGTTTAGTTAGTTGACTTGACCTGGCTCTCTCCATGACCTGCTAGTAGGCAGTGTACCTGGGTCTGGGTGCAGCCTCACTCAGATCCTTTCTTAGGAGCCAGTCTGAATAGGAGAAGGGAGAAGATTGGCTCCTATGAAAGAGAACCCACAGACAGAGGGTGAACTACCAGGGGCAAAGAAAAGAGAAAATGGAGACACAGAAAACAAACACTAGACATCTTACTCACACAGAGTCCATTGAGCCTGATAGAAGCAGACACTCAAACAGAGAACCCAGAGGAAAGCACAGGACCCAGATGTAGGTAGAATTAAATGAATCGATATCTTCATCTATGAAACAAGTGCATTATAGACTAACCTCAGTATTTGTCACCTTTAGCAGAACATAATAATCTGTACAATAAGAAAAATAAAACTTCTTTCCTCTACCCAGTCAGGAAAGACTTTCTGGGAAAGGAAAAATTTGTAAGATTCCTTGAAGGGAAGAAGATGCTTGGCAAAGATAGTTAGGATGTGCTTTCTTCAAAATCCAGAGAAAGCACAGGAGAGAGAGAGAGAGATAGGGGTTAGGTTGTGGGGCGGAGAAGTAATAATGGCCAGAGAGAAATGAGGAAGCTAACTTTCTCTTGAAGAGAGAGCAGGACAGTGGAACTGGGGAAGAAAAACACTAGCCCAGGATGGCCAGGCCCCATTGATAGGTTCTGTGGATGGGCTGACATAAAATAGGTTAAAAAAAAAATCTTCCTACAGCGGGTTGGACGATTCTCCAGTATCAGTCCCCTGCATGGGAGATTTAAAGGTAACAATCTGGGGACTGGTATAATTCCCTATATATTGGCACAGAATTCTTCATCTACCTTCAGAAATGTAAATCATGCTGTATTATTGCCAGTGGTCAAATAATAGCTTGATTTTGGGTTATTTCAAATAACTTATTAAACTCTTACCTTGAGTCCAGCTTCATGCTAAAAACTGTGGTGAACAGAAGGGAAGTTAGAGTAGGGTCCTTGTTGTTAAGGAATTTACAGCTGTAAAAACAAAAATTCCATATTGGAAAAACGTATGACTCCTATAATACACCCAAGTCCAGAATTATATATAAAAATGGATGGAACAATGAGTGAGGTAGGAGTTCGGAGAGGACAGAGAGAGGCTTGTGGCCAGGGCGAACTTTATGGAGAAGGTAGAAGTCGACAGCAACACGCACCTGTGAGAATAAGGTCCCTTTCCTTCCTCCCTCCTCCAGGCTATGAGAGAACCAAGATCAAGGCCTGGAAGTGGAAGAAGCAGCTTCTCTCCTGGTAACTTAAGAGGTGAGGCTCTAAGTGAGAACTTTCTCTTATCCTATCTTTTCAGTGCTAGTTGCTCTAAAAGGGAACAGATTTTCTTCTTACAACAGCCAAAAATCCAAAATAAATAAAAAAATGAATGGCAAGGATGGAGCTGGAAATGAAGTTAAAATCTCTAGGCTTAGTGAAGACACCATGAAATGGTTTTCTTCTCACAGTGCCTGCTCAGTTTAGAGGGATGGCGGACTAGACTGCTCTAATGGGTCTGGGGACATATTCTTCTCCCTGACAGCTCCACCCACCCCTCTTCCCACCCCATTTCCTCCAAAAGCCTTTTGCAGATGGTGCCTCTCAGTTCCCAGAACCAGTCTGGAGCAGTGATTAAAAGATCAAAATTCCAGAAACCATTTTTACTTCTTGTGCACCTTGGCAAATGCTTAAACTACACTAAGACATGGTGAATCATTTAAGAGTGACAATCAAGATGCTACAGAAAATTAAGGATTCTACAAGGCATAGGGACAGTCCCACAAACGTAGTTGTTTGGGAAAGGTAGGATTCTGTGAATACTCTTTTGGGGAGTACTTTATCCCCACAGGTGCTCAGACCTTCCTCTTGACTAATTGGTCCCTTCTTTCTTTTCTCTGTTTGCAGGGATAAATGTCATTTTCATTACTACGAGTTTTCTGCATATTCATAATTAGTTTAAACGGTAGGCAAAATCCATAACTTGAATGAGCTAAATCTGAAGCTCAAAGAGTATATGTATATGTGTATGTTTATATATGTATAGATATATCTATATATACTTTTTATTTAAAAAACTATATTAATGAGATATATTAAAATAACAATATTTCAATTATCTTAACCTTTTTAGAGTATGTCAGAGTAAGACATACTTTTAGAGTAAGATATTTTTCTAATTTTAGAGTAAGACACTTTTATGTGAAAAAGTGCAGGATATAATTAATAGTCACTTCCATAAATCATAGTTGGGCTTGTTTAACATACTTTCTAAAAATTGAGGAACTGAATGAGTGCAATGACCAAGAATAAAATTTTCCAGTTAGTTAATTCTCTATTCTTTGCATTCAGCTAAGTTGATGGAAGGCCTAACTGAATCGTCAGCTGATAGATCATTAAAAATACTTCTTGATGACAGATCCCCATGTGATTTTGGAATACATCTGGGGAGGAGTTCAAAGAATTGAGTATTATTGCTATTACAAAACTCTTTCTATTCCCATCAAACTTCTGTGAATAAATTTTCTCAGCATGTATATTTACGAGAAAGAAAAAAAATTGAAGCTAAACACTGTCTCAGTTAAGAGTAATACTCATCCACAGATAGAGGAGTGAACAAAAAAGAAAACCTTCCCATGTCATGAAGAGATGCATTTCTAATAACATTGTATTTTTATTAACTATTTACTAAAATTTGTATTATACTTATGATATTTTGCCAACTGTATAACAAAAATTATTTTAATGGATAATCTGGAAACTTTTTTAACAGAGCTTATAATTACAAGAGGTTTTTAGTTACTTTTAATATATGCACATCCTTTACTCCCATGAGTATGATAAGTATAAAAATATACTAGGATAAAATTCTATGGGAAAATTGGAATGAAAATACAGATTCAAGGCAAAATAGAAATAATATAAGATTTCTGATGGTAAGGAAGAGTTTGTTCATATGCTTTTTTAAACAGATGATATGAGTGATACATTTAAGAGTAGTGTTACAGTTTTATAACTATAAAATTTTCCACGCCAGAAATTATATCCTTTTGCAATTACTATTTAAATTTGTGATGAAAATATTTAGCTGTCAGTGTACTCATACTGCCTCTCTGCCTTGGCTTAGCCCTTCCCCTCATCTGGAGCATTCTTCCCCTCCTTGCCAGGACAGTATGGGCATAAAGGGCCTAGGAGAGGTGAACATGGTGGAGATTGGAGAGCCTAGGGTGCACCATCTGCATCAGAGCTTTCCAATGCTGTCCTGATCCCACCATTCTCCATAAGCCAAGCAGAAGCAGGTCTCATGCCTTCCTTTAGAGACTATGTCCTCTGAGCTGAGGACAGTAACAGGCAGTGCCCACACAGGGAAAGAGTACCCAGGACTTTCAGGCCACAAACCCGTATCCTCTGCACTAATAAGTGATGCCTGGCTTCCTGTGGGGAAGTAGGCTGAGGGATCTGCGCTGCATGCCGCCCACCCACCATGTACTGCACAGCCCACCATTCCTCCCAGTGAGTCCTGGTAAGTATTTTGAGAGAAAAAGAGAGAAGACTGAAACAGCCAGGCTGATGGAAGAGACAATCTCTACACGGAGGAAGAAAGGGGTCATTAGAATCACTGACCTTCCTGTCCTCAGTATAAGAAAGAGATTTTAAGCTCTTAGTTTTTCCTTTATGCTCATAATTCAAGAGGATGGATGTTCTAAAGGGTCCAGGTCCTGATACATTCACAATGTTCCTTTAGGACCAGCTACAACAGAAGAGAACCATCTGTACAACAGCAAGGCTATCATAAAAGAATCAAAGTCTTTGGGAAAGGCAACTCGGGAAGGCTTCCTGGAAAAAGTGAGATGATTAGATTTGTTTTTAAAAGAGATTTGAGTCTCATAGAGGCTACTAAGCAACAATTCCAATGTTTATTGCTCCCAGGAATGTTCTCTGTGGTGATGAGTTACAACACAATGCCAGAGATCAGTTGGAGACAGATGAGATGAAATTTGGCTGGGACAGATGAGAGGGGTGGAAGAGGAAGAGAGAAAAAAAAAATCCTATCTCAAATCCAATAACATTACTCTACTTCATTTCATTACCAGAGATGAACAGGGTTTATAAATGGTGATAGTATAAGCTAAAACATGATCCCCTGGGAAAGAGTATCAGCTGACTCAGTAATTATAGCTCTGCTCCCTGCTGCCTTCGATAGTGATCTATGTGAGTTCTGAGAACCAACAAGCAGGAGCGCCTTCCACTGAGACCGATGATTGGTTAGCTGTAAAGAGCATAACCCAGCACAGTTCTGAGCCTTGTTGGGTTGCTCTGGCCTGGGGCCTTGGCCAATAAACCCACAGGAGCTGTGCCCAGCTGCAGCTCAATAGACTGGCCAAGGCAGACAGACAGGGCCCTTGTTCAGTTCGTGGGTAAAGAGGGCATAGAGCGGTGGGCACCCATTGACTTTCCAACCCTACTTGGTCACTCCCTTCATGGCACTCTTGGCACCAGCATTATCAAGCTGCTTGCTCTTGCCCCATACCTGCCTGTGCTCTCCTACCCAAGTCACTTCCCTCCCTTTGTTTGCATATCTCTATGTCTACCTTCTATCATTCCTTCAAGCTCCACCTGTAAGGCCCTTCCTCCAGAAAGGTTTCTCTGATTCTCTATCAACACACCCAGCCCTTGAACTGAAGATCACTGTCATCTCTGTACTGTAGTACCTGAGCCCTTGACCTGCAATTCTCTCATGTTATGAATCCCTTTCTACCTTGCATTATGGCTACTTACAAGGTCTGATTTCCCCTCCCAGCCTGGGGCTAGAATTATCAACTCCTCTTCACTCAACTTCACCGGCATGAGCGGAGCACCTCCTAGGTATGAGCAGTGCGCAAGGTGCACTAAAGAGGAAGGAAGACGGCCCTGAAGCCAAGCATTTACATCCTAATAGGAGAGCAGAGGCCATGCACAGCCCAGAGCACCACCCTCCATGGCCAAGTCCACACTTGTTCTACACTCTAGCCCAGAATGTGGTGTAGTTCCAAGTGCTTGGAAAGGTGCTTTATCTTTAGCTGAATACAGGCCAGCCTGTGACTGGGTGAGGGTCCAGGGTGCAGAGGTTGTAAGGCAGTCCAGCAAATACTTCTTGGCACTTAGTCGCTGAGCACAGGCTCCTGGGAAATGGTGAACACGCCTTTGGTCATGATATTTTATCTATCTGGAAGCCCTGATGGGACTCTGAAGCCAAGGTTCCTATGGGCCCTGGCTGAGTACAGGGAGAGCATCTAGTTCACATCAAGCAGGTGGTTCCTAACTTTTTGGGAAGCTCTGAATGTGCTTCCCAGAAAGTTCTGAATGTGCTTCCCAGAAATGCACAGACATATGCATATACTGTTTGGCACACAGTTGCAGGAGATTCTTCTACTATTGGAAACCCATCCCTGGATCCTTGGATCAGTACCTTGACATAAACAATGGGTCCTTTAGTGCAGCTGCTGTGGAACAATGGGCAAAATATATATACCCTGAGGAAAGGGTGCTCTGAAAATATTTGTTGTATTAATGAATGACCTTGAATTTGACCAGGCCATGTTCTCGACTTGTATTCACTAATCTCTTGTGCTCTCTGATAGAGTTAGCATGAGGTTTTAGCCAGAGCCCATCCGGTGTTCAGGTAGAACAGGCGGCCTTCTGCATGGTGGCATTTGTGGGGTTCAGGGAATGCCTCGCTTCTCAAAAGCATCTTCCTCCAACAACATTCCTCCGGCTCCACCCGCCTGAAATTCTACCATTAATACTACAGCCCTTTGAAGCAAGAGGTCAGAGTGACTGGGCTTAGGGAACTCCTTCCCTTCTTCCAGGAGAAGCCCATGGGTTAAGGACAGATGTGTAGAGCTTTTCCTCTGAGGAAGGAGCTCAGCAAAGGAAAGTATTGTGCATCACACCACAGAAACTTCCTAGCTTGGGCTCTGCCTCCCTCAAGGTGACGTTCAGACTGTGAGGAACTGCAGAGACCATCAGAGCTATTTCAAAATTAAAACACTGCCTGTATGATCTGACAATCCAGAAACAGAAAAATATCCTGGAAAATCTTTTCCAAGCAGGAAAGGCCACCCAAAAAGGATGTGAATAGACATGTATTGGGGATCTATTATGTGCTGGGCAATTCCCACAGATTATTTCATTTAATTTTTACATTATTGGGAAAAGAAGGTACATCAGTTTCCTCATTTACAAGTGAGGAAACTGAGGCAAATGTACCCAAAGTTTCACAGCTAGTAAGTTGAAGAACCCAGCATCAAACTGAAAGCCCATAAGCACCCCTACTGTACAGTAAATTGAGATCAGGTCTGTGATCACTTCAGCTCAGATATAAGAAATAATTTGGGGAAACCAAGGTTGCCCTGAATGACATCAACTTCAAAATTTGGGGAATAAGCCAAAGCTCCACTATTTCCTATGGAACCAGTACTGGATTTGCTTTAGGATAATGAGAAGTAATCACTTTTCTTTTCTAACATGCATACCTTGTGAAATCTGAAAATGGGAAGATTTTCCCTGATGGCCAAGTCCGAATCTTCCAGAGGCTGGGAACATGCTATGACACATATCCCACAAGATGCCAAGGTCTTGGGCCCACCTGAGAAGGTTGACCCCTGTGATTTTAGATGAATGTGACCAGGGACTCATCTGTCATGTATGTCATGGTACAAGAAAATTACCAACCTGGGGAAAAATTCATTTCTAACCACATTCATCATTTCAATCATCATTTTTTCTTCTTTTGAAAGTATTTTATTTACTTTGCCTCTGGCTTTTCCTGTTGTTTCTGCAAAAAGCTGTACTCCCATAAATGTGATCATCATCATCATTACAAGCAACATCCAGGAATTCATCTGCAGTCTAAAAGTACCTTTCTACAAAAGGCAAATCATGGTCATGAGCCATAACCGAGGCTTCCTATGACAATTGGTGTTGGCGTAAAGGTACTTTCTTCTTTGATAAGGAACTTTTGGTGCGTTTATTAACTTTCATTCCTGAATTTTTCTTTCTCTATTTCTCATAGTCAAATTTATTTTAACTAGATGTTTTTGAATAAATCACTCTCCCACTGACCCCATTAGACAGGGAAATAGGGGTATCTACATTCAAAGAAATATTTTTTGTACATTAATATTTGCAAACTGATGATTTTTGAAGTCTTAGCTACAGAGGTTTCTTTGACAAAAAACATTTGGATAACATTAAAGCAAAAACCCTGAACTTTTTTCCATTTAATAGAGGGCTCTGCAGAAAATATTTTTGGCACCTCAAGTTGTCTTGCTGTTAATCAGCTATTATTATAGGGGTTTGCACCAGAACAATGTCCTAAAAGCTCTTTATCTTGTTACATAAGCAGAATGGCATTTCAGAATCTCGTTTTTTAAAAGGCATTAGTCACCAGTATAACAAAACACATGCTCTGTAACAATAAAATTTAATGTTCAAATAAAAAAAGCTTGTTTACATGCGTTTTTTTATTTGCCTCTTTATATAAAAGAAGCCATGTTTTCATGAGATATTTTCCTTAGGTCAGTGGACACTCCCTGCTATTTCTCTGTCTAATGGGAAGCCAGCCCATCTCATTGTCATCACTCCAGAGAGAAGGCAGAGATCCAAGAGGGGAGGAGCAGATTTGGTAGTTATGACTTTGTGATTTGAAACAAAACAGTAGCTCTGCCTCCCCCCTCTCTGACTCGGTTTAGTATAAGAACTATTTCTATAGTCGGGTCCTTGTTGGAATGAGCTTTATCGCTTCTCTGCCCTCAAACCCACCAGATGTAGACCCTACAGTAAGGGCCCTCCTCACTACACCAACAGTAAGAGTGAAGCAGATGCATGTTCAATAACAAGAATAATGACAGAAGGTAAAGTTTCTTTTTGTTGTCTAAAACTGCTTTTTAAATTCCCCAAGTCCAGAGGATCTATTCATTAACACAATTCCTTGTTAAATTTACTAACTTTTACTTCATCCAAAATAACTAAATCCTATGAGGTAAGGCAATAGTTCACTTTAAGCTACTTTAACTCTATTTGATAACTTTAGGCTAGAATTTCTCTTTCAATCTAATTTAAAATTCCTAAATGAAGTTTATGGACTAACAGTATCTGATTTTTACCAGTTACTGGGGTTGACATATTCTTATATGCATTCAAAATTCCCATAACATTTTAAACAAAACATTAACTCATTCATAGAATTGTCTTATATGCTTAGCAACCATGGGAAAGGGTATCAGAGTTAAGGATGGAGTTTCTTGTAGGTAATATTTTCCTCTGTGATTCCATAAACAAAAATAAGTGTTATATTAAGAAATATTTTATTCTACTAAGAGGTTAAATTTTTATTTAATAGCAGATTAATGATTTATTGGTCTAAATAATTAGACACACAAAGCCTTAATGAATAAAAATTTAAATTAAGCTTAACAGTTACAGAGAAGGAGCAGGAGAACAGAGAAACATATCCTGGCAACTACTTTTTTGTGCAAAATAAATACTGCTACTACTAATTCTTCTCTCCCCTCACCTGAAAGCCTTGAAAATTCCAGACAAGCTATCTCTCTGTCAGAATTCAGAAACAGAAGGAAAAAACAAAATGAAGCTGACACTGTTTTTTTGCCCATGACGTCATTTGCTGTCTTCCAAAGCCTGCAGGTTCGATTTTGATGTCAGGGTGCGTAACTCTGCAGTGACAGCCCCAAATGTATTTGAAGAGGGAAATAACCTTTCAGCTCTGCGGCAGTCACTTTCCCCATGAAGACAAATATAGCCCAAGCTGAAATCACTTAGTGTCAATCAAGGTAACCAGATCAACTCAGCGTTAATAATGAATTTGGTCAGGTGCCCCCACATAGCAAAAAGTGTGAGATAGCTGAGCACTTGTTCCATGTGACACCCACTTCTATGTCAGGCCACAGGTCTCCTAGCCCAGCTGGAAAGCAACAGGGCAACTTTGTCTGGCACCCACTCTAATTGCTAAACTGAGAGAATTATCAGAATTGCCAGAAAGAGCTTTCAGAACTTGTTTCCAGGCTTGGTGGCTGGTATGCAAAGCCATGCATGGGGTTGTCTTTAAGGATGAAACCAGGTTTTGTGATTTCTAAGTCTTATAGAATTTAGAGTCTCTCTTTAAGGAAAGAATGGAGATACAAATACAAAATTAGGAGCAGGGACTTCCTCGGAAAGGGTCCTTTTAAGCTGCAGTCTCTGAAGTGTGTCATTAATCATGATAAATCTACCTCCAGTTGTCATGAGAACTCAAAAAACATTAGCCTCCTGTCTGTGTCCTGGATTTTGGATTGACTAACTCCAAGAGGTTATATCCTCTCTACTCTTATGTAATTGTTTGTGCTTTTCCATTTTTCGTTATGTGAAGATGAACTAGATACAATGCTATCATGAGTTATCCCTTTACCAACCTGTCAGCCCACCTCATATATAGGATTGTGTTTCTGACAGGTACCAACCACCAGTTGGTATGCCCTGTTGTCCTCTGTGATACCAACTTTCAAGATTAAAGATTTGTTCCATATATCTTTAGTGTCCCCTAAATAATCAGTAATAAAATCTTTGAAGTAGACAACCATAGATTCAATCATTACAGACAAAATAGAGACAAAAATAATGGAACAGTAAAGTCAGTGGAGAACTTTCAGTCAGTTTTCAGTCAAACCAAAGCCTGCCTGTCCTATTTAAGTAATTATAAGTAAGCTAAAAGCATTATCGGCACAACTAATCCCTCAGATGCAATGTTGGATAAACATTTCAAAATATTGTTAAATTAACAGACTAAGAGAGATAAATTATATAATTATCTCAACAGAAGCAGAAAATTATTGTATAAAATTTAACAGTCACTTCCAAGAAACTCTTAGCAAATTAGAAATATAATTTTTTCTATTCTTGATAAAGATGTCAACCAGAAACCTAGAACAAGCATCATATCTATTGATAAAATAAATTATGATTTCTATTTATATTAGAAATAAGGATTCCCACAACTGTTTCACACTGATTTGGAAATCCTAGCCAATTAAATGACAAAGAAATGACATGAAAATTTGAAACGAAGAAACAAAACTGTCATTATTTGCAGACAACATAATTAATTGTGTATCTAGAAAATATAAGAGAATCTGAAGCAAATTTTAGACTTCACAGAGTTCTGTTAGGAGGCCAAGCATAATATTAACATATGAAAACAATAGCTTCCCTCATTCTACAAACTATTACAAAATGTTATGAAAAATGATCCTATTCACAAAAGCCACAAAATTGCAAAATATCTAAAAATAAACTAAAAATCTGCAAGATCTACATGAAGAAAAATGATAAAAATTTTACTAAAGAACATAAAAGAAAACCCAAATAATTGGAGAAAATGTTCATGTATCTGGTTGGAAAGACTTGGCATCGTAAACTTGCTCATTCCCCCACAAATTATTCTATAAATTCAGTGAAATCATAATCAAATTCCCAGTGGAATTTTTCAAAGAACTTACAGACTGATTCTAAAATTTTTCTAGAAGAGAAAATGTGAAAGAATATCCAAGGAAATTCTGAAAAAGAAGTTCTGAAAGAGAGTGAATGCTGTTCTAAATTGCTTAAATAGTCCTATAGAGGCTGAGTTTAAAGACAAGTAAGAAAGAACATTCATGCACATAGAAGGATACAGATTGCATGTCATTGCAATGACCTTGAGGATAAGAGACAGCCTCAAGCAAGAAAGCTTATGGAGCACAGCTTCTTGACTTTACCTTAATTCCTCTGTAAGAGACAGGATGATGGCTGGCCATGGTCAGCCTGCTGGGGGAAACTGCCAGGTGATGGGAAGTCCCGAACACTGGAGCCCAGCTACAACACGACACTCCAGAATGGTTTTACAAAAACACTTTGGGTAAGCCACATTATCCAGACCTATTATCAGGCTCAATTTCTTGCTTTATTTCTGTAATGCCATATGCTGCACTAACCACAGATCAAATGATAATAGCCAGGCATCAAACATGCTTAGTTGCCTTAAGACAATATGACAGGCCGTGTGTTATGCCTGGTCGTTATTGCCACTCATCCTAATGCCCATTCTCGGCTGCACTACTTCAGAAATGTGGAAGAGCATGTTCTCCTTTCTAGAACTACTTTTTATAAAATTTTAGGCAGGCATATCATTTATCTACCAGTAGAAGCTGAGCAGGACAAGCCTGGCTATTGCTTATCACAATATCAAAACATAATACAAAGTTATGAAAAATAAAAGTATGATGTTGGTACAAAATAGCTCAACAGGACAGAAGGGAATCTAGCAACTGAACCATGAATATATGGGAATGTATTATCTGATAAATGCAGCAATACAACTCAATAAGGAAAGGACAGAATGACTATTTAAAAAATAATGGAGTAATTTACTGACCATTTTGGAAAAACTAATCTCCTTCACTACTTTTCACTATTCAAAATTATAAGTTCCAGAAGGATAAAAGATCTAAACACATAATATGTTTATTATATAAACATATAATAAACCTTAGAAGAAAGTCTTAAAGAATGTGACGCAGAGAAAGCTTATGCAAAAACTATAGAGGAAAAAGTGATTAGATTTAATTTTGTCAAATTGCAAAATTGTCAACAGAAGTCACCATAAACATAATAAAAGATTACAAAAATATATTTGCTACATATGCAGTAAGGACCTGTTGTATAACAAATGATTGGTAATCAAAATATATAAGAACCCCTAAAAGAAAAAGACTGCCCAATAGAAAAATTGGTGAAAGATAGGAATTGGAAATTCAAATAAGACTAACTACAAATCAGTACTAAACATACAAATAAATGATCTGCTTCATTGCTCTTTAGAGGAAACAATAGTGAGATACCATTCCCATTTACCTGTGGTTAACAATACTTTTTTTTTTTTGAGGGAGTCTTATTTTTTCCTCGATGTCTGAAAGATTTTTAATGGGATAAAATTCTGGTTGATGCAGTCCCACCCTGGCATCACTTTAAAGATGTCATTCCATCATCTTCTGGATTACATAGTTTCTAACAAAAAATCTGCTGTAATTTTCAAAATCTTTGTTTCTCTGTATATACTGTTTTTTTGTTTGTTTGTTTTACACTTCTTTGCTGTCTTCAAGCTCTTCTTTGTATCTTTTGCTTTCAAGAGTTTGAATATATAATGTGCCTAGGTTACTTTGTTTTGCTGTGTTTTTGTATTTATCCTGCTAGTTTTTCTCTAAGCTTTTTAGATCCATGGGTAGTGTTTGTAATCAAATTTGGAAAATACTCAGTCATTATTTCTTTCAATATTTTTTCTGCCTTTTCTCTTTTCTCTCTCTGGAATTGCAATTTTCATGTATGTTAGATTATTTGATATTCTCCTACAGATTTTGCATGCTCTGTTCTGTCTTTTTTTTTTTTTCACATGTATGTGCGTGCACATGTGCTCTACTTTGGGTAATTTCCTGACTATGTGTCTTCATGTTCAGTGATTCTTTTCTTGGCTTTACCAAGTTTACTAAGGAATTCTTCATCTGTGTTACTGTGTCTTTCATTTCTATCATTTCTGTTTGATCCTTTCTTATGACTTCCATCTCTCTACTGAAATTATCCATCTGCTAGTGTGCATTGTACATCTTTTTCTTTAGAGTCTTTAACATATAAATCATAGTGATTTAAAATTCTCTGCTTGATTATTCCAACATCTGTTATATCTGAGTCTGGTTATAGTGATTGCTTTGTCTTTTGACAGTGTGGACTTTTACTTTATGTTTTGTCTGTTTCATCATTTTTTGTTGAAAGCCAGACATCTTGAATATGATAGTGAAAAATGATGCAAATACTTTTATGCCTGGAAATAGGCATGCCTTTCTATCTGCTAGGCTTTTAGTATAGGGGTTTGAGTTAGTATATTTAGGAGTTGCTATGTGAATAACACTGCTGGTTGTTGCCCCAACAATAATATTTTCTTTGTTTTCTGTTAAAAAACTCCAATATCTTTCAAGTATTGGGTGACAATGCCTTTGAGAAAGATAGGGCCTTTCTCTAATTTCAGAATATGAATCATAGTTGGTTTAAGCCAGTCGTGGAAATCTGATTCCCTTTTGCTGGTGATTGGATTAAAAGGAGGTACGTGATCCAGTCCACACCAATGATATTAGAGTGAAGATTGCAGGGAGTAGTCTGAGAAATATTTTCCCACATGATAAAAAAGAGGCATGTGCAAGAGCCCATAATTCCACCCCCCCACCTGCTCTACCTTTCTACCATGTGAGAACACACTCTTTGAAGCTGTGGGAGCCATCTTGTGACCATAAAGGGAAAACCAAGGGAAAATTGGAGACATGACCCAAAACCCTGACATGACTGAACTAATGAAAGAATCAATGGTGGAATCACTTATTACTGGCTTTCATCTAGTGCTGGTCTTCCAGCAGAAGATCAAAATCTGACCTTGAAGTAGTTCTCTTATGTTTTCTCATTGCACCCAGTGCTGTCCTCCAAATTACACTTGTCATACTGAATAGTTATTGTTCCTCACTACATTGTAAGCTCTGCAGGACAGGAACCACATCTGTCTTATTCACTGCAGCGTTCCTGTATGGAGCCCAGGGTTTCACACATGGTTAGTGCACAATAAAAATTTGTTGATTAAGATCTTACCATCAAGAAAGAAAAAAAAAAGGAACACATGTAGATGTGTGTTTGTGTATGCTAAGTATTAAACAATTCCCACTAAAGTTCAAGGAAGTTGGATGAACTGGGGAAAGCTTCCCAGAGGAGGTAGAGGTGAGCTGGACCATGTAGGAATTCTATCAGAGGGAGGAGAACATTTCTGGTGGAGTGGAAGTTAAGGTGCCGAAATGGAAATGGGAGCAAGTAAAGCAGTGAAGTTTGAGCCCTGTTTCAAATGAGGTGAGTGCCAGAGATAAAATTGGATTAATTGTAGAGGGTCTTGAAGACCAGGCTAAGGGGTTTGAGTTTCATTCTGTAAGCAAAAGAAAATCCCTTAAAATTTTGAGTGGAGCAGTGGCATACTCAGAGTCAAGCTGCTATTAAACCTGAGACACTGTGGGATGAATTGGAGTCAGTGGGATGAAGCGAGGATGGCCAATAAGGCAGCCCTTGAGATACTCTGAGTGTGAGCAGGTGTGGGTATTGAGTAATCATCCCTCTCCTATTTTAGCCTATGAATGTGGAATTAAAACTGTGATTAGTATATAAAGCAAATATTTAAAAAGTGACTCTAAAAAGACCTGTAGAAAGAACAAGTCAGACTAAGGTTATGGTTATTCCTCACCATAACCCTATAAAACAGGAGATTGAGACGCAGGCCCAGGAAAGGGAGGGAAGAAGTTCTCCATGCAACTCCTCTCCTGACAAAAATGAATTCTTTAAAAGTCAACCTTTTTGGCTGAGGCTGTGAGGAGACACTTGGTTCCTCTGCAAATTCCACTGTCAATCATGGTTTGTAGTGTTTTCAACTGCAAGACAATTTTTCTACTGTCTTTAAAACTACAAAGTTAAGGTCAAAACAATACCAAAGTGGATGAACGTGCTTTTCTCCAGAAATGCCTTTTAAGAATGGGCATGTGTGTGTGTGTGCGTGCGTGTGTGAGATATTCAAGTAAGATTTTTTTTTCATCCTACAGCACTTTAATTATGGTAACAGTTTGAAAATTCCTAGCACCTTTCATGTGAGGTGATCAAAAGTAATTTTATCTCACTCACGCCTTTATTTAAACGCAGAAAATCTCTTCAGATTTCAGTAATGAGGTGAGATTTATTATATATTTGTATCAAAGCTACCAACTCATATACCTGACAGCATGTCATATTTTACCAAAAAATGAAGCCTTAAAATTTTATTGTCATAAGGTTCCCAATCCCCTTGTATTTTAACATTCCTGCCAAAATTGCCAAGAGAGAAGGCGCCTTGAACTTTTTTGACCCTATTATGTCAAACACATCTCTTGTGCACTTTGTACTTCGTCTCAGTTCTTTTTGACGGTCAGGTCTGAGGTTTAAGAAATTCTCCATAGGAAAAACCTCGAAATGTGGACTGTACCTTCCACTCACATCTGCAGCCATATATCAAAACCTGCCTCCACAGATTAGCTTTCCCTGACAGAAAGGAAGTGACGTCTATCTTTTGACCTCGGAACTGGCTGAGTGCCCAAGTACCTGCCCTGTCCTCTGTTTCCCTCACATAAGTCTCCTTCTCCCCTTTAGGGATCCTTCCCCCACTTTCTGGGGCTCAGAGTCCTTGGTCTGTCTGTCCCTGATGTTCCAAGAACGCCCAAAAGGGCTCAGCCAGCTGTGATTGACTTGACTCCTTCAGGCCCCAATTTGTGAAGTCAAATTTCTTCACTACTAAGAAATACACATATTTTAAAATACTGAGGCTGATCTGAATCTAAACCTCTAGGGGTGAGGCCCAAACATCACTTCATATTTCAAAGCACGCAGATAATTTTAATCTGCAGCAAGGGTTCAGAACCACTAGGTTAGATGATATCTAAAGTTCTATCATCTTTAATATTCCATGACTCTAGGAGGTACTAATGAATTGGTAGGGTACACCACTCTCCTTTTTCTTCATGGACGGAGACCCTGGAAACATGAGAACTAATCCTAGAATGACAAATAGTTTTAGTTCAAAGACCTATATCAATGGCTTCATAGTTGTTTTCTAGAGCTCTGTGGTAAGGTTTAAAGCAGTATCTGGGCTGAATGGAAAAGTTGTATCAATCAACCAGTGTCTGACATGAGCAATGAGGAGAAAGAGGCATTCAAAAATTTTCCCCACCTGCTCTAATCCAGAGAAGAGATCACAAGGGAAGAAATCCCAGACACAGAGGTAGCTTGGAGCTATCCCTTGTTTCAGGTATGTATTGCTGCGTAACAAAACCTTCAAATTGAAGCAGCTCACACCAGCAGCCGCATGTTCATGATGGTGTTATTTGGACAGGGTTTTCAAGCAGTGTTGAGGGGGAGGATCTTTACTGGGACTGGAAGATCCAAGACAGCCTCACGTTTCCATGTCTAGCACCTAGGCTGGAGAGGCTGGAATGGTGGAAGGCTGGTTGGGCCACCCTCTCCAGCAGGGTAGTCAGACTCTTTATTTGGTGGCTCAAGGCTCTAATGAAGTGAAATTGGAAGCTAACAATCCTCTTAAATCTCCCTTACAAGGCTCAGAACTGGCACAGCATTGTTTCTGAAGAATTCTCTCTGCCAAGGCAAATCATAAGGCCAGCCCAGGTTCAAAGGGAGTAGAAATAGACTCTACCTCTTGATGGAAGACACATGTGCATCCAAGGAGGAGGGAAATTATTGGGGTCATCCTTCCAAACAATTTACCATACTCCTTACTCAGCTGACTCAATGGATCCTGTTGTGAATCTATTGGCCTGAAAATCATGTTATAAAGTAGGTGAAGAGAGTGTGTTGATATGCCTGATTATCCATCTCTAATTTAAACTGTTTAAATATTAATATAATCACAAGCACATGCACATTACATTCAGAAACACATATTTATATCACCTTAGCTAATACATAAATATTATCAAATATGGTCATTCATTAGATTATTATCTTGACCAGTGACTATCAGAAAATGATAATGTGGTTGAATTTTAACCCTACAATCCCTTGGAGGGATTGTATTTTGTTGTAATTAGGAATACAATTGGACAGAGGAAGTTAAGAATACAATAAGAAGATAGATGTTCCCCCCAACACTATTCTCATTCTAAACGCAAATAAGCAGACACTCTTGAGTGCCAGTTTCAGGATATCTAGCATAGCAACAAGATTAATGGTGGGAATTAGAACCAGTGGCTTAAAATCCACTTCTTCCAGGAAATTACAACCCTAACCATATTCTGACCTTCCCATCTTGCTACATATCCTTAACTCATCTGTCTCTTTCTGGAGGTTGTGTTCACTTGTCTAAGTCTTTCTACCCCTTCACACCATATGATTTCAAAGACTGTGGTAGGGGATATTCTTTTAGCTTAATTGTTCTTCAAATAGAACCCAGTGAATTCCAATGCCATTTATGGACTTGGTTCTTGAAACCATGTCAAGAACAGTGTGGCTGGGACCACACTCCCAGTAGAAAGATTTATTGCCAAATGAATTTCACTTGATTTCACATTGTAGTTCTGCTGGTTAAAATTCCAAAACAACTTTTTTTTTTGCTGTTTTTTAAACAAATGTGAGACTTGGGGTATTTTTAAAACAACAAGACAATTCATGCAGAGGCCACAAAGGTATAGTTGAAAGACTGCTTGTCCTATAAAGTTTACTGGAAAAAACATATGATGTCATAGACAGAACCACATAGACTATGCCAAATAATTTATCTAACAAGTGTTTATTGAGTACTTAATATGTTCTTGACATGTTAAGCTCTGAGAAAACAGAAAAACAGGACACCATTCCGGCTCTAATAGTCTGAGTAGGGGATACAGATATATAATCCATTATATTGCACATAATATATTAAGTACTCTGATAATAATAATAATTAATAATAATAACAATAATGATACTAATAATAATCAAAAATATTTATTTAGCACTTACCATGAACCAGGCATTGTTCTAAATGCTTTAACTGACATTAAATCACTTACTCCTCAGAAGAACCCCACAATCCAGATTCTTTTATTATCTCCATTTTATAAATGAGGAAACTAAGACACTGAGAGATGAAATTTTGTTTCTAAGGCAAGCCCCTAGTGGTAGAGTTGGGATTTAAACCTACAAGTCTGGCTCTGGAATTCATCCTCTTCACTATCACTCACATAAGATAGCGGCTGTTTTAAAGGATAGGAGGTATCCTCCAGGTGAAGAAGAGGGAATTGCAAACTTGAAGACAAACTTGAGGACTAATGAGAAGGCTGGTGAGGCTAGGGTCTAATAGGGAGGTAGGGGTTGAAGGGTGGACATTGATAGTGAAGAACCCTGTGTAGTGTAACCTTGAAGTTGGCCAAGGGTCCCCACCACCGCTGTTCAGAGACTCACCTCTGATTCAGAACCATGTCTTCCAGATGCCATTGGAATCTGGAAAAGAGAAATGGAAAGTAATGGTCATAAAAATTTACATGCAAAGTTCAGTTTTCAGAGTCCTTTAACACACATTCTCTCATGTTAAGCTTTATGTCTTGCATTTGAGAAAACAGACAGAGAGATAAGTGTCACCCAGAGCCAGGCCTCAGGTCTTTGGATTCCTTATCCAAGGTGACCAACACAGTTCACTCCTATTACTGGGCCCCCAAATCTCCAAGTGTCCATTCAGCTAATCCTGAGTCCAGAGGTCCACTGTCACACAAAAAGGATAGCTAAGGCTTAGACTGCTGAGACTCTAGAGGAGGCAAAAGCACTCACAGTGAAAATAACATTAGAGCCTCATCATTACTGCAGTTATAGTGTGACCTGCAGGTCTTAGTGTCCTCACCTGTAAAATAAAAGATTAGTGTTTAAGATGATTTCCAAAGGACCTGTCCAGCTCTATCTTTCTCACCCTCTATCACTGTCTGTTTACATGTAGCTTCATTATTTTAGTCAACTGCTGTTTTTGGCCATCACCAAGTATACAGTTCCACTCAAAACAGAGGTGAGTTGACAAACTGTGCCATTAGAGCTAGAAGCTCAGTGTCTGGGACTTAGCCTCAGGCATTCCTGTATTCCAGCTGAGCTCCTGTCATGGAAGTGCCCAGCATTTCCCTGTCCCACTATGGGATCTGCTTTGTAGCCTGAAATGAGATACATGTCTCCCTATAAATATCTTTACACTGTGTGAAGCATTTTAAAGGTTCGCCGTACTCGGTAACCTGTGGGTCTGTTTTTGTTATTGTTGGTTAGAGCTGTGCATACTTGACTTAAAAGTTAGCACCAAATTCAGCTTTATTTGATTAGAGAAGCATGACATAGAGAAAGAATGGGTAAATTTCCTCTGCAAAGCAGACACCCCTGGATGTATTTTTTATGCTGGAGATTTATATCACCTTGAATGAATGGCAATGGTGCTTCTCACCTGGCGAATCGAGTGCCATTGAGGTCATGAAGAGAACAGTGGGCATTTGCAAAGATTACAACACAGACTGAGTCTGCTGGGTCCAAGGACAGGGACATAGAACAGTGATCATGTTAATTAGATTCATTAATCCCCTCCTCTGTTCACACAGGGCTCTTCAGTTTTCAATGAGCCTTTACGTCCTTAATTCATTTGATCACCTTAGCACCAAGGAGGTGATCAGGACACAGATAATTATCTCTGATGACAGGAAGCTGAGGTTTGGCAATTGGCCAAAATTAAATGGAAAGGCAGGACTACAGTCCAGGTCTCATGACCCTTAGTCCAATGTTCTTCCCTCTGCACCATGCTGCCACAACCACTGGGAATCAAACTTGAACTTCTTGAAGGCAGAGACTGCCTTACTCATCACTAAATGCCTCAGGACTTGGCATACAAATTCAAGAAATATTTGTTGAATTTCTTGAATTCTAGCTTACTAATGAGAGAGACTGTCTTTATGAATTTAGTTGAGTATGAAGAGAAGAAAGTTTAAGTCCTTATGGTACCTGCAAGTCTCTACATAATGTATTACCTTTCTGTTATCCTTATAACCTCACATCCTTCTACTTTCCCCATTGCTCACTTCACTCTGGCTACTCTGGACTTCTTGCTGTTCCTTAAATGTGCCAGAAATGGTTTTGCCTCAGGGCCTTTGCACTGGCTATTCTCTCTTCTTAGAACAACCTTCCCCAGATACCCTTATGGCTAACTTCCTTGTGTCAAGTCTATGTTCAAACATCACCTTCTCCATAAGGTCAGCCCCTAACCCCTGATTTGAATATGTCACTCATGCTCCACTCTAGTAGTTCCAATCACTCCTCCCTTGCTCTGTTTTATTCACTGGCATTTTTTTTTTTTACCTTTTATCATACTGTATACCTTCCTTATTATTTAGGATTACTATTTATCATCTGCCTATACTTAGTAGAATATAAACTACAGAAAGACAGGAATTTTTAATTCACTAATGTATCCCAAAGGCCTAGAACAGTGTTTGGCACATTGTAGATCCTCCATAAATTTAACTGAATAATGAATAAATGGGTTTTCAAGGTCACAAACACACTTTTATTTCATAAAGAGGTTTTCTTTCTGGTCCTTGTAAGTGTATGCAAGCTTAATTGTGATATAATCAACTCTTCTTTGTGTTGAAGGAATCTGTCCAGGGAGCAGGGAATCTGTCCTGTTATTTTTGTTGAGTGGAGAAGGAGTATCTGTGGCCTGAATCACAAATCTAATATCTTCTCCTACTGCGCATGGTTCTTTTCAATCTAGATGGGGTTCTTGCACAGAGGAATAGAGGGGCATGTGGAAAAAAATATATATATATCTCATGGTATATTTTCAGAGAGGCTCTCAGAATCAGTTAGGAATAGCACAGAGAGTACTATTCTAGATAGCAATTCTAGATACTGAGGAAGGGACAGAATGTGGCACCAGATCCACTGTTTTTATAGCACAGGAGTCAGAAAAGGGATCCAGAGCAGATAGGCAGGCAAGAAGTTCAATGGGTATGGCCTCTTCTATCCCTAGGCCCAGGTAACCAACCGCTAAGCAGTGGGGCAGAAGAGGGGTTTCCTCAAACTTGTGTAATCTCAGCAAGTATCCCAAGCCCAGGTACAGGTGAGTGAGAGAGATGGCTTTGAGTACCTGGACATCTGAATAAAACAAGCTGGAGTCTTTGCTGTTGGGGGGCTGGTCATCTGGGCAGGACGCATGGGGAGAGGAGCTGGAGCTCAGGAAGAAAGCTACTGCTATGCTGTTACAGGTCAGTGGGACAGGGACCTGCAAATCTGAAGACCCTCAGCATCTCCTCCCTCATGGAGCCCGGTCTGGAGAGTGGGGACAAGTTGAGCCCAAAGGGGAGAAGGGGGAGGGGCATGGAGTAACTCCAGCTGTGAGGGAGGGAGGGATGCAGGCAGGGCCACTAGCCGGGTGCCCAAGGCCACCACCCAAAGAGGAGTGGCTAAACCTGGTTCCTCTTTCTTTAGCAAGGCAGAATGAAGGGCTTTCGGAGTACTAGTCAAAGCTTAACGATATTGTTTTAGAGCTGGGCAAGTGAGTGCTCCCTCAGAGCTTGAATTTCCTCACTCTCTTTCCTCACAGGAGTGCTACAATAGCTGAAGGAGAGAATACTCAGAAAGCCTGCAAACCTCATGCACACACTGAGGGCTTCCTAACCCAGCCCCTCTCTGGAAGGATCCACAGCCTCTGACTTTCTCCTCCCAGCCCTAACCGCAGCCAGAACCCAGGCAGGTTGGAGGCCAGAACCCAGGCAGACTAGAGGAGAGGAGACTGCAGCAAGCCCTCCACCTCACAACTGAGATCCTCCTCTTCTACCCCCATCTCCCATCCCCCACACCACCCTATGCCCCTCCAGAGCTGGTTTATTTGAACTAAGAATTTAAATGTAAATATGCAACATCCTTTCCCCTCTCCTTCTACTCAGCAGGAGGGAGCGTGTGTCCACCCCTGTCAGCTGCAGCAAGAGGGCCCTGTGTGCAGAGATCTTATCTACACTGAAGAGAGCAGAAATATTAGACGTGGCTAAATAAGAAAACACAGATTATTGCTGGAGACCCCTAAGGCCTACTTTGTCTGTGCAATAGTTTGTTTTACTTTTCACAGAATTTATTTTGGCTGCAGCCAGATTGATGGTGATTATATCTGAAATCCCTCCCACATATCTGTCACATAAACACTTCGTTTAATTCAGGTTTGTAAAAAGCTATGGGCCAACAGGGAGCTGGTTTTCCGATTAATTAACAGACGCTAATGCTGGGCATCTTGTCACATGGGCCAACAGCTCAGAGACTGAGGGTCCAAGAGGGGACGGCAGGCGGCCCTGGCTCATTTTTCTGGAGTTTGATCCCTTGGCTGGTAAAGGAAAACCAAGGAAAAATTGGAAGAGGAAGAAGAAGGCTGCTCACCGTCTAGCTGGCCAAGGAGAAGGATTCCAGGCTGAGGAGTGGGCCAAAGTTGCCCATCCGGCACAGCCGGAGGAGGAGGGGTGATTCATGGGCGTTTTGAAGTCAGTACAAAATAAACGCCAAGCTTCCTCAGAATTTCTGTCGATAGCATCACTGGATCCGACACCTCCTGGAAACGGGAAGGGCCTCAAGGGCCAACAGCTGGGGACAGAGGCCCCTGTTCAAGCAGCTGTGGGGGACACAGGGCCCGGAGCCTTGGCAGCAATGGCTCTGATTCCCAAGCCCCCCAGACTGCTGCTCCCCAGTGACGGCTGCAGTCCTGCCAGCACCGGGCAGGATTTCCTTCTGTCTGTTGGAAATGTGCCCCTAACAGGCTGCATATGCCCGCCAGCTGTTGCTCTCGTTCTGCCACCGCAGCCCAGACAAGAAAGCATCATTTCCTCTTGGTCTCTAATCTTCAGGCCTCGAACTTCACAGGCCTGCTTCGGGCATCATTACCAGAGTGAGTTCTCCTTTACTCAGAAAAGGCTCTCTTATTCTCCCTATCCCATTTGCCTTTCCCTTTGACAAGGGGTTCCTCCAATCTAAAGGGCTAAGAGTATGTAGGACTTCAATGGGAATAGTTGGTTTTCAGAGACTATTTATATCCTTACTGACTGGGAAGAGGCTGCTCCATCTTCATGAATGGTCCTGAGCCTGGGAGAATTCCTGTTAGTCCAAGAATGAACATTTTTTGAATTCATTAGCCTCTGGTTGATATATATCATTTCATTTAATACAAAAATAACCCAGCCAAAGAGCTATTTTTGAATCCCATTTCATGGACGAGGGATTAGTTGGAGAGGAAAAAAGATGAACAGTAGATAACCCAGGCTAGAAGAGGCTGCAGCCTGAATCCGTGTCTACCTGAAGTCACATTCTAATACAATCCGGTGCTTTGCAGAAAGGACACTGGAACTGGAAGCGAGACTTTCCCACTCTTTGCTGTGCCACTAACTGAGACCCCAGCCCTCCCAAGGCCTTAGCTTCCTTCTGCATAAAGGAGGGGTGGGTAGTACCCCCAGGCCTTGCCTTTCAGGGCCTCCTGTCCCAATTCCACTTGCAAATAACCGCAAGAATGGGCCATCCCCAACTCTCAACCTGCAGAGGGAAGAGAGGCCAAAATCCAGCTCCAGCCATATCCAGTTACTAACCAAACACTTGTCTTTCTTCCTGACTGAAACTGTGCTTGGGGCTCTTGACCAAGAGAGCTGATTTTTAACCCTTTCACAGCCACTGTTTGTTCCTCTCTCAGCACAGAAAACATAAGGCACTGATTAGTCAGATGTTACTCTGCTCAGACCTCAGACCTTGCCCAGACCTCACCCTGGGGACACTCTTTGAAAGGAGAAGGACCTGCAGGAGCCCAAGCAGGATATATCATTTTTGACTTAGCTCTCTTAATTTTTCACTCCTGTCCTTCTTTGAAAATGTTACTTTGGAAGTGTGATTCCCATTTCACCATCCTTTTATAAAACAAAGGCTGCCATTGTTTAGAGGGCAGGAAAGGAGAGACTGGTTTGGTGGGGAGAAAGGGAGGGGACAGCAATCTGCAGAGTCAGGGGTCAAGTCCTGGAACAGGCCTGAGCGTTCCTCAAGGTGGACCTGGGGAGGGCTGGGCTCCTGGGAAGTGCCCATCCAGTTCAGACACCCCAAGTCTGCGAGGAACTCCCCTTCTATTTCAGAGAGTCCTTGGACGTGAACTCCTTAGTCCTCATGACTCTCCTCTCAGGATAAGACTGGAGTAAGAGTTTTGTTCTCCTGCACTAAATTTTATTGGCTTCCAAGATTTTTAAAGCTCTACCCCTAGTGCCAAAATCAACTAGCCAAACAACAAAAACCAAAACAGGACAAAAAGCAGCCTCAGGGAACCGTACTGTGGAAACAATGGGGATCCGAATTCCAAAACTCCTGGGTTCACCCCAGCTCTAAGGATGTGATAGTCACAGCCAGGAAACCAAGGAGAAGGCTGTGTGCCGGCCTCCGGGCTCAGAGGCCTAATTGTCAGACTGCGTTTCCAGATGCAAGGTTCCTGCCTTTGGCACGGACTTTTTCTATAACAAACCCACTTTGGGGTCATTCATCAGTGCATAAATACACACCTGGGAGGTAGGGGACAAGCCCCCATTTTTCTGGCTCTATAAATACAGAACTCACATTTCTCCATTGACATTTGCAGAGGAATGATCGATTAGAGAGCCTTGCACCACGGAGCAATTTCAAATAAATGAGAGTCGTCTGGTGCACGCTCCAGCTTTCCATGCACGCCCTGCAGAGGAAATGGGCCCTTCCCTTCCAGCCTCTTCCTTTTTAGGTGAGCAAAAGCAAAGACCCAGGCCTGAGAGGGGTTCCAGCTTCAAGCTTGTGACTGAAGGAAGTGGGGGGAGGGGGGGTGCAAACTCTTAGTTCCATGTACTACTCAGCAAATGGGAGAACTAGAATTCTAAACACAGAGCACTGAGGCCTCCAAGCCTATCTTGGGACCAAAGAAATAGAAATGGGTGAGACTCACTGCTGGGTGACTTCTCAGAGTCACTGTGATAGGGACCTAAGGCTATCTCTGTTCTGAAGGTCAAGGTGGGGGTTGTCCAGGTGGAAGGATTTGAGAGAAACACTAAAATTGTTCCTTAACCAAAATATTGTCTGCATCTGATACATGGAACGACACAATTGGAAACCCATTTCTTTGGGATAACCCTGTTACTAGTTTGTAATGTAGAGGCGGTACACTGAAAGGAGGTGGGGGTGGGCTGGGAAGAGGTGGGGTTCCCTGGAAGATGATAACTGGAAAAAAAATGTACCAGAGCCAGTGAGGACTCAGAAAGGGCCCTAGGATTAGAGCTGGTCATTAATGGTCACGTTAAAGAAGGCAGCACTGGGTCAGTGTGGGAGGAGAGCTGAAAGTCATGAAATGAGACAGCGTGTATGGAGCTTCCTTTTTTCACAAGTTTGGGATTGAAGAAAAGAGGAGAGAGCTTAAACTGCATGACAAGTTGCTAGATAAGACAACTGAATGAAGGATTTGGGGGCAGTTCACATAATACACGATGTGTGAAAATACCTTCCAAACAGTGGGGGTGGCGTATAGATGAGACTTTGGGTCCTGACTAACTGGTAGGAGTGCTGAGTGAGTGGATGGGGGACACCTAAGAGTTGCCTGGCTAGCCGCACAATGCCCGCTACCCCTCTGTACCTCCACAACATCTTGGGTTCTCTCCAGAACATTAGAGAATGCAGCCTCTCCACCCCTGGCATTACCCACCCCAGAGACACAGACGTGAGCCTTGAGTGCCTGGGAGAGAAAGTCATGAAGGAGGATTCCCAAAGGAGCTGCTCCTCCCCGTGTTGGACCCTCTTTCAACACCACGCAGGAGTCTGGATTGCTAAACTGAGCTTTTCAAGGGAAAGACCAGCGTGTGAGGGGGAGGCCTAAGTGGAGGCAGTGAATGGTTTCGGGGGAAGAATTAAATTTCCCCAAAGAGAGCTCTCTTCTTGGAATCTTTGAAAGCTTGTGTGACAATATAATTAAGTGGGAGGCCATGGCAGCCTGTCAACCTGGAAGCGTGCCTATGTCTGGCCTGAGGTGGTGGGTGGGTGAGCAGGGCTGGGGGCGTCAGGCATAGTAACTCCAGGTATGTCTGCTCTCTGTCAGTTTCTACGAATCATAAATGAAGTAAACAGAAGCTCTGCGCCAGGAACCTTCAGCAGGCGAGGAAGCCAGCTACTCAGCAGCCCATAGCTGGGCCTGGCAGCTTCGGCAGGACAGAGCCACCCACTGGAACGTCTGACGCCCCACTCGATGGCTTCTCTGAGCTCAGCCTCGTAGTCTCCACCACTGGTTACGCATTGTTTTATTGTTTCGGTCCCTTCACAGGAGCATTTCCCACATGTCACCATCAGATTTGCTCCTTGGATATGGAGACTGGCACAGTGAGGAGGGGTTTTGCAGCTATGGCAGAGATGGAGGTGGGGGGAGGGGGAGAGAGACCTAGCTCAACTGAATAACAAGAGGTCTTACTGCTGACTCAAGGGCTCAGTTTCCCTGCTTTCTACTCCTCCCGGTACACCGCCACGGCCTCCTACTCCACTCTGCCTTGCCTTCCTGTCCAGCACACCACATATCTCTTTCAAGAGCTTCGATCTGAACCAAACTCTAATTTGAGAAAATTGCTGAATAACCAGGGTGGCCCCTTAAACAAAAGTCATCATCCACAGAACAACAGTTACCGACACATATATGTAAAGATAAACATATGTGTGCTCTGTCTCCTAATCATTGTAAATAAATGTTACCACAACACAGCTCAGCTATGTAGACTTTTTGAAAAATCAATATTGCCTGGAGCTAGCAAATAAGGAAGGAAATCACTGGGAAATGCATTATTCATGAGCTTGCCAGAGTGCTGATGACTGGCGGTGATAAAAGCCCCAGTGTGAGCAGAGCAGGCAGTCTGATAGCTCCCTATCAAGTCAATCTATCCAGCCGGCTTCCTGTTTTCGGGAGCAAGGATATCAGCTCTCATCACTTTTCTCTTTTCTCTCATTTAGGAGAGAGGGTTCTCTGCACCTGTGGGAACTGAACTTGCCTTTTGCTCAGGTCATGACACATGGGGAGCCGGGATGGAGTGTGTGTGTCGATGGGGAGACAACCAAATTCCCATGAGGGAAACCCTGATCAACTCACATCATCTGGTGAGCAAGAAAAAATCCTTCTCACTTCTAACTGGCAAAGGGAAATAATCACTAGATTTTAATTAATAAGGAGCTTTGCCTAATAAAATTCCGAGTAAGTTCCTCAGAAGCCTGAGCACAGAGCTAGGAAGGGATGGTCTGGCTACCTCATTACAGAGTTTTCCTGGCAGAGACAGGCTGCCCAACCTGGAGAAAGGATGGGGAGAGAAGATGGGCCTGTGGGGCAGGGAATCCTGGGGCTTGCTCACAGGTCCTCTACTCATTAAGTTATTTCAGGCAAGATACCCCACCTTGCCTGGGCTTCTGAGCATCCCTGCAATTAGGGTAAAAGTCAGGAAGCCCACATGGTCAGGAAAAGAGACCCAGATTGCTTCTGAAGTTTTCCATGAGCTCCAGTGGAGGAGAAAAGAAATATTGAAGAGTAAGAAAAAATTATCATGTTCAAATTAAATTTCAAATGATTAACAACACAGACTCATGCATAAATCATGTGCACCCGAGAAACGTGTTATGTAAGTAAACACAAAGTCCAAAGAGCACTAGTTCATACACCATCCCGCACACAGTGGGTGTGAATCCCAGAGCGATAAGCACGGTGCTGAATAAGACACGAACAACATTGGAAGAGGAGACAGTAGGTCATTTCTAGCCCTGCCAAATTAGCTACATCATTTTTGTCAGGCCTCTGAAGGAAAGTAAGAGCTGGTTGTCTGGTTCAGTTTGTTGAAGGCCCCCACCCTATTCCCTGACAGAATGCCTAGCAGTTCTCCTAGATAACGTGTCCAAGTCAGAGACCAATGGACGCAGTTCCAAAGGGGATGGGGCAGGAACGAAGTCCAAGGGTCCAGTCTTCCAGCTGCCTAGGCAGCAAGCAGAGGGAACCAAAATGGTATCATTGCTTTTTAGTTCTGGCTGAACAGGGCTCCCCGGGGAGTGGGTGAGGTGAGCTGGAACTAGAAAGAAGCAGAGCCCAGGGCAGCATTGCTCGGTCAGTGTTTAGCTGAAGGTGAGTCAGCACAGCTACGAAACCCTTGTTAGAAAAATCGAACCACTTTTTACTTTTCAGTGAAAAGTCAGAGTTACAGATTTCTTTCTTTTGAATATTGCTTTGATATTTTCATGTATATATAGGGCCTTGAAGGAGCTTAACAAAGAGAGACAAGTAGAAATCTCATGGTCCCACTTACCAAATCGGAAGAATCATTATTTATATTCACATGGTTGATTGTATTCAAGTGCATGTTCTTAATGCGTGTGATAACTATTCTTTAAATTGAGCTCCCTTTTCTACTGCAATTTTATTTATGTGATAGCAGTTACCTGTAAGAAAGATTTTCAGGAATCTCAAGCACACAGAACTATCATGATATCCATTGGGAAGTGGAAAGAATATTTGAGGAGCAGTTAAGTTTTGCAAAGCTAAGGCATTGTACTCTTCACAAAACTCATATCCTTTAGCCCTTTGTCCAGTTGTGGCATCAGAGAGACAAATCCTGGCAGCAAGAAACACTAACTGCAGGAACACATCACATTACTTGCTGACAGCCAAGGAAGTGCTGTACAGTCATTCTGTCTTCCTTTCTGGGTCATGAGTCTGGGTCCATTTATTGTAGAGATGAAAACAACAACAACAACAACTACTACTACTACAACAACCAAACTCTTCCCTTCATAGCCCCAGAGTGTATTCTCATGTCACAAAATAGCGTAGAATAATAAAACAGTACTAAAAGTCATCTACTAAAAATCACCTAGTCCAGTGTTTCCAAAACTGGGGTTTCCCAGAACATATTTTCTAAGAGATATTAATAGATAGGCTATAGAAAAAGTATCCCATGGTCAAATTAGTTTGGGAAATATTTAATACTTCCCCCATATATTCACAATGTACACTGAAATATTAAAGGCACTGAGAAGTACTGCAGTAGGTAAACCTTAACTCTGATTTATTCAGCATCTTCCAAATTTATTTTTAGGATGGGATCATTTTCCCTTCAGTATGGCCAGTAACATACTATGGAATTATGTTATTTTGATTAAACATATATGTCTCCTGCCTCCTCTTAGTCCCTCTACAACTTTCTTGTCCTCACCCAACCCATACATACACTTTACCAAAACTTCAAAAAGATTAAGTGAATGCCTAAAAGCAGCTCTCAGAACACTTGTTTGAATAAGACAACTTTTATGTGGCTGAAAGCTTTAATGGCCCCAATTTTTTACCCTTCTCTGTATCAATTCCCTTTGGCACCTAATTTTGCAATTCCTTCCATAAATGAGAAGTATATTCCCCACCTCTTGACTCTGAATTTGGTCATGCGACTTGGTTTGGCCAATTAAAATGACCATGTGCCAGTGCCCAGCCTTGCCTCAAGGAGCCTGTGTGACTCCTCTCACTCTCTTTCACCTCATGTTACCATGAGAACATGCCCGGGCTAGGCTGCTGAAGGATGAAAGACGTGTGGAGCAGAACCAGGTCACCTCGGGTGCCCCAGACAAGACCAGCCTAGATCAGCCAATGGTCAGTAAATGACTAGACAAGTGAGTTACCCCAGCCAAGAACAGCAGAAGCAACTGGCTGACTCCCAGCTGACCCCAGAAGGGTGAGCAATGTGCACTTATTGTTGCATGCCACTGAGGTTTTACAGTTGCTTGTCATGCATCACACAGCATTACTGAGGCAATAGATAACTGGGAAATTGTAACAGAAAGAACATGAGCTCTGGAGTCAGTTATATTGATATTCCCATTCCAGCTCCTCTTTCACCTGTATGAACCTGATCAAGTACACAACTTGTCTTAGCTTTAGCTTCTTTGTCTATTGGACAAGGATAACCTCAGAGTGTCATCATCAGGGTTAACAGAGGTCACATATGAAAGTTCCTAAAATAGTGTCTGGCACACAGGAGGTGATCAGTAAACATTGTTTCCTTTGCCTGGAATCCTTTAACTAAATGCACAGAACTTTTCTCAAAGGCTAACTACTTTGGTGCCTTCATTTATAGATCTGAAGAGTCTGGAATCAGAGCTCCCCAGGCTCTGCAGGCATAGAGGCCATCCTAGTGGACAGACTGTTGAGCAGCCTACTGTATTAGTTAGTGATATAGCACAAACTTCTTCCCAATATTCCAATTTCTATATAAACAGTCATTATTTATTTTACCATTTAGAACGTTTTCATAATTTTTACCCATTAAACAAGGAGTAGATGTATGTTAAATACAAAGATAGATGAGGTAATGCAATTGTAAAATAGCATATAATGAACAAAAGAATATCAAAAAGAAGACAAAGTCTCTAAAATGACATTCAAAATAATGGCTTTGTGTCATCAATGAACACTTAATGTCTCTGCGAGAATCCTGCTGAAGAAGCGGCATAGGTAATATATTCTTGAATGGTTAAAATAAAAGCTTTTCTGTCTATAGCAAAAAGCCTCAGTTGTCTGAGAAATGTCACTTCTGAGGTGCACCAAAGCCAGATAACTTGAATTTGCCTGCAGAGTCTTAAAGAGAGGACAAAGATGAAGCCCGACCTTTTCAGATTTTGAGGGTTCTGATTGGTGAGATTTGGCTGTTTAATCATCATGATCCCCATCCCTCTGAACCTATTTTTATTCTTTGTCCTCTCAGTATGTAAGACAAACAAGAGCAAGCAGCATGGCTCCAGAGAAAGGCATCTGCCTTTCTCTAAAGCGCTCTGTGAACTCACAATCTCCTCAAAATGCATTTACCCCTTCTCTGAGCCTTCCAGTGGAAACAGTGGGTGAGTCTAAAAACAGCCACAGCCAACTGGTCACCATTAGCTGATCTCTCGCTCCTGAAGGAAGTCATACTGGCCTACAGCAGAAGTCCATTTCCAGTTATTACCACTAGACAAATGGCTTTTAAATTACATCCTAAAAAGCTAACAGGCCATTTGTCTTTTTAAGTAATGGCATAGAAATACTGTCTTACTGCCATCCTAGGTTCTGCCTTGCAAGGGGGTGTGTGGGTGGGTGCATAGGAGAGAGTCCAGAAGGCAGAAAACATCTAAGGTAGGGAGGGATTTGATTTTAAAAAGCTGGTGGCTTTTCTAGATTCAGGTGGGAACATGCACACTGGCTGGACATATGAGAAGGTAAAGTTGAGGTGGCTTTTCCTGGAAGCTGTCTAGGCCAACCAAGAGAATTAGAAGTGAACTTTTGGGATGGGAAAGATGAGCAAATGAGGAGCACTGGAGTGGAGAGAGACACAGCTGGACGATGGCCATGGCCAGGCCTTGACCACCAGTCTAGAGGCTGGACTTTATCCTCAAATGCGCAACCTCAGGAACCATGGACTTCCCAAGGAAGAAGCCGGATGTCTGTCCCAACAATGAGAGAGCTGCTCTAACTGTGAGCTCAGCCTCTGGACTTCCAGCCGCTCCACTCACCACCCTTGGGAGATCTTAAAAGCCAGAAACTGTTACCTCCACTGGGCCAGGCATTAACTCTGTGACATGACATGTTATGAATAGGGAAACATTAAAGAAAGAATTCCGGCATTCCTCCTCCAGCTCTAAAGCCTTTGTTTACCTTATTAGTTGAGGCCTGTCAGTTCCCTCCATGAGCTGACAGGTCTGGAGGGTGAAGGAAGCTGTCACCGCATGGTTTCCACGCTGACAGTCTGTCTCGCCTCTGTTTCAGCACACGGCTTGCCTCGAGGCACCAAGTCACGCTACATCTTTCAGATCGTGGCCTCCCCAGGGCATGGCGGGAACAGAGCCCCCAGACTGGAGCCCAGAGAGTCACACAGAGGGGCCTCCCGGTCTGCCAAGAACAAAAAGCTGCCAGCTTTCAGGGACAAGTTATCATCATCTCACCTCCTTTTCAGGGAGGAGGTGCTGCGGGGCAACTTTCTCCTTCTGCTGTCCTTAAGAGAGCCAAAGTCCCATGGAAACAGTCACTGACTGTTTAAGATGCTCCATATACTGACTTCACATCCCTTAAACTGAAGTTACACATTCTTAGATATGCTCACCATACAATAAATAAGCATTACTTACATTTAGGAAAGTTGATTCTATAAAGATAAAGACTGTGAGAGGAAACCACTGTTTCTATATTGAAACAAAAGCGGGTCCATTAAGAAATAAAATGCAAAATTTGCATGCAGTTTTTTAAAGATAACGCAAAAGGCCAAGAAGTTTAACTCTTATGGAATTGATCTAAGCCCCTAGATTCCTTGGGTTTATGTTTCTCCTCTCCTCTGATATGTGGGATGCTTTGATGAAAAGTTTAAGAACCACAAAGTAGCTCCCAATATCCAGTTTTCCAGAAAGTCTACAGAATATGTTTGTGTCTCAAGTTCTCCATTAATAGCAATAATAAAAAAATAACATTTATATGCCAGGCTCTATTCTAAGTATTTTATATGGATTATCTTCTTTAAATATGGCCACCGCCCAGTGAAACAAGAACTAATATCATAACTGCTCAAAGATGTTAAGTGATGTGCCCAAGATCATTCAACTTCAAAGCAGTGGAACCGAGATTTAAACCCAATTAATGAGTCACCAGACCATTCTTAGCTGTTCATCTATATCGACTATTAAATGCAATGGTTGGATGACGTGATCTCAAAAGTATCTTTCAGCTATGCACTCCTAGGGCTAAGCAAAAGGAACACGATCAAATAAGGAGAAAACCTTTCTTACAAAGATAAATTCAAGATGGCCAGGTCATTCTTAGTTTATTCTCCCCTAGTACCTGTTGGTAGCTGTGAATTTTGAGTTGGTTTCCCTATTAGAATCAAGTTGGGCAGCACAGAATCCAGAGAGATTTCCTGGAGTGGGTTCAGAGGACAAGGAACCCAGGGGCTTTCTGAAGCATACACAGTGCTGTGGTAGAATCGACCTCTGCAGAATAGGAGCGGCTTTTTTGTAGCTGCACCCACCTAGAAAGCAAATGGAAGAGACAATAGCCAAGTGACAGATGCATACTGTGAAAGGAGACAGCTTAGCTGAAGAGTGGACTCAAGAAGAATGCCCATCCTCCTGTGGACTCCTAAGGGGCTCTGGGCAAAATGGCTTTGAGGAAAGGGACAGCTGGTACTGAAACCTCACCTTCTTTCTACTTCCAAAAGCTACTACTTGGCCCAGGATGCTGGCCCCAAGAGCCCGCCCTCTGGGCCTGTTCTTATACAAAGCACAGTAAAGGCAGGTTTGATCCACTGAATCAAGGGAAGAAGTAGACGACCACACAAGAGGTCCAGGGGAAGAGAAGACAAGTGTAGAGGAACCTACAGTAGAATATATGTGCATGGAAGAAGAGGCCCCACCAGTCTCATGGTCCATTGACTGCTGTGGATGGCAGCAGGGGCCATGAGCTGAATACCTGAGAACATGGAGCTTTTATTAGCATTGACTTGAAGCCTCCCTTTACTCCCTTAACTCTGAATGCCCACAATGCCTACCTACGTGAACTGTTACTAAGCTCCAGCAACCTCCTCCGTGCAGCAGCATAGAACCCCAAAGTACACACCTTAAGATAACACTCCCAAAGGACCTGGCCAGCCAATCAGAACACCAAACACATTTCTGTTGAGTCCCAACTGCCTTTAACCTTCAGTGATGGCCCTCCATGTGGGACAGGCAGTTACCTTTAATTTTACTGCTGTGGATTTCTCCCATCAGCAGCACCAGCCTCTCTGCCCTGATTCTTCATACCCTACATGCTTCCTTCAAGTCCAAGGCTCTCTCCAGCAAAAGCCACCAAAGCATGTGACCCACACACCACTCATTCCATCCTCTAAGTTGTCACCCAAGCTTTTCCTCCTGGAAAGTGTCCTCTCCTCCCTTCACTGGCCATCCCTCCCTGCCCCAAGCTCTCTGCCTGTGGCTTCCTGACTCCACCAATGCTTGCCAGTCTAACCAGTGTTGCTGGCATCTCTTCCAGGACACTTTAGTCTAGACTTGGCACTGGGTGTCACGAAGTTCCACTCTTACCTGAACTTGCCTACAGTGTGCATTTGACTGCTTCCCCCGTTAGTCCTGTCATCCTGCCGTGGCTGTACACTCCTCAAAGATGAAGAACAGCTCCAGGTTTTTCTTGCACCCCTACTGTGCCCAGAGAAGGACTGAGCATTCTGCAGGTGTTCATCAACCACCTAGCAAATCAAGTGATTTATGCCTGCATACAAGTCCTGGACCCAGCACTGGCATCCTGGGGCCTATTTCCTCATCTGTAAACTGAGAGGTCAGGCAGTAGTTCCCAACCATGGCATCACATTAGAGCCCCATGGAGACCTAGAAAAAGTCTCAATAGCCAGGGCCTACCCGGGGCTTCTGTTTGAATAGTGTTGGGTGAGACCAAACATCAGTCTTTTGTCCTTTTTGTAAGCATTCCAGGTGATTCCAATGTGTGGCCGAAGACTGGACCACTGGATTGGGTCAACCCTATGGTTTGGTGACTCGCACTGATTGGATGGTATTCCAAGTGAGGCCACCCCTGAGAGTTAGGTTTAAATCTTCTCCTGACTCACATGCTGGGGAGTGGCCACAGGACAGGGCAGCAACAATAGCAACTGTAAGAGCTCCAGGCTGACCAACCTTGATGCCTATGGCAGGTTCTGGAGCTGCTCTTAGGTGTCGCATACTCCAAAGGACTCTTAGATGATGAATGAAAGGGTTAAGGCCTCCCCAAAATCTGACCCCCTCCAACATATTACGTGCTCTTTAAAGTGTCAAGAAAAGTTCAGGTTTTGTTGGCAGGTTGTGCCAAAATTCTTGCCTGAACATATTGGATTATAAAATATGTGGATATGACAAGCATATCTGACAGATCAGTTTGCCTCATACTACGATGATGTTTAGAAGAAAGACATGTTTTTTCACTGTTGTGGTTTGGAGTTTTTTGGTTGTTTTGTGTGTTTCCTGAATGTTTTCATTCTTTCCTCCTTGAAATATGGTCGTGACTTTGAGTTGTGACATCAATTAAAAACTAAGCTAATGAAAAAGCTAAACCCATGGGGAGTACATTAAATGCCACTTAGGAAAGTTGGTTCCGGCTCCTTTTCAAAGCCAACTCTTGGATACCAAATCATGCTCAATTATAGACCTTCGTTTTTCTTTGGATATAAAAGTCTTTTTGTAACTCACCCTCATGTGGGGCTGCATAAATGAGGCATATTCATATTCTCTCCCCCGCACCCACCTCCCTCCTTCTTTCTCTCTCTCACTTGTTGAAACAAGCATAGTAATTGCATTACCAGATTTCCAGGATTAACTTTTGGTTCAAGGAAAAGAGCTCAGTCTGAGCGTGTATCTGTAATTAGAAGTGGTAGGGTAATTAGCTACACACGGATTGTGTCTATGAGGGGCCTGGAAGACAGGTCTATGTGTTCTGTTTCATCAAATAACTTAAACAGTGAGTGCCTCACTCATGGGCCTCACAGAACAAATATTTGCTGATTGATTGATTCATCAAACAACTGGTCAATTCAGTTAAACCAGCTTTTTGCTGTCTGGTAAGCCAAGGAAAGAAAAATAATTGACCTAAGTCTTTCACTTTTCAAATGGCTGCTTTGCTGCCTTACAGAAATAACTGCAGCATGGCACATGGTGAAGGTGCTGAAACCTACTTCTTTCTTTCCTTTTTACGTCTTTCCAAAACAAATAGCATTTAAAAATTAACAGGCCACAAAATGAAGCTCAGGGTGAAAATCTATGGAAGACATTCATCACATAGCCTACTAAAGGCATGCTTCTCTGAGCGCTCATCTCCGAGGGTCAAGGTGCCTCCCATCACTGAGAGGGACTGAAGCCAGCGCATCCCTCGAGGAGAGCAGGCTTGACCCATGGAGGCAGCCTCTCAACTACCAGGAGATACACTCACATCACTAGGTATTTTGCTGGGAACATGATGCCAATATCTAGATGCAAAAGGAATTTCCAAACCAAATGCTGGTGTCATGCCCACCTTACAAAGAGACCTCTGCTCTCTTTGTCACTCATCAGCAGACTGTAAGTGACTGGCTAGAAGCTCTGCTCTACCCTACTTGGCCCTGCTCAGCCCTGCTCTGTTGGTAGAAATTCCTGGTGGGGAGTGAAGTGTTTCGACACACTTTATTTTCCATTCTGGAGCCACTGACCAGAAGAGATTTGTCTCTGTTGGGCCCAGAAGAAAGAAGTTTGCCCCACAGCAAGGCAAGGCTCCAGCTGTTCACAGAAATGCCTGCTCAGAGGCTCTCAGTGGAGGCTAAGGAATGGCTTCCCATAAAAAGCAATTTAAAGTGACATGAAGGTAAAGGCCAGGAGTCCCAAAAACACAAACAGCCCATCACCTGTGAGTAATCCCCTGAGCCTGGTCGCATTTGAAAAAAATTCATCTCACAAATCGCCCACTGTTTAACTTGAAGTCCATTTGTTAATTTGGTAAACACTGACATGATATTGACAATATGACTTTAATCCAGGCAGGAAGGAAGTATCAGGTGTCAGGCAACTTCAGGCCCCTTCTCCAGTCCCTCCTCACCTGAGGGTCAGGGAGGGTGTAGTGATATTTCAGACAGAAGGTAGAAGAGCAGTGGAGGCAGGGGCTCCTTAACCCTCCATGTGCCAGAGGTAGGGGGAGGGACCAGCAGAGCTCCTCTTCTCTCAGCAGTATGGAGCAGCTCACCATTTACAAAACACTTCATACATTTCCTGACTAATTAACTCTTTAGGCCTGTCCTGTGAGAACAATCGTGATGGTTAATTTTTTTGTATCAACTTGGCTGGGCCATGGTGCCCAAATTTTTGGTCAAACACTATTCTGAATGTTTCTGTGAAGGTTTTTTTGGTGGGGGGTGGGGACAGGCAATGAGATTAACATTTAAATCAGTGGACTTCGAGTAAAGCATTTTGCCTCCGTAATGTGGGTGGGCCCCATCCAATCAGTTGAAGGCCTAAATAGAACAAAGACTGACCTCTCCTGAGCAAGAATGAATTCTGCTAGCAGAATGCCTTTGAACTCAGACTGCAACTCTTCCCTGGGTCTCCAGCCTGCAGGCCTACCCTGCAGATTTTGGACTTGGACCTCCAGAATCGTGTGAGCCAATTCCTTAAAATAAATCAATCTCTCTAGATATAGTTAGATGACAGATGAATGAATGGATGGATGGATGGATGGATGGATGATTGATTGGTTGATTGACTGACAGATAGATAGATAGATAGATAAATAGACAGATAGATAGATAGACAGATAATGGATCTTGTTGGTTCTATTTTTCTGGAGAACCTAATATACCAGTAGTGTTTTCAGCCTAATTTTATGAGAGAGAAAACAGCTTCAGTGATAACAGGAACCCAAACTGGGCCACTGCAGTGTAAACTGATCACTCAGAGACAGTGCATTGAAACCAAATTCTCACATGACAACTTCACCATTTATAAACATAAAAAAAAAGCCCAGGGCTTGGTGGGGGCGGGGCGGAGGGTGGAATAAAAAGTCAAGGCTTCAGCCACTGCCATTGGACAGGAATATGTCTTGATCATATCACTTCTGTTCTTGAAAATTTCTGGGCATGTAATCCCGCCCCACCCCATTCATCATTCCACTACTTCTCCATTGCCAATCAGACTTACCTTCTCTCTTAAATTAAACCCATTTTCTTTGGTGCTCTCATCCACACAGGGGGCAATGCTGATTGTAATGTTTCTAGCAGGAACCCTCTGTGAACTAAAAGACAATTTTCAATAGCACATAACAGCATGTTCAGAACACAGCAATCGCAGAGAATACACAAATTAAAGAATTGTGTTTGTGGTCTCCTAAAAATGTAAGCTGGATTTTGTAAACTGTAAGGCATATAGAAATGTGAAGTATCATCATTATCATTCCAGGTTGTCATCTGGGTAAAGCTGAGTGAACACTCAGTTTCACAGGTATAAGAAGCAGATCACAAAACCTTCAGGTTCAACATTGAGATTACTCTGTATCAAAAATTAGTTTGAGATGATAGGAGATTTAATACCCTGAAATTAACTAAATAAATTCCAGACTCCTGGTTTAATCACCTAATCCTTTAAACCCTCTCCTTTCTTCATAGTAAAATAAATAGTTACCCCTTCTTTTATTAAGAACTGTTTTGGTTGCGAGAAACAGAAGCCACCTCATGCTAACTTAAGCGGATGAGTACAGTCTCATTGAACTGGAGGGCAAGAGTAGTTGAGCCCAAGGGACTGAAATCTGAAAACGGGAGGCCATCAGGAACCCAGGCAACACTCTTCCTCTCCCAGTGATTTCATTCTTGTCTCTCTGCTAACTCAGTCGACATATGGAAAAAAGCCTCTTTGCTGGTGCTAAATTTGTATTTCTTTGTTCAAAGGAGAAATTTCATTCTAGCCAAGAATGAAATATCTTGGTTCCAGATTTTTAGGTAAGAAATTCTGATTGTCTGGGTTTCAATAGATACCCACTCCTTATCCAATCAGCCGTGGTAGGGGCTAGGGTCTGTCAGCTGTAGTTCCCACATGGCGGGCAGAGGACCTACCACTACAGATCCTTGTGACCCACAGTATAAGATGGAGACAGGAAGTCACCCCCCAAAAGATCAATCACACCAGTGTTTCTCAAACCTGCTCTGCATCCAAATCACCTGGAAAACTTGGAAAAAATACAGACTACCCAAGTCTACACTAGCTCAGATGTCTTAGAACAGTAGCTAAAGCTGCCAGCAGCCTTGTCTACTTTCCCTGGAAAATTTTAGGAATAGGAAAGGACAATCAGTACATTTAGCAATAGCCTCCTCCTCTCTCATTCCTACTTCCTCCAAAACAATTCTATGCAATTGTTTAAAAGACCCCTTTCAGGGAAACTGCTATAAAATACCATCAGGTGTTACAGAGTAAGAGATGGGGAATAATAATCTAATATCCCTGTACCAACCTTTTACCATATATCAAGTGCTTCCCCATTCACTAAGTGCTCCTTACCAGCTGGTCATTGAGCAAGGCTGTTTAATAAACATGCTCTTTAATAAACCTTCTTGTATCCTCACAACAGTCCCTCAAGTTACGTGCTTTTTATTCTCATTTGACAGATGAACAAAGTGAAGCTCAAAGAGGTTAAGTGACTTGTCCAAGGTCACTTAACTAGTCAGTGACAGAATCACTTAGTTGTATGTCTGTCTCCCTCAGTCCATGAAACCAGGGACAGTAGGTCCCTGCTTTTGCCCAACCCAGTCTCCATCCCCAGCACTAAGCATGATGCCGGACAAAGGGCAATTGCTCAATAAATGTTTTTGTGGTGAATGTAAAATAAATGAATGGCAGCCTGACAGTATATTTCACATATCCCTCCCAGAGCTTCCTCGGCAGGCCCTGATGGGTTACAGGTGGACTGATATGCACATCCCCTCAGCCTCTGGGGTAGCCAGAGCCCTTAGACCAGCAGCTTCCTCCAGCTGTAAGTAGCCTTGTGGACTTGCCTTAGGATGTTCAACGATTATTCTGTTCTACATAAGGTATGATTTGGGAAAGTGTGGGAAGTATAGCACCACCTCATTTAAAGAGTAAAGTTCCATTCTGTTCATCAAAAGCTTGGAGAGTGGGCTGCGATCCCACTCCAACCCTTTCTAGTTATCCTGAGATATTCAGAAAATTGCTCTGCAGCCTCTTTCTTGGGAGACAGTCCTTATGAGCCAGTCACCTCCTCCCTTCCAGTGAGAGCATCCCAAGGCTTCCAGATTTAAACTCAGATACTAATAGTGGGGGGATTGTCTGGGAGGGTGTGGGTGGGAGATTCCTCCAATGCAGAGATGCTGACTCAGGAGAGGGCCAAGGCTGACAGCATTTGGCATTCTTCACATGAAATCCACAGGCCCTAAGCCTGATGCCAGGACTCCAAAATGCCATTCCTGCCAGGGATCATGTTCATTTGTGCGGGATCTGAGACAAATTCCAAAGAGATGAAACTGGAAACCAAAGGCCTATATCATATTAATAATACAGAAAGGAAGGCTCCCTTGGCAGCTGGTAGCAAACATATATTAAAAAAAGAAGGGGTCCTGGCCCAAACCCCAGTGACCCAGTTAGGTGATTTCAGATTACAAATAGAAATAATTAAACCTTATTGTGTTTATTGGAGCACTTGTCTCTGGTTAGCTATTAAGTTTCTGCACTTACAGGCTAATTTCTGAGTCAGGGAATCAAGGATCTCACCAGGTTAGGTATCCACCACAGCTCAACATGCTGCAAAAGTCGAGCTGTACTTACTCTTCCTTGCATCCTCCCTGCCCATTTCAGAGTGCAGTGGTGAGTGGGAGGCCAAAGTCCGTAGAGGGTCAGGTTATAGGGCACAGCACCAAGAGCATCAGCTCTGCATTCAGGAGGCTTGGGTTAGACTAAGACAAGCCATCATTATTTTATTATTACCGATAAGTACAAGGCTGAACCCAAAGAAAAGGAACACCACCTTCCTGGAAACTGACACCGAGTCAAGCCAGCTAGCAGCAGAGGGTGGTGTAGAGACAGAGGTGGCTGTCTGGGCCTGTACTAGAGATCTGAGGTCTCAACGCTGAAAGGAACCAAGATCTTGAAAATCAAGGACTCTTCTTAAATCAAACTACATCCTATCTTTATTCATAGCACAGATTGCACATGTGCGCATGCACGCGCACGCGCGCGCGCGCACACACGAGAGAGAGAGAGAGAGAGAGAGAGAGAGAGAGAGAGAGAGAGAGAGAGAGACTGAGAGAGAGAGCGTGCTCAGTAGAGAGGCTCACGTGAAAGAGGCCCTACCTCATACATTTGGAAAAAACTAAGAGAGCAGTTTGCCTGAAGAGTTGGCACTAGCTTGAAGAGAAACCAGTCTGTGAAGGGCTGTGCGCCTTTGTGTGAACAAGGGGCATGGCTGGTTATCTAGAGGAGCCTCTGAGAACAAAAGGAACAGGGTAATACGGATGCCTATTTGAAGACCCTATAGGTCATAACATACTTTTACATTCACTCTCTCATTTGATCCTCAGAGCAGCCCTCAGAGGTACCCAGGACAGGCATTTGCAGGCCATTTCACAGATGGGGAAACTGAGGCTCAGAAGTTCCATCTTTATTTAAAATCAGTTAGCAAATGATGGAACCAGGACCAGGATCTAAGTCTCTTAATTCCCATTTAAAGTTATTCATTCAACAAATATTTCTTGAGACCCTACCTTGGGCCGAGTTTGTTTTAACATCTGGGTCTAGAAGCTTTCAGAGTTCCTCAAGCCTTTCCATGTTGGCCTACTGTATCCTGGGATTCCAGAATCAGAGTCCAGGCACCAAGGACCCTTGGAAATGGTCCTGGCCAGAGTGGCATGTCTTGGGGTTTTGCAAATATTCCTATATCATATGCTAAGAAAACAGAACACTGTTCTGTGGGTAACTCTTTGCCAAACAGCTGGGACATGGCAGCTCTAATAAAGACCAAACTCAGGGCCAAGCAGAATCCTCCAGTTTATATGATAGCTCAAGAGGTTTGTGAGTCTAGGAAATACCTCTGGTTTAAATGCCCCAGTTGGAAACTCTTTTCTATTTTAGTTTCTGCTAACTCAGCAAGATGAACATGGCCTGGGTTAGAGCTGGTAGAGAGGAAGATACCTCTTGTCCCTAAGCCCAGCTCACTGGCATGCCAAAGAAGCCCCCTGGGCTCCATCTCACTTCACTCCTCCGACAAGCCCTCCCTCCAACTGCTGGAACTATTCGGGTATCTGAATGGCACTGGGGCCACAGAGACTCTAAGTGTACCCAGAATCAGCTGCCACCTGGCACTCACAGCCCTCTCAGGCCCTCCTTCATCTTCAGCATCCTCTCCCTCAAGATCCTCACCCCTTCCAGGAAAGTCTAATCAGCCGTCAAACAGAGCTGTGGTAACTGAGCCCCGACACTGGATCGGATGTCCGGAGGGCCCCCACCGCAAACTGCGGGTCACATAATTCAACTTGACCCCTCACTCCATCCTACACTTTATGTGCTTTGGGGGATACACGGCTGGTGGTGAGAGAGAGATATGGGGCTGAGAGAGGAGGGATTGTTCTAAAATGGAAAAATTACTGCAGATCCAAAGAGAAGGGATCTGCTCAAGATCTCAGGGAAGGGAGGGAAGCCTATCATGAGTCCCCATTTTCCTCTCTGAATCCCATTTGGGAGGCTCAGCCCTTCTCTTTGTGCTCTGCCCAACCTCAAAACGGTGTTGGGAGGTTTCAGATCTGCCCCCATTTCTCATCTGTGACACAGGATGAGAAAACAAGATAAAACATGAGTGCACCCTTGTCCTTGAAATGGGCAAGAAGGTTATCTTCCATTCTTGCGACCATGTTACCACAAAGAAAATGCTTTACTTTGCTGCTATAGCAGTAACACTATTGAGTGGGAATGAGGTTAGGACTGGGATTTTCACTAAAGGCATATGAGGTCGACCTCTAAGGAGATACCTCCATAGCAGCTTCAGAAAGAGGCTCAAATGCTCTCCTTCTGTTTTCACTGGGAGGAGATGAAGTGGCTTCCTTCTCTGATCCACCTCCCCGGACGGACCTCAGGAACCCAGAAACAAAGGGGCAATTTGGCTGGGCCCTCCTGTTTCCATCTGCTCACACCTCCCCCCATCCCCAGCTTGAGGATCAGCCCGGAGCCCATCCTCCCAGCAGAGGCCTCGCGCTCTATACCCTGGGGTGCTGTTCACCCGTCACACTTGAGTCTGGGCTTTTCATTTGAGCAAATCTTCCCCCTCCTAACAGTTGTGGCTGGACAGGCCCGATGGTGGGGCTGCTGTGCAACAACATTTAGACACATTGCTAAATACTTCCAGCTGCCCGGAGGGCCCTTATACTATATGAGGTGAGACGCTGTGAGGTTTCACCGCACAGGCGAGGACAGCCAAAGGGCATTCCCTAAACTTTTTTCTACTGTCCTCCATTTGATGAAAGACTTGTGGTTAAACCTTTATCTTCCATAAACATTTAAAATGTGGTTACCTTGATTTCCATGTCTCATTTTCATTTTATTAAAAAAATGGGTTCCTTGCAGTAAAACATCTGATACTGTGGATGTTCTGCAAAAAACAGATGTTTCGCCATGTAATAGACGTCGGCAGGCCTCTGCGTGCCCACCAGGCCTCACACTCACACTCAGACACACGCATGCACATGTGTGTCTCATGAAGGGCTGGGACAGGGTTGGGACTCACCAGGGACACTGAGGCCACAGGCCATAGGCTCAAGTCTCTACAGTCATGGGACCTTTAAGCCAAGAAGCCAGAGAAGTAATGAGACCTAGAACTCTAATTAGGGGGTTTCAGAGCTTCTGAGCTCTTACTCTGAACACTCCCATCTGCCCCCCCATTCCCCCCACCCCTCGCCCCAATGCACTGCTCTTGCTCCCTGAGGCTCCCCATCCAGCCTCATACTGTGGAGGTGAGAGGCTCATCTGAGCACTCTGGCTCTCTCTGCATCCACAGGGGACAGGGGCAGAGCTTAAAACCAAGCAGGCACAATCTTTCTCAAAAGCACACAGAAGTACCTGGGGACTCTTGTCAGGTCAGCCTTTGGCAAAGCTGCCAAGTAGGACCTTTTCCACCTATCTCCTCTTTCCTTATTCTAGTCCCAGGCTAAAGGAGCTCCATGTAAGGCCCAAAGCCTTAGGGAAAAGCCACAGTTTTTGCTTCCTCCCTCCTGAGCACACACATACTCTTACCAGCTCGACCCCACAAACTTTGGGACAGCCTGGTTCATTTACGTTTCCAGGAATTTTGCTCCCCATCTCCTCTGGAGAGTCCCCTGGAACTAGCTGAGGCACCTGAAGTTTGTGCCTTTCCCAGGGATATCTGTACTTTCATTGAGATCATTGAAAAGTTAGGAATTATCAAGACCCTAAGAAATTAAGTCCCAACTGTTAAATGCCTGGGGTGCTAACAAAGCTGTTTCTGGGCAAGAGGAGACGGCCATGCTGGAGGCAGCACCCCACCAACCGTACAGCCCCAACTGCAGAACAATGCTCCAGCCCTTGCCCTGCATCGGGATGCCCGGGTTCCCTCTGAACCTGTCTCTCTCTGTCCCATGACCCCAGGACAGTCACATCCCAAGTATGTTCCACAGGGTGCCCTGAGGAAGCTGCACTCTCTCCTTCCTGGCTCCTGTGGTCCTACAAGCCAAAACTGAGCTGCTGATCCTGTGACATTATTTCTCTAAAATTGTCTTATTTTAACATCTATCCCAACTCATTCCAAATAGAATTTGTGGAAGCTTATAGAAGTGCACATAAGATGGGGAAAAAAAGGTGATATTATAGCAAATGACTGAGAAACGAAGGTAGAAAAATAAGATGAATCCTGGTTGCTACATAAAAATCTTTGCTAAGGGGAACTACAAATTCATCTGTGGGCTTCCCAGATGCCAGAGCAAAGAGGATTAATACTGTCAGTTACAAGAATCACAGTGTCACTAAGGTAAAAAACAAATCATTACTCAGAAGAATCACAGATATTCCCAGGAGTGAAACTTCAAAGTAAATTCTCACGTGGGTTTTCAAAGGGAATACTGAAGTATGTGGTAAACCAGTGGTTTTCATGTTAGAAAACAAAAACAAAAAACTGGATAACTTTTATTTTTTAAACTAAAGATTATTTTTTTTAAATGTAAAGAAATTAAATAGACAAAAGAATTGCTCTGGCAGAAGGGGAGTCCAGGGACGAGGGTTCTGTGCTGCGTGCAGGACACCAAAGCAATCCACAACCTCACTGCCCAAACGGCTCGGTCGGACTGGGCACTGCATGAGTCACTGTTTCCAAACCTTACCAGAAGATAGGAGTCACTCAAAGGGTTTTTTAAGCACACAAAGCCTGAGGCCTCATAGCAAAGTGACTGCATCAGAATATTGGGGATTGGGGGACAGGATATGGACTGTGGCCCAAGGTGATCTTTGTCCAGGTAAGCTTTAGAGACACTACTACAAACCAACACCACAACCATCTAGCTAAACTAGACAGTAAAGTTCCGTTAGAAGGGCAAGCCCCATCCCTGCATATGCGGCACTCACTGTGGGGTAGGGCTCCGGAGGGGGTCTCCGCCAGGAGGGAGTGGGCGTAAGATGGCACTGAGTAGGCTGTTGGGGCCACGCATGGAGATAACCAGCCTAGGAGTGGGGTAGGAGGTTTCTCTGCCCCTGCCTGGCAGCATCTCCCTCCGTCTCCACACTATCTCCCCCTTCCCACCCTACCCCTCTCAGCTCCCAAGGTGAAGCAGTTCTTGCTGTCCTCTCCTCAGAGACATACAAATAGTAGTGGTGACAACTCCAGGCACAGCAGATGACAAGTCTGCCCATCTTGAGGCAGAAGCTGGAAATGCACAAACTGCTGGTGACAGACCAGTCGTGGATGTGGGCTCCAGCCCACCCTCCTAGTCTAAGCCAGCTCACGCCTCCACAAACCTTGCCATCAGCAGGTCATCTCTGACTTGAAAAATCTTTTCATGACTCATCATTGGCCATGTCTTTTGTGTGTGGAATCATATCACAGCAGTTAAGAGCTTGGGCTCTGCAGCCATATCTAGATTCAAATCCCAGGGTCCCCACTTCTGACCTACATGCACTGGGCAAGTTCCTGACCTCTTCAGAACCTAGTTTTCTCAACTGTTAAATGAGGATGTCTCCTAAGCAGAATATGCTGGGTTGTACTGCAATAACAAACAGCCCCAAATTTTCAGTAGATTAAAACAACAAAGGTTTATTTTTTAATCAAGCAAAGTCAGCTACAAGTCTAGGGAACTCCTGAGGCATTGTCCTTCACACAATCCGGGCTTAATGATCCAGGCTATTTCAACCAAGTACCATCCCTGTCTACCATATATTCCCATGATAGGAATAGGATTCTGGAAGGCCACACAGAGACTGTTAAATGCTTTGGCCCAGAAGTGATGCACAGCACTTTCATTTACCAATCCTTGTTCAAAGCTAGGCCCTGCCTCCAACATGGCCCTGCCTCCAACAAGGGAATGGGGAAGTATAATTGAGCTGATGCGTAGGAAAAGAGAACCAGATGGGAGGGAGAAGAAAATACAGTGATAATGCTTAAGGGGGGGTCCTAGTGATAAGGAAAAGAAACAATCCACGTAAACCTTTAGCATAGTTTCTGGCATACAGAAGAGGTTTAATAAATGTTAACTATTATTGTGTTGGCCTTCCAAATGCTGGACGCAGCCTGATTTCTCGCTTTCTCTTCCATTCTGGTTCTGCCCAGTGTTCTAAGAAGTGGTGGACCGTTTCCTAGTTTGCAATTTCTTTAACCCTTCAGGCTCAAGATTTTGTAGCTTCTCCTTTCCATCAGTCCCACTATTCATTACGAGATTTGCATCAGCCATTGTAAGAAGCTCTGGGGAACAACTCATTGTTGCCTTAATCATAACAAGGCTCACATCACCATTACACGACTTTAATACCAGCTGGGGTTGTGTGTGCTTATAAGCAATTTGTAATGAAAAGGAAAAAAAAAAAAGACTGACCTGTAGCAGGCTGGGAAGAGAGAGGCCCAGAGCACCAGGCAGGGCAGGCCCCACCACGGGGGCCGCCCCAGGCTCTGGGGACTGGGCTGCTGCCTTGGGACACTGAAGGCATATTTGATCTCTTGTTAAGTCCCACATGGCTTCAATTTCCAAGTGCTCCGAAAGAGAATGGAATTAGAGTCAACAGATCCATTGTGTCTTTCATAAAGATGTGTTCTTAATCAAGAGAGAGAAGGAGGAAAGAGCATGTTACTGGAGGCCAATGATGTGCCAGGACCATGCCAAGAGCTTTATTTCTATGTGGAGTCTCCTTTGAGCCTCATAATAACTCATTCAGGTCTGTTATATTATTATCCTCTATGGCAGACTGCAAAAAATAGATTTTTTGCACAATTCTTTGCACAAACCCCTCCCCCCAGATTTTGTACATCATCTCATCAATAGGTGGAGTCTGTTTCTCCATCTCGTGAATCCAGTATTGACTGTCTTCTTGCTTTGGCCAATGGAGCATTAGCAAACACAGTGCGAACAGTGGTTTCAAAAGTGCTTGTGCATAAGGGCTTGCCCTCTCTTGCTGCTTGGAACCATTTTCCTGCTATATGAACAGTCACAGACTAGCCTGCTGGAGGATGAGAGACCATGTGGAGCAAGATCACACTGTCTCAGCCATCACAGTTGAGGCCACAGGTATAGGAGTGAGGCCAGCCCAGCTGAGGCAGCCTAGACACAAGGAGCTGCCCAGCTAACCTACAGAGTTATGAAAAATAATAAGTGCTTGTTGTTTTAAGCCACGATGTTTTCAGGTAAAGTCATGGGTTGCAAAACAATGTTTTAGTCTCTGATGGGCTGCATATCCATGGTGGTCCCATAAGATTATAGTGGAGCTGAAAAACTCCTACCTGGTGACATCATAGCCATCTTAATTGTAGTTTGTTATTCAATAAAAGCTACCTGATACGTCCCTCATTACAGATGAGGAGTCTGCCGCTTAAGCTCAGAAAGCTTAAGTCATTTCTCCAAGATTCTTAAATTGGTAAGTGACAGAAAGAGACTTGTACTTCAGATTTATATTCAGTGCATTGAATTTCCTGGGTCCCCCTACATTATGCTAGCATGTGGAGTGGGAGTCTGAGAGGAAACTCTCCTGACTCCCCCACAGTCACCCCTACATTTTGAGGAAAAGGCCTTTAGTCCGATGGAGAATTTCTTAGGTGGGCTTTACTTCTTTCCAAAGGCACAGCACAGACCTGAAAACATTTTTCTACAACATGGCATTTTTCATAAATAGAATAATTTTCCTACTGCCTCTTGTTTAAGAATTGCTCCATCTTTATACCTGAAGAATCTTTAAGGGACCCAGGTAGCCACTTGCAAGGTTCTCTATGTTTCTGGCTCACAGGCTCTTCCCTCTGGTCAAGTGTGAGTGATTTGAAGATAAACTTTTTTGTGTGCATTTTTAAAATTTTACTTAAAGTACACATAACATAAAATTTGCCACCTTAATCATTTTAGGTATCTTATTCGGTGGTGTTAAATAAATTCTTAATCTCGTGCAACTATCTCTATTAACTCTTTTTATCTTGTGAAACTGAAACTCTGTACTCATTAAACAGCACCTGCCATTCCCTCTTCCCTGGCCCCTGACGCCCACCATTCTACTTTCTGTCTCTGATTTTGACTGGTCTAAGTGCCTCATGTAAGTGGAATCACACTGTGTTCATGTTTTTGTCACTGGCTTATTTCACTTTGCCTAATGTCTTCAAGGTTCAGCCATGTTGTAGCATATGTCAGAATTTCCTTTCTTAAGGCTGAATAGTATTCCATTATGTGGATATGTCACATTTTGTTCATCCATCCATCTGTACATCCATCCACACATCCATCTATCCATCCATGGACACTTGGGTTGCTTCTAATGTTTTAGTTACTGTGAATAATACTGCTATGAATATAGATGTACATCTATGAATATAGATGTATAGATCTTGAAAATAAACCTTTGAGTATATTTGGGAATCTTCTGTTCAATAGTCCTAAGAAGAGTAATTTTGGATGTTTGAATTTAACTCCAGAAGAAATTACCTTCCTATCCCAACATCATGTTCCAAGAAGTGTCTGCCTGAATATGGACATACCAGGCTCCAAGAGCCCCTGTTTCAAGTCCTCTATGCCCTAGAAGTCAGTTAACTAAGAACAAACCTCCCCAGAAATCCTATTATGCTTGCTGGTCTAGTCTCCAGCTAACTTACGTAGCCCATACTATGTGTGAAGGATACTATATGAGTTCTGGGTCCTAAGGATAGGGAAGCCTTCTTTTCTGATGCAGAATTGGTTTAAGTGAAATTCTGAAATAACCCTGTTATGTTTTAGAACTTCTGGGGCTCATTTTTAGGTCCATGGCTTCCTCACTTTGGATTGAGCCCTATGTCCCCTTTCACCTCCCCCACCATCAAGGTACTCCATGCTCTAAGATTATTTCTCTTCTCCTCCCCTCCTTCCCCGCCCCCATTCCTCTTGCCTCTGTTCCCCTCCTCACTAAGTAGATGGGCCACACCTACATGGTGGGCCTCGTTTTGCTGTTCCCATTTGTTTCATTTTAACTACATCTTGTGCTCCATTTAGAATCCTACAGGTTATATAGAAGCACCAGCACTTTTTCATTTGTCTCTCACCTGGAAACGGCAAGCAGAGAGTTTGTTGCCAGCAATACCCACTAGTCCATCAACAACATAAAGTGGATTCTAATTACATCTGGAATTTTATATATAAACTCATATCTATGGTGAGGAGGGAGTTTGTACTTTGGGATCCTTCTCTACTTAAAGGCTAAAGTCTGAACCTGTTTAAAAATAAAATACATAAAGAGAAAGACATCTTTTGATATGATTTATGGGATATTGTAAGGAACCTGGAATTTATTCTTGAAAGCCACTGTGTGCAAACAAATTAGCAGACATAATTGCTTTCAAGAGAAAATTGTATCTCATTACCAACTATTGGATTTTTTAAAATGAGCTCTTCCCCAGCAGGGAGAACATCTGGATTCCCAGGAGCCGTTGGCAATGCCAGAGCCTCTTCCAGCCCAAGACAGAAGATAGGTTTTGCAGGTTGCTGAGGAGCTTTGAGTGAGAAAAGGCATACGACAGGGAAGTATAGATTTTATTTTCATTGTAAGGTAAATTTAGTAGGTGCCATCCATAGCAAGCAATTGTTTAAAATCTCAGCTTCAAGTGCACTCAGCATGACATTCAAGGCTCTCTAAACTTTGGTCCTTGCTGGCCTCTTTTCCCACCACCTTCCCCTCAAAACCTATTTCCAGGTCTACAAGAAACTCTTCTACCCTGGAACAACTTTCTCCCCTTTCTTCACTGATCCAGACCCTCAGGCTTCAAGGCCAAGTGCAAATGGACTTCCTTCCCACTCCTGCTCTACAGCAGGTTCACCAGCACCACCATGGAAGAACATCTTTCTCAGTGACATATTTTGGGATGGCCAGCCAGGCAACTTAGTGGTCCAATCTATTAGGACTGATAAACTGAGCAATAATGTATCAAGATGAAGAAAAAGTACATTTACTTAAACTTTTCTCAGGGCTCTACGTCTGGAGTGAATTCTTTGATAGCAGGAGCGGGTAACAGTAGATGGTCTCTAAATTGCATTTACCTGCACAAATGAATTTCAGAGGCTTTTGTTCTACTGAGAAAGGGATCTAAGTTGGAGCCAGAACAGAATTAAATGTTTAAGACCAGATGGGAAACTTCAGTGAGCCTGTGTCCTTTTCCCCGCAGTACTGCTCCTCTCCAGATAAAAGAGAACATGTATTGAAAGAGGATCCACTGAAAATGGTGCTCATTTCGTCAGCCCACCTGGTATACCTGCTGTCCCTAACTGTGACCCTGTAGACACAGGAACAGCAGCCCCTGCTCCTTCCTCTCCCAACAGCTGGCTGGGCACACAGGGCCAGGTCATTCTCTTGCACTCATGGAGAGAGACAAGGGCCTGCTGTTCACAGGTGGATTCAGAGTTCCACTCTGAATCACACCCCTCAGGAGAAGGGCAGCCACTCAGGCCTTTTGAAGTGCTCACTGGCCAGGCCCGAGCAGTCCCTGGGTATCTGTGGTCAGATTCCCACTACTTGCTGGCAGCTTACAATGACCAGGTCACAGCCTTGCCCTTGGAAGCCCACACTTCCAGCCCTAGCCTGTGTACTGGCTCTGGATCTTTCCAGAGTTCCTCTCAATTGCAGATTGCCAGAGAGGGGACCTACTGAGTCACCAACCTAAGGACTCCAGGGATAGTTAACCCAGAACATAGAAGAGAGGTTTGCATTTTCCCCTCCCTGATACTAGGCCCCACATACACATCCAGTAGGAAAAAATAGGTTGCCGCAAGGAATCAGATACTGCAACTGGTGGAACTGGCAGGTGCTTCCCCTCAAACCATGTCTTGCCGTTCTGTGCCCAGGACCCAGTCTGCAGGCATGAGCCCCAAGGAGAAGGACTGATGCTGAGAAGGCAGAAGCTTCCTCACCCCATGCTCCAAAGCTGAAGCTCTCCAAAATGCCGGTGTTTCCAAGAACCTCAAAGGCCCTGGCTGGTGCTTCTACTATGGGCTTCATGCCTCCCGCTCCAGATACTGAGTCCTGTTACCAAGACCGTCTTCTCACTGACCCCCTCACTAACTCGTGACCACACAGAAAAGCACGATCTCCTGGAATGCATCAAAGTGGAAAACTTCTGTGCATTAAAGGACATAATTAACAGAGTGAAACTCAACCCACAGAATGGGAGGAGATATTTGCAAATCATATATCTGATAGAGGGATTAATATCCAGATACATAGAGAACTCCTACTACTCAACAACAACAACAAAAAAAAACCAAAAAACTCAATTAGAAAATGGACAGAGGACTTGAACAGACATTTCTCCAAAGAAGATATACAAATGGCTAATAAGCAATTGAAAAGATGTTCAACATCATTAATCATTAGGAAATGGAATAAAAACCACAATGAGATACTATCTCATACCTATTAGGATGGCTGCTATGAAAACAAAAACAAACAAAAACAACAAAAACAGAAAATAACAAGTGTTGGTGAGTGTATGTACAGAAAGAAGGTAATAAGCATGCTCCCTCATTCCCCAACTTTCTTCTCCCCTCACTTCCCTCTAACCCTTTCTCTCTTGGGGGATGGGAATGCAAATCATCTCCATCCTTTCCCCTGGTGGCCCTCCCTTCCCCATTCAAATATCAGTTCCTAACCCCGGAGGTACCCGCCACCACATCTTACAGATTTCACACACTCCAGCAGCATCCTGTGGCTGTCCTGGCACCTCCCCTCAGCCTAGTATCTGCTACTAAATGAAGTGAGGGAGGGGCGCTCTGGTTTTAAGGTCCTTTAGGGGAAGGATGGACAGTAGAGGTATTCTTTCCCAGATGCTGTCATCTTCTTAACTGTAACTCACCATTGTTAGAATCAACTCCTTAAAAAGAAAAAGAAAGACAGACAGAAAGAAAAAAACGTCTTGGCTGGTCTTCAGGAGAACTTTATACTACCCATTTAACATGACTTTGACTTGTTTGAGGAGAGTTCATAACCTTGGCCATGAATGCCACGATGCCCGAATCTCTTCCTAGGAGTCTTCCTTGAGAGGAGGGGTTTATTTTGTTATTTTTAAGTATCACCTATAGATAAAAGCCAAGCTGGCCTTATTAAAATGGTGGGAGGGTGGGTGGTGGAAATTCTTGTTCCTTGAGCCCCCCATTCCTCTCCTGGAAGAACCCCTATATAGGGTTACCAATTTTTCAAATACAAAACATCCAGTTAAATTTAAATTTTGGATAAATAATAATTTTTTAGTATAATTATGTCCCAAATACTGCATGAGACAACCTTACCTCTGTGACACCCCAAAGACCACAAGGACTCCCCAGAGCACTGTTGTGGGTCACGTTGGCTCAGTTAGGGGATCAGAGCAGTTGACATATAAGATTCCTTCTTCTCAAGGATTCTGTGATTTCTTACGTTCCAATGAACCAGGGTGGGGGTCACACAGAGCATGGGTTATGGTCCCTGCCTGCAGAGGGTTCCCTCCTCCTCAAGCCTCAGCTCCTGCCCAGGGCCCTGACTGTGGCAGTGTCTACTTCAGCTCAGGAGTCTCAAACTCAGCCCCTTGCTCCATCCTCAGCTGGGTGTTTGAGCACCGAACTTGATCACGGATTCTGGCTCTGCCTCCAGGCATCTCCTTTACCTGTCCTCAAGTTTGGAATGTCATCACTATTTTCTAGAACCATCACCAACACCTCTGGTGAGTAGCGTGTAGCCAAGGGCTTTGCTAGGTAATGGGGCTCTCTCAGAGCAGCACAGGCCAGCCTTTTCTTGCAGCAGGAAGGAAGCCTCAGGCTTCCAGAATGAGCATCCTCGTCAGGAAAGCAAATGAGGGTGCTTCTTCTTAAAAACAATGAGCTGAGATCACTGCATAAGAGAGAGAGAACTGTGTTTAGTTTGGCTACAGTCAGGTCTAATGGAGAATGTGTGTGATAACCATCTCCAGGCTTGGCTAGGGGATGCAGACCAAGGAGGAAAGAGGAGCTGGGCAGGGAATTCACAGAACTGGGAGATAACGGACAAGGGGAAACACAGTCTGAAACACAGGAATGTACCCAGCCCTGGTTCAACTGACATGTTGCAGCAGGCTTGCAGATAAAAAGATAAAGTTGCTGACAATGCTAGAGTCATCCTCAACCTAATCTTTCTCTCCAACCTAAAAAAAAAAAAAAGAGAGAGAAGGAAAGAAGGATGGAAGGAAAGAAGGAAGGAAGGAAGGAAGGAAGGAAGGAAGGAAGGAAGGAAGGAAGGAAGGAAGGAAGGAAGGAAGGAAATAAGAAACCCCATCTTCATTTGTCTCCTCTGAAAATGCAGGAGGATAATGCCTGGCTAATGTCAGCATGAGGCTCAGAGCGTCTATCTAGATTAATTAAGTGAACTGATGAGTAAGTGGACAAATAAAGGTAGCTGCCTTGTTACAACTCCCTCTACATTTGGAACCAGAATATCTGGGTTCAAATCTGATCTCTATTATTACTTGTGCTATGGCCTTAAGCAAGCATTTCATCTCTTCAAAACCTCAGTTTCCTCAACTATAAAATGGCATTGATAACTGTACTGACCTCACTAGACAACAGTAAGTATTGAAGAAGATGACATCTCGGAAAGGGTTTGTGAACTCTAACATTATTTTCGAGTACTGAATACCACTAAATGCAATCCCTAGCTTTAAGCAGCTTACAGTCTAGACCTGCACTGTTCAATATGGTGGCCACTGGCCATGTGACCACTGAGCACTTGAAAAATGACTGATGAAAACTGACACAGGCTGTGAGTATGAATCCATACCAGGGAGAGTCGTTCTAGATGGTCCGCAAGACATGTGCACACACAAGGTCAATATAATGATGCAAGAACCAAAGAATAAAATGTCAAGAAGCACAGGGAATACTTTATGAGTGTTCAGGTATTGGCTGACAATGGCAGTAATGTATTAGTACACAAATGGTGACCAAACACTGTGTCTTGAAATGTAAACTAATGTATGTGTGTCTCTTCTGGGCCTCTGCTGACCAGAAAAGCAAACATAAACATTTTGAACTTGAAACGACCCATAGGATAATGCAATCCAACATCTTAGTTTTTTCAAATGAAGAATCTGAGCTCCAGAGAAGTTTGGGATTTGACAGAGACCACACAGCCCATGAATGACCCAGTGTGTTTTTCACTAGACCACAGTGGGTTTTCCAAAGCTTTTTTTAAAAAATAAGATTGCCTCATTAATTTGCATGATAATTCTAAGAAATAACAACATATTCACATTTGGCAAATGAGAAAAATGAGGTGCTAAATGACTAAACGTACAATTAGTGGCATCTCTGAGGCCAGCACACTGACCTTTCACCCCAAGCTCTCCCTCCACCACAAGATCCCTCTCTAGATCTGGAGGATGGTCCAACGACATGCAGTGTTCCCCTTCCCTGTGCCCCCCACTTCTTGTTCAGGACACACCTGTGAACATTCTTCCGCCTAATTAAATAATGGAACCACACTGATCCTTTCTTCCAAGGTCTGGGGGCACTGTCTCCTCTCTACCCCAGTTCTGTTTGGGAATGTTGACTTTGGAAAACAGCACCAAAAATGCTCTGGTTGCAATTTCCAAATCAGAAACAGCCTCCAAATCCTTATTCAGTGGAGAGCAAGAGACCTTAGAAGGGCTGAGCCTGTTTAGACATTGGGAGACTAGAATCTTTTCTGTAGGCAGCCACCCACCAGGTACAACCAAGGTCATCACAAGTCAGCTCACATCCACAAGTGGGTACCTGCTGGGTGCCCTCGGATTCAGAGAAGAATAAGTCTTACCTCCTAGTCATTCCTGGTCCAACAGAGGGGATTCAAAAGTAGGTCTGAGCGTAAGGCTGCTCATGGCCCCAGCAGGAAGAGGGGAGATAAATGGTGTCAGGGCTTCTGCATATCATTTCAACAGTACAAGCCAAAAAACCATACTAACTAACCTAAGAGAGGCGAGAGAGTGAACACACCACCTACAACAGCAGTCCCCAACCTTTTTGGTGCCAGGAACTGGTGTTCCTATGAGTCTAATGCCTGATGATCTGAGGTGGAGCTGAGGCAGTGATGCTAGTGCTGGGGAGCGGCTGCAAACACAGATGAAACTTCGCTCACTTGCCTACTGCTCACTCCCTGCTGTGCGGTCCAGTTCTTAACAGGCCATGGACCAGTACTGGTCCCCAGCCTGAGAGAGGGTTGGGACCCCTGACCTATGAAGTGCCTTGGAAGACAATCCTGAAAAAGCCCAGGCCCTGCCACCATCACAGGAACTGCCTTATTTCCGATGTGTGTAGACTCATCACGTGCTGACAGCCTGTCTTCCTCAAGCCCGATTTCCTCCAGGCCCTGAACACTTCAGTCCACGCTCTTTGCAGGTAAGTGCCACACCTACCTCAGGCATTAGAGAAGTGTTCATGTTCTTTAATGTCCTTATAAGCACTTCCATTGAAGTTGCATTTTTCTAATCCTTTATTGCAGGTGAAAGAAACGCATAAATGTGCAGTGTGGAATTACTGACACATTCAGGATATACGAGGGACATTAAAGGCACTCTTAGAATTTGATGACAGCTGCCAAGAATCTTTTCTATAATCATAAATGAGATAAGCACGAAGCAATGAAGACGTAAAAATCCTGGCACAGGCCAGGGGGCAGGTGTTTCCCCTGCTGCAGTTAATGACCCTATGGGAGCCTGTTGCAGACTGGGGACACGTGCAGGCACCCCCGGCTGAGGGCCCAAGGGGCCACAGAGCCTCAGAGTGGCTCACTCATTCTCGATGTCCCTGCTTACCTACATGCATTTCCCCCAGAGATGTCCCTGACTGGAAAGCATACCCTCCAAGGCGTTTATCTGTTGGAAACCCTGCCAGCCTGAGTCTCCCAGGCTTAGTTAGACCTTTTTCCTTCCAGGAGGGGGTCTGCCTTACCTTCTCCCTGGCACCAGCTCGGTGCACCCTGCGTCCTCCTGTGCTCACCATCTGGATGTCCCAGAGTGCTTGGGTAGTGGGGCTTTCCTGTTTTTGCAGCAAGGCACATGCTATGCATTCAGGCAAATATTTCATTGGCATCTTATTAGCTATAGCCTGGAGCTACCTCATTGAACAATCAGTCACTTACTGCTTCTACTGTTGTTTACTCTCAAACTACTCCCCCTTCCTTCCAAAAGTACTCTTTTCTGAAACTTGAAAGCAAATTTGTATTAAGGACACACCCCACTCTGTTATTCTCACAATGGAGACCCATACGGGAGCAAAGTCAGCCTAAAAAAGCTGTGAGGTCCTCCAGCTTAACTTAGGGCACACAGCTGTTTGTCCTCTCTCCCACTTCTCTTGCCACCAACTGTACCCCCTCCCCAACACACACACACCTGGAGCTCTCCAATCTCTTTGTTGTTTCAGACAATCGGAGAACTCTGGGAGGCTGGAGAGGGGGCAGGGAGCCAGTGAGGAGGCTGCAGCTTCAGTGTTCAACCCAAAGGTGTAAGTCCAAACAGCGTGAGCAGGGGCCTTCTCTTCAGCTGCTCTGGAGCTAAGGCAGGACAGGGGACAAACTGAGGACTCTAGGAGGATCCAACCATCTCACGAGCCCCAGCAGTAAAGGCTAGCCAGAATGAGGGGGAGAGGGCGTCTCAGCCTTCCCAGGAGGCATGGTGAGGGATGGAGCAGCCCTGGTTAGAGGACTGGGGAGGCCCTGGGACCTGGTGCACACCCACCTAAGATGTCCCCACCACTCCTCAGAGAGAACTCTTGCTCCAAGGCTCTCATGGCCATTTGGACCAAGCCAAGAATCAGGGGGAAACGGCACCCCATGTTTTAAGGCTCCTTGTTTAACTAGAGATTTGTGGTTTGGTCTGAAACTTTCCTCTAAGCTCCCAGATAAACATCAGTAGAGAGTCCACAGACACTGATATTCAGGAAGAAGGGTCAATGCCTTCTGGGAAATCAAGGGGATGCAGGAAGGCCTCCCATGACTTTTGGCTTTTCTGTCTCAAATGTTACCTCCAGTCACCCCAGGCCTGCCTTCTTGCCATCATGATGACCAGCCCAACCATCTCACCCACACAGATAACTCTTACTTCACCCGAATTCAAAACAACCCAGTCCACACCACTAATTTGTTGCATACTCTCCAAGATCTGTAAACTATCTAAGTCTGTTTCTTCATCAGTAAAATGAAGATGATAACAGTAGTGCTTGCTTTAGGACTGTGAGGATTAAGTTCTGTGTGTAGCTAGCTGGAGCAGTGGCTGACATACAAGTGCTCACTTAACATCAGCTGTTTCAGTGGTGTCATTAGTTTCATCATCGTTATTCTGCCTGGGAGAGCTTTGGGTTTTCCACTGCCAGTTACTTGTTATGTGTCATCTCAGGTGTTATGGACCTGAAGCCAGTGGGCGGGGAGATGGAACTGGGACCACAGAGCCCTACTTGTTGCTGCTGTGCTGCTGATACCACTGCCACTCACGCTTGTACACCGAGCACCCACTCCATGCAGGGAATGGCGTCTAGCCAGGACTTCTCAAATGTTAGTGCACCTAAGGACCTCCTAGAGATCTTGCTAAAGCAAGCAACACTAGGCCTCACTCTCAGTTTCTGATTAAATTTGCATTTCTCACCGGTCCCCAGGTGATACTGAGGCTGCTGGTCCAGGGGCCATACTTTGAGAACCACTGCACTAGGATGCTGTAGACAGGAACTCCACCACTGCACCACCATTGCATTCCAGCACGTTTCCTGGCACAAAGGAGCTGTTTAGTCACCACTTGGTGCTTTGTCTGTGCCTCACTTATTCTGTGATTGGCCAGCACACTGCCTCTTGGCTCAGGGTAGCCAAATGCTATTTTGAGAAACATGTGATCTAACCTGCTCAAACCATCCCTGAAGTGCTTCTAAGTGCTTCCAATGGAGTTAGAGGGCAGCCCACAGCCGCTGGCGCTACTTCCACCCCTGCCACACCCAGCACACCCCGCACAGCTGCCTGTCACAACTGACATCTCACGTTATTAACTGTCCCCAAGACAGGAAGGAGCCCGAGGTGAAAAGCAGGTGGAGAGGGTGGGGTGAGCTGATCCCAGAGATAGCAGCTCTCAGCCTTCCAGTAATTCACAAAACTCTTTCAGCCTTTTCCCCCTTCTTCCTTTCCTTTTTTCCTTCCTCTTCCTTCTCCTCCACCCCTGCTGCTTTTTATAACCACTTTTCTAGTTTCCTTTTTTTTTTTTCATTTTTATCTTCTAAAATATCTTTGACCATGACAAGGCACCCCCATGACCAGTGATGAATGTTAGAAGATCCTTTCTGTTTAATACATAGGTTCTGCAGCTCCATGGAGGATGTCACTTCTCGCAATGTGCTGCCTCCGTCACACCTGCCCAACGTGAAAAGACCCCCAAGTCTTCATTTGCAACATGGCTCTGTCCTGTGGGCTTCCATTAGCCCCATGCAGGCTTCCACTCCCTGCACCCCCATGGACTCATCGCATTTTTACGATGACTACAGACTCTTGTTCTGTCCCTGGGGGGCAGGGGGAGAACCTCTACATCACTCCCCTTGTTAGAGTAAGTCTTCGGGAGAAAATGCCAGTGCAACGCAATTGAATTATGTTACCTAGTTTTCTCTTGGGAAATAAAGTGAGCAGAGAAAGAGACGTCCAGATTTAGGCAGATGGAGTAGGCAACCAGCGCTGAAGATGTTCCACCAAATACTGTTTTTAAACAAGCTTTTTATTTTGGAATAATTTTAGATTTTTAGAAGTTACTAAATAGTAAAGAGAGTTCCTGTATCTCTTCCACTCAGTTTCCTCTAATGGACAGAGTGGCTCTGCTTTTTTAGATAAAGGAAATGAATTCATGTTTTTGTTGTTTTTGTCTTTTGTGTTTTTCTGATCCTTCTTTAAGAAAAAATGGAAAAGAGAAGGGAAAACAAAAAACAACTTTCTCTTAACCTTGAGAGTGGCCAAAGCCTTTGATTCTGCAACTGCTAATTTACGAATGTGTTCATTTGGGAGGTTTCCTTGAGCAGTGGATAGGAGGCAGCTTCTCTCCATCTATTTACGATGCCAGTGACAATTAAGAGTATTTCTAGGAGGGTTCACGATCACAGAACTCTTAACGTTAATCTACTCCAAGCTCTGGCTCCCAGCAGGAAGGGACTCAAATTGAAATCACTCCAGGTTCCAGACAACACGCCCCAGGGGGCTGCCACCTGCACAGGCTCAGCCTTTGCATCAAACATTCCTGTTGCAGGCACCAGCCAACATTAGCGCCCCAGGAACCTTTGACCAGAGCTGGGCCACAGATTCACCCGGGGCTGTTTTCAAAGGGTACAAGTTCAGATCCCACCCCCAGAGGTTCCAATTATAAGCCTGAACCCAAGACACTGTAATTTGCAAAAGTGGCTCCATGGTGTGTACCCAAAGTCACCATATTCAGCTGAGGAGTCCACAGAAGCCCCATGGGTGCCCTGTTAGAACCACTGGCTTTGACCCAGCAAATTGGCCCACTTCTACATAGAAAACTATTGGTCCAGGATAAAGAAGGCTGCAGGGTGAACCTTTGCTAGCAGTGGGAAATCCTTGTCTTTTCAATCCTGGGGAGGCTAGATGAAGGAGCGTCAGGCCACAAAACCCAGGAGCAGCTCAAAATATTGACTTGTGGCCTATTAGGTCAGCAGGGTGCTGCCCAGGAATGACTGGCCCAGGAGGTATGGGCTCTTGAACTCTAGAGGAAAACTAGAAAAGATTTTCTTGATTAAAAAAAAAAATTCATGCCTCAAAATACAATCTGTCAAAATTTAGGGGGAAAAGTAAAACAAACAAACAAACAAACAAACAAACAAACAAACCCTGCTGTTTTTCCCCAATAACCAGCCAAAATTCTTCAACCAAGAAGACTAACTTGGTGGTTAAAAACACAATGTTGATGCCTGACTGTTGGGTTTAAATCTCAGCACAGCCACTTTCTGTGTGATCTTGTACATTATTCTCTGAGTCTCAATCTCTTTATTTAGAAAATAGGGATAAATCAGTACTATCTCATAGGGTTATAGTAAAGATTAAATGAGGTAATACGTGTAAAATGCTTAGAACAGGGCCTGGCCCAGAGTGCTACATAAATGTTACTTATTGTTATTATTGGGTGTGATGTTCTCACAACTGCTGCCAGTCATTCTGAGTGCCAAGCCCCGAGAAATCAAGATTTGAGGAGCCATCCCAGTGCTCCTGACAGCAGCAGTAAAATGCAGACTCTTCCCTCTTCCAGTACTTTAGAGTTTTGGGTCTTGGAGACAGATTGGGTTAGAGAGTATTTAGATGGGTTGGTTGAGTAAATTGTGATACATTCAGGTGGTGGAATGTGATGTGACCATTAAAAATAATGGTGAGTGCAAATGAATACACACGAAAGGATATTTGTGATATAGTGCCGAGTGAAATAAATTGTCAAAGGTAACCAAACAGGATGTGCCATTTATGTTAGAAGTCTATACGTGCAATGTGTGTGAATAACTCATACTCCATAAGCTCAGAGATGCAAGAAGTATCACATGTTGTTATTTTATTTAAATCAACTCAAATCTGATTCCAAGTTTCACTCTGCTGAGCTGGCAGAAAATTCACTCTCAGGCATCATTGGGATTTCTTCCCCTACCCAGTGTCACATGAGAGTCGAGCATGCTAATGTGATGCCCAGAAAAACAGAAGCCAGCCTCTAGCCTCCTGTCCCTCATGGCTGCACTGACATTCTCACGGCCAAGCCCACAGCCCCTTATAGACAGGAAGCTATCATGAGATGGGGCTGTGGGGGCAACGCTCTTCAGCAAGGCTGGGAGCTCAGGGGCCTTCGGCCTGTCCCCTCAGGGCATTCATTTCCCTCAAGTATCCTGCCCCATCTTCAGGTGCTGCAGGGACAGGCCAAGTTCTCTGCAACTCGGGGTCCACCAGCTTCCATCCCTGACCAGGGGTGGGCACTGTCTTGTCCCTTCTTCCATAGCCTTATGTACACCTGCCATAAGATGTAGCTCAGGGAGCTTGGGCCTTTATGAGAGACAGAAAGGGGGACAGCTTCTGTTTCCTCCTCTACCAGAATTTCCCCAGGCTAGAAATTCATGGCTTTAGAAAGGAGAAAGGAAGGAGCCAGGGAGAAGTCACATGATTAAAAAGTGCAGTAAATTACTTGACTATATGTGTATGTGTATGAAAAGGGACAATCTAGCCAGGTTTGTGCCCAAGTGTAGTTATGGGGGATGGGGAAGGGATTATGGGTGTTCGAAATTTTCTCTTTTTAATTTCTCTGTACTTTCTACAATAAATATAAATCATTTGTATCAAAAATTGTACAGTTTGAAAGAAGCATTAGGTAAGGAAGGTAGGATTCATTTAGAGGCCTGGAGGATGACAGTTTCTAAAACAGGAGGAAGCTAAAAGTAGGATCAGTGGCACCGGCCCACTCCGTGAGCAAAATGAACATTGTCTGACTTCATCTACAGTGCATGCTCTGAGAATTGAGTTCTTCTTGACCACGTGTAATCAGCTCCATGGTGTAAGTGGCCCATTCAGAGCTCTGTGTGGAGAAGTCAAGAGTTGGGCAAGCTACTCCCTGGCCCACACCCGCTCCATCAGGTCTGCATGGCCTGGGTCGTGCCCGCTGATACCAAGCAGTAAGTGTGTGTGTGTGGGGGGTTGGTTTCTAAGCTGCCTCCTTCCCAGAGTCCTCATTTAGTGCCGTCTTCCCTTAGCTGCAGCAGCACCTCCAGATGTGTTTATTGCTTCGCCACCACCACCTCCTCTTCCCACAAGCCTTTGCTGGGCCACAGAACAAAGAAGAGGAGCAAGAAGGGTTCGGAGTCACTCATTCTGGTTCTGCAGATCACAGGGGGCCTGGCTTATTTGTTTTGGTGAACTGGCCAGCTGTGAGCTGCTTAGTTTGAGGCTATAGGATTAGGAATGGTTTCTATTTTGAGTTAGGTGCAGTCAGGGCTGAGAAGAAGGATCTCAGGTTGAGGACGCCCAGGGCCTGGCCTCTCAGTTCTCATGTCTCACTGTTGCTGCTGCTGCTGGCAAGTCTAACTCCCCAACAAATGTGAATGACGCTGTCTTTTTGGGGCTGGGAGCAGGTCCCTGGACATAGGCAGCTGGATGTCACCCCTGCCCCAGGGGCTAAAACTTTACCCTCTTTTCTGGGAGAAAGCCCCAGGGTCTAGGTAAAACACTTGATGAAGGTAGAGCAGCAGCTCCTCTTGCTGGGGGCTCCCGGTTTAGGCAGCCCTCTCCCCTTCCCCTCTCAGCAGATCCTCAACATCCTCAGAACATGCAGTAGATGGAGTCCTTAAAACTCTTTTAGCTTTGGAGTCTCAAATCCATCAGCGTGCCAGACCACAAATATTGTGCTACCACCCCTGTCACCAGCCCTCCAGAGTGACAATGCCTATGTTTTTAATTCTGTCTTAGATTAACAAGCTCTATTTCTGACTCCTGTGTCTGGGCTTTCCCCCTAATTTGATTGGAGTTCTTTTAGGGTAGACACCATTTTCCCAAAGGCCAAAGTGTGAGGTAAAAAATGATTGGGTACGCAAAACAATCTTGTGGAATGATTAGGCTGGATGGGTAGATAGATAGACAAATGATGGATGACAGACATCCTTCATGGAGATCTTCCCGTAGCAGGAATAGTTTTTTTTTCTTCTGTGCATTTACCCAACAAATATTTACTATGCACTTACTAAATGCCAGCCATTATTCAGCAGTGAACAAAATGGAAAAAACCCTGCCTTCATGGAACTTGTATTCTATTGGGGGAGACCTATAAATAATAAACATTAAAAAATAAGTAAGTTCATAGTATATCAGAAAGTGATTACAATATGGAAACAAAAAAAGGTAGAGCGGGGTAAGGAGTAGAGGCGGGCCGTGTAACGTACATGGGAACCACAACAGATCTCACTGAGATGGTGACATCTGGGCAAAGACTTGAAAGTGGGAAAGGAACGGGTCATGAGGCTATCTGGGGAAGGAGAATTCCAAGAGAGTAAACAGACAGTGCCTTCTGTAAAGTGGAGCATGCCTGGACTGTTTGAGGAACTGCGGAAGTGAAGGTGGAGTGAAGTAACCAAGAGGAAGAGTAGCATGAAGTGAGTTCACAGAGGTAGAGGAGAGATGTGTTGGCAGAACCTGTAGGGCCTTAAGAAAACAGGGAGCCACTGAAAGATTTTGAGAAGAGAAATAACATGATCGGATTTAAATTTCAAAAGACTCTCTCTAGCTGCTGTTTTGAGAATAGACTAGAATGATGAAAGTGGAAGCAATTAGGAGGTATTTACAGTAATTCAGGTGAGAAATGATAGAGGCTCCAACCAGGATGGTAGTCATGGAGGTGTCAAGCCTAAGCAATTGGAAGGATGGAGTTGACATTAAGTGAGATGGAAATGGCCAAGGGCAGAGCTGGTTTGCAAGGAGTAGATCAGGAAAGCATGTTAAACTCAAGATATCATCCAAGTAGAGATCTGAGGGTTGGAGGTATAAATTTCAATGTGGGTATCACCAGGGATATTTGATATGCAAAGCATGAGCTCAAGTGAGATCACCTAAAGAATTAATGTAGATAAAGAAGAGGACCAAGGGCAGAGCCCTGGGGTACGTTAAACCTAAAAGATCAAGGAGAGGTGGAGGAATCAACAAAGAAGACCAAGAAGGAGCAACTTGGAAGACAAGAGAAAGACAAAGAGAGTGTGTTGTTCTGGAAGCCAAGTGACAAATATAAATCAAGCAGGAAAAAGTGATCAACCTGTGTCAAATGCAGCTGATCAACTATGTGGTCAAGACAGACTTGACCACTGGACTTAGCAATATGCAGTTTGACAAGAGCAGCTGTTGAGTATTAGAACTCCTTGGAGTGGGATTAAGAGAGAATGGGAGGAATCCACACATTTATACCAAGAATACAAAATGGAGAAAAGATAGTCTTTTCAATAAATGGTGCTGAGAAAACTTGATTTCCACATGTGGAAAAATGAAATTAGATCCTTCTTGATCAAAAGTCAAGGTATGGGAACAACCTAAAAATAAACACACACACACACACACACACACACACACACACACACACACACACACACACACAATGGGATATTATTCAGCCTTAAATAAAAAAGAAAATCCTCCGTTTATGTGATGAAATGAATGGACCTGGAGGACATTACGCTAAGTGAAATAAGCCAGACACAGAAAGAAAAATACTGCATAATCTCAGTTATATGTGGAATCTAAAATAGTCAAATTCATAGAAGCAGAGAATAGAACAGTGGTTGCCAGGAGTGGTGGGGGTGATGTGGGGAGGAGAATGAGATGTTGGTCTAAGGGTAGAAAAATCTCAGTTGTGCAAGATGAATGAGCTGTGGCACTCTAATCTATAGCACAGAGAGGATGGTTAACAATACTGTATTATATACTTGAAATTTGCCAAAAGGATAGATCTTAAATCTTCTCTACACACATACACACTAGTAACTATGTAGAAGTCATGGACAAGTTACTGAGCTTCATTGTAGCGATCTTCTCTCAATGTATACATACATCAAAATAGTAAGCTATATACCTTAAATATAGACAATTTTTAGATGTCAAAGACATCTCAATAAAGTTGTTTACAAAAGAGGAAGAGAGAACAGGAGGGAACAAATTAGAGATAGTGATTAGACACCACTTTCTGAAGAAGTTTTACTGCAACTGGGGAGCAAACAAAAAATTTCAGGAGAAGTGGGTTCAAGAGAAAGTTTTTATAAAATAAAAATTGCATGGTGGAAATGATTCAGGAGAGAATGAACAATTGAAATGGAGAAGAGAAGTGGGCAATATGGCTGGAGCAATGCCCTTGAGTAGGTGGAGGAAGTGGAATCTGGTGTGCAGGTGGAAAGGTTGGCTCTAGAGAGGTGAGTGGAAGGTTCATGGAGTTACAGCCAATGACGTGATGATGTGAGGGCAGATGCGGGCAGGCAGGGAGATGTAGTGGCGGCCCTGTGGACATTCTCTTCTGACTATTTCAACTTTGTTGGTGAAGAAAGTCATCAACTGAGCGGGCAAAGGATATGGTAAGAAGGCTTTAGGCATGTGGTGTAAGGCAGTCATCTAGGACAATGAGAGAGTGAATGGACTAGAGGAGTAGAGAAAGATAACCTGGCAGTAAGGGAAGGCCTCCTAGAAAATTATAGGCATAAATTTAAAGTGAGACCAGTCAGCACTGGTTGTATTTTTTCCCCCCAAACAAGCATGGAGTGAATGGAGAACTGGATTTAACTTTGGTTGTGGTTTTGCAAAGGTAGTAACAATGAGATGAGAAGTGCAAGAAAGCAAGGATAATGATGGACCATGGAATTTAAGCGGCATTCTAGAAAAAAGGGTTTCCATTTCAGTAAATGGAAACATGTAAGCTCTTTTACTTGCCAAGAGTAAGCTATATATGGAAAAAGGGACCATCACTGACCCAGTGACACCCTGAGGATTTTGTTCAGGTGAACCTGCCTCCAGAACTTGCCTTCAGGAATGGCTTGCCAGGAGGTGTGAGATGGCGCAGGGGTTGGCAGTGGACCAGGGAGGCGAGGGGCCATCCTATTTGTACTAAACTTGCTCTTAGGCTGCCCGACTCATTCACTCCGAAGACAAAAATCCTCCTTGCCTCATCAGCAAGCCTAACCTCACTGAAAGTGGCCCCAGCAGTCACCTCTGATCTCGGTCAGGTCCCTCAGCTCCTCCAATTGGGCCAAAGTAGACCACATGCAGCTGCCTCTCCCTGTCCTCCTGCCTCCCTGCTTATGGCTGATCGTTCTCTGTTCCATTTGTTGTTCCCAGAATAATAGCACCACCTAATCCATGTACTCTAAATTCTCAGGGATTTCTGAATCTCTGCTCCTGGCTCATATGACCAAGTCCTTGGCTGTTCTGCCTTAGTCAATTCTCCACTCTTCCCCACTCACTGGCCCCATCAAACATGCAGCCAGCCTTCTGCACCCCCGCCCCTCCAGCCAGCCTCATTCCTAAATACTCAGGCCCAGAGTTTGTTGGCTCAGCCTCAGCCACCCACTGGCAGATAGTCAATCTCTAGGCCTGTATCCAGGACTACATGACAATAATAATTACTGTAGTAACTACCACAATATAACTACTGAGAAGATAAGAAGCTGACCTACTTTTCTCAATACTATGTTCATGTTCCCAGAATCCAGAACAGAGCCTTACATATAGTAGAAATAGTGGTATCCCCTTATGCACGGAGGACATGCTCCAAGACACCCAACAGATGCCTAAAACCATGGATAGTATCAAACCCTATATATACTGTTTGTTCCTATACATGCATACCTACGATAAAGTTTAATTTATAAATTAGGCCATTTCACAGACAGATTTGTTCTTCTCATAGATCTTAGCAATCTCAGCAGATGATTTTTTTTCTTTCCTTATTAAGTTGAGAACCTTATCTTTTCACTTCATGGAAGTATTTTCTTGCTTCTCTTTGGCATATCTGAATTGCCAGCATCACTACTCTTGCACGTTGGGGCCGTTCTTAAATAAGATAGGGTTACTTGAACATAAGCACTGCAGATTGACAGTTGATCTGATAACCAAAATGGCTACTAAGGGAATAACAGGCGGGGAGCATCTACAGCGTGGAAACGCTGGACAAAAGGATGATTCACTTCCCCAAGTGGATGGAGAAAGATGGTGTGAGATTTCATCATGCCATTCAGCATGGTGTGCAGTTTAAAACATATGAATTGTGTATTTCTGGAATTCTCCATTTAATATTTTCAGACCACAGTTGACCATGGGTAACTGAAACCACTAAAAGTGAAATCGTAGATAAGGGCTGGGGCTACTGTACTCAGTAAGTGTCTGAGGAATAGAATGAGTATCATCTACCAAGTGCCTATTGAGTCCCAGGGATGACACTAAATCTTTTTCACACATGATCTAATTTTAATTCTCCCAACACCTTCCTTCAATGCAGGAGAAGATAATGTCCTGATTTTATGGACAAGGAAAACTAAGATGCTAAGGGGTCACATAGCTAATAAATGATAGAAACAGAACTAGGACCAGCTATGTCTCTATTAAACACACTACCTTATATGTATCCAGGCTACTGAGTCTCTAAAGCCACCTTGGCCTCTTCAAGGACAGAACAAGAGGTTGAGAGCACCCAGGCCACATGCCATGATGCATGGTATAAGAATGGCAAGCTCCTGGCTCCCAGAAATGTCTTTCGTCCCCCACCCTCAGTTCTTGGAAACCAGGGTCCAGTGATGGCTAAGCTCTTGGGGCAATTCTATACAGGGGGTGCCAAAATGACCATCTCGAGCTCTTGCCAAGGACCCCAGAAATTCCTCCTACTGGTGGAATTAATCCCTTCCCTCCTTCTGTGCAGTCCCATTCAGTGTCTCAGATATAAGATGAGACTTCAGTAATTTGGCAGTCCAGATGCCTGAAATTGTGGCAAAGAATATTAATTGTCCCCAAATATTCATTCTCTTTATAACAGAACTCACAAATTTTAAATGGGCATATTGCTGTCCAGCTTGTTATAATCATATAACTAAGTTCCAGGTTCTAGCATAACACCCGAAGTAGCATGTGCTTTTTCTACATCAGTGATTCTTAATAGGAAGTGATTCCCTCCTACCCCTGCAGAAATTTCTGGTTATCACAACTGGAATGTGTTACTGGTATCTAGTGGGTAGAGACTAGGGATGCTGCTAAACAGCCTACAATGCATAAAAGAGCCTCTCACAATCAATCAATCAATCAATCAATCAATAGAAGAATTATCTGGCCCCAAGTGTCAATAATGTCAAGGTTGAGAAATTTTATTCTACATCATGCCCTTAAAAGGAATATACATGTCCTCCTCTGGTCCTTTCTTCCTTTGCTCTAGGCTACAATTTGAGGGAAATTGGAGCAATGTCCTTGGACCTAGAAACAGAAACCAGATGCTTGGGGAGAGGAGAGCCATCATAACAGCCTTAGACTGCCTACTCTCACTATTTACCATGGGAAAGAAATAACCTTCTTTTGTTCTGGCAGATTAGCCCACACCATAAATGATACAATGGATTTTAAGAGGATAATGACCTGGACCCCCTGAAATGACTTACACAGTCATCAACTGCCAGTCTGTGCACTTTGGCCTAGACCATCACCTCGTGCTTGTCTAAGATGGTCTCTAATCTCAGGATAAACAGGATCTCAATTTAGTGTAATTCCTTCTCTCCTATTCTCTCTTTCCCTTTCTTGTTTTAACTCCTTGTGGCAGGCAGAATGCCTTCCCAAATATGTCTACATCCTAGATTCTAGAATCTATGTATATTGTTATATGGCAAGGGGAAATTAAGGTTGCTATTCAGCTGACTTTAAACTAAGAAGGTTGTCTTGGATTATCCAGATGAGCTCACTGTGATCACAAAGGTCCTTATAGGCATGTCTCCTTTTATTGTGCTTTGCTTCATTGCATTTTATAGATGTTGCGATTTTGACAAATTGAAGGCAAGACCCTCCACCAGCAAAAAGATTATGACTCACTTTATTGTGGTGATCTGGAACCAAACCCACAATATCTCTGAGGTATGCCTGTATGAGCAAAAGCGGGAGGTGAAAGGGGCGAAGTCAGTGATGCAGTGTGGGAAAGACTCTACAGCCTGCTGCTGGCTTCAAAGGTGAAGGGGGCTCACAAACCAAGGAATTCAGGTGGCCTCTAGAAGCTGGAGAAGGCCAGGATTCTTCCCTAGGGCCTCCAGAAGAAACACAGCCTGGCTGACACTGATTTTAGCCTAAAGAGACCCATTTAAGACTTCTGACCTCCAAATCAGTAAGATAATAAATTTATGTTGTTTTAAGCATCAAGTGCATAGTAGTTTGTTACAGCAGCCACGGGAAACAAATATTCACCCTCTTCTTCTTCTTCTTCCTTTCTCCTTCTTCTTTCTTCTATCTCTATCTACAGTTTAGCTGCCAGGGATCTCTTTATTCTCTATGAAAGTCTGAGCCACTGTGGAGCAGAGACCAAGGCCCTAGGTGGCCTTTGTCTGGGTTTCCCTGAAAGCTCCCATCAGCAAAATAGAAGGGACACCTGAGAGAAGAAACTGTCCATGTTAACCCAGAGCATATGCTGGGTCTAGCAATTCATGCATTTAGGATTAATTCCTTTTAGGATTTGCTTTTAGAAACATACATTTCATCTGCACCCATGATCCTGCAGTAAGTAGCCTCATGCTGCTCCTTATGAAATCCAAGTTATTACTGGGATTGTCTGCATTTCCAAAAGGGCCTCTGCCCAAAACCAAGGGGACCACTAGGTGATAGCCATACTAACTGGAGGTGGAACTGGCCAGCTCTCTAATTCCAAAGTGTTTAGCTTTAGAACACAAAAAGTTAAACACCTTCTTGCAACACATTGTAAACATGTCAGTGTGTTTAACATGTTAACTGTCCTCTGTTCTCCTACCCATGTGTTTAGAAAAGAAACAGGTTATGATGTTTAACTAGTGAATGGATGTATGTGCTCATAGCAGCTAACACTTTTTAAACACTTGTGGATGCTTAAAATTATGATGTGTTTAAGATTTGAACACGTTTGCTTTTCTACACTCTTAATCCAATGAGTGCTGACTGCATTTTTTTCCCCAAACAGCAAGGGTTTGTCCACCTTGCAAAGGCCAGTGTTCAATGACAAATTCTTACAGCTGCCAATTGCCTTATTTTGATTTTCATATTTTTTTTGTTTTGTTCTTTTATACATGGATCCCCTTCTCAGGGGAAAACAATAACCAGGAGAGAGTAAATGATAATCATTCTTTAGATGTCTAGAGTCATATTCTTTTAGGGAATCTAAAGGGTTTTAATGGCGTCAGCTGAGAGGCTTAACCAATTTCTTTATATGGTTCAGAAAATTAGAACCAAAGAGGGTCCAGGTCTTGCCCAGGCTAACACAGAAATGTGTGTAAAAACTAGAAGTTAAGCCAGACTTCTAGGTCTTCTCTACCCAGTCTGCCCAAACCAGTAGCTAGAAAAGACAGCAAATACTACTGTACTCTTCCAAGCATGGGATTACCATGCATAGACGTGAAGAGGGCTGTTTGTAGGTGGTTGTCCATCTGCTTTCTCTCTCACTGTGACCTCCCTGCCTATACCCCCATCCCCTCTTGCCTGATGACACCATGATCTACCCACTAGTCACTTTCCTCCACTCATGTCCACCTTCTTTTCCATACCCCACTTCCAACCAGCCCCTCTTGTAAGTGGTCTTCCAGTGGCCTGTAAGTCTCTCTGCCATCAGACACCCTTCCCTAACTTAGCACTCTTTGCTTCTCTCCTCTAGCACTTAGTTACCATATATTTAGGATTGGCTTCCTTGGCTGGGCTAAGCCTCCAACAAGGGTACGGTCTACTACTGTCTTGTCACCAGTGTATCCCCAGCATCCAATCCAGGACACACAGTTGGCACCCAATAAATGTTGAATGGCCAATGGAACTGTCCAGTCAATACTGGAATCATGGAAAAAAAGATTGCATCATGAGTTGGTGCTGTGAGCATAATGTCTTACCTAGTGTAAGTTGTCTAATTTCTCTCTCAGCCTGTCTGTATGCCAAATAGGGAACCAGCTTAATCCAACAAATATTTATTGAGCTGGCATAAGTACTCTGCTAGGCTCTCTTGGTGCCTACAGAGATAAAAACCACAAAGGGCTTACCTTTCTTGTCCTCAAGGAACTCATAGTTTAGTGTGTAAGATAAGACTTCTAACCATAATACAAGGCAAATTTGATAAAAATCCAAGATAATTTGAAAGGACTAGGGAACACATAGAAGAATCCACTTCCAAGTGACAGACTAAGAGGGCCTTGTGGTAGAAAGACCATTTGGGTGAAAATTAGAAGAGGTAGAAATTCAACAGGACAAAATGTAGAGAAAATGAGAGGAAATATTCTCAACAATTCAGTGACATTAAAGGCCCAGAGATGAAGAAGCCTGGGACATATTGGATGAATGTCTAGGATCCAGCTTGGTTGCCATGTGAGATACAGAGGAGATAAAACTGGAGAGGCAGACTAAAGTCTCAGCAAGAGATCCTGAAATGCCACTCAGTAATTTGGAATAAGTTCATAAGGCACTAGAGAGCTGCTGGAGGGCTGTGAGCAAGAGAGTGACCAGTGATGGCTACATGTAGGGTGTTAATTCTGCTGTTGGGTCGTGGTGGGATGATCAGTTGGGAAGTAGCTGTAATTATTCAGTAGAGAAAGGAGAAGGCAGATGGCAGTGAAAAAAAGCAGGGAGAGGAAAAGTCTGAGTTGAGAGACCTATCAAAGGTAGAAGCAGCAGAATTTAGAAGCTGGTTGGATGTGAAGTCAAGGGAAAGAATGAAGCCCAGCAGGATGTCAAGGTTTCAAGCCCAGACCATCAGGAACATGATGCTGCAATGAGCAAACACAGAGAACACAGGAGTAAGAGAAGTAGGTAGGGGTCAGACAGAAATGTTCATCATGAGGCATTGCTGAAGCTGCCATGTTAAAATGGTCGCAGGCAATGAAATGGAGGTCTTAAAACTGGAAAGTGAATTAACACATTCCTGGACTGGCCACAAGGCTTCTGGTATAAAATCAAAGGAGATGGTGAAGCAAAAGGCACTTTAGATGTACAGGTCACTCTATACATGTTAGGAATGGTGATTTATATTTTTATTACTGTTAAAAAATATATCTATTAATATCTCAGAGGTAAAGATGGGGAAACTACATTTAGTTTTCCTGTCTCTCTTCTTGGAGATTAGAAACCTAAAAATTGTTCCTTGAGTGTCATAATCAACCTATAAAGAAGCAGACTGAAGTTCCCAAAAAGAGGAAGAATGGCTCCAGGGCCACAGATAGTGGGAGAGGTGCTGAGTCATCCCTGGGGACACAGGAAAGGGAGAGGTGCGAGGCATCAGTGCTGTCCTCACCCACTCAAGCACCAGCTAGGAATGCGGAGGCAGGAGCGTTTCATGTACTTGGAAGACCTACACCTGTCATCGCATAGGTTTTTAGGTCTAAGAAATAAATCAATCAATGTTATTACTGCTTGGATTTTACTCCCAGAGATTCAGATTTCACTGGCTTAGGTTAGGGCCTGGACATTGAGATTTTTTTTTAAAGTTTATTGGAGTATCATTGGTTAATACAATTATATAATTTCCAGGTGTACATTATAATTTGACATCTAAATATTCTATTGGGTTTACCACTCAAAGTCCAGTTTTCTTCAACTACTACATATTTCATCTCCTATACCATCTTCACCCTCCCCCTACTCCCTATATTTGATCTCCTTTGCCCTATCCACCTCTTCCCTTTTTCCCCACTCCCTACCCTCTGGTAACCACTAGTCCATGTCCCTGAGTCTCTGTCCTGTTCATTTGTTGCTTTTAGGTTTATATCCCACATATAAGTGATATCATGTGATTTTCAAATGTTTCTGTCTGGTTTATTTTATTTAGTATGATTATCTCGAGATCCATCCATGTTGTCACAAATGGCAGTATTTCATCTCTTCTTATGGCTGAGTAATATCCCATTGTATATATGTACCACAGCTTCTTTAGCCAATCATCTATCATAGGACACTTCAGTTGCTTCCATGTTTTGCCACTGTGAATAATGCTGCTATGAACATCGATGTGCAAATATCTTTTTGGATATGGGTTGTCAAGTTTTTGGAGTAAATAACCAGTAGTGGGATTGCTGGATCATATGGTAGATCAATTCTTAGTTTTTTGAGGAACCTCCATACTGTTTTCCTTAGTGACTATCCAATTTGCAGTCCCACCAGCAGTGTATGAGGGTTTCTTTACTCTGTATCCTCTCCAACATTTGTTATTACTTGTCCTGTTGATTATAGCTATTCTAACAGGTGTGAGATGGTATCTCATTGTGGTTTTGATTTGCATTTCCCTAATAGCTATAGATGTTGAGCATCTTTTCATATGTTTGTAGGCCATTTGTATGTCCTCTAGGGAGAAGTGTCTGTTCAGGTCCTCTGCCCATTTTTTGGATGGATCATTTGGTTTTGTTGTTGTTGTTGTTGTTGTTGTTGTTGTTGTTGTTGTTGGGTCGTATGAGTTCTTTGTATATTTTGGATATTAGGCCATTATCGAAGGTGTTGCTTGCATATAGATTTTCCCATAGAGATGATTGTCTCTTTACCTTGTTGATGATTTCTTTTGCTGAGCAGAATAATTTTAGTTGGATATAGTTCCATTCATTTATTTTTGCTTTTACTTCCCTTGCCTTTGAGGTCAAATTCATAAGATCCTCTTTAAGTCCAAGGCCCCTGAGTTTCATTCGTATGTTTTCTTCTATGCATTTTATTGTTTCAGGTCTTATATTCATATCTTTAATCTATTTTGAGTTAATTTTGGTGTGAAGTGATAGACAACAGTCAAATTTCATTATTTGACAGGCAGCCTTCCAATTTTCCCAGCACCACTTATTGAAGAGGCTTTTCCACCGTATGTTTTTGGCTTTTTTGTCGAAAACTATTTACCCGTGTAAATATGGGTTTACCTGTGGACTCTTGATTCTGTTCCACTGGTCCATGTGTCTTTTGTTGTCAATACCATGCTGTTTTGATTACTGTCGCTTTGTAGTATAATTTGAAGTTGGACAGAGTGATGCCTCCATCCTCATTCTTGTTTCTCAGATGGCTGAGAAAATTCAGTCTTTTGTACTTCCATACAAATCTGATAATTTTTTGTTGCATTTCTTTAAAAAATGCCGATGAAATTTTTATGGAGATTGTGTTAAATCTATATAATGCTTTAGGTGATAAGGTCATTTTAACTATATTAATTCTTCCAATCCAAAAACATGGAATATCTTTCCATTTCTTTTATCTTCTTCAATTTCTTTTAATAGGGTGTTGTAGTTTTCATTATATGGGTCCTTCACATTTCATTAAATTTATTCCTAGGTATTTTATTCTTTTTGTTGCAATTGCAAAAGGAATTATTTTTTCCACTTCTTTTTCTGATGCTTCACTATTAGAGTATAGGAAGGCTATGGATTCTTGAATGTTGATTTTGTATCCAGAGACTTTACTGTATTTGCTTATTGTTTCTAGTAGTGTTTTTGTGGAGTCTTTAGAGTTTTCTAAAGAGAGAATCATGTCGTCCATAAATAGCAACAGTTTGATGTCTTCATTTCCTATTTAGATGCCTTTTATAACTTTCGCTTGCCTGATTGCACTGGCTAGGACCTCCAATGTTATACTGAATAGCAGTGGTGATAGTGGACAGCCTTGCCTTGTTCTTGATCTTAGAGGAAAGGCTTTTAGTTTTTCACCATTAAGTATAATGTTAGCTGAAGATTTGTCATAATAGCTTTTATTATGTTAAGATACTTTCCTTCTATACCAATTTTGTTAAGTGTTTTGATCATAATGGATGCTATTTCTTATTGAAGGCTTTTTCTGCAACTATTGATATGATCATATGATTTTGTTTTTTAATTCATTTATGTGGTGTGTCACATTAATTGATTTGCATATGTTGAACCATCCCTGTGCCCCTGGGATGAAACTCACTTGATCATGGTGTATAATCTTTTTAATATGTTTCTGTATTTGGTTTGCTAGTATCTTATTTAGGATTTTTGTAACTGTGTTTATGATAGATATATGTCTGTAGTTTTCTTTTTTTGTGTTATCTTTACCAGGTTTCTGTATCAGAGTAATATTGGCTTCATACAATCAATTGGATAGTGTTGCCTCCTCTTTGATTATTTGGAAGAGTTTAAGGAGAATAGGTATTAAATCTTCTTTGAATGTTTGGTAGAATTCACCAGTAAAGCCATGTGGTCCTGGACTTTTACTTTTTGGTAAGTTTTTGATGATTGTTTCAATTTTCATACTGCTGATCGGTCTATTTAGATTTTCCAGATCTTCTTGATTCAGTCTAGGAAGATTGTATTTTTCTAAGTACTGGTCCATTTCTTCTAGATTATTAAATTTGGTGTTATATACTTTTTCATAGTATTCTTGCATAATCTTTTGTATTTCTGTGATGTCAGTCATAATTTCCCCTCTTTCATACCTGATTTTGTTTATTTGTGTCCTTTCTCTTTTTGCTTTTTTGAGTCCAGCCAGGGGGTTGTCAATTTTGTTAACCTTCTCTAAGAACCAGCTCTTTGTTGTATTTATTTCTATTGTTTTTTTTTGTTGTTGTTTTCAATTTCATTTATTTCTGCTCTAATTTTGATTATTTCTTTCCTTCTGCTGACTTTAGGCCTCATTTGTCCTTCCTTTTCTAGTTTTTTCAGATGAAGCATTAGGTTGTTTATTGGACATTGATATTTTTTAAAGTTTTCCAAATGATTCTAGTATGTAGCCAAATTTGAAATATAATGCTCTAGTACCTTAAGTAATCTCAAATTGTACAAATAACCTCATTCTAGCATGGTTTCTCCTATAACTTGCCACCAGGGTAAGAATGTGTAAGACAGAATGCAACTGACCTGGCCTTCTGGTTTATACAGCAGCCTGTGTGAGTTTGGTTAATGTGAGTTCTGCCTATGAGACGAGTCCATTCACAGCAAGCAAGGCTGATGACAGAATAAACTCCAGTAATTTGCCAAACGAATACTAACTTGCATAGACCTAGGTCAAAGTGAAACAAGCATGTTCCTTCAGAGAAATGTGATTCAGGGCTTTCAAAAATAATATTTTACAAATATTTAATACTTATTTAGAAAAATAAAGGAGAAACTTATTTTATAACAATTAATGAATTTTTAACATGTTTTCATTAATAAGAATTATTCAAATTAATACAAAATTTATTTCAGACATTGAATGTACTGTAACACTTTGGTGCATTTGAAGCAATCTTTCATTTTCCCAATTTCTCATCTCTCATAAAGGGACAGAATTAGTCCCTCATACTCACTGAATTCTGAGGTGACCTCCATGGTTAGAATTACAAAGCCATGCTCAAAATAGGATTTAAATGCCCTTTTCCCCTGGCTTTCCCATTTTCTGTAATTCCTTTGGAATGTGGTGGGTGGAAAGTTGGATCCCTGTAGGCAGCCTTCCAGAGAAGGAGCCGGTCCTGCAGATCTCCATTGTTCCTTACAGTTTTCTGACCCAGGTTACTTCTTGGGAGATATATTAAAACATTTAAATTTTAGGTAATAAAATAAAGCACTTATTTCCTGAAAACAGCACTGCTCCATGCATGATTCAATTTCAGAATTTCAGCTGACTAGGGCTGTGAGCTTGAGGCAACTGTCCACTGCCTAGTCTCTAGATTGGTCAGAAAGCCCAGAATCTGCACCATACAACTTGCAAATGTGAATCACCAAAGCATATGGGGTCGGAGCAGCAGACACCTCTTGCATGCACTATGTGGTGAACTTTACTAGTGTCTACTGATCAATAGTTCTCATCTCCTTTCTGACAGCAAGAAGACTATTCTTTCTGAGCCTCTTGGAACAGGGCAGAGCCATGTGCTGACTTCCAACCATGGGATGTAAGAGGAAGTGACTCCCTGAGGCAGGGAGAGGCCCATGCATAGTTTTCATTCTGTCTTCCTCTGCCTCATTGATTAAGGAGGCCATATGTTTGAGACATATGACCCTCATGGTTCTCTGAGTTGTTACATGTAGAATGTCTGCTTTGCAGAGTCACCAGGACTGTTCTGAGAAGCATATCTTGTGTATTAAAACACTGATATTTGAAGATTGTATATGGAAATGTGACCTATACCATGTTTTTCATTTATTACTAAAAACTTGGTAGTTTAAAACAGTAGTTTAAAACAAATTTATTATCTTACAGTTCTGAAGGTCAGAAACCTCAAATCAGTCTTACTGGGTTAAAGTCAAGGTGTTGGCAAGACTGGTTGCTTCTGGAGACTCTGTAGGAGACCCTTTCCTTGCCTTTACAAGCTTCTAAAGGCCACCTGCATTCTTTGTTTCATTGCCCCTTCTTCTGTCATCAAAGCCAATAGTGTACTGTCTTCAGATTTATCTTCTCCCTTTCTGACATCTGCTTCCATCATTACACCTCCTTCTATAACTCTGACCCTCTGGCCTCCCCCTTATAAGGACCGTAGTGCAGTGCCCTCCAATCTGTTTGGCACCAGGGACCAGTGCTCCTATAAGAGTCTAATGCCTGATGATCTAAGATGAAGCTGAGGCAATGATGCTAGGGCAGGGGAGTGGCTGCAAATACAGGTGAAGCTTTACTCACTTACCTGCCGCTCACTTCCTGCTGTGCGGCCCAGTTCCTAACAGGCCACAGACTGAACCACTACTAGTCCATGGCCTGGGGGTTGGGGACCCCTGCCTTAATGATTACACTGGCCCAGCCAGATGATACAAGATAATCTCACATCTCAAAATTCTTAACCAAATCACATCTATTATATAAGACATTATTGTAAGACACCATTCACAGGCTTAGGGGAATAGATATTTAACATATTTTGGGGGACATTATTCAGCCTTCCACAGTGACCCACACATTTGCTTATCTAGGTGATGTTTAATCTCCCTCTAGTGGGATTTGGTCAGCACCCATGTATGTGGCCTTCCTCAAGCAATATTTTTCCATATTGCCTACAGCCATACATCTTTTCTTCTGAAACACATACAGTTCCACATATGGAGATGGATTATGGGGAAATAATATAAAGGAAGAAAAGCTTTATGCACAAAAGTATTTAGGAAGCATTACAGCTTTTGTTATAAAAGAACTGGAAAATACCTAAATGTGCAACAATAGGGGAACGTGCAAAGAAACTCTAGAATATCCCATGTTTGGGTATTATGCACCCATTATAAATATTTATGAAACATTTTAATAAGTTTGAAACTCTTTATAATAATGTTTAAAGCATATTTCTACATTTATGTGATCTCAATTGTGAGAAAAACGTATGTAGAGGAGAAAGTTCTGGAAATGTATACACCAAAGTGTCAATAGTGCTTTTGGGGGTTGTTTATTCTTTTTTTGGAAGTCATGTATGACTTATTTTCTCCTTTACAATTTCATTTTTTAAAATGTCCACAAAGAACAAGGTCACTTTTATAATCTGAAGTCTCTGTTGGTAATAATAGCAGGTCACCAGCCTGGACAAGAGCGATCTGGAAGTCACGAAGAATCACTACTTCTGAGGAACGATGCTCAATCTTCTCTCTGTAAGTGCCTGAGGAGGTATAGCTAGGTAAATCCTGCTCCCATGTGCGCTCAGACTCCCTTAGGCATTCCTTCCTTTAGGGTATGCGCCTAGAGGGAGCAGCAAGGATTTCTGCAGAAGGTATAGGGACCCACAGAGCCATCTTGGATGACCAGATACAAGGTTAGAGAATGTCGTATTGAGGTTACCCACAGGCTTTTGTACAGCTTAGCAAGGAGATGATCAGCAGGTGTGAATATGAAAAAGCACACCATCTTCCAGGGTGGCCAGAGCCAAGGTAAAAAAAAATACTCCAGCAAGAGTTTCACTGCATAGAAGCAATGCTGCTCTGAGACCTCATCATCCCCTAAATGAAAATGAATGACAGCCAGTATGGTAGAGTGAGAAAATGGGCACATTCAAACATTGTTACAGAAAGTTCAGTCTGGTAAAAAACAAAAAACAAAAAACAAAAAACAAAAAACAAGCTAGAAGGCAGTAGGAAGTCTGTATCAAATTATAAAAACATCTGCATCTCATGGCCCAGTATTTTCATGTAAAGGTATTTATCCAAAAGTAGAAAAATAATTTAAATGTCCAATTTTATGAGATTCACACAGTGGAATATTATGCAGCCATTAAGAAATCATGTTTGGGAAGAATATTTTTCAAAAGGAGATAATATTCATAACAGTGCTAAGTTTTAAAAGCAGAATATAAAACAGTAAATACAGTATAACCCAATTTCATAGCAAATAAACATGTAACCAAGTAAATATATAAAGATATTTTGAGAAAAACACCCAATTCACACCAAAATCTTATAATGTGACAGAATAATGGGTTATTTGTAGAGTTAGAGTGAGGTTGACATGGGGAAATATTTACTTTGGTTTTTCAAGTTTTCTGCATTAAATGTGTGTAACTCTTAACATAGGCTTTTGCTTCCAAATTTGTCACTTCAAAGTAGATTCTGCTGATGGAACCCTGTTCTCTCTGGAAAGGGCTCCCTCATCCGCTGTCCTTCACAGCCACACCTACATGGTAATTGGAGAATATGAACTTTCAGAAGACTACTCAGGTTTTGCTAGCTCCTTTCTGCTTGTGCAGGACTGGGTACCCATGGATGGTTTTAAAGACTGAATAGGCTTTTAAAGTCAGGATTATGGTTCCTTTGGTAAAATCATTTCTTCAATGATTTTGAAATGTTTTTGCTTCTGGTCATTCCATGTGCAATAAACAACCATTAAAGCTCTTGCCTAGTCATAATTTTTAAGCCTACATCTGTTCTTTCACTTGTACATTACCGGGCTCTGCCAGAGCTCTCAATTTAATGGCAACTGTCTTGAGGTCTTCGGAAATAACAGGTTTGGGTGGAAGGCACCAACCCTCCTTGTACCCACCTAGATTGGCCAGCTCACAACCTCTGTATGGCAGAACACTAATTCATCCTCTGACAAGTCTATGGCTTCTCTAATGCCACTTACCCTCTGCTTCAGTTTGAGGCACAGAAGCAATTGGCTTTTTAATGATTCTGATCACCACTTCTAAAGTGTTTGGGAATTTTTCCACACATCCAAGGAATTCTCCAATACCAGCTGGGGATTCTACAAACAAACTCTGTTCTGACTACAGACTCTCTTCTATCTGAAGACAGCATCAGCATCAGATCCCACAGAGAGGACTCAATCCCAGAAGACTGCACCCCACCCACTTCAGATGCCAATCATAAGAACAGGTCATCACCTGCATTTCTTTGGTAAGAAATGTTGGTACTAGCTATAAATCAGAGGTTTCCATGAACCTCTCCTTGGATTTGATTAATTTGCTAGAACAGCTCACAGAACTCAAGAAACCAGTCTACTCACTGCATTACCAGTTTATCACAAAGAATATTAAAGGAGACAAATCAAGAGACATATAGGGCAAGGTGTGGAGAAAGGGTGTGAAGCTTCCATGCCCTCTCCAGGACACCAGCCTCCTGGAGTTTCCTCCACTTGTTCATCAACCCGGAAGCTCTCGGACTGTCCTTTGGGGGGTTTATGAAAGCTTCATATTACATCTGCATACTTGATTTAATCATTGGCTATTGGCAATAGATTCAACCTTCAACCCTTCTCTCCTTCGCAGAGGTGGGATGGGGGAGTAAGATTGAAAGTTCAACCCTCTAATCAGTTGGTTGGTTCCCCTTTGGTTGACCTAGGGGCATTCCAAAAGTTACTCTTTAATATAACAAAAGACACCTTCATAGCTCTCACCACTTAGGAAATTCCAAGTGATTTAGGAGTTCTGTGCCAGGAAATATGTATTTCTTATTATAAATTACAATATCACACTTTTTCAACCCAGCAAGGCTCCAAATTACTGAACTCTCAGTCAATTTAGATTTCAGGCTGCAGTTAGCAGAGCATCACCTTAGCAAAGCCACATTCCCTTCCATCTGTTCTTACAGACCAGCTCATGCTAGCCTGAGTTCATCTCACTCCTCTGAGATTTAGGAAAAGTAACAAGATGTAACCCAACACACACTAACACTCTGAACCTTTGTCACCATCTTTCTTATTGTTACAATCCCAGGCTGCATATGTTCTCTCTTGTGAAACCAGGCAGTTTGGTCAAACGTTTTGCCACATACAAGGGTCACTCAGCAACATGAGTCCTCACTGGCTGGTACCTCAACTTTTAGAACAATGCAAGGTATATAGCAAAGCAAGTACATCCCCAAAATGCTGGCTTTGCTAGGTGACTACTTTGCAGGGGACAAGCCTCACCTAGCTGTGTATATTCTGTAAACTTAGTGTTAAAATGCCAGCCTCATTATCATATTAGTCACATTTAATTTCCTGTTCAAAGTTCCTAGAGAGATCTTCTCCACATTTAAATGCATGTCTCAACAATTAGCAAAATGTGGATATGGGCTTAGATGAATTCATCATATCATGTATGCAGGTGTCTGCACATAGAAGGTAGGTTCATAAAGTCCTCATTAGATTCCAGTGGAATGTCTAAGGCTGATTGGATAGTGGATATAGAAGCTTGACACTCAGGATAAAGTAGAAAATTGTCCCTCAACTCCTCGTTTCCCTAGTGTCTGACTGGAATGTTTTCCCCAGGGCCCCAGACAGGATGTGGTAAGTCAGGTGTGACAATCTGGTGGGAGAGACACCAGCTGTGTCTGTGTGTCTGATCTGGGTTCATCAGCCCTTCTTCACTCCTTATTGGTGCTGGCCTTCACACATCACACAGCTACAGAGAAGAGTCTGCATTTCTAAGACAAGTAATGAGAGTGGTGACAACAGTCTTGTAAGGCGGGAGGATCCAACCCCTAGTACCCAGAATTCCCCCAGTATTGTCATTTCCCTGGTCAGGCCATATCCTTCCTAAAACACCAAAAGGGTAGGGTGGGTGAGGGAGAATGGATGAGCCAGCCACCTGTGGCGTGGAATGTGAGTGTGGGGACACCAAAATGCCCCCACTCTTCAAGTCTCTCTTGCCCTTGTCTTGTCTCCCATTTCTGTTACTCTGGATTAATCAGCTTCCTCTTCTAAGTACCTGTTCCCTAGCAGAACAGCTGCTGTAGTCTGGGAGTGCCTGCAGTGAAAATATGGCACCTCCTCCTCCTTCCTCCAGCCTCCCCTGCTCATCTCTTTGCCCATTCCCTATGTCTGTGTGCTATCTATTTCAGCTTCTCTTCCTGGCTAGAACTCCCAGATAATGGCTCTCCCTACTCAACCCAGTTGCTAGAAATGATCGCATACACCATCCTTGAGGGGAGTTAATCCACCTGTCACCAAACACCTTGAAAGGACTGAATTGATAGCTACTTCCCAAAAAGAAGGGGTCAGGGCACTGGAAAACTCTGGGCAGAGGTGAGGATGATGCCCCCCATTATACAAAGGCCACCACGGTGCTTGACCAGGTTCCCTGGTACTTTTCCTTCTTCCTAGAGGTCTTGAACCAAAGTCCATTCTCAAGGATGCAGCCTGTCTCAGATTATGAGCTCCTTAAGAGGAGAGATGGAGACACTCTCAGCACAGGGTCAGACATAAATAACAGTTTAAAGACAACCAAGAATAGGGAGAGGAGGACCACAGAAGATGGGGAAGAAGAGTACCCCTTTATTCTAGTTTCCATGCTGTTGTTCATGCTTAAATCTAAGGTGGTTCCCTATGACTACTCCAACTCTCATCCCTCTCCCTGTCTGTAGCTTCAACATCTGGCCACCATCACTTAGCAGAGAATTGCCTGTGTATGCACGACCAGCCTGGACTCAGCCTGCTTGCACTGTGGCTGTCTGCTACATGTGCATCAGACTTGGGTCCACACCTCCACTATAAACTGCTCCTTCTCTCACTTCCCAGTGATGCCTAATGGGCTCTTACTGCAGCCTTGATTGATTGGGTGACAGGGTGGCCAGGAGCTGAGGCACCCTGGTGGCTCTTGCTGAGGAAAGGGGAGTCCAGGGCACATTCCAACCCTGTCAGCGCTGGCTCAGACCCTTAGTGGTGTAAAATCTCACGCCTGGAGCCCTGTAAGCTCCTGGTGCCAGCTGCAATTTTATTGGTGGTCTGTGACTTCAAAGGCCTTTCCTCCTGCACGGCTGAGCCAGGCAGGCTGCAGAGGAGAAAGCTTTGTGCCCAGGGCACCGGGGAATCCCCCAGGACCTGGACCCAGCCTCTCCTCAGCCTGCCTTGCCTCTTTCTGTTGTATTCACAAATATCACTTTCCCAGCTCACAGCAGATGGAGAAGAACTGCTTCTTTAGGAGGCTGCTTTCATGAACCTGTATGTTTCAGTGTACAGGCAAGAAGACACTTGTGACCAAAGGTCTGTTCAAAGTCCCAAAATTTTTCCCTCCAGAAAACCTTGCAGCGGCAAGATAGGAAGCTGTGCTGAGGCCTTGTCTATCAAGGTGGGGTGACATAGAGTCCTGGCCACCTGCCTCACTGCTTTTTGGTGGCTTAGGTATGCAGAACAGGCAGAAACTCTTTCCAGCGGGAGGTACTGCTCAGTCCACAGGCTGGCATCCCTCTCTGGCAGTCCTGAAACTCAATAAAGTAAGACACTCTGGGTTTGAATCTCAACTCTGATGTTTCTCAACTCTGTTACCTTAGGAGAGTAATCCAACCTCTCTGTGCCTCAGTTTCCTCATAAGAATTAGTTAATACTAGTGAAATACTTGATACGTCCTTGCACTCAGTAGATGCTATAGAAGTGTTTGCTATTATCATTCCACACATAAACCTCATCGTTCTTGTTTGTCCCACATGAACAGGTTTGTCTACCAATGAGACAAAGAGCTTCCAGTGCCCTTTTTTCTCCCCATGACACACCCAGACACACAGGCACACACCCAGCTCAGCTGGGAAGGGTAGCAAGAGCAGCCCAGGGGTCAGATCCTGCTTTGCCCTTTGCTTGCTAAGTGGACTTGGGCAAGTTATGAAACCCTGCAAAACAACTTCCTCATTTATAAAGAGGGGCTAAGAATAACCTGCTTCCCAGAGCAATATAGAATTTACATGAAAGCTAAAGAAAGCTACTAGTAAATATCAGTGAAGCTCAGTGCCCAGACTATAGTAGGCATTTAATGAATGTTTTAGCTGGGCACACAATGGCTCAATAAACTACTGAGCTAGATTGAGGTCAGTTGTGAAGAATATGTGTTAAAGCAGGAGTTCTCACCAAGTCATAGGTCCCACCTTCCGCCACCCGCCACACTTTCCATTGTGGCCACTCTTAGAATACTCTCAGACTCTACGTGTATTAGACAGACTGATAGGATTGACCCCCTTAAGGGCAAGGACTGCGTCTTCTCCCTCACACTTGCCAGCAGCTGGTCCTGCTCGGTAGGGACAATGAGAGACACACCCCAGCAGAGGTGGCCCTGGCTGTCTGAAATCCTGTCCAGAAGTGAATTATTAAGAGAAAGCTGAAGAAGGAAAAGCTGCCCTCAAACATATCCGGAATCTTGCTGGAGATGGAAACTAACAGGGATGGAAACATGACAGCAGAAAAATACAGACCGTTTTGAAGTCTGCCCACCTGGGAGTCAAGCCACATTGAAAATCAATAAGGCATCAAGGCTGGGAGCTCAGAGAGCCAACTGGATGCCTGCTTGTGCCTCCTTTAAAGCAGGGAAACCTTTGAAGTTGCAGACGACCAATAAAAATACAGCTGGCATTTACAGCTCCAACTCCTCCTGCCTTTGCTTTTCACCAAGTTGCTAAAGCTGCAGCCAGAGTTGCCAGGGCTGGAATGTTGACGAGGACAGTGGCTCCTGGCATGCACTGGCCTGGGGTTAGCGATTAACTACAGGCATGCTGGTACCTTCCCAGGACAACCCTGTCTTTGGTTCTGGCCATCAGAGGCTATGGGTGAAGTCCCCAAAAAACACTTCGCAAAGGTAAGCAGCGTTCAAAGCGGTCTAAGTCATGGCCAAGATGAGCCATGGGGAAGCTCTTGTTGTATGGGATTCCTCCAATCTATTTAGTGTGCTATCTCATCCACTGCCTCATTCTGTGCTCTCTTTTAAAGGCCTATAACACCAAGAGAAGGATAAACCTGCTGGGATGACTCCCTCCCTCAAAGGACAGAAGAGGATTAAGCAACTAGTCAAAAAGGCAACAAAAGTGAAAAGGCCCTAGAACCCAGTTCCCAGTCCAATGCCAAGGGCTTAAGATGCTGAAATTGGAGGCTCATCTCACGTCTCTTATTTTGCTACCCACCCGTCATAGGAAGTTTCATGACCGTATTCTTCACTTAATAAGCACACAAGTTCTCAGAACTAGGGCTCATGGTTGAGTCAGGGAGACAAGACTTAGAGACATAAAACATCTGACAAAAGAGCTACAAAGCAGTCTTAGAATGAATGGAAGATATTATACCATACAACATATATGGGCAATGTCAGGCCTAATGACCAAGTTAAGCTAATGTCAACAAACAAAGGACTATTAGGAAATTCATTAATCAAGGTCCTGTTTATACTCCTATTTGTCAACCAAATTATTTGTTTGACTTGTGGCCTCTCTGGTTTATTACAGTCATTTCTGTCATCAGCAGAGCTGGACTGCTGGAATTTCACACATAGATAGGGCCTGTGTGCATCTTAGGTATGCCTTCTTGGTTGCCCTACTCAAAGAATCAGAGCTCTCATCAGGGGCCAAGGTCTGTCTTCAGTTAACATATAACTGCTCTTTGTAACCCAGTGGTTCACTGGGCCTTAATTAACTGATTTGCTAATCACTGTTTCCTGTTTCCAGAAGATGACCTCTGAAGAACCCTCTTGCTCTTGAGGGAATGTCATCAGGAAGAAATGCAGGGCTGCAAACATAACAGCAGGACAAAGAGCGGGGGCTCCTAGTTCTCTGAGACACCTGGGGTCCTGCCGTAGCTGGACTTGGTCTTGACTATGTTCTCTCTCATTGTCCCACTACCATCTGTTCACTTGGCTCATTCTTTCCCTTCCCTCTGCCTTTTCTTAACCCCAGCTCAAATATAAGCTCCTCCAGAAAGCCTCACCTTGACCACAGAAGCCAAAAATGATTTATCCCATCTCTGGCTTTTGAACTCCTCAGGACCAATGATCGTCTCTGCTCTGTTCCATTGGCACCTTTCATACACAGTTTTGTGAACTGTACATTTCAGCTAGTAACCACTGTGTGAGTTCTTTGAGGACAGGCCAACAAGTATATGTGCATTCACACATGTACACACGCAATGCTGGACCAACAGAGGGTAACTGCTCAGTGCAACTCCAGCTTTCATTAGGGGATTTGTCTCCCTCAGACCTAAGATGTCCCTGTTTAAGGCCCTGCCCACAAGCATATAGAGAATAATAATCACCTCAGGAAGGAACAACTGCCTTCTCTACTTTCATCTCCTAAGTTGAACTAATTTCTGGGGTTTCCACCTTTTCTGAGCCAGTGCTTCCTGTTTGGGAAATAAATGTCAAATGATTTCTCCATTCAAAGTGATGGATCACAGTAGGTTTCTGGGTAGCAGGCAGGGGAGCGAGCCTTATAAAAAGTAGGCATCCTTTATTACTTTGAAGGGAAAGGAGTGAAGGGCCTAGTGGGGAGTGGGCTCAAGGATCGGATTTCTTCAGAATTACTCAGAGAAATATCTATCCTCAGCAGCCACCCTATGAATTCTGACACATCTCAAAAAGCTGGAGTCTGGAAAAAGTGGTCAGAATTTCTTACCTTCTGCAAAAAGCTACTGTGCAGTCTGTTCCTTTGTAGTTCTTTTTCTATTTTTTTTTTTTTAAATCAAACCATCTTGGAAAAATCAGAAAGCAGATGCACCCATAATTGAACTTGGCATGAGCAACAGAAACCTCGTTATAGGTGTTACAGGCCCTCGCACCCCAATTAACCTGGGGGAAGTAGGGGCTGTGGGCTTCTCTGCACAGATGTCTGAGTGAGAGACCCTCGTGGGCAGGAGGTTTAGGTGCCAGAGACACCTCTGGAAATGAAAGGCCTAGGATCCTCGCCCAACCCTGGCATGGAATCCCTCTGGGGGCTCCGGAGCCTCGTCCGGAGAGGCCCTTGGGCTAAGCCTATTCTGGGGATGCGGGGTTGCAGGGCAGGCCGCCCACTCGAGTGCAGCCTGGACCCACTATGCACCGACAGCTACGACCCGGTGCTGAATTTTACTATCCGTCATTTACCATTCTGACGGGAAAACAAATTTAAAACACCTGGAAATTTATGTCTCTGATGGGTCGGGTTGCACTGTTCCATTATATTAAATAATCCAGGCTGTGCGCTTCAAAGGCTGCCGGCCTCCGGGAGGCCGTCAGGGCGCGGGGCCTTGTTAACGGCGTGTCCAGGCCTGGGACCCGGCGGCCCAAACCCCTGCACCTGCGCGCGCCCGGGGCCAGCAGCCTAGCCCGGCCCCCTCTACCCGTCCGCGGGTCCGAACAGCGTCCTCAGACACCGGCCTTCCCTTCACTCTGCACTCGCAGCTCCCGCAAGTACTATTGTTGCCCTTGGTGCTGACCTGGGTTCAGAAGTTGGCGTTTCCTTTCTCCTGGCATCACTTACTATCTCCGTGCCTGGCAGCCTGGATTTCCTCACTTGTATAACAGGAGTTGGTGGTGGGCAGTTGTTTACATGATGACGCCCCGCCCCCCAATGCATTCCTTCTCCACTTACCAGCAAAATGCGGTTTACTCCATTAAGTCTCAGTAACTAAAGGCTAAGGTGGGCACGGAGTAGAGAGAAGGCTGGGCTTAGGAGGGATACCCAAATCTGAGGCGGTCAGAAAAAAACTGGGAAAACAGGGCGCACAGACCTCTTTAAGGCTGGGGCACCTGGAAGGAAGAGGGGTGGGGGCTGCTCCAGTATCCTGGGACCATCCAGACAGGCACCCTCAGCGCTGACACTGCAGGAGGTGGGGCTCAGGGCTGAGGACAACCTGTCCTGAAGCTGGGCAGGAAGGACAGTGAATTGTCCTTGGAGTCTGAAACCAACAGACTGGTTTATATGGGCCCACACAGTCCCCTTGGAAACTTCCAGAAAATACTAGAGGAGGGGCAGATGTGGGTTCTGTGATGTTCTCACCCCGTGGTTAGGGCTGTGAAGTTTCTCAGCATTTGTACTCCATCTGCAAAATAGAGGTAAAGCCTCCTGCTCCCTCTCCATAGCACTACTGTGAGGATTACAAGATTATAAAATGAGGCCTTATTACTGCAGTTGGGAAAAGGAAGGCTGGGAACATCACACCCCAGAGCAGAAGCGGTTGGGAAAAGGTGCTCCTACACCCAGTCCCACATCCTGCAGGTCAGCAGAGCCTGTCCGCCTGCTTCACACATCTCTAAGTGTCTCTGCCAAGTCGTGGCTTTTTTCCCGGGGTCACTGGTACCATCCTACTCAGCCACAGCACCAGGACATAGGGACAACAAGATTGTTTCCGTACAGCTAAACAGTTTATTAGAACAGACTTGCTTATCACTTTCATAGCTGCTGCTCTGAAATACAAGTTACTAATCCAGAAAGCTTCAGAGGTCTGAGTCCCAGAACTGGATCTGCCTCCATCTAACCGTGGCCTTAAAGGAACACGTTACTTCACATCTTCAGTCTTGTCACTTTGGGAACCAGGACTTTGGGCTGCATTCTCAGAAGCCACCTTGATCCCGCAATGGTTCTTAACCTCGGCAGCACGTTTGAGCCATCTGAGGAACTTTGAGACCATGGACTGAGCTCAACCCCCAGAGCTTCTGACCCAGTTGGGCTGAGGTGGACTCACAGGTGATTCTAATGTGTGAGCATGGCTGGGAATCCCCAAGCTAGTTATTATGAGGTTTTTATTAAACAAACAGCAAGTCTACCTGAAGTGGCCCAGGGGCCAGCATCCAGAAACTCAAGAGGGAGCTCCTGAGCGTTTCATTTCCTCTTCTGGAATAAGAACTCAAAAACCTTAAAAATGACTTTTTGGTTTCTTTTAAAATTATGACATTAAAGTGTAGGCCACAGTTAGGCCACCAACAGGTCTATAGAAGCCTACTAAAAAGAAGTGGGTTCAGTACTGGCTGGGGTGTTGGATGAGTTTATCGGCCACAGAAATACTCAGCTGAACTATCTATCCTTAGGGGGCCTCCTGGGCAGAAGGGGTCGAAACCAGAGAGGTTACAACACTGCTTCACCCAGACCCCCAAGTTGGAGGGGCCCTTTGAACTCCAGTGCCACCCAGGCAGCATCCTTGACAGAGGTACCACCTGTATGTGTGTGGTCAACCATCCCTCTAGGCCTCAAGGGAACCTAAGAGCCTTGAACTGGTTTGCCCCACCCACAGGCATGTGAGAGAACCCTGCCAGAAAGGCATTCCTCTGTGGACCAAAGGAAAAGAACTTGCGGAGCAGTGAAAAATTCTCCATCAGAGAGTTTAAAAGAAATCCTATACTAACCCTTTCAAGGATACCAAATGACAGATGTCAGAGCTCAAAGACGCCTCCAAGGAGCACCTGGTCCAAGCCCTACCTGCGGGCAGGAAAGGTGCTCTTATCCCCATGTTTCTTCTGCAGTTGAGACCCACAGGAAAGGCTGATGATGAAAAAGGGCCAGTTCTAATTAACCAGACTATATAAGTGGGTGCAACTGACATGCTCAAAGAGTTTCTTTCCTCTCTTAAGTAATGATGATACTGCTCTTCCTTTATTTCTTGCTTGAGTCCAGTGTACTTGCTTGGTACGTTATTTCACAAACTCTTGAGATAAGTGAAGCAGGTATTAATGTCACTGTTTTACAGATTAGGTACCTAGGGTAAGTATTGCCAGGGCAAAAAGTTCTGAGTGTCTTCCATGGTCTCGTCTTCACCCCATGTTGCTCTTAGACGGTTCTTCTTCCAACTACAATCAAGCTTATACCACTTGCTTGTTCAATAATTTTATTTTTAATTTAAAAGTATATATCGTATACATAAAAAGCATGATATAAAATTCCGTTTAAAGAGCACTTCCAACTTTTAAAAGGTGTGGGTGTATGTCACACTCATATAGAATAAAATAACCAAAGTAAAAGACATCAAAATATTAACTGTAGTCCTCTATTGGCAGTGAGAATGTGGTTGACTTCCTTCATTTTACTTTCTATATATTTTAAGACCTTTAAAATGAGCATGCGTTCATTCCAAATTTTAAAACAAGACAATTTAAAGTAGAGTTTTGGTTCAGTGAACTGTGCAAGAGTAAGCTTCAGCTTGGCCCACCTGTATTGTCATGAGTTTCAAAATGGCATCTATATCTAGTCAGAAACGGCAATTACCAAAGGAGAGCTTGTGGTTTAGAATCCCAAGAAAAGCCCCAAATTAATGGCTGTTAGCCCTTACAGTGGCCGATTTCTCAGGGATCACTCCAATTAGGATCTTCTCCATGCCTTACAACACCAGTCCTCTGACTTCAGACAAGGAGCATCTGTGGCACAGCTGGAGCAGCTGGGTTGGAAAATCAATCACTACCCAACAACTGTGCAACTGATGGCCCATCAATCAGAAACATAAGGCATTCACTCCATTTATAAAACACATACATTCTCTTATGAACCTGCAAATGCAATAAGCAGTCCCAGCACCACCAGCCCTAGAGAAATGGCAGTACCAGTCACTTCTGCCTGTGAAGAATCACAGATTGGCACCACCAAATCAAGCACTACTACCACAAGAGCCCTGGAAGACCCTTGGCCCCTCACTAACTGGACCTCAAATCTCCTGTCATCCTCAGGAACCCTGAGTTCTGCTGATACCCACACTCAGGGCTGGCTTTGAGATTTTCATTGGCCTTGACAGCCAATCATGCTATAACTCTGGGAGAATGCATCATCAGTACTTGTAGAATTTCTTTGAGACTTTCTAAAAGGATGATTTCCTCCTTCCTTTTCTTTCTTCCTTCTTGCCCTCCTCCCTTCCCTTCTTCTTTCTTTCCTTAATTCTAACCTTCAAACATTAAAGAACAAATATCTTTCCCCAAGCATAGTCAGGCAATGACAGGTCTATGGGACTTCAACATTCACCCACATTTATTTGACTTGTGGGATAAATTTAGTATTTACCTCAGTCTCCAAAAGACTTTGTGACCAGGCCTATGCAAGTCATGCCTCACACAGTATTTCAGAGGAGCTCAGTAAATATGTTCTAAACCAGCAGTCTCCAACCTTTTTGGTACCAGGGAGCAGTGCTCCTGTGAGAATCTAATGCCTAATGATCTGAGGTGGAGCTGAGGTGGTGATGCTAGCTCTGGGGAGCAGCTGCAAATACAGATGAACTTTGCTTGCTCACTCACCATTCACCTCCTGCTGTATGGCCCAGTTCCTAACAGGCCATGGATGATACTGGTCTACGGCCCTGGGGGATTGGAAACCCCTGTTCTAAATAAATGTATGAACAAAAGAACTCATAGAACTCATATCTAAGTCAGTCTACTTGGACAAGCACCAAAGCCACCTCCCTTCCCTAAGGGACAGCCTGATACTACTGTCTGTTGATATCTTCCTCACTAGCCTCTGAAGTAAGGTGACAGTCATTGCACTTTGACTCCAAATTAGTGCAGAAAGAAAGCCCAACCGATATCTCTGGTCCCTACCCGTATCATTTAATATGGTTCTTTCCAGATAATAATAATTGATGATGAACATCATGTACTGTGGTTTATATCTCATTTGATCCTGAAAATTCAGTGCACTAGGCATTAACATTACCAACACAGATGAGGAAACTGAAAGAGAACTAAAGGAAAAGAATATTTAGTGAGTGTCTATGAGTGATGTGCCCAGCACCATGCCAAGCACTTTTCAAATGTGAGATTGTTTACTCTTTGGGACAACTCTGGAGAATGTACCAGGAATATATAATTAGCACCATGTTACAAATAAGGAATTAAGGCTCAAAAAAGAAAAAGAATCAGAGAGGCTGCAAGATACACCAAGCACACATCACACATGATGAAATGAACTGGGATTGAAACCCAGGACTTCTGATTCCATGTCCTCAAAACATTCCCATTATAGTTTTGTGAACCAAGGTATGATAGGGGCGTAGTCCAGGATTTCTTTTTAGGAGCAGAAGGCTAGACCAAGAAAACTTCAGAAAGGCAAAGTCTGAAGTCCAAACTCCAAACTTACCCTGAGAATAGTTCCCCATTGACCTACCCTAGTCCATCTCAGCCCTGATGCTTGATCTCAGGGTTCTGGAGGCGGTATTACACACATGAGAAATGTCAGGCCAGCTCCTCTTAGTTCCTGCTTTGGCCCCAGAACTACAGGCTCTGTTTACTCCTCAGAGGATGCTTCCTGGAGCCCCAGATCCCTACCTGCAGCTGCCTCTGTCCATGGCTTTCAGAGCCCTTCTCTCCCTTTGAGAGCAAGGAGCACGTGCCATTGTATGGGCAGGAGGGAATGCTGTAGCGGGCCCCATTCCTGTTCTGAGAAACATAATAGTGGTATTACAATAGCATCAGAAAATTCCGGGCAGCAGAATCAGACTGCCAAACCACACTGTGTCAGGGGGTGAGCTGTGAAACAATGGTACAAGTAGTGAGTGCACAGGGAGCCTGGCTGGGTTATTTGTGTTCAGAAATAATAATTGTAGTGAGCAGTTATTGAGCATTTACATGTGCCAGGTGGAAGAGTAATTGATTGAACTTTTCTATATGTTTCCCAGGGAAAGGATGAAACCCACTGGAAAGGTAAAACATAAGATGAAGAATTACAAAGATTTGGTTCCAGTAGCTCAAAACCAGATGAGCACCTCTGAGGACCTGAAACCAAATAGAAACAAAGCAGAAGGCAACTCAGCTGCTGCAGGATAGTGGAGCTTAAAAGTGCCCCGCAGAGGCAAAGAGTTGGAGCCATACTTATGCTGAAACCAGGGGGTGGGATGAGGCTTCCTTGCCATAAAATGAGGTAGAAAATAACTCTGACTGCTATTCAAGATTCTGGTTTATCTGGAGGGAGCAGGGTGAAGCAGTTCAGCTTCTCAGCCAGATCGTGGGCCCAGCTGCTCACTGGCTCAGGGCAAGAAACCTGAGTCACAAAAAGCAGGCCTGGATCCTGGGACAGTATCAGGATCCCTGAAAAACTGTTAAACACAGGGGTAAGTAGAGACAGAGAGAGAGAGAGAAAGCAAAATTCCATTCCAGATGAGCTTACAAACAAAAATTCCAAACACATGAGGAAAACTAACCCTCTGAGAAAAAGCCTGGAAAATAGACAATCAGGAAATGAATTTACTCCAAATGAGAAAATAATAGAGAAGTCTGAAAACAAACTTAGATAAACTAGGTAATAGAAGTAGAGGAAGACATAGCAATTAGATGTTTATAAATATAAAACAGAGAAAAAATTAAGGAGATATAAAAATAAAACTGAAATCTTAGAAATAAAAATATAGTTGAAGAAATAAAAAGTTATTAGAATACATTCTATATGGGATATGGTTAGAGAAACAATAAATTGGAAGATAGTACCAAGGTATTTGTTCAGAATGTAGCATAGGTAGAAAAAGAAATTAGATAGATATGCAGTTTAAGAGACCTGGAGGATAGAAAGAGAGGCTCAAACATATATTTAATGAAAATCTATTTTTTAAAAAAGTATAGAAGGAATAACAGAAGCAACATTTAAAGAGATGATGCTGGGAATTTTCCAAAATTGAAGGTATATAATTCCTCAGATTGAAAGTTGTCACTGGTACAGAATACTCAAGGTAAAGAGAAATACCTTGACACATCATAGTGAATCTGCAGACCATGAAGGGGAAGAGGAAATGTATTTCCTGCCCCAATGGAACTCAGAGAAGGAACGCCGAGGGAGGCCCAGTCTGGGAGTGGTCACTTCTTTAGAACAAGGGCCCAGTCCCAGGAAAGACTTGCTGTCCGCATCCTCCTCCATCAGCCTGGTGCACAGGTACACCCCATACACCCAAAGCACTGGGAAACCAAGTCTATCAGCTTCCTCCTGCACATGCCAGTCCAACAAGGTCCTTGTAAAAATTCAAAGAGCCACAGTAGCTCTTTCTGGCATTTGCAATGAACATGGAATCCAGAACGTCTTTCTGTTGCTAAAATAATGTTTCTTTACTGGTTCCCAAAGAAATGGGTCTTTTGGAAGGCATTCGATTCCTTCCCTCGCTATTGCCAATTGCTTTTTTCTTTTACTTTGTAACTTTCAGTTTTTCCCACAGTATGTCATTCTGGAAAAAATGTGGAAATGGGGCTTTCACATGTTTGACACAGAGCAAACTCCTGTTGGAAAAAATGAAATCTCTAACCTGGAGCCCCAAGCCTGAGTCAAACTTTCCATTTAATCAAGATCTCTACTTGCAATATGAGAGGCAAAATTAAGTCGTACTAGTCCAGCTAATAGCTATAGCCATTCAGAATGCTACTTCTGGCTCCCTGGCTGGATCACAAACCAATGCAGAGGCAAATTTAATTACCTGTCAGGAACAAAATAAAAGGTTTGCTTCATCTAATACTCCCAGTGTGCAGGACAGCTATAAAAATAAGTCTGATGCTCAATCGATTTGCTGTTTACAGAGATCCAAAGAGGTGCCGAGGCATACAAGCGAGTCACTTGAAGCTTTTGGAAGTTTAAATATTCTTTAATGCATTTGTCAACCCCTCCCTCTTCCTCAGAGGGACTCAAAGCCATTGCCCACCCCCAAGAGCTCTTGCATCTATTCCTAAAAAAAAAAAATCCCATAATCTTTCCTTTTCCAAATGTCTGGTAAGGCAAGCCCCACCCCATTAGCTCATTTCATCAGAAGGCTCATCTTTCCCAGAGCAAAGCTTGTTTTTATGGGGCCTGTTGTCTGCTCATCAAGACTCCCAGTCTGCCCTTTACCCACAGCAGCATCGGCCATCAGTAAGTCAGAGTAGAAAGAATATTTTGGTGAGCTAGGCTAGAGCACCTTTGTTGCTCTAATCCTCAATTTCCCCAATAGCAGCATGAGGAAACCTGCCCTGTGTACTCACATGGTTGTAGCAAGCCTAAATGTGATGATGGAGATGAAGAACCTGGGCCAGTGCAAGGCGGTATTAGGCTTACTGATTAATATTATGTTATTTCATTGCCTTGAGTTGGAGGCCCATAGGGCAGGGGAGAAGCCATTTCTATCTTCACAGAACTTGGAAATGGAGGCTGTGAGCAGCACTCTGAGGACAGAGAGAAGGAGCAGGGCGGACTGAGCACACAGCAGGATCTGTGGAATGAGATGGGCAGGAGACGCCCAGCTCCGGGCAGCACCAGTACTCTCCGCCAAGGCTTTGCAGAAAGCAGAGCCAGTCTACCCCTGCTTGTTTCAGGGGAGACCTGAAGAGGCTGCAAAAGCAGCAGCTGGTTGAAAATGAAGGGAAAAATTGGGGCTTGGGAACAGTTTCAATTTGTAAAAAACTTTTCTCCCTTGTCGGCACTCTACAGAGCTGTATCGCTAGGACATGTTACTTCTCTGAGCCTCAGCTTCCTTATTTATCTATAAAATAGATTCTGAATAAGTACGTAACTTTCTAAAGTGAAAATTCTTATGTGAACCATTATTGTGCCACTATGGTTTCTGCCCCTTTTCACCTAGGAGCCTAGAGGACTTTGATGAATTAAATGGGTTCAAGTGTCCTCTCTGTAGCCTTAGGAAAAATATGAAAGGGCAGCCTGGAGCTGTCCCAGAGACGGTGCAAACCCTAATCAGGTTCCTCAGTCCTGGGTCACTGGGCCAAGTGGGCACATTTTTAAAAATTTAAAGTCCCCAGGCTCTTGGTATGAATATCTTGGACTTATAAGGGATGGATTAAAACAGAATCTCCCCATCTTCCCCAAATCCTGACACCAAGGCAGAGCTTCTGGGACAATAGGGGCCTTGTGCCCCTTTCTCCAGCCCCCCGACTACTCCTTTCCCAGTTTTGTTGCATTCCCAGACTGACCCTGGCAAGGGCTTGACACAGCCAGGCCAGGATGGGAGTCAGTTACCTCTGCTAGCCCGGGACACAGCCGGGCCAGGACAGGAGTCAGTTACCTCTGCTAGCCCTGCTGTCATTGCAGGGGTTACACAGGGCTCTTTCCACAGTCCCAGGTCCCTGCCTTTGCCCTCTCATCCACAGATCAGCTTAAAGTGCATCTCCTCCAGGAACACCTTCACGACCTCCCCATTCTCCAGATAGCTTTCTTCTACCTGTGGCCCTGCAGCTCTCACTGTTCTTGCTACCAGCACTGAGCAAGCAAGACAAGCTTCATGGTGTCTCTTTGGCTGTCACACTCTATCAGAATTAACTCTGGAGAGGAAGCAGTTGGGGTCAGCTCCACAGGCCTTCCTCCTCATTCCTACCTCCTGAGGCACACCAGCACTTGACAGGGGATTTCGGTAGATGGATGGCACTGGAGACCCCCCTGGCCACCAAAGAAGCACCCTCAAAGCCCTAGGAGAAGTGTCACTCCTCCCTGGCCAAACTCAGGGAAGCCCAGGCTTTCCCAGCACAGCTGGCCTTTAACTAGTGATGGAATAGGTAACAGCTATTAGGAATCCTCTGGTTCCTTTTTTCCAAAAGCAGGGAAAAGAAAAAGTTTCTCCTTTACATATCTTAAACAGTGGGATTATCAGGAAGGCACTGCATTTTAATTTCTCTCCATGGTGTTTTTTTTTCTTTTCTTTTCTTTTCTTTTTTTTTTTTTCCTAAACAGTGCTAATAAAATCTTTAGCCCACGTGGCAGTCCCACTGCATCAACTGTTAGCTGCCCTCAGGCTGCATCAGTCTGTTTATATTATAAATAAAGGCTGGAATAAGCTGCTGCTCAGTGCAGGCTCCTTGGGGGCCAACAGGGTGTGGAGCCAGTCCCTCCCTGCTCCCTCCCACACCAGTTGTGGGAGGGGTGGCACAACATGGGCTTTGCCTGAAGCCAGCTCTTTTGGACTTTAACAAACCACTACAAGGATCTGTGATCCATCCCCAGAATCCCGGTTTAATTATTTAGGAAGAGTGCTTTTGCTCCCCCAAACTCTGCAGCTCCCCAGAGCCCGCAGAATCATTGTTCAATGCTTATTACTGCTGCAGGCCCCCAGGCAGAGTGTGGCAGAGACCTCATTTCAATATTTACCACTTAGATCACTTAAGGGCTGTCAGCTTTAATAACATTTTATCAATTGGATACTTATATTATTCACGGCTTCATAAAAATAACAAGACCTGCCTTGGCATTTCAATCATACCCGGGCTAATTTCAGTGACTGCTCAGGGATTTCGTTTTTATTAACATTTAAATGCGACGTGACTGCTTCTCTTCTTGGATGTATACTGCGTGGGGTGGCCACTCAGGGAGGCTGTGAGGAATGGGCCACACAGGTCTGTGCCCTACACATGTGGTCAGGGGTGGTATGCAGCCAACATCAACAGGCCAGGCCAAGACACCCTCCCCAATTAGGTGATTTGTTCATGGTGAGTGGGGTGGCTCAGGGCTCTGTGGCTGGAAAACTCTGCTCCAATCCTTGACAGGCTGGCCCCCAGACTCACCTCCTTCATCCCCAGCTGGGCTGCAGCCACTGGGCACTGTAGCCTGTACACTGTCTCCTGGGTTCCAGAAAGCAGTATTCTCTTCTGCAGGGAGTAGTCTGAAAAGCCTCTACTCTTTCCTCCACCTGCAGGGCACCCATGCAGCTTTCCAGGCGCACCTCCAAGGTCACCTCCTCCACGAAGTCTTCCCTGATTTCCAAAAGCCTGCTGTGCGTGGTTGGTGCTCTGAGAGTATCTATGAATGAATGGCCCCTCCTAGCCCTTCTGGTGACTTCCCTCACAGATTTCCCTGTCCTCTCTTCTCCTGCAGGTGCCAGAATTCTGGCCTTTCCTGAAGCCACCCCCACGCTCCCTTCTGGTGTTCTGGAGGAGCATGGCACATGACTCCTGACTTTGCCTGTGTTTTGCTCTGTAAGACAAAACGCTTGCAGATTCTTCCTTGTCTCCAAGGTGTTTGCTGTTGCCCATAACTGCAGGCAACTCTGGGACTTTTGCTACTTCATCTTGGCAACAAGCCTCAGAGGTGTGGCCTTTTAGAAAAAGTACCACCTCATCCTGTGGCCGCCCCATCCTCAGGAGCTGTTTCTCCAGAGCTAACTCCCCTCTTGCCTCTCCCAGGCCTCCCATCCTTACTTAGTCCCTTGTGCCCCAAGGTTATACTGCTGTGGCAGGCTCCTGACTAGTCACCAGCTTCCTGTCGCCCCCTCCAATTCATTCTCCTCGCAGAGGCCACAGCCCTTTTATATCACTCTTCTGATTAAAACCCATTGGTGGATTGTTACTGCCCTCAGAACCAAAGCCCAAGTCCTCGCCTCCTCATGGTCTGGTCCCACCTCCGCCCCCAGCCACACCACCCAGCCCTTCCCCCACCCCACAGAGCTCTGGCACTCAGGCCTGGCAGATACTCCATCTACCAGGTTTTTCTCCCTCTGAGTCTGTAACACCAGAAGCCCCGGAACGCCCTTCCTGCTGTTCCTTACAGGGCTAACGCCAGCCGCTAGCCTCCTCTTTATCGACATGTGAGAGTGACCCTGACCTGACCCCCTCCAACACTGGTTTCTCCTTCCAGCCCCATTATCTATCCTCTCAGCCCCCTCTGCCAGCTTCACAGGGCTGATCACAAGGTGCTATTTTTAAAACTTCATTGTTGATTTGTTTTGCTTCATGAACTCAGAGACTGTAATTGGCACATAGTAGTAGCTCCATAAAAATGTGTCGAATGGATGAATTCTCCATTCCCTTCCTCTCTTCCCTTTATGGGAATTCCCCGACAATCAGCAACCTTCCCTCTCGTATCATTTTGAGTATACAGAGAAGTAGACAAAGGGAACCAGATTCATATGAGCCTTTCATGTTGCTGGAAAATGCCCAGATACAGCCCACAACCCACAGATAGCAAAGCTCAGTGGTGAGGGACACAGGCTCTGGAGGTGGCCTGTGCCCACTTCTCAGCTGCATGCCTTCGAGCAGGTTCTTTGATCTTTCTTGCCTCAGTCTATTAATTTGTAATCTGGGGCTAGTGATACCTACTTCATACAGTCAATATGAAGATTAAATGAGTTACTATATGCAAAGTGCTTAGAACAGAGCCTGGTACATAGTAAGTGATCAATAAATGTCAACCACTAATACTGGAAGTTCAGGGTGGCCTTCTCCATTTCCCACAGAGGAAGTTGCTCCCTGTACCCACACCTCCCAAACACACACTACTACGCTGCTCCCTGGGGTGGCTGCTGTCATTCACCATGGAGCCCAGGAAGGCCCATTTACTGAAGCTGTTACTCACTCCCTCACTTCTCATGGTTGTTGGCTGTTGTGAATGGCCTGAGGACGGGGACAGGGTGGAGGTCAGTGAGTCCCTACTGCTGGCTGACCAGGTAGATCTTCACTCTTGGGGGAGATAGGCTTTCTTGCAAGAAGATATTTCTCATTCCTGCCTATTACACAGAAGTCCACTCCCGGGATCTCCATAGAAAATCCTGTTCTTTGGGGTGAAGACTGAAGTGAAGTCTCTTTCTCACAACTACCCCCATGAAAGAGTTTCCACATCTGCATGGCCCCCGAGATAAACAGTGTCCCTAGAGCGAGGGCAAGGGGAAGCCTGGGGCTGGCCTCTCTGCTCACCCCGCCAGAAAGACCAGAGCCTGGCCTGCCAGTCATCTCCCTGTCTGGCTTCAGTTCTCCAAACATATGCAGACACTCCAGAGCTTCCAGGCTCTCTTTGTGCCCTATAAGCTGTACTGATACTGTCCATAAATTTGTCTATTGCTTGAAGCTTCTATTTCTATTCAAGAGACATTAAATGCCTCCCAGGTGGCAGGGAACAGGTTTCCAGTAGGGCAGTGTGTGTGTGTGTGTGTGTGTGTGTGTGTGGTGGTGGTGGTGGTGAGGGGGAACTTATATGAGGTAAGTAAGACCTGTCTCTTTTGACACTCTGGGTTGCCTGGGTTCTGTCCTCCCCAATGTTCTAAATTGCAGGAGAAATGGCCCTGACAGAACCTCCTGCTGAGAGACAGTGTCTTTTGTTACAGACGGAGGTGTTGATCCTTCTCTAATCAACAGCTTAATTAGGTCTGCTGAGATGAAAGAGTCATTTTTACTTTGGGAGCTAATATTTATAGACAACCCTCTCCCCAGCCCCTGCACTGGAGGTGTTAACAACTTGAGGGCTAAATCAAATAAAAATTATAAAACTCATTTCTCCACTCTACAAAAATCACTGGCAAACTCAGACGGAACGCTCTAGACTGTGAGGTGCTCCATAGAGCAGCTTTGTTCGTGGCCATATTGCCTGGCACATATTTTGGCACACAGTGGGTGCTCAGAAAGCATTTGTTGGATTTTGAAAGAGTGGAAAGTCTGTTTAATGGTTTTCTTTTCTAGTAAGAATTGTATGGCACTGTAGTTCAGCAAGCTAAGGAGTCAGACAGACCTGGAACTAAATCCTAGCAGCCTCATCACTCAGCTGTACAACTTTGAGCAAGTTGGTTAATGTCTCGTAGCCTCAGTTTCCATGGCTGTACAATGGGACAATAATAATACGCAATTTATAGAGCTGTTACCCTTAAAGCCTGTAGCACAGTCTTTGGCACCTTGAAGGTACCATCACAGCTGTGGAGTATAGGGAGTGACTGCTAATGCGTACGGGTTTCTTTTTGGGGTGATGGAAATGTTCCGGAATTAAATAGTGGTGATGGTTACACATCACAGTATATACTAAGGACCACTGAATTGTACATGTTAAAGTAATGAATTTTATATGATGTGAACTGTCTCAATAAAAACAACAACAAAGACTCTCTACTGGGCCTCCAATGGCCTACACCCAGTACTTGCTCCCACTGCATCCACATGTACATGCTCTCTGGAGGCCTCCCCATCATCACCTCGTTGCCTGAGACCAGGACTGTTTTCAAGGGGAAGCCTCTACAGTATAAAATGGTTCCTAACACTTTACAATTTGCAAATCACCTTTTAATTTGATCTCTGCACCTTACACCTTTTAATTTGAATCTTACAGCCATAAAGATGGGAATTATCATCACTATTATACAGATGTGGAAACTGAAATTCAGATATATGAAGCGCCTTGGCAAAGATCACCCCGCTAATAAGCAGAAGAGTTGGAAATGGAGCTTAAGCCCTCAAACTCCAACACCTTCTTTTTTCTCTACCGATGATACACAATATGAGCAACATTTCTTTCAGATCTTCACGATGATGAGCCACTTTCAAAGCAATTCCAGACTTACCTATGACTTCAGCCTCTTGCCTCTTCTTTGCCGGCAGCAGTCCTGACCCTATCAGTTCCTGACCTCCACATTGCAAATCCCAGGTCAGAGAGACAGAGCCTCACTCAAGACGGGAGAAACAGGTCAGTCACCTAATTCCCATCCCACCCAGGAAAGGAGCTGAGGCCTCCCTCCAATGCCTACACCCAGCACTCGCTCCCAGCACTTGCAGCACCAGTCACTTACCCACCTACCCCTGAATAAGAGGACACTTCTCATTCTTGCCTGCCACGCAAAGGGAGACCCCCAGGATCTCGGTGCTTTCAAAGGCAACTAAACACTTCGAACCAACAAGGGGTGGTAAGGAATTCCCGGTTTTCAGTTGTTTCTGTTTCCTTTCTGCTCCATGGAAATCTCACTTTATTTGGAAGAAGGTTTCTCACACAGTTCAGAGGCTTTTAAGAGATGAAACAGGTATTAGGAGCATGAAATCAGTGGGTCAAGAAGAAAAGGCCAGATACGAAAAGGCTGAGGAGAGAAAGGAGGGCTTTTCATTCCGGATTGTTGGGAAGGGGAATGAGCTAAAGGGAGAAAGGGGAAACCAAGGAATAGAGAACATGCAGTGTGTGGAGAAAGCTGAGGAGCCCAGCCTGCCTAAAGGAAAAAGGGCAGCGATGTGTCTGAACAGGGAGGTAGGAGCCAGGTTAAAAGGCTGTGGCCGCCAGGTTAAGGAGGGAGGCCACTCGGCAGGCAGTGGGGAGCTTCTGGTGCAGGGGCCCTGATATGAGAGTTCATATAATTCTCCACAGGATAAATTGTCTACATGGAAAAGCCATTAAAAAGAAAAACACCTGCTCGTGGGCCTCAGATGTAGTTTCTGTGGGTGGCCCAGAATGGCTTTAATAAGCAAGTTGGAGCTTGCCTTGTGAAGATCAGAACGAATGGGGTATAAAAGTTTTGAACAAAAACCAACTCTGAGATGTTGGGGGGAAATCATGAAATCCCAGTGCTATTGTCTTCATTCGATCTTCCTGGTACCTCGTTAAAAGTAAAAGCTGATCCCCTTCAACACTGGCTGGATTCAGTAAGTGCAAAGATAATGGCCTCATCACCTTTTTCTGTAGTCACACCAAATCATTTCTTCTTAAGGCTGAAAGTGACCCTGAAGTCGTTGACACTTCCATGTAAAGCTGAAGTTCTGAAGTAGCGTCTTTGCCCCACTGTTGACAAGCTTCTGCCTGGCAAACCTCTAAAAAGTGCACAACCCTCTCCATTGCCTTCATTCCACCTCTTGGGGCCATTCAGAAACACATTTGCTCATTCTACATGATGGCCTGTCAATATTTAAGCCATCTATTGTATCCTCAACATCCATTCAATGAGTCTTCTCTTTGTATTTCTTATATGACACTATTTTGAAGCTCTAAATTGTCCTAGCCATTTTGCTCTTTTCTCTTCTTCATAGCTCACTTTTTAGAGGAGGAAAATTAATAATTTTCATTTCCTCTGAGATACCTCTGAACTTCTCTTCCATTGGTTAGCATTGCATAGAAAACTTCAGTTAAAGGCATGGTTTTATTTTCTCTTCGCCCCCAATCCCCAAGTGTTACATCTCATGGCACAACCATGCATGGACACCAGCATCAATAGGGACCTGGTACTAGACCTACTGGCTGAGTAGCCGATTCTGGGAGGAAGTCAAGTATAAGAGCAGAATGTGACATCTAAAGGGCATAGAAACAAGCAACAGTAGCCATCAGGGAGTCAACCCAAAGGTGAGGGTCTCAAGGAGAATCTTCCCACAGATCCAGAGATGGACATCCAGAACCAGCAATCCCCTAAGAGCCAGCAGATAAATCAGCTCTAGAAAATTTTGCCGCAAGGGGCTGAGCCTCAGGCCCAGGGCTCTAGACTTAAGAAGACTTGTTTTCTGTGAATTGAGTCCCAGATCTGGATCTGGGCAAGGGACTTGGTCTTGGCCATGTTGCATGCCAGCTTTGACTGTATAGAAGTGAATCCAAAGGCAGTAAGTTGAACAAGATTGTGGTTCCCACTTGTTTGTCCAGCCGCACCTCTGCCCTTTTTGCTCCAGGCGGGCTGGGCTCCTTGGTATTCCCTCCACACACTACATGTCCTCTGCTCTTCTCCTCATTTCCCCTTCCTCACTTTCACTCACTCCCCCTCCCACAATCTGGAATAGAGAGCCCTCCTTATTCTTGTCAGCTTCTGCAGATCTGGCCTTTTCTTGACCTGACTGACTGGATGCCCCAATGCCTGATTCTTCTATATACTAAGAATCTAAGATTCTCAGACTGCTTGCAGGAAAGAGTTTCATGACAGACTGCCAGGGTCATTCTGGCATAGAAGGGAAGAGTGTCATAAATATTGAGCATTTCCCAACTATCCACAAGGTCATTTGCTAGAACTGGGCAAGGGTCAGAATAGGAAGAACACCAGGTGGTACTTGAAGCTATTGGACGAGAGCTGCTTCAACCCCTCCCATTGGAGTACAAGTGCAGTGGAGCAGACTGCATCATAGCTAGCTTGTGCGGGTGTGGAAGGGAGAGACTACCAAGGCTCAGAGACCAGGTGGGCCTGCATAGCCACAATCTTCAGGGCCCCAACAGGAAGCTCTAGCAATATAAGCTCTCTAAATCCTGCTGATACTTGACTTTCTTCAGTTTAGGTGGTAAAGTTATGTATTCAGGAAGCAATCTGCAGAAACAGTTTTAACAGTGAACAAAAAAGAATTCCATCTGTTTCAGGTCAAAAAAAAAAAAACGTGGTGGGGAAAAGAGATAAAATGAGGATGGGAATAATAATAGAGAGATGGACTTCTATAATAGTAACTGGCAAAATATTTGAAACTTCTTTATGTATATTTAAAGGTCTCATATCGCTGCTTGGAAGGTAATCCTGCATGTGAAACCTGTAATAGAAACTGGCAGGTTTCCTCTGAATGACTTTATTGTAAAAAATTCACATTCTTAATGAGGCACAGGAAAGTCAGAAGAGGCCTCCAGGATGGGTCACAGCAAAGGAGGAAAGCAGAGGGTCCTGAGCTGTTTGGAGCCTGTCAAGATATTTGAGTAGGATTTCATGCAAATCTAATCAGCTTCAAAATCAAATCACAATTATTTAACCCATTGTCATTGGTCCAGAGTAATGCCAGGCACATTATTCTTACCAGCCCTCACCTTATCCAGACAAGGAAAAAAATTCGAGTGTTTACTTTTATTATTATGTATCCTGTTATGAACCCCACTGTAGCTAAGTGCACACAGCACCTTTAACTAAAGAAACTAATTGCAAGCCACTTTCAATATCTCTTGTTTTTTAATTTAATGCCCTTGGAGAGATATAATTGGGCTGGAGGGAAGAATTTTCACTGAAGTCATGAATTTGCTATATAAATACAAACAAGAAAGAAAGCTAATACAGTAAGGGAATATGGGATTAATTTTGAAATTGTCTGATTAGTGGATTGCTGCCCATCAATAATTGCCTTATATTTTCCCAAGGCCCTCTCTTTATTAGAATCTGGCACCGCATCTGCCCACAGTCTGTCAATCAGCCCATGCAGCTGGGAGGGTCTGCAGAGAGACCACAATTGGAAGCCTGCTGGGGTGCCTTGTTAGACAAAGCAATATATCCCAGACGTGAAACACCGCCATCTCAACTTGACTGCTAACATCTTTACACTCAATCCTCCCGTGTTGGAGCAGAGCCTCACTGTGAGTAGGTCTGATGTTTAAAAAGGAAAAGAGTCGCTATTGCTTCTTTACATGTATTTTACAAGCCTGGGCTCTGGTGGAGTTTGAGGTCACAAATGCTTTCCCCCTCACAGTGGCTGAGTTGCCCGGTAATGTCGTTAAGAAGAGCTTTGCAACAGCTGAAATTTCTAAAGCAACATCAGCGTCATAGGGGACAACTAAACTCGCTTTATACATTTAAAAATTAAGAAAGATAATCAGAAAGGTTGCGAGAAAGTGTGCAGATGGTGGGTTTCTAATTTAATTAACACTTAAAATCTGGAATGTTCCTTCAGCGCCCAGAAACTTTCCTGTCTATCCTCTCCAGAACTGATGTTCCCAAGTCCTTCAAGACTCCTGATCAAAGAAAGACAAGGAGGGTCTGCTGTCTCAACTCTCCATAAACATCTTTCAAAACACACACACACACACACACACACACACACACACACACACACACACAGTTGCAGCTCTGTTAATGATGTTTATGCCATGTCCATTTCTAAAAATATTTATGTCTCTCTGTCTTGCCAGCAATCAGTCAAAATATACAAAAATGGATTTACATGGAAAGATGCTTCATCTGGAAGACAAAATATAATAATAATAGAACAAAGAGGGCTCAGAGCATACTCTTCTTTGTTGTTGTTTTGTTTTCTTACCATCTACTGTTTTCCTTTTCTGTTTGGTAAACTGAGCATTTGTTTTAAATTGGGATTTTGTTCTTGTGAGGTAGGAAATAAGATGATCTGGAGCCAAGGCCCCTACAGCAGCAGGATGGGTGTATCAACGATTGCAGTGTAATTTTCTCTCAGTGTCCGAGCTCTTGCTCTCCCCTATGGCAAAGACTAGCTTCGGCGTCATCCTCCATTCTGCACCATGGACATCTGTGTCTGCCCTTTGATGGCAGCAGTAGCCCGCTAGGCACAGGGGCCGAGGTCTACAGGACAGAGCTTGACACCAGCCAGTCTTTGGTGATAGGAATACTTTTCCCGGTCCACCCAGAAGCCCGTCTCCCTAGTAACCATGGAAACCTTAAGACCCCATCGATTCCCCTTCCCTGTGTTTCCATTTGGGTCCCAGTCCTAGAGGATATTGTCACACCTCCCTCCCTCACTGTTGGGTCTTCCACCCTTAAAGACTAATAAGAGCAGGGATAACCCTGATGTTGGTGTTGGGAGTGCTTAAATCACCCCAGGTGGATGCTTCAGTGCCCTGGGGCACACACGCCATAGCCTGGTGAACCAGCTCTGTGGGGCCACTCTGAAAATGTCTGTCTCCTTCTGTTAGATGGGAAGGCTAATACAGCAGCTTTGTGAGAATTAAGGGATAGACTGTGACTGAATGGAAATACTTTTTAAGCTGTCGTCTGGAACATACTGCCAAAGTGAGGGGATATTTTTCCAATAATACTAGCAAACCTTTTAATGATGGTTTATAATGGTGGCATGGAGGCAGCTACCTTGGCTGCTTGCTTTGCTCTGGAGGAGCCACCAGCTTATGCCACAGGGACACGGGGCTCAGCTCATGCCAGGGAGCTTCCCGGGGCTGAACGAGGCCCCCAGGACGGCAGAGCATCTTTCCATTTCTGTCTCCCTTTTCCAATCGGTTGCCCCTGAAGGACGTTCAGACATTGAATTTCTCACTCAATTTGAAAAAAAAAAATCACAATTTCTTTTCCTTATGAATTTTAACCCTCAGCAGAGCAAAACAGTGGCAGGCAAGACCTTCTCTCCAGGCCCTGAATTGGCTTTTAGGAGCACCACAGTGTACGCCCATTCCTCCCCAAACGCACCTGCTCTTCCCCGGAGGCTGATCTGAGCACCTCCTGAGCAGGGCTGTCTTCCACTTGTTCACCTTCTGCCCTCACCTGCAATACTTCCCTTCCGTCCTCCACTGGCCCAAACCTGCCCTTCTTTAAAGCCCAGCTCTCACCTCACAGCTTCTGATATCATCTCTTTTCTCTCTCTCCAACCACGCCCATCCTCTCATTCCCTCCTCCTTGAGCCTGTGGCATTCACAGCTGGCAGGTGGCACCGGCCAGTGATAACTGTCGGCGGCCCTGTTCTTTCACAGTTGCCGAGCATCTCCCACATGCTCAGAGCAGACCCACAGAGGGACACGCACTCTGATGCATTCCTCACGTTCTGTCTGAGGGTTCCAACTGCCTGGCTTGACTTGAAGCTTCCGGAGGGCAGGGGCTATATCTTATTCTGTATTTTGCAAATATTCACAGTTATCTGTCAATAAATATAAGGTGAGTGAGTGACTCAGGGACAACCAGCTGTTGGAGAGATTCAAGAGGTAAGGTTGAACCATAGAGCACACAAGTTCTTTAAAATCAAAACTTTGGTGCCACAGTTAGAATGACAATGTCTCTTGCCTCCTAGGTGGCCTGCCCCCTAGTCCCAAAACACACAGCATGACAGACACGATTAAAAAGTCACAACATACTCATATCCTCTCTCTAGAACAAAATAATCAACTCTGGTTCAGGTACAAACTGGAAAGACAATAGTACCAGTGGGGCTAAAGCCACCAGTTTGCTGGTTCTAGGTCTAGAGGCAGGCTCCCTGCTTGTGAAGGAGGCTGAGACAGGTGCTTGCAACCTTGACACCTGCTAGGGGAGGAGGAGGCCATAAGGACTAGATCCAAAAGATCCCCAAGATCACTGTGGGACAGAAGCTTTAGCCACCAGTGTGTAAGACTTGGTTCTGAACTCAGAAGGCCAGGAAAGCAGGGAGAAACTCCCACAAAACTGTTACCCTGGTGGGTGTGGTGAGCTCAGGGGTAGCTCTTCCCCCTCTTCCAAATTCATAAATATTAGAGTGCCACATGGCTCAGTCAGTCCTTGGACCTCTTCTCTTCTGCATCTACACTCACTCCCTGAGCAACGCCGTCCAGTCACACGGTCCTAATATTATCAGTGCTCTTGATGCCTATATGTACACCTGCAGAATTCATCTCTTCCCAAGCTCCAGATATGTGGATGTCTGCTAAGCATCCCAAAGTTCACACATCCAAAACACAGCTCTTGATTCTGTACCAGCTAGCTATCCCCCACCATCCCCTTCTCAGTAAATAGCATGACCATTCACCCAACTGTCCAGGCCCCAAACCTAGGAGTCATTTGTTAGTTCTTTCCCTCACACCCCACAGGCCATCCCTCAGCAAGCTCTGTTGGTTCTAGTCAAAAGATTTCCTGAATTTAATGACTTCTCACCACCTCGACCTCTGTAACTGTACGCAACGCCAGCCAACATCTCTTGCCTGAATTGCTGTAGCCATTGAATGGTCTTCTTGCTTCCATCTTGCTCCCTACTCTCTGTTCCCCACATAGCAGTCACAGTGGTGTTTTAAAATCATATATCAAACCATGTCAATCTACTACCCCCAATCTTCTCCTGGTTTTCCCTTATGCTAAAATGAGATTCAAAATTCCCACCATAATCCACAATACCCTAGCTGATGTGGTTTCATTTCCTACCGAGCCCAACTTTTGCTCTAGTCACATGGAGCTTCTTGTTCTTCCTTGAATCCATCATCCTGTTTCCTTTCCACTCTTTGACGTTCTTCTCCTGGATCTTTGTATATCACCTTCCAAAAAACATCTCTCCTGTGTACAATCCCTTCCCCCATCCTTGTCACTTTTTATCCCCTTCCCTGTTTCATTAGTGTCTTCACATTAAGTGCTGGAAACGATATATTTTGTTGTTGTCACTGACATCATGGATCTAAGAACCATCAGAGAAGAAATTTTGTCTGTCATTTACTATTATATCTACAGTTCTTGAATTGTGTTGGGCACATTAAAGGAACTCAATGAATATTTGCCAAGTGAGTAAATTAGTGAATGGCTACACAAATAATCTATAAGTGAATGCAACATTATTATCCTCATTATCACGTACACAGTTAACTGTCATAGAGTAATTTTTTAAAAACGGGTTCTTTGTGGGGAAAAATGGTCCCCAAAAGAAAGAAAAATATTGGGTCTGGTGACAGAACAGCATAGATCATAAAGAGAACCTCTAGTTCCCCTAATGAAAACCCAGATTGTGAAAGGTTGGAAAAGGATGTCAGGGGAAGGTGTGGTTGGACCACCCTCCCTGCCTAAGGGCTCTAAACCATTACTACTTTCATCTGAGCTCAAATTTCTCACAGCAAAGCTGAGACCAGACTGGATCATTTAAGCCAGACTTCACCAAAGGTCTGGGGAAACTGAAAGAAAGGATTGGTATATAGCGGGGTGCCAGGAGCTGTGAGAGGACCACAGCAAGGAAATAACATTTGACTGCGGGCCAGTCTCACTCACATGGCAGGCTGGGCCACTTTGGAAAAGACAGTGTAAGGTTTGGGTGGTAGAAGGAGATCTGAGAAATGGAGACGGGAGCTTGCTTATACTTCTACTCGGTTGCTTCAGTGTTCCTCCCCACTCATGCAAGAGAGAAGTGTACTGCCAGTTTTTACAATCAACGCTGCACTCAGAGGCAGGAGTTGAAATCAGGTTTGCACAGATGGAAAGCTGGTGCTTTTGAAACACCTTGGATCTCCTTCCACCAGTACCCATTGATCCAAGGTCCCCTTCTCCAGGTGGGGCCTAAAGAACATCACATGAGTCCACTTACATTCCACAGCCTTTAAAAGTCTACAAACACATGCGTAGGCTTGTTTGAAAACAAATGGTATCATCTTGATTCCCCAATGGTTCTCACACTGAAATAGGGAGTGGGGACACATAAAGGAAGGAAAGCTCTGAAGCAAAGCTACTCCCTAACGATAAGGCCAAAACTTTGCTAGGAACATGACTAATGATGTGATAAGAGGGTGCCCATACAATACTGAATGCAAAACAGGAATTCCAAGGTAACTGATTGCATATAAAGGACTAGAGAACTGCCTGCATATTAAGAACACAGTTTCCATTTACTCACTTGGAACAGAACAATCTGTAGCATAAAAGGAGAGTCAAATTTGGCAGGACTCACTATGAGCCAGTTGAGGAGGGCTGAGTGGAGAGAATTCCTAAAAGAGATCCTAACTTAATCAATCACTTGATGTAGGAGGTAAAAAGCCTCTTTCAGAAATAGATCAAAAGAGTTGTATCAGCCAAGGCGTGCACACACCGTATCAATCTCTGGCCCAAGTGTGTGAGGCTCCAGGCGTCACCTCAGAAGTGTGCCCAGAGCAGCCTGGTTTTATTTGCAAATGCACAGGAATGGCCTGAAACACAATCCCAGAGCAAGGCTGCTGGGGCAGGGGCCATGTGGAGTAGGAGTCAGAACCAAATGGAAATTCCCTCAGATTTATTTTCCTGCTGATTTCATTCCTGTGGAACATACACTAAATCCATCCTCAAACTGACAAATTAGAGGGGCCCCATCTAGGTCATGGAAAAGGGCCTGAGACAAGAAAGAAGGTCAGAGCTGGTTTGTGCCAGGGGCAGAGGACTTGACACTTTCTTTGACCTACATCTGTATCAGCTGGACACCCAGTAACGGAGGCCACTCCTGGTGCCATCTCAGCACTCCAGACTGGATCCAGCGGCCAGCCTTTGCTCAGCTAACTCTGCACATTAAAGCAAATAGATTAAAACTATGTCCTTTGTTGTCTATCTTTCTTTTCTTATTTTATGCCTTTTTCCACTTTATCCTACATCTTGAAGATATTTCCATATGAATTTTGTTCCCATGAAATAATTAAGCCCTAATGCCCTAAAGCCATAATGTGTATCATAAATTAACTTCTCTCCTATGCATCCAGAATGGTACTAGTTGTGTATAGTCTTTAGGAGAATTGAGAAAACAAAAGTCACTTTGTTTTTTGGAGTTTTTTTTTTTACTAAAGTCACTTTGTTTTTTGGAGTTTGGATGAGGAACTCGGTTAAGAAAGGCTGAGAGAGTGTTACACAGTATGGTGAACTATAATTTAATCAGATCGTCCCCTCATCGTCACCCCTTCACCTCTTAAAAGCAATACTGCAATGAACATCCTCGTAACATAACTTGGTGAACTTCTGTGAGTAGATCTGTAGGGTAAATTTCTAACACTGAAAATACTCTGTAACTAGATTTTAAGCATCTTCAGATAGGAAAATAAGTTGATCACCTTTCTTGATATTTGCCCAGCACAGACATGAAGTCTTGTCTACAGTAGAAACTCAATAAATATTTGTTGACATGAATTAATGAAAAAGGTACAATCCATATCCTGAAATTATGAAGCCATAAGCATGAAAAACAACAATACAAAATAGTTTATTACACAGTGGTAAGCAAAACAGTACAGACCTGGTCAAACTGTTGCAGGAATTCCAAATGGAAGATATAGAATCTTGGATTTTTACCCCTTTTCCTACACTTAAATTTTATACAGCATCGCTAATAAACAATTTGTCCTAAGAAGCCAGCTATAGACAGGTTGGCTCTGCTTTCTCACTCCTAGAGACAACAAACAGAACTTATTCCTTTCACTGTGATTTTGAGGAAATATCTAGAACATCACTTCCTAGATGGGTCTGATTTTGGAACACGATTTTCTAGTAATCTGGCTCAATATGTTTGTCAAACACACACACAAAAATGCTGTAATTTAGAATTTTATATTTTCCTTTCCAAAATAACTTGGAACTACTAAGGACATACCTCACAGATAAACAGAGGTTTCCAAATAACCTAAATTTTCTTACTGTACCACAGATATGAGAAACCTAGGTGTCTCTATGGGATTTGGGACAACTGCTTTTGACTTTGAAGCTGGCTGGTATTTCATCAAGATGACATCATCATTAGCTCATTATCATCCCAGCACAACTGAGTTAGGTTTTACTGTCACCATTTTATAGATTGGAAAACCAAGGCACAGAAAAGTTGAGTAAGCTCTTGATTTTCTATAAATCCTAAAAGGCTGAGCTCAGATCTGAGTTTTTTAGTTTATTCGCTTGCCTTCGCTCCCAGGAGCTGATTTATCATGAAGCTGCAGCTTCAGGCCCACCTGCCAGGCCCCTGGAGGGCCCCTCACATTGCATTTATACGGTCATGTGTTTTTGTAAAATCAGCAGAAGATATTGAGCTATAGCTAAAAATCACTGTCTCTTTTCATTCTGGCTTTCCTCTCTGACTTGTTTATCTAGTGTTGGGTGGCCTTTGAGCAGCCAAAGGCATTTTTAGGATCAGGCTTAAAGAAAATTGCCTTAGGGGTATGTTTCTCTCAGATTTTGGCCAGATATGTTTATATGATTTGTAATCACTTTTATTTTGAGTTAAGTCATTGCTGGCTGTCCTTGTGTAAAACAAAACCAAACCAAAAAAAAACCAAAACCTTTAATTTTACTAAAATAATATATGTACATGGTAACAAATCAAATAGTACATGGGGCTTAGAGAAAAGTTGAATAACATCACAACACTTATAATAAAAAGTCCTCCCCATCCCTCTGAAATAACTACTTTCAATTATTTTGTCAATTTCTTTTGATATTTATCTCCATATTTTAAAACAATATCCTAATATTTCAATTTTTTGAGTAAAAAAACTTGTGAACATGTAAACTTTCCTTATATAAATTATTTTAAAGTAATTTGTTTTTGCAATAAAAAATACCTAAACTTGGTTTTATGTTACAAATTTTAAATATTGAACATAATTCAATATTTTCTAATATTCTTTATTTATTTATATTATTCATTATATACTAATTTCTTATGTTATCAGACAATGCTATAGCTCTCTTAAACCTACCCACTTCTTTTTTTCATTTTTTTGTAATTGTTTTAAATTTTGGTTAAATTCATAGTAAAAGTTTATCTTTTATATGACAAAAATAATATTTTTGCAAATATTAAATTAATATATTTTATCTCTGATTATTCTTGACAGAAAAACAGGTATATGTTCAACAAAAAGATAAGTGCAAGAATATTTTTAGCAAAATTATTCATAATAGCCGCTTACTAAAACCTGTCTAAATTGTCATCAACAATAGATTGAATAAATAAATTGTACTACACTCATAAAACTAAGTGCTTTAAGTATATAATAATAAACTATTTGTACATGCAAAAACATGAATGGATTACTAAAACAAAATATTGAGCAAAAGAAACCAGATGCATTATAGTACATGAATCCAATTATATAACATACAAAAACATACAAAACTAATATATTCAGTTGGAAATTAGTATAGCAAATACCCTTGAGTGACAATAAGGAGGCAGGAGGCTTCTGAATGCTGGTAATGTTCCATTTCTTGGTATGGGTCTTTTTAATATGGGCATATTCATATGTTCACTTTGTGAAATTCAAAAGTGTGTATACTTATAATTTTTCTATTTTTCTATATGTATGTTTAATTCCATTAAAAATTTATCCAAAAATATCATTATAGAAAAGATATTTATACCTCTATTATTAAATGATTATTTCAAACTCATAACTTATAAAGATCTTATTATACTTGCACTAATATCTGTATCTTTATCTCTTTTCCTCTTAACTTTTGTTACTTTATTTTTTTCACAGTATCTTGGGTTAGAATATTTACATTCTTTTCTGTAATAAAAAAATTAGTTTTACTGTTAAATATATCAATGCTTACCACCAGATTATTTCACTGTAATTTTCCTTGTCTTCTCTTAGGTAACTAAAGTGCATATTCTTATTCATCAAAAAGGACGATGAAACAATACCTCCTCTACCATGTTCTTGAATATTTAAAACCATTCATTGTTGCTGCAATATAGTATTAGGATGATAGTTTGGCTGGGAATAAAACTCTTGAGTTATACTTTCTGTTCTTGAGAAAAGAACAGAAAGTATGTTCTGCTGTCTTTTAGTCACTCTGAGTCTTGTCTAATTTTATTCCCATTTGATATTCAAATTTTTTGTTTTTCCCACTTTTCAAAAGAATATTTTGAAATTCAGTGATTTTACAATATATCTCTATGTTGATCATTCTGGGTCAATTTTACCTGGCTGTGCCATTTCCATATAGATTCACGCTTTTCTTCTAGTTCAGAAGTTTTTTTTTTTTTTTAAGTATATCTTTAAATATTTGTTCTGTTCATTATTGCTGTTGCCTTCTTTGAAGACCCTACATTAAATGTCTTGGCTTGTCTACCCATCTAAGCCTCTATTCAATCAGTTGTTTTCATTTCATTTTGCTATCTTTTCTCATTTCTTTTCTCTGTATTAGTCTTAAATAAGAATATATACCCTGGGCAAAGACTTTTTAAGGGATAAGCAAGTACATATAGTTTTAAGAGCATTGATTTCTATATTCTGAATTTCCATATGCACTCTTCCCAAAAATTGATCTGCCAGAAAATACACCTAGGATAGAGGAATTTTTTCCCCATCACCTGTTTCGCAATCACTCAACATCACTGATGTAAGAGAAATCTTCTTTAATCAGGGCACCATAATCGTTTAGGAGGATTTCATGTCTTTTTTTCTCTTGAAGTAAGGCATGAAAACTGAGTGTTTTGCTTGTCCTGGAATGTTCTGAATTCACTGTAGAGTGAGGCAGCAAAAGAGATGACAAATTTTGTTTATTAATTTTATTCCTTCCCATCCATAAGTATTGGCAAGAATGCATTCGCCCAAGGGGTAATCTTGTGAGAGCATGCAAGTGACAAATTTATGACAAGCTCTGGCTCTTATCTATCTTACCTACATATTCATTAATCTAAGAATTTTAGTATTAACACTTGTTTTAAAATGATATATCAATCTTTCTAAATTCTCGCTATTCTTACTGATGGAGTTTGAAAAATACCCTCACTCTAGGCATGGACAATGCCTTGGTCCATTTCAGTCTCATATCCAAATGATTTTGAGGAGAAGGAATTGAAAAATTTCACAGTAATTTCCAATACTTCCAGCAGATTAGTGTTACATCTAAAAATGGAACATACATGTAAGTTTGGGTTTTATATTTTCTTGAACATTTATTCAGGCAGGCAGGGAAAACATTTTCAACTTTTACCAAAAGATTATGGGATGCTAATAAGCTAATATTTATTTTTACTTGTGTAAATATCTCCTCATAGTCTCTAGTCACTATTTGTTGATCAATTACTCTTTATCACCATGCAGTTATTAAATTTATATTATTATGTTTATTTATATTTATATTTATTTATGTGTATTCCTATTATGGTTAACAGGACTATATTATAGATTATACTGTAAATAATACACAAGCAACAATCATTAGTAAACTTTTTGTAAGTCTCCAACTTACTGATGGTCTAATACTTTCCTTTTGCTGTTACTTTCCACAAAGTAGTTTAAATTACATTCTTAAAAATAGATCAAGAGAATAAAAATATTTGCAAAAGACATATTTGATAAAAGCATTATCCAAAATAAATAAAGAACACTTAAAACTCAACAATCAGAAAACAAAGAATCCAATTTAAAAATGGGACAAAGATCTTACTTAATAGATACATGGCAAATAAACATATAAAAAGATTCCCCACATTATATACCACCAGGAAATTCAAATTAAAACAATATGAATGGATCTTGAGATTATCATGCTAAGTAAAATATAAAACTAAAAGTAACAAATGCACAAGACAAACAAAAACTCAGATACAGACAAATGGGTAAGAGGGGTCAAATATATGGTGACAGAAAGAAATTTGACTTTGGGTGGTGAACACACAATTCAATATACTGATGATGTATTATTAAATTGTACATTTGAAACCTATATAATTTTCTTAACCAATGTCAATAAAATTAATTTAAAAATTAATTAATTGAAAAAACTACAATGAGATACCACCTCACATTGGTTAAGAATGGCTACTATCAACAAGACAAGTAATAACAAGTGTTGGAGAAATTGTAAGGAAAAAGAAACCCTCATATGCTGCTAATGAAAATGTAAATTTGTACAGCCACTATGGAAAACAGTATGGAGGTTCCTTAAAAAATGAAGAATAGATTTACCATATGACCCAGCAACCCCTCTTCTGGGTATTTATACTCCAGATTTGAAGATATTTATCTGTAAAGATATATGTACCCTGATGTTCATTGCAGCATTATTCATAGTGGCTAAGACATGGAAACAACTGAAGTGGCCTTCAACAAATGATTGGATAAAGAAGATGCGGTACATATATACAATGGAATACTACTCAGACATAAGAAAAGATGAAATACTGCCATTTGTCACAACATAATGGACCTTGAGATAATTATGCTAAGTGAAATAAATTAAAAGGAAAGGGCTGAGAACTATATGATTTCACTTATATATGAGATAGAAAACTAAAAGCAACAAATGAGCAAAACAACAAACAAAAGCTCATAGACACAGAGAATAATTTAGTGGCTATGAAGGGAAAGGGGGAGGGGAAGGTAGATAAGAGTAAAGGGGGTCAAATATATAGTGACAGAAGGAGATTTGACTTTAGGTAGTGAATACATACAATGCAATATACAGATGATGTGTTACTGAATTGTACACTTGAAACCTATATAATGTTATTAATCAACGTCACCTCAATTAATTTAATAAAAATAGAAAGAAAGAAAACAAAAATAATATCACAACACACCTATTAGAGTGGCCCAAATCCAGAACACTGACAACATAAAATTCTGCCTAGGATGTGGAGCAACAGGGACTCTCATTCACTGCTGGTGGGAATGCAAAATGGGACAGAACTTCAGAAGGCAGTTTGGCAATTTCTTACAAAACTAAACATACTTTTATCACAGGATACAGTAATCTTGCTCCTTGGTATTCACCTAAAGAAAATGAAAACTTATATTTCAACAAAAACCTGCACATAAATATTTATAGCTAATTTCTTCATAATTACCAAAACTTGTAAGCAAGTAAGGTGTTTTTCGGTAGGTGAATGGATAAATTGATATATCTAGAAAATGGAATATTATTCATCACTAAAATGAAATGAACTATCAAGCCATGAAAAGACGTAAGGGAAACTTAAATGCATATTCCTAAGTGAAAGAAGCCAATCTTAAGGTTGCATACTATATAATTGTTCCAATTCCGTAACATTCTGGAAAATGTAAAATTATGAAGACAGTAAAAAGGTCAGTGGTTGCCAGGGATTAGAGGGGAGGGAGAAATGAATTAGCAGAACACAAAGAATTTTTAAAGCAGTGGAATTACTCTCTATGTTGCTATAGTGGTGGACACATGTCATTACCCAAAAGAAAGTACCCAAAGAAAGTACACCAACCACCAAGAGTGAGCCCTGATGTAAACTATGAACTTTGAGTGATAATGTGTCAATGTAAGTTCTCTAATTGTGACAAATATACCACTCTGAGGAGGAATGTCAATGGGGGGAAGCTATGTTTTTGTGGGGCAGGAGGTATATAACGAATCTCTGTACCTTCTGCTCAATTTTGCTGTGTATTAAAACTACTCTAACAAAAAGTCTATTAAAAAAATAAAACATCTATCTCTGTACAGGTGTAGGATAAAATGTTCCCAAAACATACACTGGAACATAATATCCTGAACTTTACAAAACCAACTCTATTTAATTAGAGATAATTCCTTCCTCTCAGATTTTGATGTGCTCTTCTAAAATATCAAACATATAATTATAAACATGCTCCTTTTCAATCATTAAGTAAATTACTAACTTATCTCTATATAACAACTATCCAGTATCCAATGCTGTCCAACTATCTTGCCTTTTTAGACATTTCAGAATGTCCTAGAAAAATGAAATTCAGCATGATTATATTTTATTCACAAAGGATGCACAATTTCCAATTTTGTTGTTCTTTTTTTCAAATCTCAGTTTAACTATCAAGCTACAAAAATGAGATTTATCTGAAAATAACAAGAATAATTTATATTAAAATTTGGTAAGTCTTAGAAAGGTTTTATTTTGGCAAAATTATCAGAAATTGAAAAAGTGAATGGCTTTACAGATGAGAAAACAAATTTTTTTTTTTGTAAATTGGGTGGTTTCTAATTCCTGTGTTTCAACAAAACTGAGAGAAATCTAATCAAGTTATCTATGATAAATCATTAAAAATAATCTATTGATGATTAGTACATGATGAGTTCGGCATATGGCTTGAAAGGATTTCTAAGCCTTAAGTGACATTTTGAAAGATAAAACTCCTTTTACCTTCATCTAGTTATTTATGTGAATAAGGGTCTCAGCTCTTATATCTATAAAAACTAAAAGAAGGAATAAAATTGATGCTAAGCCTACCTCATTCTGAAAGTAAATCTTACTTAAATATTTAAGTGGTTATACAAACTAATTGAAAAATGCCTCATCCAATATCATTAAGTGATAATTTTCTAATAAATTTTTACTTTTAAATTTAATTACTATTTGTCACAATTTATAACATTTACTTTGTTTAATTATATACTGCTAATAATTACAATAACTCCATCAGAGGAAAAAATTAATATTTATAAGGCATATACATAGAAAATTAAAACTAAATTTTAATTCGTATATGATTTTTGTTGCAGAGAAATACGATATGATAATTAATAAAAATGTTTAAGCATAATGATATTGCACTGGGATATGGAAAAAGTGAAAAGAAAATAGAAGTTCAAGGGAAAAAATGATATACAGTATTTGGCTATGAAAAAGAGCTTATTCACATCTTTTGGTGAACATCAAAGCATTGAGATACTTATATCCGAATGGATCATTTAAAAGAGTTATGTGAACTAAGTTTAATGTGACTCTTTGGTTGAAGTTTGCTGAACCCTGGTCTAGAAAATGATGGAGAAAATGTTAATAATGCAGAAGAAGCTTAAAAATATGTCATGTCTATAGCCATTGCATTGTGAAAAGGGAAAAAAGAAAACAAAAAGAATCCCCTGATTCTTTCAGTATTCAAAACCTATTATCCAATTCAGCAAAGAAGTCACACATGCCACTGACAACTGGTGAATGAGTCAAGTTCTATCATTGTTTCAATTTCATCTGAGTTTATTAATGTAAACAAAAATAATATTAATCAACATTCATGTTGGAAGTACACTTGGAAAGCCAGCTGTTAAACCTTTAGCAGCAGCACATACTACTGGACTTAAATGTGTGATTCCTTGTTTAGTCCATCCCCTTTTGTTTCTCCAAACCAAGTTTGATCTCCAGGAAATTTCTGCCACCAGCCTATGCATTTTCCTCTTGCTATTGTGCACAGAGTGTGAGGTCTTATACTTTAGGATGTGTCCCTCAGCTCTGAGAAACACATTTGGCAGGCTGTCCTGAAATCTGCTTCTTTCTGCATGTTCTCCTGCTTTTGTTTTTGTTTCATCCAGGTGGAATAATCTTTGCCTTCTAATCAAAGTGTTCATGTTTAGAGTAATTATTGATGTATTAGGGTTTACATCTACCATACTATTTGTTTTCTGCTTGTCTCAACTGTTGTTTCCTTCACTCTTCTTTCTTGCATTGTAGAAGAAAATTAATCAAATAATTTATGATTGCATTTCCCTTCTGATTAGCTTGTTAATTATACATGATTTTACTATTGTTTTCATGGTTACCCTAGAGATTACAACATGCATCTTGATTTGCTAGAATCTTTCATAAAATTGTATTTTCACCAATGCAAGGACAATAGCACACTTTAATTTCCTTTATTCTGTTCCTGCCTTTGTGCTATTGTCATGAATTTTATTTCTACATAAACCCCTCAAGATGTTTTATATTATCAATATTAATTATATTTATCAACATACTTATATGGTTTTAGTATCAGGGTAATTCTGGGCTCATAGACTGAGTTGAAAAGTATTCCCTCTTCAATATTCTGAAAATGCTTATGTAGAATTGGTCTTACTTCTTTATTAGATGTTTGTTTAAATTCTCCCATGAAGCCATCTAGGCCTGAAGTTTTTTTTTGTAGGAAAGATTTTAACTATAAATTCAATCTCTTTAATAGATTAGCATAATTCAAGTTATTTGTTTCTTCTTTAGTGAGCTTTGGTGGTTTGTGCTTTTCAAGAAATTTGTTTATTTCATCTAAATTGTTGAATTGATTGACATAAAGTTTTTCTTTTTTTTTGTAATATGCATACTGTAGTTACCTCTCTCATTCTTGATAATGGTAACTGTGTGCACGTGCGAGTGTGTGTATGTGTGCACATGTGTGTTTCCTAATTATTTTGGGTAGAGGTTTACTTTTTTTTGGCTTCGTTGACTTTGTTTTTTTGTTTTCCATTTCATTGAGTTTTACTCTTGTATATTCTTTTTTTTCTTCTGCTACTTTGGGTTTCATTTGCTCTTCATTTTTTAGTTTCTTAAGTTGGAAGCTACAATCATTGACAGGATTGAGGGGCAAGGATTCCAAAGAGAAAGTGATGCATTCTGCAAACTTTTATTTTTTGATAAATCTTTTGATCTTAAATGACCTCAGTACAAGAGGTGAAGCACCAAAGCAAAGAGTAGCAACTAAGATCCTGGGAAGTCAATCAGATATTTCAGCAATCCCTCAGGCTGGGTGATGGAAATTGGAGATAAGTATCTACCAATTAGGAAGGGCCCTGGTATGCATCTCAGACTTCCGTTATGACTTTGGAAGCATAACACCATAGGTATACGGCTAAGATGGAAATTAAACAATATGAAAAAAAGACTTCAACTGAGTTCATCCAAGACTGTATTAAAGTTATCTGTCTTACCCTAACTACCTGCCAAATGGCAGGTAAATCTTCTCTGGAAGAAAAAAACAGTAGCCAGAGCCTCAACTTTTAGCAATAATTTTCATATATAATGTCTGGTATACAATCAAAGAATTACCAGACATGCCAAGAGGCAGGACCAATTGACCAAATCCAAGGAATACAACAGACTTTAGGAAAGACTCACAGATAATACCTTGGTATTACCAGGCATGACTTTAAAATAACTGTGATTAATACATCCAAGATAATATAAGGCAAAATGGAGACTTTCAATAGAGAACTAGAAACAATAATGAAAAAAGGAAATCAAATGTCAATTCTCAAACTAAAAATCATAAATTTCTGAAATTAAAAATTTAATAGAAATTAAAAACTGAATAGACAGAGAAGAAAAAATGATTAGCTAACTAAAAGATGAGTCAGTAGAAGATATCCAGAGGGAAGCAGAGAGGAAAGTGGATGGTTTTGTGGGTGTATACAAATGTTAAAACTTATCGATTTATCCACAAATATATACATTTTACTGAATGTCAATTGTCCCTCAATAATAGTATATTACCTGTAATGGAACAAGAATCAAACTGTCATCAGATTTATTTTCTTTAAAATAAATTTTCATTCTCTAGAATGAAAGAGTGCAATACTGTCAAAATTTTTAGAAAAAAATTACTTTTATCCTGGAATTCTATGCTTGGCTAAACTAGTAACAAAGTAAAAGGATAGATTGATGACATTTTCAGACATGTAAGTCTCAAAGTATTTATATCCCATATACATATTCGTAAAATCTTAAGACTGTATACTAACTAAATAAAAAAAGAAGTTTAAGAAGACTGAAGCTTCAAGAAAGTGACACCTACCTAAGAATGTTACAAAAAGAAATCACAAGATGACAGATAATCAGTAGGCCTATAAAGCAACTAGTCCCATTTGGATCCTAGAAAGTCTACCTTCAAGAAGACAATAGATTTCATTAAAAGGTAGTATGGTGAAGAAGAAGGACTTTTTAATGTTATGGTAAATGTAATATTATATGTAACGTAAATAATGTATATAATGCATAAATTAAAAAAAAAAAGTAATTTAAAGCCTGTGGGGGAAACTGTACAAGAACTGTAACGCAACTAAAATACAGCATACTTTTCTGAGTATAAGAAAAATAATTCATTTTATGTGATACTTGGAATATTCTCCTTCAAGAGTTAATGACATATGATGTTTTCTTCTTTGAGGTCTTAATAATTCTATTTTATTCCACCATTCACAATACTTACAGTCTATAATAATATAACCATTGTTATTTTTACCAGTGTTTAGTCAGCTTATAGACAAAAAAAAGCACAGACAATTATAGTTACAGATAACATAATGCCTTAGATCTCATGTTGTAAAAATAATGAAATACTAGCAAATGTTTGAAAAATAACCAATAGAACTAATAATTTAGTATTAAAAATGTTTTTCATTTTAAGATGGAAGAATAAAAAAAAATCTCTGACCTTGTTATAGACTGAATATTTGTGTCCCCTCCAAATTCATATGTTGAAAATCTACTCCCAATATGATGGTATTAGGAGGTGGGGCCTTTGTGAGGTGATTAGGATTGGATGAGATAAAGGTGGTGACCTCATGAATATGATTATTGCCCTTACAAGAGTCGTGAGAGAGCTTGTTTCATCTGTGCTCTCTGCCAGGTGAGGACACAATGAGAAGTCAGCCTCCCGCAAACCAGAGAAGGCTCTCACAGGAATTGACCATGCTGGCACCCTGATCTCAGACTTCCAGCCTCCACAATTGTGAGAATAAGTTTTTGTTGTTTATAAGCCACCTAGATTGTGGTGGGTATTTTGTTATATAGCAGCTGAAGCTAAGACAGGCCCCATCTGCTTTCTAAAATAAATCAGAAACAAGAAGAATAAAAATGGAATAAAAACTACTTATTTATGTAGGATTTTATTGTGAGTTAGGACTTATTAGCCTAGAGGTTATGAAAAGCCTCTGACATCTCTCTCACATTTTATTTCCTCATATAATGGTCCAGAATGGTCCAGAAACGACTTTGTATTAAAAAATGAGAATAATCAAGATAGGAACCAGGAATGGTTTCAAAACCCTATAAATATACTAAAAAATATTAAATTTTATACTTTAGGTGGGTAAATTATATGTGAATTATATTTCAAAAAAACTTGAAAAAAAGGAACCAATGGGACAAAGTCATTGCAGGGAAAAAAGGCAAGAGATAAGGAAACAAAGTCAGCATATGTAAGAAAAAAATTTATTGTAAAATAGTTAAACATTGTGACCAAAATAACTTCTTATAAATTCAAAAAACTTAGTGAAAAGGTGGCCTCCATGAATCAAGAGTTCAAATCACAGATAAAAGGACTGAAGAAAGAAATGATAAGATACTATAGGATAAGATGAAATCGACTTGAGCAAGCCCAGGAAAAAGACATAGAAGAAAAAAGTAATGACATAGAGAAACGGAAATTGCAGATATAACAGACATTGTTAAAAACAAATTGAAGAACGGAAGAAAGTCTTAAGAAAATTGAGCAAAATAAAATGAAAGTCAGATAGAAGAAATGTCTTACAGAATTACAGAAAAAATATACATAGAAGACAGATAAGAGATTATGTTCAATTATGCATTCAGAAGACATACAAAAATTAAGCACACAAAAACTATCCAAAGTATGATTCAGAAAATTCTTCTGAGATAAAATATTTGAATCTGTAGGTTTAAATAGGCACATCATGTTCAAGCAAGAAGAACTCATAAAGATTAATTAGCACTAGAACAGACCCTAATAAAGTTATGGGACTTCCAAGATGTGATCATTCAGATAGAAAAAAAAATCACCTCAAGGAAAAGAGATAGAAGTCAGGCTGCTTCGTACTTCTTTAAATCAACATTGGACATTGTAAATATTCATGGATATTATGACTCAAAAAATTATTTCCAGCCAAAGTATAGTTCAAGCATAAAGGCAATATACAGATATTTCAAATACAAATTCTCAAAAAACACAATTCTTAGAATTTTTTCTTGAAAAACTACTAAAAATAGCTTCTGTCAATTGGAAGACAAATGGAGAATGAAAATTATGAAGTGCCCAATTTAATAAATTAGAAAAATAACAACACGATAAATCTTGAGAACAAAGGGAGTTGCTAGTAAAGATAAAAGCAACAATTAAAGAATAGGAAAGAATTCTAGAACAAATAAAAATACCCTAGAGAATGACCTTAAAGAGAAATAAAAAGGCAAAAATTTAGTAAAGCTAGTCAAGCAATATCAATAAAAAAGGGGGAAGCACATATATAAATATTAAAAATGAGTATGGAGAAATAAGCATAGATACTGAGGAAATTAAACAATTTATAAAAGAATGCATTGCTCAGCTTTATGCAAATCTAAGTAATAGATAATTAACTAGAGAAATATAAATGATCAAAAATAACCCTGAAAAGGAAGTACAAGTAGATGAATTTTCAAAAAAATTGTATAAGTGATTTCTATCAAACCTTGAAGGAACATATAACTTTAAAATTATTTAAATAGTTCCAGAGTATTAAAAGGAAAGTTTTCAATTTTTTTTTTGTCAATTCAGGATAACACTGATACAATCCAGTTCCCAAACACTGTAAATAAAATATTAGCCAATAAACTCTAGTAGCACATTAATCAAATATACATAATGATCAAGCAAGATTTGTAACAAGAATGGAAAGATGGCTCAATATTAAGAAATCTATTATTACAGTACAACTTGAACATTGATCAAAAGAGAAATATTACATGAACATTTCTGTAGATTCTAAACAGGCACCTAGTAATACTAGATACCTTATTGATTTTTTAAAAAAAAACTCTGTAAATCAAATAGTAATAGGTAAATAGTTTCTCAGCATGAAAACTATGCAGATATAATTTTAAAGGTCAGACACTATACAGTGTAACACTGAGTCTCATTAAAATCAGAAACAACAAGAATGTATATTTTAACCAATATTACTTAAATTTGTTTAACCAAAACTAGTGTCATTAGAGAAATAAAAGAAAAAATATGTTAAGATCAGAAGGGATAGGGAAGAAAATATTACTATGTGCAGAGGAGATGATATTTTGGCAGAAAATCTAAAAAATTTAACTTTAAAAATCCTTATTATCGAGAATAAGATAATTTAGTAAGGTGGCCGAGAACAAAACTAAGACATGTAGAAAATATAACAGAAAATATCTAATTTACAAAACAAGAAGTATGATAGAAATACATTTAAGAAATGTGCAAGATGCACATGAAAAAAATTTGGGAACACTATGAAAGGTGATTAAAAAGACTTGAATAAATAGTAAGACAATTTTAGATAAAGCGGTGATGAAATATGATGAAAATCCTCTCTAAAGAAATAGGTCTAATGCCTTGAAGAAAAATGCCAACACCATTAATTTGGGAATAAAGCTAGAAAAGAGTAATGAGAGAGGACTAGCCCTACCAGAAACTGAGGAGTATTATAAACATTATAGAAATTAAAACTGTTTAGTATCAGCACATAATAATGAAAGATCTATGGAACAGAAGAGATAACCCAGAAATAGACACAGATATATATTGGGATCAGTTTCTGATAAAGTTGGCATTTCAAGTCAGTGCAGTAAAATGATATTGTTAATAAACATTATTAGGATAAGAGAAGCCATCTGGAACAGATGAAATTGGATTCTTTCACTTACACTAAATTAAATTCTAGATAAATATTGAAAGGAAAATATAAAAATAAAGGTAATCTTTATGGCAAAGATTTCCAATTATATTTTTCATTTCCAAAGATTCATTTAGCTTCTTTTATCAGACCTATTTGATCATTTAAAAAATATTCTTCTTCCTTATTCAAATGACTCATGTGTCCAATCCTTTTTTTTCATTTAAACATTTGAAACATATTTATTTTATAATTGGTGTCCAGTAATTTCAATATGAAAAGGCTTTGTGGGCCTTCTTCAGCTGTTTTTCTCCTACTGTCTCTTATAGCGGCTTGTTTCTTCTTTTGATTTCATTTTCTAGTTTGCTTTTAAATTTTTGACTACAATATCATATTCTTTGAAGATTTCTGGGAGAATTCTCCTTCAGAGAAGACTAGCATTCTCTTCAGCAGTTGCCAACAGGCAGTCATTTTAAACAAAATATTCTTGGCTTGAGGATCTGGGGTCATGAAATTAGCAGTGCTGATTTCATTTTTGATAAATGGCATTTTTCTTCTTCTTTTTAGTTCTAGCTTTCACTTTGATTTCTTCTTTGATTTATTATTTATAAGTATTTTTAAACCTCCAGACATTTGTTATTCCTGTTTTTTGCTGCTCCTGATTCCCTTAACATGCATTCTGCAAGTGAACCTTTATCATTACTACTTTATTTAGGCCTCTGGCATGTACTGGAATAACCACTACACAATTATCAATAGCACCAATGTTGTCTCGACACTCAGGGGAGCATGCTCTTTGTCCTTTGTTGTTTTTTTTCAACTGTATGTAGAGGCATGTCTAATCCACATCTTACAAAATTATACCAGAGGAAAATTCACAGACAAAACCTCTTAGCGGGGATATCAATGATGAATTGGATCACCTGGCTTCACCTGAAACAATAGAGCCCATTGAATCAGGGCAGTCAAACATACTTCCTCTGAGGACACAGAATTGATTTGTTTAATTTCTGAAAGGTCATCTGCCCTAGGAAAGGGAAGAGGAATTCTGCATTCTCCTCCGTGGTCTGTAACCTCATCCCTGACAGCTGCAGGGACATGTGCATAGGGAAGAATCTCTCCTTCTCCTCCTTCCCCCTCCTCCCTTGTATTCACAAGTGTCAGCCTGGGATGGGTTTTATTTGCTAGGCATCATACCATGCTCTCCACAGAGCCTTGCTATGGGAAATTCTCTTCTTCCAAGCCTCCTCAAGCCAGTGGACCAGGCATTCTTCCCATTTAGGCTTCATCCTTGGATTGATCTCAGTTCATCAACAAGCCCTAATGAGTGTATCTCACCATGGCTGACTGAGTCAGTGCCTATTCAAAATAACTTAGACATCCCCAGCTCCAAGGCAAAAAAGCCAAAATCAAGCCAAAGCCAGGCTCTCATGAACTTGTACCTTGACTGATGCAAGTGCCTCTTAACTAACCTCCTTGATTTTTCTCTCTCACAGCAGCCCGGTGCATTTACGCAAGTCTGCCAGGGTAATTGTTCTCAAATACCACTGTACATATTTAAATGCCTGACATCCCCTTTTTCCCACTAAACATCTTCAGTGCATCTTTGCTTACAGAATAAGGTACAAATGAAGAGAACCAGGAACGGTAGATTTAAAAAGTTAACATAAACTCTGTAAATATATACTTGCTTTCCGTTATCAGCTTCTTTAATAGATATAAAATTATGTAATATAATGATTATACCAATGCACTGTCGAGTGTAACATATATAGATGTAACAATAATATGATATGATATAACATAACAATAATGAGCACAAAAAGAGGGAGAGGGAATAGAGTTATAAGGGAATGTTTTTATATATTATTGGGACCAAATTACTATAAATCTGAAATAGGTTCAGGTAACTTAAGATGTATTTGGTAAGCCTAGAGAAACACTAAAATAACTCCAGACAAATATATTATAAGTAAAGAAAACTACAGACCAACATCTGTTATGAATACAGATGCAAAAACCCTCAACAAAATACTAACAAACCAAATCCAATAGCATATAAAAAGAGTAATACACTGTATAAATTTGCTAGGGGTGCTGTAGCAAAGTATCATAAACTGAGATTGGCAAAAATTTATTGTCTCACAGATCTGGAGTCTAGAAATCCAAGATAAATGTGTTGGCAAGCTTGGTTCTTTCTGAGGATGCCGGGAAAGAATCTGTTCTGGGCCTCTCTCCTACCTTCTGGTAGTTCCTTAGTTTATGGTAGCATAACTCCAATCTTCAGATAATGTTCTCCCTGTGTGTGTTCAAATTTCTCCTTTTTATAATGATATCACACATACTGGATTAGGGCTCACCTTAATTCATTTTAACTATTTATATCTGCAATGACCCTATTTGCAAATGAGGTCACATTTTGAGGTACTGGGGATTAGAACTTCAACATATGAATTTTTGGGGCACACAATTCAACCCATAACATACACCATGACCATGTAGAATTGAAAATTTATTAATGTAATATACCATGTTAATAGAATTTTAAAAAAACCCACATGATCATTTTAAGATGCAGAAAAACAAGTTGACAAAATTCAGTACCCTTTCATGATAACAAACAAACAAACAAAAACACTAAAAGCTAGGAATAGAACTTTCTCAACCTGATAAAGGGTATGTACAAAAACCCACAGCTAAATCATACTTAATGATAAAGCACTGAATACTTTCCCCTTAAGATCAAGAATAAGACAAGAATGTCCACTCTCACCACTTCTATTCAACATCATACTGGAGGTTCTAGTTGCCAATTGGAAAAGAAAATTAGATAAAAAGAATTCAGATTGGAAAGAAGGAAGTAAAACTATATCCATTCACAGACGGCATGATTTGTTACAGTGAAAATCCTAAGGAATCCACTAAAACTGTTAAAACTAACAAATGAGTTCAGTAAGGTTGCAGGATACAAGATCAATATATAAAATCAACTGTATTTCTATACACTGTGGTAGACATTCAGAAAATGAATATAAGAAAACAATTACATTTACAATTGCATCACAAAGAATAAAATATTTAGAAATAAACTTAAACTCTGAAAACAACAAAATATTATTGGAAGAACTAAAGAAGACCAAAATCAATGAAATTTAATGTTTATGCATTGGAACACTTCATATTGCTAAGATAGCAATGCTCTCGAAATTGATCTACAGATTCAACACAATACCCATCAAAATCTAAGCTGGCTTCTTTGCAGAAGGTGACAAACTGATCCTAAAATCCATATGCACATGCAAGGAATCCAGAATACCCCAAAAAATCTTTAAAAAGAACAGAGTTGGAAGACTCTCAAAATTTCAAAACTTACTACAAACCTACAATACTCAAGACTGTATGGTACTGGCATAAGAATAAACATAAAGATCAATGGGATAGCATTTATCTATCGAATAGAACACATATGTCTAAGATCAGCTGATTATTAACAAGGGTTCAAAGATAAATGAGGAAAAAAATGTCTTTCAACAAATAGTGCTGGGATAACTGGATATCTACATTTGAAAGAGTCATCTGGAGCTCTTCAAAATGGATCAAAGACCTACATGTAGGAGTTAAAATTATGAAACTCTTAGAAGAAAACATAGGCACAAATCTTCATGACTTTGGATTAGGTAATGGTTTCTTAATATGACATAAGCAATAAAAGAAAAAAATATGACATAAGCAATAAAAAATAGATAACTGGACATCTTAACAATTAAATTTTTTCTGCCTCAAAGAACACTATCAAGAACATAAAAAGAAAACCCACAGAATGGGAGAATGTTTTATAAGTAATTTATCAATAAGTGGCTTATATCTAGAATATATAAAGAACTACTATAATGTAGAAAAATAACAATTAAAAAGTGGTCAGAGTCTGAATAGACATTTCTTAAAGGAGATATACAAATGGCCAATAAATACATTAAAAGATGCTCATGCTCAACATTATTATCCAGAAAGAAATGCAAACCAAAACCACATGTGAGATTGTTTTGAACCCACAAGGATGATTATAATAAAAAATACAAATAACAAGTGTTAGTGAAGATGTGGAAAACTGTAACCCTTATACACTGCTGGTAAGAATGGAAAGTGGTGCAGCCACTTAGGAAAACAGTCTGGCAGTTTCTCAAAAGTGTAAACCTAGAGTGACCATTTGGCCCAGTAATTCAACTTCTAGGTATACCCAAGAGAAATAAAACATATGTCTACACAAAAACTTGTACATGAATGCTCATGGCAGAATAATTCATAATAGCCAAAAAGTGGAAAACAATCCAAATGTCCAACAGATGATAAATGAATAAAGAAAATGTGGTATATCCATATAGTAGAATATTATTCAGCAATAAAAATGAAGTACTGAAACACGCTACAAACAGATGAACTTTGAAAACATTATGCGACATGAAAAGAAGCCAGTCACAAAAGACCCCATAGTGTATTATTCCATTTATATGAAAAGTCCAGAAGAGGCAAATTCATACAGACAGAAAGCAGATTTAGTGGTTGCTTAGGGCTGATTGTGTGCAGCAACTGCTAATGGGTATAGGGTTTCCTGCTGGGGTAGTGAAAATGTTCTAAAATTTATCGTGGTCATGGTTGCATCACTCTGTGAATATACCTAAGATCATCGATTTGTACCCTTTGAATGGCAAATTATGTCTCCAAACCAAAATGAGAGCAAGGTAAAGTTTCTGGAGGCAACATTTTTGACTGCAGACTGTTTTCTTTGGTCCTGGCTCTAGTCGCTGGGGCCAGCAGACTGCATCAGCGAAGTGTTGGCCAAAGCCCAAAGGAACTCTCTTCTGTCTGTGCTTCGCCTCAAGCAATTCATTTTTAAATAACCCTTTGTCAAATTAGACATACACAGTCTGGTTTTGCATATCCTCTCCTAGGGTTTTTGATGTTTTTATCTTGGGGATGGGTGGAGTGTTAGAGTATGTTTTCCTCTTTGAAAGATGTAATGGGTTAAGGGCCAATTAATTGTCAGTTTTAGTTTTCTTGGCCTCTGACTCATGTCCATTTTTAACTGCAAAGGCTTCCAGTATCAATCACACAGGAGCCAAACTTCCCATGAGGCAAAGAGATCTTCCCACTGCTCTGAATTTCTAATTTTCTTTCTTAATGGATGTGCAGCATCTGCTCAGTGTTTTTAAGAGGTCTAAGTGGGAGGGAAGTGATCTAAGGGAACCTTGTAAACAATGAAAAAATAGCACCAAGTTACCAGGTGCTGTTATAAATTGTGAGGCCAGGGATGTGTAGGTTCTGGGTCTGGCTTGCCTGAGAGCTGGCTGAGTAGCCTGGGTTAGAGTTGAGTTCCACAAGTACAGAATAAGAGTAAGGGATAACTGGCAGGATGGTGTTGGGGAGAAGGGATGGTGGGTGTTCATGATTTAGTGGATCGTGTAAGCTAAGTGAGTTTGAAAGAACCTCAATTCTAATGCTCTGGAGGCTGTTTGTGAGGCTCCCTGATTCACTTGTGTCACTGTCACCCCCACACCCATCCTTAGCCAGAAGTTCCACAGGAAGCCTGGCTGCTACTGCAGTCACTGCCGCTTGCTGTAGGCACGGGAGTAAGGTCCAGAATTCAGTGTGGCCTCTATCACACCTGTTCCACTGGGTCCAAGTAGCTCCAGCACAAGGGTCTGACTCAACTGGACCCACCTCTTTAGCAGCTGTGCACAGAAACCAAGTAATAAAACATGAATGTATGGGAAACCAATGCCTGGTGGGATGAAGTTTGATCAGTAAGAAACAGGAGACAGGAAAATAGCAGATAAGCTCTTCCTTACTTCCCTTCTATCCTTCCACTGTCTGAGGCACCATCATTCTGCATAGTTTCTTCAATAACCACCTGGTGACTAAGGAATTGGCAGTGTTTTCTTATGGGGTCATACAAAGTACTCTGTTTTGCTTTCTCATCTTCCTGGATTCACTTCCCTCTTTTTCTCTTGTTCTTTTTACCCTGGATTATAAATCCCAAGAAAGCCTGAGTACATAAACTTTTTCTTACGGTCTGTTTTCTAGAATACCTGAGCTAAGGCAGTGACCAAGGCTGAACACTATCTGGAGGAATCAAGGGAAGACAATAAAGATGGGGTTGAAATCAGGAGGTAAGGAATGAATAAAAGGGGGACTAAGTTCCAAATGACCATGAATAGTGGTGGGTATTCAAGGTTGCCATCGTTGTGGAATTTCCAGTCTGCAGAGGATTAATTAAATGCTATTACATATACAGAAATGGACAGTCATGAACTATGTGCAGGAGGTGAAGGAAAGTTACACAGTAGAAGGAGGGCATATAACAGTGAACTTGGTTTAGTCTGGGAGCTCAGTAAGACTTTCCTGAGAGAATGCCATAGCGGGTGAGAACCAATTACTGGGATCCTATAAAGGGTGGAGATGAGAGCAAGGGGAGGTTGTTCCAGGCAAAAGGAATGACATGACACCTACAAAGTCTCTTATGAGGAAATTGCTGAGTTTGGGGAACAGAAAGGAATCCTCTCATAGAGAAAAGTACCTTAGCTTTCACTTTAAAAAGTTCAACCCATACTAAAGAATATATATCTTAACTCAGTACCAACATACATATATGAATACACACAAATGAAACTGAGCTATATAACACTTCAGATCTGTCACAATGGATGAGCTACATAGTCATGACAAATTCTCTGGTATCTGAGAAGTTTCCTGTAGTGTTTAGATTAATAATTTATTTCCTTTCTTCAGGGTTAGACTTTTTTCCTTAAAAAATATTTTTTGGGAGGATATTGTAATCCTTATTCAGATTCTTGATATGAGGTAAAAGTATAGCAAATCTTTTCTGGGGGTGTTTTTTAAATTAATTTCTAAAAAGTTAATTTTTAGTGCTGACAGGACCAGAGTCTGCTTATCCCACTCTCTCCCTGAATAATAAACTCAGCCTTTGCACACAGAATCATCCTCACCATATAAACTGAGTGAGTGGGAAGAAATCTATATCTTTCTTCCTGTGGAACAGACAGCTTTGGCAATGAGCCCAGTCATTCAGGAGTTCTCCATGATCTGTTATTTAAATCCAACTCATTATGACGGATTTTAGGCAGGAAGCCAAAATGAAAAGATTGACTAAATATATTTTTGGTTTTTCCATCCTGTTCCTTCTTTCTGTCTCCAATTTTAACACAAGTGCAAACTCTGAGGTCAGGGTTAGATGTATAGACACCTTGACATGAGCACTTTATTAATTTAAAACCAAGCTTTCCAAAGGGTCTTCTAGCGTCGTATGAGATGGGATGACACTATTTTCTAAAGTCCAAGTTTAACTCCAAAATGTCCATGATTTTTAACTTGAAATATCTTTTGCTGCAGCAACTCCTCTGGGCTGCAGACATCCTCAAAAGATATACTCATTTTCCATTCCCAGCAAATGTCAGGGTATCGTAGTAGGTGTCCAATAAATGTTCTCTGAATGGAACTTTAGGTCTATGGGCCCATGTTTCTATTCTTTCCTGCGTTGCACACCATGGCTATTCAATTGGTTCTCAAAGCCTTCCTATGTTTCCTTGCAATTCTTTTAAAAAGACATTTATGTTTAATCCATCTGGAATTTATTTTTGTATGTAGTGTGGCAATACAATTTTGCCCCAATCTGAAAGGCCACTTTTAACATACATTAAATTCCCACTGATTTTGAATTCTGTTTATTCTACTCTTCTGTTTGTCTATTCCTATTAATCATACTGTTTAAATGATGGCAGCTTTTGAGTATAATTTAACATCTGGTAGGACAAATTCCCCCATACGATCCAACTAAATTATTATATTAAGGTACTGATTTGATTTTTTTTTCACACACTCTTCCAAATAAGGTTTATTTTTTAAGTTTAAACAAACATAAACAAAAACAAAGTGAAAGAATGACCTGAATTATGGCAAAAGTATATATATATATATATATATATATATATATATATATATATATATATACATACACACACATATATATATATATATATATATATACACACACACATATACATATAATGATTTTAGGAGGACTGATCTTTCTACGTCTTTCAATTCAATAACATGGTATACTTAATGTATTCTGCTCTTATTTTACATTCATTAGTAAAGTTTTATAATTTTTTTTCATATTGATCTTGTACAGTACTTGTTAAGATTATTTATTGATATTTTATGGTGTGTTTTATAGTTCTGGTCTAAGCCACCATTACTTTATGCCTGCATTTCTGTGACAGCCTCTTAAAATTATTATCCATACAGATAATTCTTCCTGAAACTCGGTTCCTTGACATCTCCTCTGAGAATCTTATCCTTGTCCTCTATCTCTGCTGATTGTTCCTGTGATCATTCTTTACCCTTTATAATTATCTAAATCTGCAACCCCCAAAACTGTAATTTCAAAATTAATCATCCCACCACTCTTTTACACTCACTATGTCCTCTATTATTCCCACTCTATTCCTCCAACTCCATGAGGACCTACAACCCATGAATCCTATACTTCTTCACTGCCCCTCACACTCCTCTTATACTGTTACTTTGCTTCTTACTGAGCTTCATTTTCATGGTCAATACTTTATCCACATGCCCTCAACTTCCTTGCCCTCCTCTACTGTACTCACTTGCCAAAACCCCTTTAGATGTACCTCTTTACCTGTGTCCTCACAATTGATGTGGTTGAAGAAAAATGTATAACCAAGCAGATGATCCTACATTAATCGATCACTAACCTAAAGTGGAACATTTAACACTGCCTGGAAACCATACTCTATTTCCTTCGGCTTTTCACTCTCTCATCCTTTTCTTACATTTTCCTTTCATCTAAAACCTCCAACTCCCTCACCCTCCACTTTAAGTCTCAGTTGATGACCAACCTTTCTTTATATTTCAACAAGAACAGAAGCAATCCAAAGAGACCTTCTGTAAGCTCCCATCACTATGTCTTCCTATCTACATCTGTGCCCATATATTCAATCTTCTCTCTTATATGGATAAACTCTTTGGATTCCTATTTTAGACCAATCACTTGTGTACTAGATTCCATCTGATCTCATCCACTCAAGGACTTCATTTCAGTAATTCTCCTGTCTCTTGTATCAACTTTTCATGTTTTACTGGATCATTCCAGTTGTGTGTATTATTATTTTCAAAATTATTATTTCTCAAAAACAAAAACTATCTCTGGACTCTTTTCCCCTTCCAGCTGCTGTACTATTTCTCTTATTCCTTTATAGCCAAACCCTCTGAAGAAAATTACCTATATTCATCATTTCCAATCCAACTCCTCCTTCTCTCTTTTAAACCCACTCCAATTGCCTCTCATTCCTGCTATTTATTGGAAACAACTCTTGTTAAGGCCAATAAAACATTTATCCTAATTAACTTCTGGTCATCATTCACATCTCAATCAAAACCCACTGAAATGTTTTCTGATTTTTATGACTAGGTCAATCTATTAAATGCTTTCAACCATTATATCACTTACTATAAATATAATTTTATATTTATATGTAATTTTTTGACTAATGATACTTTTTTTCCTCAAGATTCTAAGCTCCATATGGAGAGGAATCATGTCTATTTTTCTAAACTTGGGAAACGAAGGCCCAGAGAAGTATAGATACTAGTTCAAAGGCACAGTGTGGATTACTGGAAGAACAGGGATTAGGATTAGTCGAACACACTGACCGACCACCAAGCACCACGGTACCTTTCAGGGTTCGTGACGAATGAGACACGCCTTCTTCTAGTCTGGGCCTTACAGAGCCTCTATCATATTATGGCTGGACAGGACAATCCATGCAACCTAGTGCAATATCGAGTCCTCCTTGTGTCTTCAAGGATTTAGTCACCAGGTCAACAGAGCTGTTTCCTACCATCAACTACTATGGTTCCTATATTCAAACGCCCACGAGAAGGTATCTTTCCAAAAAGCATTTGACTGTGTATGGTAATAGATGTTAATGATTTACTGTGGTAATCATTCTGTAATATATACAAATATCAAATCATTATGCTATACATTTGAAATTAATAAGATGTTATGTATTCTATCATACCTCAATAAAAAAAAAAGCCTTTATTTGAAATTGCATTGCAGGGTTCAGGATAACACTGTTTAGATGTATATAACTCACTCATCATTGACCTATAAATGATGAACCAGGAAAAACATTGGGAGGAGTGAGTAGGTAGATCAGTTTAAAGTTACAAAATTAAGAACAATTGTCAATTGAAGATCAGTAAGAAAGAAATAAAAATGCATTTCAGAAATGAAATTGTCAGGCAAAAAGGACTTGTGTGACACAATTTTTAAGGAACCTACTGCATTAAAAAGATCTACGTACATGAATTAAAAGATATTTTTCTAGAATAGCATCAGGCAGAATTATCAATAAACTCAGCCTGATTTATCACTTTGTAAGGACTTACTACTAAGGTTATCATGATTTATTATCCAGAATGGGGGCACTCTGGGAATAAAAAGAGGCATTGTTAAAAATTATTCCATGACAATGAGAGTTTACCAGGGCTGTCCCAGGCAAAAAAGTGGGTCTAATCTCCCTCTTTAGTAACAATCCTCCACTCATGACACATGGAGAAAACCAGCAACTCATTCAGTCATGCAAATGACTCCAATAAGCAAACCAACCAAAGCAGCCTGAATAGACAAGATACCAGTACAGTATGGGCTTTATATATATCATTTATATCATTTGGTCATACTTACCAACTTCAACAAATAGAGTTAAGAGTCACTTGCTTTACTTTTTTTCTTACCCTTTCACACCTGATCTATATGTAATCTTTAGGAAGGCCATTTCTATCCCAATTTGATGTTTAATCTTGATGCCTAAGAAAGAACACATCCTTCTATACCAAGTCAAACAGAAAACCATTTCTCAAATTTCCATAGGGTTCCCTCTTCCCCAAAGACACAACTGGTTTACATGCAATTTGCATGAATGTGTGCCACATCATCTTTAATCAAAGTGACTCCTTGGCCATTCACTAAATCAACACAGCAAAAGCAAAGTCACTAGCCACAAAACTTTATTGAAGGGATCAATACATAAACCCTTTTGAAAAATGCTTTGAGCTATTCACTTGATGATTACAAACACATCAGGATCTGTTTTATTGGTATATTTTTGGTTTACTTAGCAAGAGAAAAATCACGAATCAAATCCAAAAGTCCTGATTTTTAAAACTTATAAAAAGGAAAAATTAAACAGTGCCAGTCCTACTACATCAAGAAAAATTGTACAATTCAAATCAAGAAGATAATTTTGTACAAGTCCATCAAGGCAAGTTGGTAAGTAGAGTTGAAATAATCTGTTATACAAATGCAAAAGGAATCAAGGATGAATTACAAAAAATAAAAATTTTGGTCAGAAAAACATTACTACATAAAGCTGCATAATGCCTATTAGTTGTTTCCTTTCAGAGAAAAGAAATCTATTTATTAAGAAGAAAAAATTAGGAAAGTGTTTGGAAAATACTTCTGATATTAAATGAATTCTTTCTTATCCCGTACCTAAAATTCACAAACATCTGACTTATTCCTGCCAAGCCGTGGAAATGAGGAAATAAGTGGCCTCTAGTGGAACACTTACAACACACGAATGAGGTCCAGAGTAATCCTAGATCGGGGGACATCAATGTTGAGTACTTGGACTTCCACTCTTTCTCCAGGGCCCAGTCCAAGACTCCTTCTCTTCTTCGTTTTAGAAAGTTTTGCTTCTGTTACATTTCGTATGGGAATCAGCCCTGCTTTCCCCACTCCTATATCCACAAAAATTCCAAACAGAGTGGCATTCTCCACTTTGCCGGTAAGAACTGTCCCAACCTGCAGATCTTCCAAGCAGACTATGCTTCTCTTGAAATCGGGTTTATCAAAATCTACAAGGAAAGGAGGGAAAAGGACATTTCATGTAAATAATAATGCTCTGTATTTCCAAGACACAACATAAATGAGTGAATAAGTATTTACCACATCTCAATCATGTGCCAAGACCAATATTAAGCACTGAGTGGTGACATAAAAGAAGCTGAAGACCAGGTCTGCCTTCAGAGAAAATGATTCCTAGTTGGAGAAACAGCATTCACACCGCAGAAAAAATTCAAGAAAATTTACTCACCGTCTTCTCCTCAAACTCTCTCACTAACATGTGAACATTAGCACTGTACATAGGACTGAGAAGAGTAGAGTTTTAATTTCTAATATATGAGGAGGTGGTTAGAATTGCTCAATGAATATACAGGCTAAATGAAAAACACTGAGAAAGGAAGATCCTTGGGAGATTTTTTCCAGTGCCTGAATTCTCAAACTGTTTAAAGGTGGTAGAAAGTATATCAACATTTGATCAATGTGGAAGAAATTCAAATGTTCTCCTCTCTTACCCCCACAAATTTGGAGCTCAGGAATCAATTCCTATCCATTTTGAATATATTTATCCAATCAAAAGTTATGGATTCTTGATAATTTATGGCTCAGAAACCCAGATCAGCTAGTACTTAATCTTCTTTCTTCTCTTAATTCATCAACCATTTATCAACTTCTATTATTATCCCCTGGCCAGGCACTCTGCTGGGTGCCAAAGATACAAAGGTGAAGATGTTTAGATCTCTGTTCTCAAGTTCCTTACAGCTTTCTTTTCTTGCTCACTCCAGTGTTCATGTCTCTCTCTGTTCATTAACATTCTCCCCCCCAAAAGTAGGCATAAAGTATGGCAAAGAATCATTATGGTTCTAGTTAAAACAAAACAAAGCTTTTATGAGGGAGAAGGTTAGAACTAACAGTTTCAATGGGATTATCTCTGGATTCCATTTATCCATGCTCTTCTTGGCCTCCTTCCCTAGGATTACTGAATGTTGATTCTAGTAACAAAGAACATATTCTATGCTTGGATCTCCTTTTACTGAGACCTCATTCCCCACCACCCCCACTCGTTCCAGCTCCTTTTCCTTCACAGCTGTTGGCTTCATCCTGATTACTTGTTGGAGCTATCCTTTACATTTGTATTAACAACTGGTCACCTCTTTGTTGCCCTTCCCCAGTCAAACTTCACTGAAATCAAGATTTTTAAAAAATCCCACATTTTTCCTGTACAACAAAAGCCCTCTTTAAACCTCAAATCTCATTTTACTCATAAAAAAAAGGAATATGCTAACATTGAAATGGATTCTGTAGAATTTCACCTGACGCCAAAGCAGTGAATTCCAAAAGCAAGAAACCTACTATAATGTAACATTACACTGGGCAACGACTGTGCCAAAGCACAATGAAACTAAGTCATTGATCGAGGTCAGTGGCAGGATGGTCTCAAAGGCCCCACAGGCACTATAATTATGCTTGAAAACTCTCCCCTCACCCGCCTTTTCTTGCAGATGTCCAGCTGGAACAGATTCCCGAAGGGTTCCTGATCAGCTGCTTAGTTTAATTTTGCATGGAAAATCAGAGTCAGAACCTACTTAACATGTTCCCAAAGACAGCCTAGGCCACTAAGAAATCAGAAAATCCTCCAGGTACCAGGCAAACTTTAACACTTTGATTACCGAGGCTACATATTCAGTCCCATCACCAAGCTGCTCCTGATGAACCTAGTTATGGAAACTAACCAGCAATCACAGCATTAATAAAGTAGAACTTATTATGTCATTAGCAAAAGAGAAAACAGGATGAGTATAAGGAAAGAATGAGGTGTCAAGAAAAGATACTTTTGAAGAAATGAGTAAAAGCGATGTAACGTAAATACCGTAATGCAGAAACATCTGAAATACTAACTGCCCCTTCAAAAGCCTGTCTGTCTTCCCCCTTAGGGATGTTTCAAGTATTAAAATGGAAAGTTCTCAAGCACTGTGACTTATACTAGGGGAAAGGTCAGAGCTAAAGTGTGTTTAAAGAGACTTATTTAAAACTTCACTTGTCACGACGATAAACACTGCAGTGACTAGTAAGCTCAGTCCAGAAGCCAGGCGTATCTGTGTTTCTGCTGAACTAGGAGCATTACCAGGTGAGGACCTCTATTTACTGTTGGTTGTTTAACTGAACCATATAATTTGAATGTTGATCTTTGCCCTGAGTCTACAGTGGAACTGCAATAATGGAGCAATTGACAGCAAGAGAGAAAAACAAAGATAGACAAGAAAACCGAGTAAAGGATCCTGCAGCTAGAGCATATTTGCCACTCTTTTAATGTGGTTGTTTAGGCATACTGCCCTCAAATCCCGCCCTGTTTCAGAACTAATGCTCTACGTAGTATTCCTGCTAAGAAACACCCATGGAACTCATGTACAAGGCCAGCAGGCCTTTAAATGGAGATGGGTTTGCCTACTGAAACATCCACCCAGTGGCTTCTACTAATACCTACATTTTTGGCATAGGTCTTAATGTTTTATTTTACTTTCTCCAACTTAAAAATAATTTCATTTCAAACTCACAGAAAAGCTGAGGAAAAGTACAATGAGCTTGCTGGGTATGTTTTTAAATTTCCTTAAACCTTTTCAAAGAAAAATGTCTAACTACCTCAACACGGCCCAACCCAAAATGAAAAGAGCCAAGCCCTAAATATGGTATCCCAAAATTGGTTATGAGACAAGTGCAGATTTGTTCAAATCTCAGGGCTTCCTATTCAAATTTCCTTGGGAAACAGGTCATTCGACACTTTAATTCTTCCTCACCGGGTCACTGTTCTCAACAACTGTGGCTCTTATACCTCCCTTGCCATCTACGTGTACTGAAAGCTGAGAGCATTTTTAATTAGAAGGAAAATCAACAGTGAGATAGTATCTTATTTGTTCAATGTATTCCTTGACACAGAATCCAGGAACTTGGAAGGCTGTTAAGTTAGGAAGAACATTCACTTTTTAGTTTGTCTACTGAATGCCTTACCTTGGACTTCAGGCTTCTATGAGATAAAACAGTTTACAAAAGGATCATGAAAAATGTGTGCCTCTTTGCACACAACAGCACATGTGTGATGCATTTAGTCTAGTGTAATGGAAAGTAAGCAAGGGATGAGGAGTCTGGACAACTGGCTTCTAGCTTTGGCTCTGGATACTAACTGCAATGACTTTGAAAGAAAGTCACCAGGCTTTAGTTTTCTCAGTAGAGAATGGGAGAATAACTGTTTTTCACCTATGGCATAGGATTGTTGTGAGGGCCATAGGAAATAATAAAAGGTGCTACTCAAGTTCAACTGTTTACCTGTTCGAAAGTCAAAGCTTTCAGGCTGGCTGAGGCCATCTACGATGATCTGTAAGGTGTGTACTGTTGTTTGCAATTTTTCTGCAATTTTCTCTATTCCTTCCTTTTTAAGGAATACATTTATTTTCTGTTGCATTTCAGGCTTTCCAATTTCACACAGTGTCCCTCCAATGAATGATAAAAACCTGCAGGGGAAAAAAAAGCCCAACACTTATTAATAATATTATTATTTTCTAATCTCCTTATACAGGTCACCCTAAAGTTATTTCATCTCAGATCCATATATCAATCAATCAGCCTTTATTGAAAATACCATGTGTCTTATGCCACAATAAATGACCTGTCTTGGTAAAAAAAAAAAAAAAAAAAAAAAAGGAGGGGATCAATTTAGGTCCTTGTGCTATATTCCAATGAAGCACCTGCTCAGAATCAGCATCATAAATATTGTACAGTGTAATGTTTATCGTAGTTCAGTGTTGTATGTATTTTTAAAATAAGGATACCTTTATTTATCAAATGTTTACTAAAATTTCAGTTATAAAAACTTATTTGAATTTAAATTAGCTAATAGGCAAATAATGAACCAATGATATAAAAACCCAGAAAATATCTAATCACTGCTAGCTTCTGACAGATTACTCTATTCATGTGCATATCACTGTGCATACTATCAGTCTAATAATTCTCAAATTCAATCAACAGTCAAGACTCACATGGATTAATTTATAACAAATACATTAAGTATATTCAGCATCAACAGACAAAATATGAGAGGAGATATCAAAAAGAAAACCTTTCTTCCAAAATGGATGTGATGGAAGCAGTAAGACTGTAATTATATAATCTTAACATGAATACTATCTTTGTATACTTCATACACTATATAGCTGCAATATTTACAAGATAAAAATATTCACCTTTCTCAATTTCCCTTTACTATCTTTACCAGTTCCCTTGCTTGCACAGCTGCCTCTAAATTAGCTTTGGAGTCCAGTAATCAGTTAATTAAGAAAAAAAAAAGGGTTAAGATGCATTGTCCTTCAATTTCATCTGAATATTGAGCTGTAGTTCACTGTCTTAATATTCCTTGGCTGGATATTTTTCTACATAATTAAGCTTAATTCCTATAATTAATAGCACTTTAAAAATGTCAATACAGTACTCAGTGATACTACTGCCTTCAAATCCTTTCTTGTAAGGGTGTCTCTAGAATACAAGAAGGGCCAAAGGAAATTGCCAGAGGCTGGTCTATAATCAGAATTGGGATGTCTTTCATTTGGTAGGTTGCTGCATCATCACAAAAGGAACATTTGTGATTTCCAGTCTTTTCTGCATTGTTGCATTCAACCCCAAAAAGCTGTTTCAGTGATAATCTGGTATCTGGTGGAGAAAGCTCTCTCATCTCTCATTTAATGAAAGTGTTTCTTTGGGTTCATATGAGCAATCTACATTTCCATATTTCTGGTCAAAAACAGGTTTTCTAAAATCCAACAAATTCTCTTGAGAATATATTTTGGTTAATGGTCTCATGGAAGACCAAGGAGATGGTGTTTGGTCTTCCTTTTTGGAAATGAGTTTCCATCCAAATTGTTGGCCAGGGAAACACACACTGTCTGTGTGGCTGTGGCTTTTTCCCAGTCCACTAAAGAGGAAGCCAGTATCTGTTAGTGCTGATCGATGAGCAGTAGCGCATAAGGGCAGTTGACACATGACAACCTCTGTCCACAGCCAACTTCCTTGAACAACTTTCTCAATAATAATAATACATGCCCTGCTGAGCTGCCTGTCCCTGTATGTATCCTGTTGACTTGATTGGTCTGCAACTGGCTATTTGGAAGAACATCTTTTAAATCCCCAAGAGTCTGGCTTACAATCAACTGTTAAAATGCCAAAAAAGTGTATTCATGAACTGTACATCTGTAACCTTAAATAAGATTTTATAATTAATAAAAGTAACTAAAGGGCAGAAACTTCCCAAATTGCTATACAAGTTTTGGCCTCAACAAAAACTCTGGCTCAGGAGGCCATCTGGAATCTTAAGGTGTGTGTGTATGTGTAACTAACTGCTACCAAAGTCACTTCCATATAAAGAATTCTGTTTATAGTGGTTGCAGATGTAAAAAGAAGACTGGTCTGTTCAACCTGGATGCATTTTCCATATATCATTTTCATTTTCACACACTTAAGCCTGAGGGCACTGGTAACTGAAATCAATAAAAAAGCACCAAATTGTGCTCCTAGCCTAATGCTTCATATTGATCAAGCCTATTTTTAAATGACTATGGAACAAAGTCAAGTGCTTTTTAATTATGAAAACTTTTTAAAAGTTTCAACAGTGTTGTAAAAAAAAGGAAAACTGAAAACAAAAGGGGAGAAGGCCTGTAAAATGGACTTGGAACAGCATTCGGAATGACGTCTCCCTTACTGAATTTCAAATATATTTGACTGTGAATGACAGGAAACAATGTTTTATGCTCAGTAGCCACTCAAATACATGCTCTTTAAATATTCTAAAAAAATTTTATTCTACATATTCTAAATTCTCACCCTAGAATTGAGTGTGATAAGCGATATCCAATACAAAGTTTCATTTTAGAATTGAGTATAAGTTATACTTAATACAAAGAACTTTCTGGTTCAAAAGTACCAAATAAAATACATTGTACTTTCTAGAGCTTTGAACACAAAATGTAAGTGAACATGTACTGATAAGTATTTGCTAGTGCTTGATAGATGTTCTCATTTAATCCTGACAATAATCCTAAAAAGTAGGTATCCTTTCATGCAGAAAAGAAAAATTGAGGTTTAGGGAGGTTAAATAATTTGACCAAAGCCTCACAGCTATTTTCACTAACTGGAGTTTCATGCCATACATACACTTCAGTGTGTGTGTTTATAACTGCAGTTATGTCAAAAATTAAAGTGCTATATTTGATTAAGATATAAAACATAATACTTTTGGTAACACTGCACAAGCACAATATAATGGGAGAATAGTTTTAAACATTAGATAGTTAACACTGATAAATCCCACAAAGAAATTATTATATAAATGCATTTAAGTAGACAATTCTCTCAAAAGCCAGAGTCATAGTCTTTTTCTCCAATGTCTATGGAAAGCTTTTTCAGTTTGCTAAGGATTGCCATCTGAGCTGCTGTTTTTATTTAATATGTAATTTCACCCATCTTACTTAAAGTAAGAAAGTAGCATAAATGCAACAAATAAGCACATCATGTTCTTTTAGTGCACATCTGCACAAAGTTAAAATATAGAACTTGCCGCAGATAATGCTTGTTTTTCAAATAGAAAGCTATATAACCTAAAATCGCTGATATTTTGAATGGAAACTTGTTATACAAAAGCAAGGTTTCGCCCTCAAAGAATAAGAAAAGTCTTTGTAATATCTTTTTCCTGAATAAGAAATTCTCAAAATTTATATGACTTCAGATATAGCCATTCAGTTTTATGTAATCATTTCCAGCATGCAGAAAAAAAAAAATTTAGGAGCCCAGGACTTGGTTCATTACATTAAAACAACATGATACCCACAGACCACAGAAGAACCATAGTGATGCAAAGCCATCACTTTAAAAATGACTTAATATTAGCTCATTTGTGTAGGCCAAACACATACTTATTAATGTTATACATTAGTTTTAAAGTAATTACATCAATAAACGAAACATTAATTTGCAAGAGCATGGTCATTTTAGAAATAACTAGGTACAGATAAAGCTGGTCGTGATTTATAATACAGGTAGACATTCAATGATTTTGAAAGACAGTGTGTGCTAGGAGAAACTTGCCCTTCTTAACTGTGATTGTAGATTAAGTGGTGGAATACAAATGAAATTTCAGTAATAGTTTGTTACACTAAAATCCACATATATTATACATATTTTTAAATCTGGTGCACTGAATATTAAAGACTGAGTATAAATTCCAACGTGGCAAAGAAGAAAAACTTGCTACTTCTTTTACACTACCGATGGGGAGCTGAGTACACACAGGTGAGCAGGCAGCGGCGCACATTTAGACTGGCTTCACCACATCTACTGTTTCAGCCAAACCAAACGGGCAGCAAAGTAAACTGCACTTTACTCATCACAGGAGCTTTTCAAACTTCTAACCTCTTTCTTAAATTGAGACACTGAACTGGGTCAGAATCCTTAAAAATCTTCACTCATGCAAAATCCATGAGTAATGGTAAATTCAAGTAGAGTGCATTTATGGAGAGGCCTACAGAACCATCTACTACTGTACTCTAGAAGCTAGTAGGTAAGTGAAGATAATATTTAATATTTAAACAAACTCCTGCATCTATGAGTAGCAGGAAAAAAAAAAAAACCTGAAAAGGATAAGCTGCCAGATTAAGGAATGCAATTTTCCTTCCAAAAGACTCCACTTATAATCATCAAACTGTTTGTTACCTGCTCCTACCTTCTGAAGAATTGACTAAATGTTTCCTTCTTTTTCAAAGGTCTACTATAAATGCATAGATACTGGATACTTAATGCATGTTTAATTAATTGTATGTAGGAGAACATATCCTTAGGAAGCTGTTTCATTTTAGTAGTTTAGTACAGGGAATTAACAGTGAAAAAAAAAAGGCCAGTTAAAATGTGCATATAGAGAAATCGTCTAAAAGATTTAGAATGATCTCTTTAGAAACAGTTGAAGACATTGGTCATATATTTACATCAAACAATATATCTAAGACCAATGAAATAATAACCAATGTCACAAAGAATAAGTAGTATTGATTTTTATGTACATTATCCTATTTTAGAACCACTTGCTGGGTATGATATACTGTGTGATTATAATATAAAATTATAATTTAAGGACACCAAATGCATATACATTTACATCTAAATGAGTATATAAAAATGGAAAGACATCATGTATTGAAATGCTGTGACTGCTCTAAAGATCTTTAAAATCCTGTTTTAGAAATTGTCTTAGAAATAAATGTGTAAGTAACAAAGAAAAATCAGTTTTCTTACATTTAAAAAACCAATATCCCCCACCCCCCAATAAAAAGGATCAAAACTCCCCCAACAACCCAATATTACTCAGCTTTATAGTCTTCTTTCCATTGAGTCTGGTTGTTTTAAACACACACACACACACACACACACACACACACACACACACACACACACACACACACACCGCACTCTCAAATGATAGCTTTGCTAAAATCAAGGTTCTTCAAAGGAATGTAACAAAATGCTGAAGTCAACCAAAAGTAATTTAGAAAAGCATATTCAGCTTTCTTCATTGAGCATTTATTCACTGTGGAAGAAGACAATGTGAAAGTTTGATAACAGAGCCTTTGTCCTGAATGAACTTACACTCTAATTTTAAGTAATAACAGTATATTGGAATAAATGATTTCTCACATATATCTGGTCTTTTAGAGGTAGGATTTTACATAAGGTAAATAGATACTTTGAAAATGCTCAATAAAGATTATTTCATTTCATTCTCTCAAAATTTATTGTGGCTACAGATTTGTAGATAAGGGAATCAAAACTCAGATTAAGTGACCTGCCCAAAGTTACACAGCTGAGACCACAAGGTTGTAGCTTAGGTAAAAGCTGTCATATATCACATCTTCATTAGCACTTTTTACTCCTTTACTCTGGAGGATTTTCGATGCAGACAGAAGATTTAGATCCCAGATAAAATTTGGCTCCCAGAACCACTGCCTGGGAGCAATTTATTATTTTTAAAACCAAATTCAAAAGGAAAAAGTTTGGCTCTGTTTGAGTTACTGAATAAGAGTCGGACAAAATTAAGTTAGTGGTTTCAAAGGCTGCAGACTCTCTACAGCTCAAAAACACTGTTTAGAATTCATATAATTTAATTTACTGGCTGTAAAGCCATAACTTGGATTAGTGACTGTGAATATGTGAAAGAGAAAGGCAAATAAAAAAGTAGTGCTCAGAAACATACAGGCTAGAGCTGAAATTAAACAGCTTCAGCACTACTAGGGTATAAAGCCCACGTACCAGGGTAAAGAACTTTCTTCCTTGGGAAACAGGCTTTTATTATGGATTCCATCCAGTCAAGGAATCCTTCCAGAAATTGGAAAATACTTGACATCTGCCATTTCCATAACTTGTCTGGTTGTTGTCTGAATGGGCAGAGCCATGTTTCACTTAACGATTGATTGAGGTTGAAATAATTTGCTCATGGTCATTCAGAGAGTCAGAAGACAGGCTAAGATTGAAATCCATAGCTAGACTGGGGACAGGAAGGAGGGAGGGAGGGAGGAGGAAGATAACGGGAGACTAAATCAATATCATACTGAGTTTCAGGCTCCAGACTGAGTGATCTAAACCTGAAGAAGAGAAGAGGAGAAGGGCAGATACTTTGGAGCTGTAAGAGATTAAAGCAAGCACAACTTTATGGCTGGCCGCAATTCCCTGTCACTCTTCCTCCACTGGGTACTAATAGGCTGCTCCAGATTAGGAGAGTAACCAACATTTTCTCCAGGCCCACGACCTAGTATTAATGTTAATTAACAATGTAAAATGATCCAAATTATATCCAGATCTCGTGGTAAAAATTTTTTTCCTGGGAGACTAAGTTATAAGCTCCCTTTTATGGCTCTGCTTCACAGCCCCTTCTCAACCACAACAAAAATAACAGCAATAATAATTATAGCAATGACAATAACTTATTGTCTCTAATGATGAGGATTCTATATATATTAACTCATATAATCCCATGAGATATGTTCTGTTATTATTTTCATTTAACAGACAAAGTAACTGAGGTACAAAGAGATTAAATAATTTTCCCAGATCCAATAGGCATGATTTGAACCCAGGCAGTCTGGCACTATACTCTTTCCAGATTGTTAGGTGAAAGTTAGGTAATGTTACAGATTCTTAAACTTCCTAGTTTCATCTAGCAGCCGTGCCCAAAACTTCGTGTGGGGCGTGTGTTGGAATGGTATGTGAGACATTTGATATGACGATCAATTCCTAAGAACCCCATAGCCTAATCGTCTGATTATCGAGTGGGTAGATTCTCTTTCAGCATTTTTCTCTTTTGTCAAAGCCCTTTTGAAAATATAATGAATGTTACTTTCTAGGAATTACAGGAAGATGTTTGAGATTTAACCAGAAAAAAAAAAAAAGCCTTTTTTAGTAATCTGTCCATTTATCACCTTTACATTTCAGGTTTGACCTTTCTTTTATGACGTTATGCCTCTATATGAAAAGGCAATTAATATTGTGTAATTGTAGCTCCACAGAAGAAGTTAATGTGGGTAACTATTGATACACATCTGAAGACATCATTTATTAAAAGCCAGCAATGATTCTGCTTCTGCCTTAATTTTCATGTCCGAATGCTGCTAACTCTTGTGAGGCAAGTCCAGAAAAATTTAAGATCTTTCAAGTTTACAAATAGTTTCTTAGGTTTGTTTATCTAATCTTAATTTATTTTATAGCATTTGTAAGGTAAATTTCTTTTCAGGAAAGTTTCCCCACAAAGAAACATGTTTTTATTAATGCAGATGTTAGTTGGCATGCAAAAGCAAAATAAAGCTGCAGTGAATTTAGATATGGGAGGGGTGCTAGACATACGCATTAGGCCAAGTGACTTACCCCTCAGAAAAATTACATATCAACACAAGTGATGGGCCTTCTGGGTTGCTCAGAGTCAAAACTATGAATATTATATCTGTGACTGTCATTGCTCTACTTCTGCTGTTTTATTTTGAAACAAAAAAAATCTAAACTCCCTGTAAAACAGCTGCTTATTAGCAAGACTTCTTTCCTTGCTGGGCAGAAAGCTAAGGTTGGGAAGAATGTGATAAAACCTCTAAAAGCATTTCTAGAAGAAGAATTGGGAGATGCTAAATCCTTCAACAGGAAAAGGAAAGTATCATATTGAGATGTACTCACTCATTAAAGGTCTTCAGTATGGGCCACTGGTCAGTATCTGGCTTGACTTATTTAAGCTCCGTGGCAGAGAGCAACCCATATAGACCTCAAACTGCTTTTGGTCAAGGAGCACTAGCTGGGATCCATTTATCTCACTATGGGATCCTTGTGTATCTGTTGGGTTAATTCAATTTTTTGTGTGGTTTTCCCGACTCCAGCCTTACTGAGCTATAATTAACACATAATATAGTATAATTTTAAGGTGTACAACATGTTGATTTGATATACTTATATAACTGCACAATGATTACCACCATAGCATTAGCTAACACTTTCATCAGGTCACATATTACCACCCCCTTTTTTTTTGTGGTGAGAGTATTTAAGATCTACTCACTTATTAACTTTTGAGAATATAATACAGTATTATTGGCTACAATCACCATGCTGTACATCATATCCTCAGAACTTATTCATCTTACAGTTGGAAGTTTGTACCCTTTGACCAACCAACTTCTGGTCTCAAAAACCTGACACAGGTTTTTTGTAAATTAAGAATAAACACTGCTTGGCTTTTGTATAGAAGATTCCCTCCTCCCCAAATTTTGTCAGGTTATATGATTACTGTAGTCCAAGACCTGTATTTTAAATCGATGGTTGTTTACTCTCTGAAAACATATTTTTCAACATTGATTGTAAGGGTCAGAAATAGGTATATGATCAGTAATAGAGGAAATATCATAGTATTAATATTATAGTATAGATATTGATTCAAATCATTCTTTAATATACATTTACATTCCTTGATATACCTAGTCCAAAGTGCTACATGTCATATTCCTGCTACACAGGCTGCTAACCACTTCTAGAAACTAGTCTTTTAAAATTTCTCCCTAATGGCCAAGATGGAAATAGCAATTAAATACTAGCTAATGCTTTATCAAAACGAGTGCTGAGTGACAGTCTTGGCATTAAATTTCCTGGCATTTTTCAAGTTGAATTAAGAACATAACAACTTTCAAGCTTAACTATCTGGAGTGAATCAAATTCTTAATGCAGCAGATTCTTTGGGAGAGTGCCAGGTCTCACTGTGACATGTACAAATCAGCATAATCTGCAGCACAAAGCACTACCTCTGGAACTTTATTCAAGGAAGAGGAGAAATCGGATACTTGCCTTTGGCTCTCTTGATCAACTAAAGCAGTAAGACAAAAACAGAGGAGGTATGGGGGAGAGGTAAGCCCTAAAGAGCATGTTTCTGGGTTTCATTCTACTCATAACATAGCAGCAATTTTACTCATGGCCCATAAGACCCAACACAAATAAATCACTCACACATGGGGACATCATGACAATTTCTAGATGATGACAGCAAATTGTAAGTAATCATCTTTTATAACTTGTCTCTCTTTCTAGCCTATAAAATCTAGGAAGGCCTGGGCTCTAGACACATTATTCTGTGGAGACAGGGGAGATCCCCAAATCCCTTTAATCCACAAAGGATGTGAAAGAAGTAGTTACTCAACATGTGGGACAGGCAATGGCAAAAAGGATGACTAAATGGTCTAGCAACTGTTTTGTTTACACAATTGCACTGACCTCTGCAGTTTAGACTACAGAAAAAATATTTAGGTTAAATTAAAGCTAGACATTTTATTTTGCTCACTGACAATTAAAATTGTCAATTCCTGAGTAGTTCCCTTTCCTCAATGTTCTTCTATGTAGACATCTTTCCATTTTCTATTTCTATCATGCATTCTTTCATTAAACAAATTTTGCTATAGCATTCTTTCCTTAAAGAAATATTGCTATATTTGTTCAGTACTTGGAACAGAGTGGTAAGACAGATTTATAAGATCCCTGCCCTCCTGGAGCTTACAACCTACAAATTATAAGAAATCTTAAATTTAATTGTCACTAGCCTAGCAAATCTGTTATGAAATTTTCAGATGTATCATTTATCTTGCAGGGAACAAGGACAACTGGAGAAGCTTTACCTTAACTCACAATATTTCTATTGTTTCATACTTCTTTTGGACCATCTAAATCTATTATGAATAAGTGGGATAAAGTAGAGTACTAAGGCCTACAGCAAAAGAAGCTTTTTAATTGAAAAATTTAAAACCTACTATTCCTTTTTCCTGTTTTTTATATAAGATTGGTCATCTCTTAACATCTCTGATCTCTAAGATCAAATCAATGATACCCATACTTTTTTATATTCATTTTTTACTTAATAAATTTTTTTTGTTGATAATTTTGTTCATCACTTAGAATGTGCTAAACATGGTGGTAGGACCTGAAGAATATAAAAATGAATAGAGGTGTTGTATCCTGAAGGTGCCTCCCAAAAAAAGGGAAGATAAAACTTATGAATAACCATAAAAGAAGTCAATAATTAAGTACCCTCTGGGAAGCACAAAGTTGTTTACAGGAGAAAGAGGTCATTTCCAGACAGGGGTATCTCATAAGGTCAAGGATGAACGACTTCAAGGTTTTTAGACAGAATGAATTGTCATCATATGAGATGTGAAAAGCCATAGTTGGAGCAAGATCTGAGGGAAAGACCTGGAGTTCAGTTTTAGGTATATTAGGTTTGAGATGTAAAATAAGAAGTTGGATGCATGAGTCTAGAGTTTGGAACAGTGGATTGGGCTGAGGATAGAAATTTAAGTCATGTGATTATGAAAGTCCTTGAAGCCAGGAGACTAGAAAACATCACTATGGGAGTGACCAAAGTTTAGTTCTTTAACTTCTCCCTTCTCATTCCCCTCCATTACAATGAGTTTCCACTTCATCCTCCAGTGTCCAGTATTCATAGTTTGCCATTCATATTCACAGTTATTGTCTTTCATACCTTTCATCCAATCTACCAGCAAATCACACTGGCTCTATTTTTAAAATATACCCAGAATCTGACCACTTCTCACCAACTCTTCTGCTATCATCTTAGTCTCAGTCATCATCATATTTCACCTTGATTACTGCAATAAGTCTAACTGGTTTCCCTGCTTCTACTATTGCCCCTTATTGTCTATTCTTACCACAGCAGACAACAGAATCCTTTTAACATGTAAATCAGAGCATGTCACTCTTCAGCATAAAATCCTGCTATGGTTCCTGATTTCACTCAGAATTAAGGCCAACAACTCCCTATAGCAGTCTCTGATTGCCCTTTTGACCTAATCTCCTATTTTTCACTTCCTTGCTTACTCTGTGGTAGCCATATTGCCCCCTTGATATTCTTTGAACATTCCAGGCCTCCTCCCACATTAGGGTTTTTACACTCTCTGATTCTTCTTCCTGGAACACACTGCCCTCAGATATATGCACAGCTAATTCCTTTGTCTCCATTGAAACTTTGTTCCCTGACTACCCTACTTAAATTTGCAAGCCCTTATCCATAAAGTTGGTAATTCCTGACACTTTCCCCCACTCCAATTACTCTGCTCTTTCTACAGAACTTATCATCTTTATCATACTATACAATTGATTTATTATGCTGGTTCATAGTATCTTTTCCTTGAGAGCAGGGATCTTTGAATGTATTCTAAGATTGCAGAACAGTATTTAGGATACAGCAGACACTTAGAAGGTACATAGTTAATGAATAAATAAATGATTCTGTCAATTCTAGCCCTAGGTAATAAAAAGACAATAGTGCCATTAACCATTCATTATGGAACAAGAGAGGAAGACCAAGAAAACTTGTTTATTTTTCTGTCTTGTTTCTGTGTGGAGCTGGTGAGAAGGACTGATGGGAGGAGAAGGAGTTATAAAGGAAAGGACGAAAGGAGAATTCAAGTTTCAGTTTTAGAAATATTAAGTCTGGATGGGAAGAGGCGACTGGTTTTGACCATCAGGAGGTCATTAGTTGAAAGCGTAATTTCAGAAGTGATAAGGATAGAAGCCAATCCGTAAGGGACGGGGGAGAAAGCAAGCAGTAAGAATTAGAGGCAGGTAATTCTGAGAAGTTTGGCAATGAAAAGAAAAGGCAATGAGATAGAAGTTTTAGGGAGAAGGAAGATAAATTTTAGGGAGTGCAGAAAGGGGAGAGACCACTGCAATAATATGTTTGGGGGACAAAATGAAAGGAATGAGTGCTGGAGACAGATACAAGAGACAGTCATAAAATTTTATAAAGCTATAAGATCTTGCTCATTTAGCTCTCACCCTCCCCACTGCCCCCAACTTTTAGAGGTGAATACAAAATAGAGAGAACAAGACAATGCCAAGGTCAAGAGTCCTTAGCACACCCTGTGAAATGTAAGGGTAGAAACAATCACAAGGAAGGGAAGCTTTGGGAAGTACAGAACTGAATAAGTAAAAATATGGAGACCATCTAACAAAGGATATTGTAAGGTAGCTTTGAATTTTTTCAGTAAAGTAGGAAGTAATCAGGTAAATAGGAGAAGACCCTTAAACAAGTAAAACACATTTAGAACAGAATGGCTTCAAAGAACTACTGAAAGAAAATCTAACTGTAGCAATAGTGAGTTTCTTAATCCCATATTCTTATATCTTCTATAACAGAGGTCTCCCAACCCCCAGGCCACACATTGGTACTGGTCCATGGCCAGTTAGGAATTGGGCTGCACAGCAGGAGGCAAGCAAGTGATGCTTCATCTGTATTTACAGTCATTCCCTAGCGCTAGCAACACCACTTCAGTTCCATCTCAGATCATCAGACATTAGATTCTCATAGGGTCACCGGTCCCTGCTGACAGAAAGGTTGGGGACTGCTGTTTTGTAATATGAATTCTCCTATTAAGTTTTTCAAGTTGACATTTCCTAAAGACCTTGCAGTATTCCTTCCTCTTTCTTACTTAAAAATATCCTCTGGCAGAGGTAGGAATATTTCTAAGGTGAATATGCTATTCCTGCGCTACATCTTACTCCTCTCCTAAAATAATAAGATACCAAATACAGTCCCTATTAAGCTGCTTGTTTTGGAATGCACACACCTCATTCTAAAAAAACATATTTGAAGTGAATTCTTTTTAGTGCAAAATTCAGGAAACATTACATCTATGACGAAATAGTGTAAAACTCTACATATTCTAACTGAAGAATCCTACAGATCCCTTAATAAAATAAATAGGCAAAGTTTCCTTTATTGGAGGAGGTAATATTTTCTCTAGAGAAAAGGTAGAGTCTAATTTCAGCCATGTGATGATAGAGAATAACACTCAAAACTAGCATATTCCAGACACTCGTTTCTTTCTATCCTCCTCTCACCCGCCTTTTTTCCCTTAAAAAGCACACATAACAAGTCACTTTTCCCTTGTTACTTTTCTGTGCCAAACACAGACTGTCTTTAAGGGTTTTTATACCCTTAATCTGAAAGACCGTTGTGATTACATTTAAATATGGCTCCAAAATAGCTTTTTAATTGTGACCTAGTTAAGAGCTCAGGCGTTGGAGTTGTTTTAGACATGGTTTAAATCTTGCTTCCATCAGCTGAGTTATCTTAGACAATTTACTTTACCCACCTGAGATTCTGTACCTAAAGTAGGAATAATTATAGTACCAACCTCATAAGGCTGCTGTGAGGTTTGAAGCAGATGATGGTTCTAACATATCTGGTAATGAGGAAGTACTCAATGAATGTTTTTATCTGATTATTAACTACTCCCCAAACCTGACCAAAGCTGTGTTTTCTCCCTAACCCTTTCAGCATCTGTTTTCCAGTTTCTATTGGTTGAAATCCTTAAAGACCTACCCCAAATATCACTTCGTGCATGAACCTTATGAGATAGCCCTATATGAAAATGACTTATTTCTTCTGTGAACAACCTTTGTGCTTCACAAAGATCACTTACTAATTACCGACCATTATTATCGTTACTTATGAATAAGTTTTATCCTATTTTAGAAGTCTTCTTGAGAGCAAAGATTACCTCTGTGCATTTTTATATTCTTCAGGCCTTACCACAGTGATTAATAAAATCATAAACAATAAAATTCATAGAGTAGAATGAAACCATAAAGAATATGAAAAATACATGGGGAACACTGAAATGATTTGAGGGGTCAGGGCTCTTAAGAGAAGGCTATTTGTATAAGAGCAAGAAAAAGAATAATAGGTTTACTTCTTAAAATTTAAACATTCATATTTCAAAAACATGATAGCATTATAAGCAGATATAAAAAGTAAACAAACTAGAAAAAATTTCAGCTCACACAACAAACCACTTTAATATTTTAATAAAGAATCCCTACATGTATATAAAACTTTCAAAAGTAATATAATAAAAATAGTTTAAAAAATAAAGACTCTTAAAACCACTAATGACTGACTGAGGTTACAAAATAATATGATCTCAATTTTCTAAAATGCGAATATGAGAAATAACACCATAAATACAAGAGTGAAAAGACTTAATGGTTTCAGATTTTGGTGTATTTCTGAGAGTGACATTATGGGCAGAATGGCATTAAGGCCATTAATGTTCTTACTGGTTTTCTGATATAACTAAAAGTGGAATTTACTGAAATGGAACTTACTTTTACAGAACTGAAGTCAAACCAGTGATGACCTAATCATATCCTTAATAACCTTTTCTTCCCTAGGATGATACTTATGTAACACCATATGAAAGCATGAACTATCTATGTTGAGTGATGCCTACATTAAAAATACTTGAAAGCCAGAAATGACTCTCATAGTTCCAAAGTGGATAATGGGGATAGTAAGCTTAATTAGATAAATTACCAGTTTTGTCTCCACATTTTAAAGGTCAGGAGTTGAACTTCATGTACAAATTTCTCGTGAAATAGTCCATAAGTACCCTGCTTCTGAGAGACAAGGCTACTCCCAAAGGAAGTATAGAGAAGGGTGAAGTCACTGGTGGGGCTTTTATGCTCCACATGCAGAAACTGGTTCATTTAAAAATTGGCAGAAAAGTCCCGTCTGACAAGAGAAATTCAAGATTTCTCAGGCTTGAACATTGCTGGTGGCACTATAAATCAGTATGTTACTTGGTAATGTATATCAAGAGTCACATAAACTTACAAATCCTTTGGCAGAGTAATTTCACTCCTAGGAATTCATCGTAAGGATTACTACTAGTACCGTTATTACTAAATTGTTTAGCCTTTTAAAAAGAGAGATACGCAGAAACCAAAAAAATGTGCTTATATTAAAAGCAAACTGAAACACTCATAAACCACATTAAAGTTATATTATGGAAACAAATAAAAATGTGCATTAAAAAAGACACTGGTTTGCATTTAACAAAATGCTAATTTAGTACCAATAGAAACATCAGTTGTTGCAAGAAGTCTATAAATCCATGTGCACATATGCATCTTCTCAAATAACAAACACTAAAAATACAATTACTATAATATGAGATCATAATTTTTTTTATATTAAAAAAATGAGAACCATGTGCTAAAAGACTGAGAATACAAAAAGGATGCCCACTTTCATCACTCCTATTCATCACAGTACTGAAGGGCCTGGTCACTGCAGTAGGCATAAAAAAAGAAATAAAAAGCATTTAGATTTTTAAAAAAGAAGTAAAGCTTTTATCTATTTGCTGATAACATAATTATTTATATAGGAAAATCTAAATAATCTACAAACACTTACTAGAACTAGTAAGTAGAATTAGCAAGGCTGCAGGATACAAAGTTACTAGAAAGATCAACTGTATTTTTACATGTTAGCAACAAATTTTAAAAATTCCATTTATAATAGTGTTGAAAAACAAAATATATTTAATAAAATATATGCAAGACGTGCACACTGGAAACTAAAAAATATTGTATATAGAAATAAAGGAAGACCTAAATAAATGGAAAGAAATAATAAGCTCATGATTGAAAGACTCAATAAATATCAGGGTATCAACTGTCCCTAAATTCACTGACAGACTCAATGTAATCCCAACATAATCCTACCAGTTTGTTTTGTTTTGTTGTTTTTTATGGAAATTGACAAGCTCATTAAAAAATTTATAAGAGAATGCAAATCATCTACAATATTCAGAGCAATATTTAAAAAGAACAAAGTTGGAGGACTTATACTATCTGACTTAAAAACTTATATAAAGCTACAATAATCAAGATAGTGTGGTATTGACAAACAGATCAATGAAATAGAATAGAGAGCCAGAAATAGATCTACACTATTCAATCATTTGATTATCAACAAAGGCACCAAAGTAGTGGGTAAAGGCAAGTTGTGTTGTTGTTTAAATGTTCATATGGAGAAAGAAAATGAACCTTTACCATGTACTTCAAATCATACACAAAATGAAATTTCTGATGTATCACAGACCTAAATGTAAAAGCTGATACCATCAAGCTATTAGAAGAAAATACCAAATACATTCATGACTTGAAGTAGGCAAAGGTTTCCTACATAGGACTTGGAGAGCAAAAACTATAAAAGAAAAAAATTGATAAATCAGACATTAAAATTAAAAATTTCTGTTAGTCAAAAGACATCGATAAAGAAATAAAGAGGTAAGTCACAAATTAGGACAAAATATTTGTGAAACATTTCGACAAAGAATTAGTATTCAGAATATATTTTTAAAAATTCCCACAACTCAAGAATAGAAAGAAAACAACTCAATTAGAAAATACTAAATGAGTAGATATGAAAAGATGCTTGAGGTCACCAATTATTAGAGCAATGCAAATGAAAACCACAATGAGATATCACCTCACCACCTGTCAGGTTGGCTATCATCAATAAATCAAAAAATGAGTGTTGGCAAGGAAAAGGGAACCCTTATAGATAGTTGGTAGGGTTGCAAATTGGTACAGCTACTATGGAAATTTGGAGTTTTCTCAAAAACTTAAAAATAGAACTACCTTTTGACTCAGCAATTGCACTTCTGAGTATTTATCCAAAGAAACCCAAAATGCTAGTTAGTAAACATCTATGCAGCCTTATACTCATAGCAGTGCTATTCACAATAGCCAAGATATTGAGAGCAACCTAAGTGCCCATCAACAGACGATTGGTTAAAAAGTTATGGTACATATATACAATGGAATATTATTCAGCCATGAAAAAACATGAAATCTTACCATTTGCAATGACATAAATGGACCTAGAGGGGTATTATGCTGCGTGAAATAAGTCAGATAAAGATAAATACCATATAATTTCACTTGTATGTGGAATCTAAGGAATAAAAGAAATGAACAAAATAAATGAAAACAGAAAAGGTACATAGAACAGGTAATTGCCAGAGGAGAAGGGGTTTGGAGGCTAGGTGAAAAAGGTAAAGGAATGATGAAGTACAAATTAGTAGTTACAAAACAGTCACAGAAATGTAGAGTACAGCTTAGAAAATATAGTTAATATTATTGTAATGGCTGTGTGTGTGTAGTGCCAGATGGCTGCTCGAGTAACTGGGGGATCACTTCATAAATTACATAAATGTCTAGTCATTGTACTGTATATATAAAACTAATAAAAAATAATTAAAAAAGAAAAAAAGAAAATGGTTAAATAACATGAATCTAGAGGTCACAAAAGAAGATACATGAATGGCTAATAATCACATGGGAAAGTGCTCAATGTCATCAGGAAAAAATGCAAATTAAAACCAAAAAGAAATACTACTACATACACAGCAGAATGGTTAAAATTAAAGAGTATCAACAAATGATAGCAAAGATATGAATTAACCAGAATTCTTATGCATTACTGGTAGAAGTGTAAATGGTACAACTACTTTAGAATAAAGTATGTAAGTTTCTAAGAAAACTAAACATTCACCTACCTTATGACCCAACTAATCCACTCCTAAGTATTTTTCCAAGATAAATGGAAACAAGTGTCAATAAGGGCAAAAAAACTGTACAAAAGTGTTCACAATAGCTTTACTCATAATAGTTCAAAAGTGGAAACAGGCAAGTTTCCTTCAATAAGGAGAATAAACTGTGGCATATTTATACAATGGAATAATTCTCAACAACAAAAAAGGAACAAGCTACTTATATTTGTTAAAATATGAATAAAAATCTCTAAACATCACACTGAAATAAGCCTTACACACTAGAGTACAATTATATAGTATCATTTACGTGAAGTTCTAGATGAGGAAAACTTATTTGTCTTTGGTAGTGAAAAATCAGTACATGCAGTTAACTCTAGGAGGCTGGGGCAGAGATTGTCTAGGAAGCATTAAGGGAATGTTTTAGGATGATGGCAATGATTCTTTTTATCTCGATAGCAATGTGGGTTTTACCAATATAGATATTTCTTTGCCAAAACTCAGACAATTTAAATGTACGTAAATTTTACCTCAAAAGAAAAACGAATTGCTAAGAATTATAGAATTCTAGTTAAATTAATATGCATGATGAAGTACTAGTTGAAAGCATACTGATATCTGCAATTTTCTTTAAAATACATAAAAACAAACGATGGACTTGACTGATAGACAAAAAGATAGATAGGTGGAAAAACACAGTATAATATTAATGATAAGGAACTGACTGCAAAAACTTTAACTCTTCTGTGTGTTTAAAACTCATAATAAAATCTGGGGAGAAAAGTACCACTATTTTTTACTTTTTCTTTTCTCTATAATGTTCTCTATAATGTGGGATATAGTCTAAAATTTTAAACATTTTTAAAAGAAAGAAAACCAGTTTACATTTATCAAAATAATAAAATAGCAATTATTTCAAAATAAGTTATAAATTTCATTGTAGAGTCAATGAAAGTTAGAATAGTCACTATTTTTATTTTTTAAATTAAATTTATTGGGGTGACATTGGTTAATAAAATCATATAGGTTTCAAATATACAATTCAATAATACATCATCTGTATATTGAATTGTATGGAATATTACTCAGCCATAAGAAGAGATGAAATATTATCATTTGCAACAATATGGATGGATCTTGAGATAATCATGCTAAATGAAATAAGTCACACAGAAAGGATTGAGAACCATGAGATTTCATTCCTATGTGGGATATAAAAGTAAAAGCAATAAATATTCACTATTTTTAAGCCCATTATTATTTAACTCACTAAAAGCCTTAAACTGTTTAGTTATATAGCCAGTCACTGTTTTCAAACTAATTAAAATTTTTTGAACTAATCAAATGTGGTATTAAAAAGTTTTTTCTTTTAATGCCTTAAACTTTTCCTTGTACTCAAGAACCTCCCCCATATCATTGTGTGTTAATGTATGCTCAGTAAAAGCACATCATTTTTTAGACTTTGTAATAAACAAGCAGGGAAGTATTTCTTAAAAAATCTTGAGTTGGAAGTTTACTTTCAAAAGGGCTTTATCTTTAGATAAAAGCACAAGCTTTAAGCCAGGTGCTAGTCATTTGTGTCTTGTTAATTTCCAAAACAAACAGAGGAGAGTGCCATGCAATTTTCATTACACACACTTCACTGTTAGTACCAGGGTTTATTGGCTTGACACAGCTCCAGGAATAATGGTTTCATTCCTCACTGAAATCAAATAATGTGCCACATAACTCAGCAATGCGGAACTTCTGAAAAATGTTGTCATGTTAAACATGGTCATATTTTTAAAGTCTCCATTATCCCCAAACAAAGGCCATTTCTGTAGAAAACTCACTCTGACATGGAGAATTCTCACAAGAGCCTTAGACTTACCTCATCGCTATGTCATATGATTCCGGGTGAATGCAAGTTTGGTCCAAAGGATTTGGCTGCAGCACAACATTCACTGCGATTTTGCTCTTCTTTTTGCCCTGCTTCTCAATTGTGACCTCAGCACCTGCTGGCGATGTCACGGCAACTCCCTGAATTGGGCCTGGAGATTCAGTGTGCTGACTACTGTAACCATTTAAAACAAGGGGTGGGGGAATGGGATGGGGTGGTGTGGTTAGGTAAAAAAGAAAAAAAGCTTTAGTTAAAAATGTGCTTACTTTTCAGCCATACACAAAGAGCAACCCAATTCTGGCCATTTGCTTCACAGAAATTATCACTTATTTGCTTAAAACTGTTAATAGAGTTTTCTGTTACTGAAAGCCAAAAACGTTCTTAACTGATTCAGCCTGTATAACTGGCATTATCGAAGAGAAGAGAGAAAAACAGAAGGGGAAAAAAATAAGAAGAAAAGGAGAAGGGCAAGATGATTTCCCAGAGCGGAAGAAAAATAAAAGTTCTCAAAAGACTCATATTTGATATACTATGGGGAAACTTTAGAATATGATTTTATAAATGAGAGAAAAATAAAACATTTCTTTGAAAGAAACTAGAATCAGATTGGTATCATTTTTCATTGACAAACATCAGATTCCAAAACAGTGAAAAAATATCTTAAAAAGTTGTGAGAGAAAATGATTTCGGATCTAGAATTATGTATCTAGACAAACTAGCATTCAAATAGGAGGACAAATTAAAATCATTTTCAGACATGTAATGCAAAGTACAACCCATATAGTATACCCTCTCTGAAAAGAATTTCTTAAGGTTATACTAGAGCAAAAACAATGAATTTAAAAAAATGATAACATGGGCTACAAGAAACAGTGATAAGTATGGAAATTATACAAACTGAAGTTAAATAATTCCTCATGAATAATGTAAAAAAATATAGATAAAAAGAACAGTCTTAAACTAAAATCCCAGGTCCTCTCATCATGGAACACAGAGCTGAAAGAAAAAGGTTGGGAAGACACCTAAGGTTCTAGTCTTCTCCAAGATGACAGAGACACCGGAGGTCAGTCCAAATCAAATTTAAAGGTAATAGCCAGAAGAATAAAAGTAAGATATACAACAAGAAATCACTAAGGGGAGATAAAGATGAGGTGGGAAAACAAGAACAAAGAAAGAGAAAACTTGTTAACTGATAAATCCAACAGCATGAAAGAAAAAGAATCAGAAAGCATAATGAAGAGAAAATATATAAGATGGAAGATTAATTCTAAACATATCAGTAAATACAACAGATGTGAATGTATTAATATAAGATTGAGCAAAACCATGAAATCTATTTGTTTAAAAGTCATATCAAAAATTAAATGCTATAGAAAGCTTGAAAATAAAGAATTACCAATCATATTCTGAAAAGGCATACATAACAACATTGCTAGGAAACAAAATAGATTTCAAAGCAAAAAACACTCAATGAGATAGCAACAGTCCATTTTGAATATAGGATTGATCTACTGAAAAGACACAATGGTATTGAATCTTCAAGTGCTTCATCATCAGCTGAAAAAATACAAGGCTTTAAAACAACCCCGATGTTTATCAGTAGGCACTAATTAGATTAAATTACGGTCCATCCATAAATTAAATACTATGCGGACATAATGATATAAATCTATACATAATATTTGTAAAGAGATCCAAGATATATTACTGAAACAAAAAAAGCAAGTTTCAAATAGTTGTAGAGCATGACCCATTCGGTATGCATTTAACAATAATAAACATACATACAAGCTGATACCATTATATGTTTATTTTTAGGGAGCAATATATAAGAAACTATTTTAAAGTGAGTTGAGGTGCTCTTTACTTTTCATTTTATTCTTTTTTATACTGTTTGAATTTTCTAACCAAGTTAGAAAAACATACACACTGAAAAGCATACATACTAAAAAACACGAGATTATTTTATACCCATTTTTTTTTTCATTTCTGGCTTCTAGATTTTGTGGTCTACCTAGAACTTCTACCACTCCAACTTTCTGCAAACTTAACTCATGTTTTCTTCGGATACTTTTACAGTTTCATTTTTTCTATTTAAGTCTATGATCTACCTGGGATTTATTTAGGTATCAGGTATAAGGTAGAACTATAGCTTTCCCCACACATATCAAATTCCTGCCAGTTGTTTTAATATTACTTATTGGATAATTAATCAACTAAAATATCATCTTTATGATAAACTAAATTCTGTCTATGTGCTGGAAGATTTCAGACTCTATTCTGTTTTATTTCTACATCGAAAGCAAACTGTTTAAATACTATTGCTTGATAATGTATTCCACTATCTAGTGGGGTGGTTTTCCCTTAATTAGTCTTTCTCAGAATAAAGATTATTTGTTCATGTTACCTTTATTATAATTTTGTCAAAAGAACATAAAATACATGAACGAACCAGGTAGCCCCAAAGTAGTAAATATATAAAAGCTATTCTTTTGTGATTACCAAATGCTAGGAAGTTTACCTAATTTCTTTGCTTTTGTGCTACCAGGGTTAGAAAGCAAAAATTTAACTCTAAATCTGCACAACTGATGATGCTTTGGTCAGTTTTCAGTGAGGAAGGAAGTCCAGCTACACTCAGGGAAATGGCTGTCAATACAAAATGGTCATTGTGAAGTCCTTTTTGTCACCTCATCTTGCACCAATCCTTTCCACTTGTGATGCTCCAGTCACACTGGCCTTAGTTTCATTTCTTAAATATAGCAAATAGGTCCTGCCTTAGGATCTTGTGCCATACTGTTTGCTTTGCCTGAAATGCTTTCCTTCCAGTCCTCATGTAGCCAGCTCCTTAATCTCATTTGAGATTTGGCTCAAATAACTTTTCAATGAATAACTCATATAAAGCAGTTATACTGCTCCCCAAGACAGTGTCACATCTCTCTGTTTTAATTTTTATAATACTTATTAAATCTGAAACTATTTATTTTACTAATTTATGTCTGTCTCACACATTAAAATTTTAACTCCACAAGAAGAGAAAATGTGTTGATTTATTCACTGCTGTATAGCAAAGATTAGACAGTCATAAAAAAATGAACAAGAGACACCTAGGATTTATGCCAGTGAGTATGATAGGTAATAAGAGAGGAGGCTGATAATAGAACCAAAAGTGTACACTTTAATAATCACCTGCAAAATGTTCGAATATAATCCTGGTTGATTCTGATGAAGCCAGCACACTGTTGGAAAGATTTTGGACCCAGTCCTTTCACTTTTTTCAGCTGTTCTCGGTTGATGAAGGGCCCATTTTTCTCTCGCCATTCAATAACATTTTTGGCTCGGTTGGCATTGAGTCCTGCAATGTGCCTAAAAAAATAAACAAAATGAGAAATGTGACAGATATAATAGTTCTAAGAGTACTGAAAGATCTCATCTGAAAAGACAATGATATAAAACATTTGCATTATAAAAAATTACAATTACATATTATTGTGCCTCTACGTTAATAAAATAACAGAATGCAAAACAATGACAGAACTAGTAAAACCATAAAGATGCTGCTAAATTGGTCAACACTGGTGTAAGAAAAAGAACTATTCCCCACTAACTATTCACATTCCTTACATTTCAGCCTAGTTCTGTTTAGCTTACAAGGTGAGTTAGCAGCAGAAGTTACAATAGCTACACTTGCATTGTACTTCCCTACTGGTTTTTTATTGTCCTGTTCTCATTAATTTAAAAGATTTGAACTATAAAAAGGTAGTTATACGTGAATGTCAAGGTCAATATAAAAATAGGAAAATTATATCCATAGGTAGTTTGTTGGTATTACTTAAAAGACTATTATTTAAGAGAATATTAATTCTATTATAGAATTCCTTATATGGAATTAGGAAATGTTAGTAGTTATTGCAGAAAAGAAACACCTTAAAATATAAGAAAAGTTTTCTGCTATTCCAGTTTCAAAGGAAAATGGTCCAGATCTTTTCCAGGGGTCCAGAATTTCAAGCATCAACAGCAGACTTATGTAATAAATGCAAGACAATGAACAAAATAGCAGCTCTTCCATAACCCCAGAAAAAAAAGAGTATATAAGGTGTGATTATAGTATGATGATGATTTTGATTTGTGACCTGCAGAATCAAGGTAAAAATTTGGTAACTATACCTTTAACCTGCAGACTTTATCTTTTGATTATCAACTTTGACAGATGTATGCAAGAGACTAAGCTGGTGAAAAATATCTACCCTCATGTGGAAAGAAACAGCTCTTTTCCATGTTAACCTTACTTAATTCTAGTAGTGACACTAATGCACTCAATGGCAACCACATGCTCTTCACCTTAGATTTCCAGTATTAAACATGATAGTCAATTGTTACAATCCATTTTTTAAGTGCTGTCTTCTCTTATGACTGATTACCTAAAGCAATGTATGAACTCACAGATTTTCTATACTTGACAACTTTATACACATGTCCCCTTGTTCTGAGTTTGAACTGCACAGACAGTTAAACTCAAGATTCTGTGATCTTCAAACACAGACTTCTTGTCTCACCTTAACAAAACTTCTGAACAGATGTTAATATCCACTCCCACAAAGCTGACACATTCTTCTACAACACTGTCCAGTGTTGCTTTGAGTAGAGTCTGGGATACATCGTGCTGAAAAGGGAAAGATCAAATATCAATCAAAAGTGAAGGACTATTCCACTACTTTGCCTGTTTTACTTGTAGCTGGCTGAGATACAGCACAGTAAATTCCTTCATTTTTCTTACACACAGTTAGAAGATATAATTAAGCTGAATTTAAAGAATCTGTGTTTTTTTACTCTATAAATTACTCATATATAACAGCAGCAGCATTTTTCCCTTTTCTGAAATTCTGCCTAGAGCAGTGGTTCTCAAACATTAACTTGCTATCAAAATCACCTGTAGAGCTTATTAAAACACAGGCTGGTGGGCCTCCCACCCAGAGTTTTTGATTCAGTAGGTCTGGGATGTGTCTTGAAAATTTGCATTCTAGCAATCTCCCTGGTAATGCTGTTGCTGCTAGTTCTGGGGGCACACTCTGAGACAGACTGGTCTCTATCATTCACTCACTGCCTTATAGTGTTATCTTCACTTGCATATGTATTCCCTTAGTTCTTCTTAAGAGAAGAAAGCATAAATTATAATAAGAAGCAGTACACTAATACTCAGTAAGTGTGACAGTAAATCAATCCTTAGGTTTCATCAACTTGAAGATACTATTGCTTATAAGAAGAGCCATTATCCATGTACCACTAAGAAAACACACTGCTAATTTACACTGATATGTTTTTTATTAATTAGAGTTTTTATTTTTTAAATATCATAAGAGCTGTTTTAGACTTATAAAGTTGTAAAATCATATATCATGCAGATTAAAAAGAAAATATAAGTAATCTAAACTGGTTCAAGTATTTCTAAAATTTCTTCAACTCTTGTGAATTACTTCTTTACTCAGAGTCATAGACTTTCAAGTTTTTCCATGCAATATTGTCTTTTATGTTATCAAGAGCCTTGGTAATGTAGCATTTCTTAAAAGAGAAATATTCTATAGTCTCTAGGATTTTCTTTTAAACTTCAGATGCTCATTATGTTAAGCTTTGACAGCAGTCCTATCTTAACCTTCTGTAGATACAAACAGTATCTACAGAAGAGATTCTGGACAGCAATAAAACTCCTATTCTTACCTTATAGTTTTTAAAAATTTTGTTAATGATTTGTTGACAAAAACAGTGAAGGGTTTGCAGTTCAGTCATGTCTTCAGAATTAATCAAATTCACACAGAAACTACACCATAATTTGCCATAGGGCCAATAGCAACTATAGAACACCATTAATTATAAGATGCATCCTGATTTCAGAAGTGTTAAAACGCAAGAAAATTTGCATCTTAGAAATGATGAAAGGCAGTATCTGAAAGTAAATATTTGTTGGCTAATTGAAGCAAGAATACCATAACGAATAGTTTAGAATACACTCAATGTTATACACATCTCTAAAATTGAAGATCCTCTAGTTGTTTTGCCCAGATGTGATACTGTATGTCAGCATCTCCCCTTTTCCACATGTCCAAGGAAACAAGGATAGATTTAATAACTTTAAACTCTTAGGAAAACAATATAGTAAATAGGGTCCCTAGGTATTGTGATTGCATTATTATCACTTAGTAACAGTGGACGTTTTTGTTCTGAAGACTGAACGGTACAGGAGCACTTTTATATTTCAGAAATAAACTAGTTTGTGACTATCGAGGCCACAGCTAAAATATACAGATGTAATTTTTTAAAAAAGAAAATCTAATAAGCAAAAATGTTCATGAGAAATCATAAATAAAAACCTAAGACCTCACTAAGAATTTGATCACTGTTGAGCCACAGCTTTTAAGAAGCTGGATAGTCTTTTAATTGTCTAAATAGATTAGCACTTTTTTTTAAAAAAAAAGTGAGGGTAGAAGATGGATGACAATTTAGAGGCAAGGACAATGATGGCAACAAGAGAAACTATCTGAAGAAAGAGACAGAACTCTACACACATAGAAAAAACTAAATAATGGTTGGGAGCCATTAGAATAAAGATGAACAACTCCATATACTCAAAGCACATGAGATGCTTGAGCTATAATGAGTAGCAGTTAATCTTGGTTGCACATCCTACCTCTAGCCTTGAACCCTTTTCTCCTTCCAAAAAGAAACCTGACTGTGTTTCATGCACCTACCCCACCCCATGAGGCCATATGCTTTGGGCAAGTTGGCCCCATAGCCAGCAGATGATAATGACTGGTTAAAACTAGTAGTTTTCAAATTGAAGGTTGTTCCCAATTAGTGGGTCATAAAGTTAATTTGGTGGCTTGCCACCAGCATAAAAAACAAAAATCAAGAAAGAAATAGAATAGACCACATCAAGCATGTTATATCATCCTTAAAATGGAATGAACAGTGCAATAGATAATGCAACCAATTGAGAATATAATTTTAAAGGAATACATAAATTGGTGAGGAACATGTTTTGTTCACTGATATCTGATGTCATTTTGATTTTCTGATACATGATGGCTATTTTGATCAATGATTGAGAGAGAGAGGTTAAACAGTAACTTTACAGAGTTATGAAGCAAAGTATCAAAAAAAATGAGAAGTTTATAATTTATTGTCAAAGTGCTAATTGTTTCAACCAAGTTTGGTTCCAAACTTTCACTGTATTTTTCAGAATGTTATTTGAGTATAACATTTTTTCAAATTATCAGCAATTAAAATCTTTTAACTAAATATAAGTTATCCTTAAAGTGAATCAAGAATAAAAAAAAATAACAAAGCAAGCTCAACTATCAGATTGGGACATGTTAATAGTGACAAAATTGAGAGAAACTGTTGACTTGAATCAGCAATCTTTAACTTGAGCCACATTTTAAATAGAAAAAAAAAAAACTATGTCTTTAAAATACACATGATTTAAAAAAGGATTTAACAAATACACAAAACGATAAAAATGACAGAACCCACATGGATTGCTGGGAATAATATTCTTGTAGATGTCAGTCTAAAGCCTTCAAAATTAAAAACCAAACAAAAACACTTGGAACAACCATATCAGAATGGCTAAAATGAAAAAGATGAAGATGGTAGGGATGTGAAGCAACTGGAATATCCAAAATACTATCATGATCCATGTATTTTAGGTCAGATATGGAAGGCAAGGCAAGTCTATGAAGGATTAATTTTGTATGGTTTGAATATAACTTCAAATAAAATAGCATCAGAATATTTACACATTCTAAAAATGCTTTATTGTTCAATATAAATTAAATTAGATAAACTGCAGAGAAATAAAAATGGACAAATTCCTAGAAATACAGAAAATTGTCAAAACAGACTAAAGAAAAAAAATAAGAAAATCTGAACACACGAACAACAGGTAAAGAGATTCACTCAGTAATCGAAAATCTCCCAATGAAGAAAAGTCTAGGTTGAGATAGCTTCATTGATGAATTCTATCTAACATTTTAAGAAGCATTAACACTAATCCTGCTCAAACTCTTCCAGAAAAATAAAAGAGAAGGGAATAATTCCTAATTCACTCTATGAGGCCAGCTTACCCTGATATCAAAGCCAAAGATACCACGGGGGCAGGGGGAGACACTCAAAACTACAGACCAATATTATTTATGAATATAGGTACAAAAAAATTCTCAATAAAATGCTAGCAAACCAAGTCCAATGGCATATTAAAAGGATTAAACATCATGACATACATACTATGCATTCAGTATATATGTACTCAAGAACCAAATACTCATTTTTTTCAGTTAAAAAACAATCTCTCTTGTCATTTTTAAACTTTTAATTTTGCAATAACCTCAAATTTAGAAAAAACTTGCAAGAGTAGCAAAAAGAATTTCCTTATAGCTTTGTTCAAATAAATACTTCAGTGCATATTTCCAAATACCAAGGACATTATATTACATGCCAGTGTATAATAATTAAATTCAGGAAAGTTATCATTGATGTAATAATATTACCAAATGCAATGGCCACACTCAAATTTCATCAGTTGTCCCAATTATACTTTATAGCATTTCCTCCCAGTCTAGAATTCAATATACGATCAAACACTGCATTTAGTCGTCTTTTTATATACACTCTGTGCTAGGCAGTTTTCAAGATCTCCAACTCCTAGTATTCATGCACTTGTCATCTTCAGTCTAGAACTCACTGACGATTCTTGTCTATATCAATTATCGCCAAGATTATTTTACCACTTACTATGACCTATCTGTGTGAATAAGTATTTTCAATCTTGACTCAATCAAATTTAGAAAAATAAGCTCAATAGTATACTATATATGCTCATTGCCCTCATGTTCTAGAACAGACTGAAATAAATTCATGAATGGTTTATACCTAAAAATTAAAGTAAGCCTTTCCTCATTTTGGTACTTCAGGATTAAAAAACCTTATAATTAAATATAAATAGAATAGTATTTAACTTAATCATAGGTAGGTAAGAATACATATTTTGAGAAGCTTTTTGTTTAATTATGTTTTAATTGTTTTTAATTGCATAGAGAGATACATATAAACAAATATATGTATTATGGGTCTAGTAATGGTATAAAATGTATTTCTAATTTGTGTCATGATCAAAAGTTATGAAAAATAATGGTCTAAGCCAATCATGGTGATCCCATTCCATTTATTCAATTATGGCAAATGCATTGTGAGCGTAAATCTGTTGGAGGCTTCAGAAAAAGACTTTGCTGCTCTTAGCCACAGACCCTTATGAAGAGCTGGTCTTTTCTTCTTTTCATTCAAGTATGACTCCTGGAGCCAGAATAAGCATTTGTCATGTATTTGGGACTAGCCTGAGGATAAAGCTGACTCCCTGGGGATGGCAGGTGGCACACACAGAAAGACTCTAGTTCTTCATGATACTCTTGAGATCCTGTAGTAACCAGTTCTGGACTTCTCCTACCTTCTTATAATATTTCCTTATTGTTTAATGAAGAATAATAAATTTCCGTATTGTTCAAGTCACTTGAAGTCGGGATCTCTGATATTTTTCAAACTGAGGCAATCATTTTAACCTAGGAGCTCAAAGTCTAGCATAAAGATGACAATAAAAACAATAACCACACTACCAAAAAGTATAGTATGATGAGGCTTTGTAATATTATCTAATTTAATCCTCACAATGATTGTACAAAATGTGTGTACGATTTCATGTAGCATAAGAATTTATTATTAAAAATTAGTAAGATATATGTGTGAAAGTGTGTGTGTGTGACTGCGCTAATCATCAAGAAACTGATGCCAGAAAAAATAAATTGTTCTGTTTTTATTTAAGCATTTTATTTTATTTTATTATTAGTTTCAAGTATATAGTACATTGGTCAGACATTTGTATAGTTTATGAAATGATCCCCTAGTTGATAGATGGTCACTGGAATGGGGAGTACGGGATAGGGAATTGTTCTGTTTTTAAAAAGTTATCTTTAAAAAGTTAACCTGAACTTTTGGGCAAGTTATTTGGATTGTATAAACAGTATGTTTTTAATTCAAGAAAATATTGTTTGGGCCATTATATTTTTACTTAAAATTTATGAGAATTTTAAAAAGAAATATAAACAGTCATTTATGCTAGTCAGCTTTTTTGAGGTTAGAATCCACATTTTTATTGTTACTTTACCACAAACTTCTGAAGAATTGCTGATCCAAACTGCTCTTTTTTATTTTGTCCCAAAGCACTAAAATTATCTCACAATTACTTTTAAAAAGTCCTTCCAAATGAAACACTGTCTGTGGAATACAGCTACAGCACCAAAATTTCATGTTGCATATTCCATATTAAACTTTAAGTTTATTCCCAAGTGGCTTTCTGATGTAATATTGTTAAGCATTTTCTTTAGCTATTATCATTCACTCATGTCCTTTCTTGTCTCTTACTAATGCCAAAATACAAAACGCAGTTAGAAACTAAAGATACAAGAAAGCTTTATAGGGGAAGCCAATTTCCAATAAAGCGAATTTATTTTCTCACCTTGCATCTACTTTTCCTTGACTGGCATGTGACAGTTTAAAAAAGTCATTTAGAGGAGTGTGTGTTGAATGATCCATGAAAGACAGAACTGACAGAAGAATGGAAGACATTTGAGAAAACATAATGTGTGCTTAAGAGTAGGTCCTCCAATTCTTCAAATCCAGTGTGCAAGAGGTCTTCATATATTCCTTTAGACACTAAGACAATGTTCAACATCATATAAGTACTGTCATTAACTTTTTAAAAACTTTTGTGTTCTAGCACTATTGGATGATAAATATTTACATATAATGGGACAAATACTTTTGAAAAAAATTTTTAAATACTTCTTCATAAGTACATACTTTTAAAAACAAATATTTTAACTCTAGCATAACAGTTTTATTTTTAAATGAATAAACTATACAATGAGCAACTTATTGTACCTATGGGGCTCTGGGATTAAGATGGAAAGGGCATTAGTCTTTTAGCACTGGAGGGATTTTTCCAGATTCTGAAACACAGATTATAGTATGGCCAGTGGTCATAAAAGGGGAAAAAACTAACAAAGAAGAGATTCTCTTGGTAAATCTTCCTCTTCTGATAGAGCATATGGAAGGTATGATTAAGACTTCTTTATTGCTAACTCAGTATTTAACATACCCAGTTTGCAATAACTTATGCGATTTAACCAAAATCAATTTATTCAAGCCAACTTGACAGAAAGTTCCCTGGGACAATGATTTTCCTCTTTGTTCTGCACCAGACAAATGGAAACTAATTTTAAAAACCCAACCTTCCACCCTGACTCAGGATAGAGTAGCCCCAATTCTTAAGCATGGATCTTCCTGGGGTCTCAAAGGAGTGCCTATAGTTCAGTGATGTCTCCCCCGCTGGATGGTGAGAACTCTTATTTCCCAGGACATTGTATAACCTCTGGATTCTCCATTCAGCTCACAAAGCTCCAGCAGCTTTTCTGTGCTAGGCCTTATGGAGTCTTGGCTTACATATGTGTACCTTAATATCTGGTCAAAGACATCTGTGAAAGAAACAAACAAGACTTCTATTTTTAGCTATGATGGAGGAATTGGTAGCAGAATACTTTTTTTCTCGTCATAAACAACTATAAAACTGGGAAAAATGTATTTGGCAATTAATTTTTAGATGTTAGATAACAGGCATTGCAGGTCTATGAATCCAGAGAGAGGGGAACAATGTAAGATGAGTCCTACAACTGCCTACAATCTCTGTCTGAGGATGCTTCCTAGACTGTGGCACAGGGAGGTGGCACAAGCAGTACAGCAGTCTTACTGAGCTGGGGAAGCAGAGATTGAAGTTCAGAACTGCTGAAGTGACTGCAATTTTAAGAAAAGAGCTCTCAAAAATGGAACTCCAGAAATTTGTATGAGATCCCTTAATACTAAGCTGCATACACTGAGGGCACTAGAAGAAGACAAGACCATGCAGAAGACAGCTCTGCCTGGGATACAGGGATTCCTGAAATTGTAGAGCTGGGAGACACATGGAGGTCTACCAATCACAGTGGGGAGACCTCACTGAACACTCAGATACTCTGTTGATATTCCAGAAAAGCCAGATTTTAGAAGTGGGGCTATTCAAGTCCTAGAGTAAGGGATACTCTATACCCACCCTATCCAGATGGGTTCACTGTGTATTCTATCAAACATTTAGGGAAGAAATTATACCAATTCTCTACAGTCTCTTCCAGAATAAAGAAGTAGCTTCGCTCATAACAGCCAAAACTCAGAAGCAACAAAGATATTATTCAGCAGGTGAGTTGTACATCCAGAAAATAGAATATTATTCAGAAATGTGCTATCAAGCCACAGAAATATATGGAGAAACTGTAAATGCATATTACTATATGAAAGATGTCCATCTAAAAAGGCTGCCTACTGTATGATACCAACTCTACCATTCTGGAAAAGGCAAAACTATGTAGATAATAAAAAGATTAGTGTTTGCCAGGGGATCGAAAGGAAGGATGGAGAAATCAGTACAGCACAGAAGTTTTAGGGTAATTGTTCTGTAAGATACTCTAATAGTAGATACATGGCATTATACATTTGTCAAAACCCACAGAATGTATAACACCAAAAGTGAACCTTAATATAAACTATGGACTTTGGGTGACCTATATATCAATATAGGTTCACCTACTGTAACAAATGTACTGCTCTGGTGGAAGATATTGATAATGGGAAAGATTTTGTATATGTGGGCACAAGGGAGATATCAAGCTCTATGTCTTTCCACTCAATATTATTGCGTATCTAAAAACTGTTCTGAAAATAAAGTTTTAAAAAAGTTTAAGGTTTATTAAAAAACAATCCTTACAAGATACAACCTAATCTGATAGTAAATAAACTGATTGCCAGAACAAAATTCAATACTTCTTTTAAAGAAAACAACAACATTTGCACTCGATAATTTAATACCTACAATGTCCACCATACAATAAAAAATAAAAAATAGGCACATAAAAAAGCATGCAAATTTGACCCATAACAAAGTGGTGGTTGAGAACAGTTAGTCAATAGAAATCAACCATTGATAACCCAGATGTTGACAATGGCAGATAAGAACTTTAAAGCAGCTCTAAGACATAAAGGAAAATATGATCATAAATAAACAGATGGGGAACAGCAGCAGAGATCTGAAAGATATAATTTAAAAAAAGAAAGAAAGAAAATTCCAAACTTGAGAATTTAATATCTAAAGTGAAAATTTACTAGACAGATTTAATAGCAGATTGGAGATGAGCAGAAGGGTCAGTGAACATGAAGAGCAATAAACAGAAATTATCCTATCTAAAGAACAAAGACAAAACAGGGGGGGAAAAAAGAGCTTAGTGACCCGTGGGATTATACTTAAATATTTAAATATGTGTAACTGGAGAGGGGAGAATAAGGTAGATAATATTTGAAGAAGTAATGACCAAAATTTCCCAAATGCTTTAAAAAATGTCACGTATAGATAGATACAAGAAACTTGATGAACTCTAAGAAGGACAAGTAAAAAGAAAACCACACCTAGGAATATTATAGTCAAATTACTGGCAAAGAAAGATAAAGAAAAAAATCATGAAAGCAGCAGAAAGGATACATTACATATGAAAGAATAACGATATAGAAAATGACTAACTTCTTATCAGAAATACAACACAGTCCAGGAGACAGTGAAATGACATCTTTGAAGTGCTGACTAAAAATCAAAAACAAAACAAAAATAAAACGAAAAAAATTTGTTAATCTAAGATTCTTTATCTTTGAAAATGAATGAAAAATAAAGGTACTTTCAAGTAAATGAGAATGCACTGCTAGCAGACTTGTACTAGGAAAAGTGTAGTTAAAGAGAATTCTAAAGAAAACTGGCACCAGATGTAAGAACATGGATAAACATATAATAGAGTGTATGTTTAAGTAAAATGTGTTCTAATTTTACTTAAGGCATGACTATTTAAAGCAAAAATTATAGCACTGTACTTTGGGATATATCTGTCTGTCTGTCTATTGATAGATATATACACAGAAACAATCACAAAGAATGGAGAATGATGAAGTGGTATAAGATGAATTCCAAGTAAACTGAAGTGTTAAGAATATAAACTGCAATCTTTAGAGTGACCGCTAGAAAAAAAAAAGGAAAGAAGTACAGGTGAAAAGTAAACAGAAAAATTAAACTAGAAAAACTAAAAATAATTTGATTTTCTGCCAAGGAAGAACAGGATAGAAAAGCAGACATTTAGGAAACAAATAACAAAACTGTAGATTTAATTTGGCCATATTAATGCACTAAATGTTGATGAAGTAAATGCTTCAATTAAAAGGCAAATGTTATAAATCAAGGTATAACTATATGTATGTTCACATGAGACACACAGTAAATATAAAACAAACAGGTTGGAAGTAATGGGATGGAAAAAGATATACTATGCAAACATTAAGACTACAAAGTCAAAGTGGCTACATTAATATCAGACAAGAAAGACTTTAATGCAAGGTGTATTACCAAAGAAAATGTGCATTTTACCAACTTATAGAGCTTCAAAACACTTGTGCAATTCAAATGCTAAGTGTTTACCTAAGAAAAAATTTTATAACATGCCCTCTCAAATTTTGTATCAGAATACTTATAGCAGTTTTATTCACTAAAAGCCAAAAACTAGGAACAGCCCAGATGTCCATTAACAGAATAGATTAAAACATGTGGTATGTTCATATAATAAAATACTATTCTGCAACAAAAAAAAAGAACTGGTACATATAAAATATGGATGCACCTCATAGACATTAGGCTAAAAAACTTGGGTGCAATGAAATATACATTGTATTGTTTCATTTACGTAAATTTCTAGAACAGACAACTAATATGTGGTGAAAAATCAGAATGGCCTGTGTGGGAAGGGGCAGGAGCAAACTTTTTGAGATGATAGAATTGTTCTGTCTTTAGGGATGTGAGTTACACATTTGTCAAAACTTAATGCACTGTATCACCACCCTTTCCTGTATGAAGATTATAGAAACAAACAAACAAACAAAAACAAAAACAACCCAAAACCCAAAAATTCGACCTAAGTTTCTGACTTGTTAAGCCAGATAATCATTTCAGGAGGGAACAGTGATATTCCCCAAGGACAGATCTCTCACTGCATTCATAGCTCCACAGCAGGTGGCTGGGGTAAAAAATACAGACCACTCTTGGTTTTTGTTCTTTAGAATGTGATAGATGCCCTCCCCAGATGTCCCACCTGCTAAACCTAAAAGGTCATTCTTTTCTATATATAGTAACTTTCAAGGCCAGAATCATTTTCAGCACCGCTTTGAGAACTTAGTTAATAAAAAAGAGCATGCAGTTAAGATGGCACAAGTTTGCTAGTTAGCTGCTAGTTTGGTTCCCATTCCATAATTAACATAAGATGCTGACCCTGCCTTAAAAATTTTAACATAATGATTAAAATTTAAACAAAAATGTGTAACTTCTTTATGAATCATGAAGCTAAAAACTGAGGCTTTTCATGTGTTATCATAGGAGTCCAGTGTTTAAATTTTAATCACTTGGCTTTCATTCTGTTTTCTAGTTAAGGTGCTCTCATGTCCCCTAGTGGATATAAGTCGCTATGGTGGAAGAAAGATGGGGCAATGCTGGCTAAGGAAGAGTCCATAAATCCCAATTGCCTGCCTTGCTCACAAATTTTTCTAAACTAATGCGTTGCACCATCTAATTTACCATAAATAAAGAAAAATATTAAGACATCTGAAAGGACCACATCTATTCATTGCATGTGTGGTTATGTATAGGGCCTGGGCTAAAACACAATCCTGACTTATGACATATGCACAAACGAATGCATACCAATTAGCTAGATATTTTGACCTGATATAATACAAAAGAGTTGACATTTCCACTGTAAATTTCTATTTTTGGAGATTTATAGCTTAGTCATACAAGTGGACTTTCGCTTCTAATAAATTAAAACTGTGTGAAGAAAATCTGATCTGAAACTATTCTGTGTATGTATGTGTGAATGAGACAGACAGATCCTTATGCACAGAAATTATGACAGTCTAGTGTTTAAATTGTTTGAGAGGTAGGGGCATAGATTAGGGATAAAAAAGGGTACCAATATAAAGTAATAAAAAAGTTTTTCTCCCCAAATTGTAGAAACTTGGTTCTTTGTTAATATTTCAAGTAGTAAGTTCTAAAGATCTATCCTCTCTCTCCAAATTCACATACATACATATACTCATAGGTGGGCACACATGCAGCCACATATGAACTGGCTTCCAATCCATTAATATTATAGACAGTCAATTTTTCCCAATTAGATCCAAGGCTGACACCGCCAGCACAGGAGCCACATTAATGTGTTTCCAGGGAGCTGGAACTTTAATATGGAAACGTAAGGTTCTCTTTGTTTGCATATCTCCTGTATCCACATGACTATGACAACAGAGAGCCCAGGACTGCCATAGGATATGAAATAATCACTCCACACCTAGCCTTCTACACCAGCGGGAATGAAGACAGGGCTCCACAACTTTGTTCCCCATACGACTCATCCCATTTCCTATTTTATTTTTATCCGCAGTACTTGCTATTATCTGCTACACATAGGTATGTTGTGTATATAAATAAAAGGTCAGGTTGACAGGCGAATATATGGACTTTGAGAGTTCAGGGAAGAGATTTGTGAAGCATCCTAAGTAAGAGTTGTCTAGTATGCAAACAGGAAGAACATAGTAAACATCAAAAACCTTGGGAAGGAGGCAGTGTAGAGAGAGAATCCAGTAGCGTCAAGGTACAGAGTGGAAATGTGCATTTCATAAGCAGATACATAAACGATAAAATGAATATAATTCTTTTATAGTTGCTATATGTGAATAGTTCTGAAATTCATCTAAAAAAAGGGAGGAAATAACTATCTACTTGTTTTATAAGGAGTGCTGCCCTCAGAATTTTTTTTCATGTGCATATACAGTAACATTCATTGGATAAGGTACTTAATCTTTACTGACAGATACTCCATAAGTAAATGTCTGTGACAGGGCTGAATTTTCAAGTGGGAATTCATTCATAATTTGGTGCAGTGTTATTACCACAAAAGGGAAAAATACAAAGTGTTACAGAGAAACTGTACTCAGATGTCAAAGTTCTTCAAAATCTCTGTACAAGAAAATCCATTTATACTAATAACACCAGAAAATAATTATATTGGGTACAAATAGGTGTCTGGAATTTTATAATGTTACCTTAATTCATCCTTACAACTCTGTGGTTGCTATTATTGTTATATTATTAGCTCCATTTTACAGAAGAGGAAACTAGGGCACAGAGAAATTAAGTTGTCCAAGGTCGTACGGCCAGGGTGTAGCTGAATGCAAAGGGTCTATCTCTGGAGCCCAAGCTTTCAACACAATGCCCCTGTTTCTCATAAGTAAAGTATCACCTGATTTAACAATGCAAATTCCAGCTCTCTTGCTTGGGTTGCAAAAAAACCCCACTGATATTACCTATTTTCTTTTTTAAGGAAAAGTTTTATAGCAATCAGGAACACACTGCTTTATTTACAAGATTTCTATTCATTCTTAAGGCTTACCATGACTAAAAATGTTCTGACAAAATAGATATGATTTTCAAATTCTCTATTACATTATTCTTATTACAAATATTATAGAAATGATAATACTGTCTACGCAGCAACCGAAAAAAAGATAAGAGATTTCTGAAGAAACTACATGGCAACTTGCTTTGACAGGACACCAGTCTTCCTATTATGAAACCATAATGTATTTTCTCCCGTTCCTTTCCCCTCTAATTTTTCTATCCTCTGTCACTAAGAAGGATCAATTGCACTATTTTACTTGACACTGAAAATAATTGTGATTTGCCACCTAACCAGCTCAGCTATGAATGAAAGATGTATTTCTTTCTCAAAGGAAATGTGACTTTACAGTGGTAGAAAAATAAGTATGAAGGACCTGACATAAATATGCACATGTCAGAATCAGAGGAAAGGGAGTATGTCTCTTCCACTGGAAGTTTTCTGTCTTCCTCCTTCTGGATAACTACATTAGTTCTGATGAGGTTCTAATTTTGATTTTAAACAATGTTAAAAAGCAAAGATTTTATGATTAACACCTCTCTTTTGCTAAAAAACAGTATAGGAGGAAAAAAAAAGTCCAAAGGTCTTCCATTGAAATATCAAAATTTTAGGACTGAAAAGGACTTCAAGAGATTATATATAGTATAACCCTTCAATTCACAGATGAGAAAATCTAAATCCAGGGAAACTGGATAGAGTGATTAAAGTCAGGACAGTCTTTATGTGTTATTGTATCTTCAACATGAATAAGAAATACAACTTGAGTTTCCTCAGTTTGGTTTTTCTATAGCCACATTTCAAAAGAAAACATGTGAGAACACAAAAAAATAAAAAGTTGAAATTTACTAACTGAAACTTGATGAAATACAGTGTTCTCAAATGTCAGTTCATGGCAAAGTTTTTCATGGCCAAGAGCAAAATGAAAAAGAGTAATGTGGAAAAAAAAGAATAATGTGAAAGTTTATCAACAAGGTAAATATAATCAATTTAAACAACTCCACTTTACTATTATTGGAACATTCCTACTATTTCAGTGCTAAAATAGTTATTTCTCCTTTCCTTGTGTGAGAGGGGGAGAAACATTGGAAATATGTCAGTTCTTCATAAATCACTACATTAGTTACCTACTGCAGTAACCCTACTACATTAGTTATCTACTAGCAGCTAAAACAACATTTATTATCTCACACAGCTTCTGAGGGTCAGGGATTCAGGAGCAGCTTTGTTGGGTGGCTCTGGCTCTCATGAGTGGCTCTCATTTTGTGGGCAAGATGTCGGCTGGGACTGAAATCATCTGAAGACTTGAGTGGGTTGAAGGATCTGTTTCCAAGATGGCTCATTCATGTCATTGTTGGCAGAAGGCCTGAGTTCTTCATACCCTGTTGGCCAGTGGCCTCGGTTCCTCTCCATGTGAGTCTCTCTTAGGGCTGCTCACAATATGAATGTTGGCTTACCCTATGGTGAGTGATTCAGGAGAACGAAAGCATCCAAGCCAGAACCACAGTGTCTTTTATAACTTAATCTCACAAGTGACATACTATTATTTCTGCCATATTCTACTGGTCACAAAGACCAATACAATGTGGGAAGAGACTGCACCAGAGTGTTAATACCAATAGGCAGGGATTATTGAGGACCATCTTAGAGACTGGCTACCAGGACTACAAATTTAAAAAATAATTATTTTATTAGTCCATGAAATCAAAAGTCTGAAAACTGTTTTAGTAGAAAGGACAGAAAAGTTATATGCTCATTGTTCTAGTTACAACAAAACACTAGTGGTAGGTAGGTCACTTAATTTTCTAGGGTTCAGTTTCTTTAGAAAATAAGGAGCCGGGTTTGATAGTCTCTTAAATACTTTTCACTACTAACATATTACAATTCTATACTAGGAATGATAATGATGACAATGTTTATAAAGTTGATAACTTGCCCAAGGTCACTAGGCTAGTACTCAAATGGAATTTAGGCTAGCCAAAATACTCAGGCAGCTGGACTGCAGAGCGCATGCTATGTTAACTGTAGGAAATAAATAAAAATAATAGGTAGTGAGGAATACTAAGCAAGTCAAAACACATTTTGTTGCTTTATTCTTATCAACTGTAATAAGGAGAGAACAATCTCATCCTATCCTTATCAAGCGATTCATAAATACTAATTAACTGTTTTATTATTATTGCCTTAGAAAAATATAATGTAACAGCCCACTTCAAAACACCTGTCTTCTTATCAATTTATAATACAATAATGCTTTGTGTAATGTAAAATTTCTACTGTAAAATCATCATGTCTACTATATTGTTATAGTATCACTTCCAGATGACTTTGATAAAGAACATCTATAATCAAGAAAACCTCTGTGCAGGCTTGAAATAAAGGTGGGGTGGTGGTAATTTTTATCTTGGTGTTTTTCTCTCATTCCCACCCCCCCAAAGGACTACCTGAAATTTCCCAGGGAAACTTTGTAATAGCTTAGTTTTTAATAAATCCTTTTTTTGTTGTTAATTTTTTTTAGTAAAATTAAATGTGTTGAGAAAATATTAAATACTATGAAAATAAATGGACAAAGACCATACTATAATGGTTTAAAGTTCTCTGTCCTTCCCTTTTAGTTAAAATAAGAATAATATACATATACTAACTGGCATCATATTCAGGATAATTGCAGTTTTTCTAGATTTCCTCAGAATATACTTCACAGTCCCCCAGATACTAATGCTCTTCTGCACCAGAATCAGAAGCCAGAAGGCACTAGGGAAATTCCTTTGGTATCTCTAAGAAGCAAGGAAAATCTGTGACCCTGTGACTGATCAGAGCTTAGTAAAGGCAACCTTCTGGCATAAAAGCAAGGCTAGGAGTCAGAAAGAATGATGCTCCACAGCTAACAACATACTCAATGGTGAAAAACTGAAAGCTTTTTTTCTAAGATCAGTAGAAGACAAGGATGCACACTCTCATCACTTCTATGCAACATAGTACTGGAAGTCCTAGCTATAGCAATCAGACAAAAAAAAAAAAATAAGGGGCATCCAATTGGAAAAGATGAAGTAAAACTGTCACTATTTGCGGACAACTTGATATTATATACGGAAAACCCTAAAGACCCCACCAAAAAACGATGAGAATAAGTGAATTCAGTAAAGTAGTAAGATACAAACTACACAGAAATTAGTTGCATTTTATATGCCAATAATGAACTAACAGAAAGAGAAATTAAGAAAACAATCCCATTTATAATTGCTTCAAAAAGAACACAATACCTGGAATAAATTTAACCAAGAAGGTGAATGATCTGTATTCTGAAAACTATGAGACGCTAATAAGAGAAACTGAAGACAGCACAGATAAATGGATTAGAAGAATTATTATTAAAATATCCAAACTACAGATTTCAATGCAATCTATATCAAAATATCAATGGCGTTTTCCACAAAACTAGATCAAATAATCCTAAAATTTATGTGGAATCACAAAAGACCTTGAACTGCCAAAGCAAACTTGAGAAAAAACAAAGTTGGAAGTTATCATGCTTCCTAATTTAAAACTATACTACTAAGCTATAGTAATCAAAACGTTACAATACCAGCACAAAAAAAAACTCATGGATCAATGGAATAGAACAAAGAGCCCAAAAATAAACCCACAGTTATATGATCAATTATCCACAGGAGACAAGAATATACAATGGAGAAAAGATCATCTCTTTAATACATGGTATTGGGGAAAACTGGACCAAAAAACAAAACAAAACAAACAAAAAAAACCCAAACCCAAATTGGACCACTTTCTTATATCATATACAAAAATAAATTCAAAATAGGTTAAAGACTTAAATATAGGGCCTGAAACCATAAAGCTCCTAGAAAAAAACATAGGTAGTAAACTCTTTGATGTAGGTCTCAGCAATACTTTTTTGGTTATGTCTCCTTTGGCAAGTGCAATCAAAGTAAAAATTAAAAATGAGACTACATCAAATTAAAAAGTTTTTACATAGTGAAGGAAACCACCAACAAAATGAAAATGTAATTACTGAATGGGAAAGATATTTGCAAATGATATATCCAATAGGGGTTGATAACCAAAATATATAAATAAGTAATTCAACTCAACACAAAATGACAAACAATCTTGATTAAGAAATGCGCAGAGGACCTGAGTAAAAATTTCTCAAAGAAGACATACAGATGGCTAATCGACACATGATATGATGCTCATTATCATTAATAATCAGAAAAATGCAAATCAAAACCACAATGAGATATTGCCTCACATCTGTCAGAATGGCTACTATCAAAAAGACAACAAATAACAAGTACTGGCGAAGATGGAGAGAAAAGGGAACCCTTGCACAGCTGGTGGGGTTTTAAATTGGTACAGCCACTATGAAGAACAGTCTGGAGGTTCCTTAAAAAATTAAAAATAGAACTACCATATGACCAAGTGATTCCATTTCTGAGTATTTAACCAAAAAAAACAAAAACACTACTTTGAAAAAATGTATGCATCCTTATGCTTATTACAGCATTATCTGCAATGCTTAGGATATGGAAACAACCTAGGTGTGGATTGATGAATGAATAAAGAAGATGTGATATATAAGAACATGGAATAGAAGATTACTCACCCATAAAAAAGAATAAAATCTTGCCATTTGTGACAACATGGATAGAGCTAGAGGGTATTATGCTAAGTGAAATGAGTCAGATGGAGAAAGGCAAATATTATATGATTTGACTCATATGTGGAATCTAAAAAAAAAAACAAAAGAAAACAGAAACAAAACTCATAGATACAGAGAACAAGCTGATAGTTGCCAAAGAGGAGGTATGTGGGAGGGGTGGGGGAGAAGGGCAAAAAAGGTGAAGTGATTAAGACGTTACATACTTCCAGTTATAAAATAAATAAACCACAGGAATGTAATGTATAGCATAGGGAATACAGTCAATAATATTATAATTACTTTGTACGGTGACAGATGACTACCAGACATCATGGTAATCTCTTCGTAAGGTATATAAATGTCTAATCATTATGTTGTACACCTAAAACTAATATAATATTGTATGTCAACCATACTTCAATAAAAATAATATTAAATTGAAAAAAGAATGATTGCAAATTTTCTTAAAAACCTTGCTGGAGGATGAACATGAAAAACAGAGGGCAAAATAACATTGTCAAATTTGCTCTCCATTTTAGGAACTCAATGCAAGATGAAAGTCATCTTGGGAATACCAGACAAAGTTTCCACTGCTTTTTACTAATATGGGAGAAAACGTATTTAGGTTTCAGGCATTCAATAGTGACAATTGTCTTTAAGACAGTTGGAAAGGACTTGAGAAAAACATTTGCTGTAATAAATGGAATGTGCCTTGGCTTCTGTGGTCAAAGTTTCTGGGACTCAGCTGAAACAAGATTCTGGCTTAAGACTTATATGGTTTTCATCACCCTATAAACATTAACATTATTGATGCAGATCTGTCGCTTGAAATATTTTACCCATATCCTCCACTGCAAGGAATTTTCTTTTTACTCATTCATTTCTAGTGACAAATTTGTGGCACTTACAAATTTAAAAGGCTGTCAAAATCTAATAATGAAATCTTGGGGGGAGTCATATGGGAGCACAGATCAGAAAGAACCAAAATTAATTTCAGAGGATTTACTACATAGGTTAGGGGTCACAATGAGGTGAGTTTCTCTCCACAATGTGAAGTCTACAGAAGCAATACCTTCTCAGAAGTAAAGAAAAAGTCAAAAAGGAATTAATGCTAGTCAAGCCATGGAACAAAGTTAGAAACACATTACAGAAACCAATGCATAAACAGCATAGAAAGCCACATGTTGTCAGTGACTTAAATCCATGCCAGGGCCCATACTTCTTTTAATAGTGGCTATTACTAAAAGTCAGATATACTTTTTAACTATTGATAACTCACTAGGAACCTTTTCCATCTTAACAGGGACTGAATTTAAAGACTTGAGTTCTACAACTCTTTTCTCCAGAAAATGTAATAAAAATGTAAAGAGATTAAAAAGAAAAATAGCCAGAACTTTTTCTCTTGCTTAATTTAAGTTTCTAAGATGCACCTGCTGTAACTTGAATGTTCAATGGCTAGGAGGCACATTTTACTCAAGGCCTTAGTATTAGCTGTCTTGAGGAAGGAAAGTCAGAATAAAGAAGTTGCAAGTTGGCATATTCATGCAGGTGAGACAGTTGAGGAGGGAGCTCATGAGACAGGCAGCAGCCTCTAGTGAGGATCTAGACTGGGATATGTCAGAGACCATACTGGACAAGATCTGGGGCATTAATTCAAAGTCAGACTATAAAAACAGCTACCTTCTGAGAAAGGTAAAAGTTAATATGCCAAAGACTAACTCTCAGTAGGCTCACTTCACACAAAAGGAGCTGGCCTTCAGCATACCATGCCACAGAAATAACCCAGTGCTTATGACAACCTTGACAGAAAACTAAGGTGGTGACTCAGGTCATTAATTCATAAGATCCCCAATGCCAGAAGAAGTTCTGAGGCTGCAGTCCTCTTTATCATGCAGGGATGGGCTGGTGGTCTCAACCACAAATGCTGAGGTAGCAGAATAAGAGTGGAGACAGAAAGATCTGCCACACTTCACGGCAACTGAATCTATCCAGCTCCTACATAGACCAGGGAAGGTGTTGATCTTTAATCCTTAATCCTTAATCCTAAAATCTCATGGCCTAAGGATTGGAAATTCTTTCCTTAAATGAGATCTGGCTTTTTGAAATTATTGTGTACAGTCCCCGAGTGCAAAAGGCAGGAGGCAATAGATGCTGTTCAAAGGGCCTGGTGAGTGTGCTGGTTAGGTCAGTAAGGCTTGTTTGCTGCACACCTGTTTTAGTTTTCTGCTGCAACAAATTACCACACACTAAGTAGCTTAAAACAACAGAAATTTATTCTGTCACAGTTGTGGAGCCTAGAAGACCAAAATCAAGATGTCTGCAGGCACTGAGGGAGAATCTGTTTCATGTCTCTCTCCTAGCTTCCGGTGTTGCCAGTAATCCTTGGTATTCCTTAGCTTGCAGATACACAACTACAATGTCTATTTTATATCAACATGATGTTCTTCTTTGTGTATCAGTTGTCTCTTCTTAAAGGATACCAGTCTTTGAATTAGGGCCCATCCTAAACCAGTATGACCTCACCTTAACTATCTATGAAGACACTATTTACAAATAAGGCCACATTTTGAGGTTCTGGGAAGATACACATTTTGGGGGCCATGACTCAACCTAGTATACCTCCAAACTCATCATAAGCAGCATCTAAAATATTTATTCCACCTATCAAGCCAAATATTTATTCTACCTTCCCTCACCAAAGGGTAAATAATTGCAGCATTCTGCACTAAGGAAACTGAAAAGGCCCAGGGAAAAAGTGTGGCATGCAGACACTCCCTCATTTAAGAATAGCCGCCTTTCCTCAAGAGATCACAATAAGGAAAAGCCTGCTAATGAAACAAACTCTACCTGCTCACAGAAAAGCTCCATTAAGTTCTGTTATGGCCACTTCTTAAATAAAGATCACCAAGGCTTTTGTAAGAAACTGAAACAGTCTCCATCCTAAGAGATAACAAGACAACAAATGGAAAAAAAGTAAACAAAAAAAGAAAAAAAGAAAGAAGAGAAGAGATAGAGAAAACTCCCCATGGTTTTTACTCTTAGAAAAATTAAAGAAAATGCTTTAGATAAAAATATAAATGAAAAAAATAAGAAGAAGAACATGATACCACAAAAAGGGAATTAAAGATCAAGAGACCATTTCTTGAGAAATTAAAAACATGATTACAAAATGAAACATTAAAAGTAAATTATTAGAAGATAAAGGTGAAGGCTCTCCTAGTGCAATGGTAACAAAAACCAAGGGCTGCAAATTTCAGAAAAGAAAGACTCTGGTTCTAAGAGGTCCCATATCTACCTTAGTGGAGTTAGAGGAAACCCAGGACAAGAAACCAAATATCTAGATAAATACAAGGTATTTTTCCAGAGCCGAAGGGCATCTTCAGATTATAGAGATATAAGAAGCATCTAGCTCTATATATGAAAAAAGACAAGCACTTAAAACTTCCAGAGATGTAAAAAACAGGTCACTCAAAGGAATGAGAACCAGATCAGCACCGATACCATGGGTGATAGAAGTCAATGGAATAGGTGTGATAAAATCCGTGAGGAAAAATTATTTTCAACCTAAAATTTTACAACTGGTGAAACTATTATTCAAGTGGAGAGTAAAATACCTTTTCAACACACATGAACTCAGAACATTTACCTCTTACACACCTCCAAACAATTATCAGTGATAGGATTTTATTTATTGTTTTTTCTCCTCTTCAAATTATCCCTGCACTACTAGTGTAACAAATGTTTTTTATTTGTTAAATGAACCCTTTTTCTAGAGTTTAAAGGAGAGACTACTTCTATGATTTTCTTTTCTCATCCCTTGTAAATAATTTTAGAACAGCACATCACATTTTCTAAATGAGATTCAGATATGAGTTAAGTGATGTAACCCTCATAAGATTATTTTAAAAAATTAGAAAGTATATATTTTTTGTTCCATTTGGAAACTAATTTTTCCCTCTAATCAGAACCCCCCAAAATTGGTTTCTCTTGTCAAAAGAAAACCGAAAGGTAAAACAAAAAAGGTATATGATAACAGGCATTAGGTATATAGAGCTATGAAAGGTGTATCAAAGTACTTACTGGACGGCTTTGTTTTTATACACTTAGTTAGACAGGTACTGTAGAGGTTATGTTATATTCCTGAATATGGTATATAAGAACTGAATATATATTAGAATACATACTTGAAGTCAACATGATTTTATGTAAGAAATGAGTATACTATTCCTTAGTACAGAGAATGACATTTACACCAAGTTTCCATGGTAAACACCAGTATTTCCTCTGTATTTGAACAACTATAAATTAAAAATAAAATAACAATTTATTGTTTAATAAAAGTATAAAGAACACCAAAAACCTTTTCTCCTTTCATTTGTGATATGCATAAATGAGAATGGTAATTGTCACCACGTCCTCTTCTCAATAACATAAGCATCATGGTTAAAGACTTCTGGTGATGCTAAAGTATAATCATTATGCGGACAACTTAAGAGCAAAGACTTTGAATCCAAGTAGGCTTAGCTTCAAATCTTGGCTCTACTAGTAAAAGATTTTTAACTTCTTTGAGCTTCAGCTATTTCATTGATAAAATGGAGGGGAAAACAGCACATAGCTTCATAGAATGGTAAAAATTAGATTATATAAGTTTTACTATAAGCTTGGCACATAAGGGCTCAACAAATACAACTGTTGTGATCAATATCACCACCATTATCATTTACTAGGTGAGCAAAACAACCCCCCCAAAAACATAAACTGGAGTGAACTATTTTACTATTAATGAAAGTATTCAGTATCAGGCACAGAGATATAGAAGTTGAACATGTGCATCTCAGAGGCCTGAGAGATTACACAAATATATGAATCAGGCCAGGAATAAGGGAGACGAGTAGGGGCTGGTGGTTAACTGGAGAGGCTTGTGCCCTCTCTCTCAAGGGCATTGAAACCGAAGTTATTTTAAAATTCCAGTGCCAGACAAGCAAAATCCTCTGCTGGTAGAATATAGCCTGTAAGTAACTATTTTTCACGTCCTGAACTAGGAATATTATTTAAGCCCTCAAGCTGCCCTGAAAGAAAAGAGAAAACAAGATTCCTAGATTCCAATGTGCCATTACTATTCTTTTCTAGGTTTCTCATTTAATAAATCTATTTTTGTTCCAAAGAATAAAAGTTATACATTTTAATCACAGTAAGTTAGAAAAAGTGCACAGGTGCATAAAGAAGAAAATAACATGCAATCTTATCACTCAGGGGCCACTCATTTTAATTTTTAGGAATTTTTCCTTCAAATTCTTCTAGGAATATTTTTCTTCTGTAATACAAACATGAATCCAACTTTTTGACTGAATATTTGAACACTTTATTTCATATTCTTTCTAAGCTTAATACTAAGCGATTCTAGATTTAAATACGCTATATTCGAAGTAACATTTTAGTCAATCCAGTCATTTTTTATTGAATATTTTCCTTTGCTTTCTCAGTTTTTAATTATTATGGATAACACTGTAAGAATATATTTATGCATAAAATTTAAAAATTAACTTGCTTCCTTAGGACATAATCCCCCCCCCAAAAAAAATTGGTCAAAGCAAAAAAAGGACATTTTAAGGTCTGTGACACATACTGTCAATCTGTACACTGAAATAGTTAAATCAGTTGACGTTCCCCCAGAAGGACAGAGGAATGCCTTTTTGGGTACTTGTTCAGCAACTATAAGTCTTTGGGTATTTTAAACACATATGTCACATTAAGATTCCAAAATTGCTCCTTACACATCATTAAAATAGAGAAATGAATTTAAACTCTTATTTAGGAAGTGATTTTGATTCTAAAATTAATATCATTATGACTTCAGAGTTATATTATTTTTACTAATAATGGGCTATAATGTATTGATCCTCTGAAATCCTCTTTCTAATACAAATGGGTATATATGATTTAATTTCAATGATCTAAGGTATTAAGGAGCAAAATCAGGGTGAGATATTAAAATCCAGGGATATTAAAATGATCATTCCAGCTGATATTTCAACCAACATCAACCTTGAATTTCTGTTTCAGAGTTATAAGAATAAAAATTAAAACACTGTGTCTTACAGCAACATTCTCAGAGGGCACACAGTTTAGCACTAGCTCACACTTTTGTGGATATGCCATGGAATGCAAAGTCTATCTACCTAAGAGTAAAGCAACAGCAATATGCCAGCTACATATTAACTTTATAATCATCCTGATTCAGCTATTTCAATTAAACTCCCAGGAGTGTGAGCTGAGGTGAAGATCAGGGCTTCATAAAGCTGATAAAGGTCTGTGGTGATGATCTGTCACAGCCTTCTGCCTTAAAACAGGTGAAACCAGGTATCACATAACAGATGTTCAGGGTTAATAACCCGTTTTACATTTCCCAACAGATAGTATGGGGCCAAAACAAAGAAACAAACAAAAAACAGCAGCAAAAGAAACACCATGGGTCTAGGATACTAAATTTTCTTATTCATCTGATGAGACTGTTAATATAGAAATCAAATATAAGAAAAACTAAGTACCTAAAAAATTAAATAAACATCATTACCACTAGATAATGTTATAAATTGGTGCATTTTTGATGCATTATTTATCAGTTAAGTATAAAAAGAAGGTACTGAATTCAAAGTTCCTTAAGAGCAGGATTCTGTATTTTGTGATTCCTAAGGTTTAGAGCACACTGACCTTGAAACTGAAGACATAATAAAATTATTTGTGGAATAAATATTAATAAACTGTATTTGTATTGTATCATATGTAAAATGTTTTTCAGAATATTTTCATATAAGGAATACATCTTTAAGTGTTAGTATCAACACATTCCCAAACATTTTAGAGCCTCTATGCTGGAAGAAAACAATTATAATATTTTTAAAATTTTTGTGCTGTTACATATATTACAAATTAAATTCTCAATCAGCATCTTATTTTAGAATGAAACACTGTCTTAGTCCATTAGATATTCAAGGAAGGGAACAAGAGAATGACTATATATGTCAATTAAAGCAATTACAGAATAGAAAGATGTTGGGATGAATATCCATCAAATTAGTTTTAGAACACATAGGCAGCATCAGAATTTTAGAGAGGGAAAAAAAGGCAAAAGTGCCCTATCTTGGCTGAGTAGCACTATTAAATTCAGATGCAGGGTTCTATTTAGTTTGGACAGGTCCCAGCCACAGAACAAAGTCAGTCTGTCTTAGTACCATAACTGAATTCTACAAGTTAACAGCTTTTCATGAAAAGCTGCCATTTCAAAATGTCAATCAAATCTGAGCATAAGTGGGAACTCCTGCAGAAATAACCAGCTGCAGGTTTGAAAAACATTTTTCACTGAAAGTGGAAACACAAAAGATGTTTGAACGGGATCTCTTTTCATTCCTGTAACAGTAGACGGTCATTTTCACAACATCAAGGACAGAAAACAGAGGACAAAATTGCAAATAATGTCTTGAAAGGGTTATTTGCAGGGGTGATGAATGATTCAAGTTACAAATGACAGAATTATTGGCAAATGGGAACTCATTAATATGAAATTGTTTGTTTCTCGTTAACTGATCACAGTCTCAAACTATTCTTTTAATTGCACTTGAATGATTATGCCATACAGAATAAAATGTAGCCTCAAGTTTTGACATTTATTTTCAACCTCTTTAAAAAAACTGATGATGATATCACCTGACTTTATGGGCTGGGGGGAGGGAATCCACCAACTATAGTTTATGTACAAATAAAAAAGAAACATTATTTTACTTTTCAGATGTCAAGGGTAATAAAAAATACTATGCATCAATACTGCATCTTTCTTCTGAGAAAAAGTCCCTATAAGGAATGATATAATAAAGTGAAACTAAATAGTAGAGTAGTAAATATGATATACTACGAGAGTTTATGTTGAAAGGAGGTAGGACTTAAGGAGATGCATGTGAAAAAATAGGACTGCAGAAAATCTGCCACCATGCTAAGATCTCCAGATGCATAATAGCATCAAGATTAATCAGAAAATAGTTTTTTAAAATTGTTCACTTCAAAAAAGTGATACAACACAAACATCCTCCAAATATTTTCTTTTTACATCACATATTTCAACAAATCTTTTCATTTGTTGGCAGCTGACAGAAGAATTTAAGTACATAGAAATGATGACTTCTCTCAACACCAATGCAACTGTCTGTCTGTGCAGTAGAGATGATATCAATGCTGATTTTCTCTCGTAGAAAGGTAAAATCAAAACTAGTTAAAAGGCACTACCTATACCATAAGATTCTATCAGAATTTTTTGGTTCCCACAGTTAATCAATTTTTATTTATTTGGAAGATTCAGAGAGCCTGTTTGAACTTTGTTTATATATTTATTATACTCCTCGATATTGTTGTTATTCAAATATAAAAACAAAAAGGTGGTATTTAGAAATTAGATTTCTACCCTCAAATAAATGCTACAAACTGTTCAAAATAAAAAATGCTATCATATGGTATAGGATAATTCAGGCACACTAGAGTTTGTCTTCTTCTATTTTTTAAGGAAGTTCAATTTCTTTCATTTTCAGAATTTGGATTTTCCATGTTTTGTTGACAGAAAAATTAACACATAGCTCTACCAAATACAGATTTTAGTAGTTATGACATAATTAATATACTTTTCTCTAGCCTAAATTGTGATTTCTGGTCTCATACACCTTTATGTACCTGGGAATTTCTCTTGGGCTCAAAACCATCAATAATGAAGCCTCCAAATAAACATCTAGTATTTGTACATTAAATTAAGTAAGCAGAGATATAATAAACCTCACTGATTTCCCTTAATCTTTCCAAAAGAGCCACAACTTATGGCCAGCTATATATAACAATCACATTCTCCATTATAAATACTCTTCATCTTAATTTGAAAAAATAAGTTCAGTTTTAATATATATGTTTCCAAAAATGAAAGAGTTAAGCCTTGGCTTTTAAAACTTTTTACTCAGTACTGTAGCATTCAAACAACTTCCTAAGAGAATATCCAATATTTAGTTCCGAATGCTTTTAATTCTTGTGTTCAAACAGCTGTTATGAGGTTGTAGAGCTTGTTTAAAAAAATTGGTGGTGGGGAGGGGGGGACATGAGTTGGTTACCAGTTGTCACCCAAAGATAACAGTTACTTTTATTGAGGTATTACAAATGCAAATGGTTAATGTGGTATAAATTGTATGGTAGATTTTAGAATGTCTAAAGCTATCACACAAGGCATTCAACTGCATTCCCTGTTTATGGAAATGAAATATGTAGTCATTTGAAGTCCACAATATGTATACTGTGTTTGTAATAACTGCAGATTTTACAGGCACATTATTCTTTCCATTAGGATTAAAACCTCACCGAATAGCAATTTGTGAAAGAATTCTAGCAGGGCCTGGAGCCCAGAACTCTGACCTCTGATGAGATGCTTGGCAGCAGCAAACTCTGGGTCTAGGCAAAACATCTGGTTTGAGTTAGACTTCCTGAAAAAATAGCCTCTGTACTGGGGAAACTGGTATTCACTCAGCTTTGTATATATACTTTGACTGACTTCAACACTGCTATTGGAAAAAAAAAAATAATAAAAAGAAAAAGACTCCACGAGAATGCTTGTCAATCATGATGGACTCCTTGGTGGCCTCTCTAGAATTAAGCTCTCTTATTAGCTAGAACAGTGTTTCTTTCCATATTCCTTGTGTACTTTTTTTTTTTTTACACATTATAGCAATAGAATGTATAATAACTTCAATGTAATTCCAAATTTGTTATTAGCAAACATAATATATTACTTTTCTGGGAGGAATCACCAGTTAACTTTAACTTCATTTTGTTTACATATATGGAGAAAAAAGTTAAACAATAATGTTTTGAGGGTTCCTATAAATTTGGTAAATATTAAAATTAAAAAAAAATTAAATAGTTTCTAACACCCCCTTTCTTCTAAAAAATAGTAAACTTATATGTAGTAGCAATGTTTACCAGGAAGAGGTTCTTTGAGTTTTGGCGAATTTGATAAAAATCACAATTCGAAAATGATTCATCTAACATATACACTAGAGGAAAAATGCTCTGGACTAACATGCAAAGATGAAATAACAATCTGAAGACAGGTCATTATTTAAAGGTTCTCCTGCCCACTTTCAACTTCTGATTAGCTGGTTTAGGAGGACAAATGCACAAACCCATCCACCGCAATTACAAAAATCTCTAGTTCATTTAAACCCATCAAAAGGGAACCACAAAATTATTTCACATGCTTTTGTATACACACAGTCTTGAAGCAGGGTTCTTATATCAGACTGAAGATGGCCCAAAACTTTGAATGGTGTTACAACAAAAAGGGCAATGTCTAGATGAGTTGTTTTCTATGGCCAAATGTTAATGTAAAAACCTAACAGAAGCATAAAAGGATAGGCCAACACAGTATTCCCTAGTTTGACTGTGATTTGATTGAGTTTCTGGTAAAAGCAAAAATACAACCTAATTTGTCAATGTGTAATATTAAAGTCGTATGGGATAATGACTGGGAACATGATTCACTTAGAAGGACCTGGGAGAGTTTTGTCAATCTCAGGTTGTGGCAAATTGCCATTTTACCTTTCCATATTATCACCTTAATTTAATTTGTGAATAGAAGCACAAACTCATTTAAATTTAGCCTTTTGAAAGAACAGTGTGGAACAGAATGCAAATTAATAGTTGTGCATTTCTTTAGGTACAAATTTACTTTTCTACCCAGTGGCATTGCTAAGGACTCTATTGAATAGTAACACGATTAAAAACAATCAATATTGTTCTCCAACAGGTATCCAACAGTTTGCAAAACTCACCTTTACCATACTTTAGAGAGTTATTCAGGAATACCTGTGATTGTTTATTTACTCTGCTTACAGATTAAAAATAAAATCTTATCGACCAAATTCAAGCCAATCTCCTTAAAGTTCTTCAGAATCCTCATGACACACAGGCACTAGTCTACTTGTCACATAAAACGCAAATAGTTTTCAATGTTTGTCATAACTATTATTCAGCAAATTGTAAACTTTGTATTATATCCACATTACACAATTTTTTTAAAAACATACATGTTTCTACTACAAAGACTTGTCATTTCTATTCTAATTGGATTCAACAAAATAATCATGGAGAAGCAAAAAAATTTTGCCTCTCCAAACTGTTTTTTGAATCCATAATTTTATATATGTTAATAGAAAATATTCATTGCCAGCTTTGAATAAAATGTCATTTTGCTTAAATTAGGCACTTTTCTCCCCATTTTTTTCAACCTTCTTTTGTATACACACAACCCTTATACACTTTTTAGCTCGCTGTAAAATTAAATGTTTCTGTAAAAGATATTCATTTTGACACAAAAGGTTAATAAATCTGTCACAACTTGACAAACTTCTTATTTAAATGTATTTTAAGAATATACTGTGAAATAAATTATAGATTAATATCAATCAATTTCTACGAGTACATATTTTCTTTTCCACCTCAAAATGAGGACAAACAAAACCTGTCGTGTTCATTTCAGAAAGAAGATAGAGACATTTTTTTACACTGTGTAAGAATGTATGTAGAATTATCATACATTTTTACATGTAATCATACTGTAGGTATATGGTGATAGATTTAGGAATAAAGTTTTTAGAATAATCATTGTCTGGGATACCTAAATTGTTTTTGAAAGACTGTAACAAACTATACTTTAGTCAGAGCATAAACATTAATGTACATGACTTGACACCTGTAGTTTTTCATTTTGCCTTAAGATAAAAAAGAAACTCATTATCATAATTCAAAATGCCACTCAGAAAGAGAAACCCTCTGAAGAACAGGGAAGGCAAATCATCTCCATGCCCCTTATGAAAGAAATAGTAAATAAAACATTTGCTTCCTGATGCAACACTGGAATGTATATAGTTTAATCCTGTGAGTACAGATTTTAAAAAACTGAGTATAACAATGAATACTAACAAAATATAACAGTAGTGGTTTTATATTCTAATAGTACTTTTACACTGGAATTAAACAGCAAATTTTCTTTCCAAAAGGTATAAAGAGCATTTCACTGCTAACCCCCAGCATTTTTGAAAGCTCTGGCCACAAAGGCACATTTATAAAATAAGCTCCCACTTGTTAAAACTGTAACATTGCCACCATAACTAGAGTTTCACCTTAGTGACTTAAATAAATATAAATAAAGCAATAAACACTATATGTTTTATAGAGTTCTATGAATCAGAAAAAAAAATCACCTTACAAAATAACCTCCTGGCAAATGCAAAAGAAAACCTAAATTCGGTTTGCCTGTATTTTCTGAAAGCAGCAGCTAGGAGAAACCTAGCTTATTTAACTAAAAGACTTGCTTATTTCAGTTTCCACATTAGCCTTTCTGTAAAACAAAGGTAAAAAGTTGTAAACGGGAAAGGATGAAAGAATTAAGAGGACAGTCAATAAAATAAAAAATATTTGGGGTTTTTAAACAAAATATCTTTCATGTTCTATGTTTTATGATGCCCTCGATAGAAATCTTTCTACTGATTGAGGTAGAAATTGAAAATGAGTATTTTAAGAAGCAAGCATGATGGCTTGCTATTCTAGGCAGTCAAAATGTCCAGCAAGTAAGTTACTTACTTTGCTTTCCTATCAATTAAGTGTTGGTAAAACTCTCCATGCTACTGCTGTCAGATGGTTGTCATGTAAACTGCTTTATTCAGAACTGAGGAATAAAAATTTTAATGGTTACTGTCATATGAACAACTTTAAAAATATATTGTTTCAAACTTCTTAATATGCTAATGGAGATTTTGTAAAGTTTGAATATAATTTTCTAGTCATCACCTGGATAACAGCAATAACAACAACACTTATTTTAAATAACTCCAAATTATACACAGTTGAGTAAATTTAATTTGTTTTCATTTAAGGTCTTCTAAAGTTGAGGCCAGCATGCTGAAGAAAAAATTAAACTATCTATAACCCTGTGTCAACATATGATGCTACTGGGAATGGTAAGTGAATTAATTTTCCAAGGAAAATTAATTACTTATGACTTACAGTTGTAAAAGCAAACAACGTAACTCTGGATTAGGGCACATTTAATTTCTGTTTGTAGTAGCGATTAAATTAATTTTATATAATTCATGGTATGTAATGGAAAGCAGAACAAAAATGAAATTCTAGACAATGACTGACATAGAAAAATGTACATATTTATGAAGCTGATCCAAAAATAAAGGTCATGGATATTAATCACTGGATAATAAAACAATATTTTTAATAGTTCTGTAATAGTGGAATTTTAGCATAGTTTTTGAGAAAGCTTCACCAAATAGAAAAGTCTAACACAGAGAAACAAAACAGAAAACTGTAATAATATTCTATAATATCTCCTATATCTTCTCCCTTCTTTCTAAAAGGTAGCTGAAGTAAGAATTCACGCATCTTTTATTTATAACAATAATTTTTGCCCACATAGATCTGGGGCAGCTAAAAATAAATATACCATTAAATAATTTGGGGATGAAGTTCTTAAAACTACAACTAAATTCTCTTCCCTTGATAGCCAAATAGCAAAGTGTTTCTAAAACAGACCGATCATCTGTGATTCATGACTGAATTCTGCACCTGAGTATTACTACGACAACAGATTCTGGTTAACAGAGCCCTATGAACATATGCACAGCTGCATGTATGAAAATATTCATTTTTAGAATCCATCACATTCTACCTGTTCCAATAAGCCAGACATAATCTTTTAATTTTCGATTCCAATTTCACGGTATAGCTCTTGTGTTTAAAAAAAAAAAAAAAAAAAAAGAATTAACATTTGCCCTAATGCTAGTTGTAATTAGATAGTTTAAAGTAGCTATGTGAAATGTCATTCTCCTGATATATTAAAAAACACATACAATCAGAACATTTTATATTCTGGTAATATGAAAGTACTTACTATCACTAGCCATTTGGTGAAATCACTGTTAGTCAAGTTCTCACTGACATTTGGGATCATTTGGCTATGTTCTTTTAAAGTAAAATATTTCTATGATTTATGCTTTTGGAAATAAGTAGATGTGGACTTCTGATGAAAGATATTGTATAAACATATGCAAATAAAAATAACAACTATATGCATACAAAATACACTTTTCTCCTCAAAATTTTTTTTACAAATTTTAAACTAAAGCATTCTCTTTTCTAGTCACGTCTTCTATCACAAAAAAAGCACTTATTATTTCCATATTACTTTCTCTTTTAAAACATATATTTATATAGAGAAAAACTATTAATTTATGTAATGAATTTGAGATCAAATGGAAAATAATTCCTAAAAATATTCTAAATTCTGGTAAAATTTAAAATCTATTAAAGGATGAAGAAACTGTGACATTATTCTGGAGTTTATAAAAATAAAAATTCATGGCACTGTAGTCTTCACAGAGGGTTTTTTGAAGTAACTCTGCAACTGTGAAAAGATTTACTAAGGAGAGAAACTTTTCCATTCCTAGAGAAGCAGAGACAAGCATAATTAGAAAACATTTTTGCTATATTTTGAAGAGTAAAACTAAATGAAGCAATAGAAATCTCCCTTTCCTGGCTTGTTTTTCTAAAACACCGGGTTACCCTTATTTCAAAATGGACTCCCTCAGCATAATCCAGATTGAAAAGAGTATATTTATAAATATCCTAGATAGGTTCTCTTCAGAGTTAGAGGCACATTCAGTTTCTTTTTTTTTTTTTTTCAGCTGGTAAAGTTACGCAAGAGGCTGAAACATCACCTTGGACTCTCAAAGAACTTAAACTTCACTTTATTTCCCTTTATTCTTGGTTTCAACCTCAGAAAAGAATTTTAAGAAGATAGGGTTAAAAAAGAAAGAACAAAAGAATGAAAGAAAAGAATCATGTCCTTCTGGATCGGATCTATCCTGCTGCCCACATCTGTGCTGTCTAACTACATTTATGGAAAGAGAACATAGGAGGAAAAAAGAAAGAGAGTACACCACGCTTTTCTGATTGGCAATAGTCTACAAGACAAGAGTTACACTGATATCCCCTCCTTAGAAAACATAAAAGAGCCTCTAATTCTCTTAAGCTTGAAGCCAATTTCAAGTCTCTTCAGGCATCTTTCTTTTACTACAACTCACATTCATATTTTAGTAGAATGACTAAGGGAAATCACCAATTTTTTATCTCAACTATGACATTTTAGCAAATGATATATGATCGACTATAAATCCATAACAAGCCTCAAATACTAAAAAGTTGGTAATCATATGAGGAGAAACAACTTGATTATAGGAGTGGCAAGGCAGGCTGACAACAAACAAACAGCTGTTTCATACTGACAGCCCATAACTCGATTGTGCATCCCAACAAATGGGAGAGTTTGTTTCTGTTGTTGTTATGTTTGTTTTTAACTATTCTACCCTCTTCACCTGCCATTGCCAAAATAGTGAATGAATTGAAACATTAGATGTAAACCACAACAGAAGAATCAGGTATACAAGGATAACAAGTAAAGCACTATAAACTTAAAAAGATTCTGTAGATAATAACAGAAGTTTAAACTGTACTTTCCAATTCAACTTCAAATGCTTATCTTTCCCTATGCAACACGTCCTGTCATTACTAGAGTACATGAGGCAGCTTGGGCAATGGGCCTGTTTCCTCATTCCTGGATTATGACCACTCTGCAATGCTTCCACTTGTATCCTTTCTCCTGGAAGTTTTCCCCATAGTTTCTTCCATCCACCCTTTTAGGAAAAGGCAATGAACATGCTTATACCTGCCCAGGTGAACTAAATGATGTCTAAAGGTCTCCTGTAACCTGAAATTAAATGACTTTAGGAATGCTTGATAAGCACTGATTAGCATATGAATAGATAACAGGAATAAAAAAAATCTACTAAGGTATATGAAATCTGTTTATTTATGGTCCCATGATATGAAATAAAATCACAAACATTTGTACCTTCAGGCACTTTTATGTCTTTAAATACACACACATACACACACACACACACACACACACACACACACACACATGCAAGTATATAAGTAATTTCGTTTTAACACTATTTCAGAAAGCACATAGGTAACATTTTATTTTCCAACAAGGCATGAAGAAGTAAAATTACCTTCCCAAGGTCACATAGCAAATGTAGCTACATCAAGGTTAAGACCAGAGCCCCGTTTGGTATCCTGGGACTCCGTGTTCTTTTTCACTGAACCACACTGAAATGAGGAAGGGACCAGTGAAAATGTTCATGTAATTTCAGTTTAAGGCACTTCTCTATATTGGAGCTTTACCAATCAGAGAAATTTTGATTAAACACGCTCTTATTTATACCTACCCAACTGCAAGGAGGGGAACATATGACAAAGAGCATAGTTATGTGCCCCAGATATGACTAACCAAGTATTTTAATCTAGAATCCACATTTCCTTTGCAAATGTAATGATAAACACAGGATTATTCTACAAGAAGATACCTCCTACCTCACTCTCAACTACAGTGCTCCAGTTTATTTAAAACCACACCCTTACCATCTAGCAGATTGGGCAGGATGTATTCTGTATTCTGCTACCATCACTGGGTCTGTGTTCAGTTAATGCTACTCTGGTAGCATGCCCATAAATTTGTTTTTTTGAAAAACTCATAAAGTTGCTTAAATTTGTCAACACATATCTGAGTAGGTTTCAAATCGTAAACGAGAGTAGAATCACATTTTTAAAAGCCTGGTTGTATTTCACACCGTGTGAAGGGAGCAGCCCCAAGTAAGGATTAGGAAACAAAACTACTTCAAAAAGCAGCTCATAGGAAGTTGGAAGGGAGATGAGGAAAGAGGCTCATAAGCAAGGACACAGCAGGAGGAAATGCTGAGGAAGGACAAGAATGGAGGGCACACTTGGACTGAAGGCTTTTAAAATAACTGTTACGTTCTGCGTTGGTTTGACGTGGGCATTTAGGAGGGGAAGGAAATGTAACAGAGTTTTAAGCCAATTCCCAAAAATAATTTTAAAATTTCATTCTTTTAAAAAGTAATCAAATCATTATGACGACAAATACACTTTCAACAAATAAAATGCTTACATGGTGTCAAACATAATGTCTCTTGGAAATGTTCAAAACATAGCTTCATTCTACTAGTGAGGATATCTGAAAGTTTGAGAACCTCAATCAACGTCATTAAAATGAAGTTTTGCCTATAATCCAATTCCTTTAAGAATGAAAATTTTACCACAGTCTAGGACTATGGATGATCATTCCTAATCACTGTGGCTGAAGAAGTCTCAAAGCAGACACATTCCCACCAGGACAGCTCATGATGACTGAGCAACAACTTAACCATGGGTGCCAGTGCCTGCCTCCCAGTCCACCCTGTTTACATAAACCACAGGCCTGGACCTCCCTCCTCCGCACTTGTCTTTAAACTACACAAATAATGTTTCTCCTGGCCTTTGCCAACTCTCTGGGGAAGAGCTATGGGGGAATGACATAATTTTTAGAGCAAAGTTAGGGCTCTGAAGAGAAATGCGGTGTGCTAATCGAAAGAAGCTGAGATGAAATATAAAACTGATTGTTATCCTTACTTTGATGGAGCCTTTTAATCGTCCAGATACAAAAATACTTTAAAAAAATTTTATCAATTAAATGCCTGACGGATTTTCTGAGTTTTTCTGTTTGTAAATGTTTGGTATTTGGCACATCTGGAAAGTAAAGGGGTCTTTTAAAGATCTTGCAAGGAAGATAACCTATTTTCTATTCTTTCTAGGCAGGTTCATAACACCAGATGCCTGATATGGCTCATCTTCAGAGAAAATAACCTTTTTGGGGTCTTTCAATGGCTGTTTATGGGTATACAAAAAAGTGCTTTATACCCTGAGAGCGCATTAGATGGGTCTTCTTTTGATTCTTTTCTATAGTGTATAGACTTCTATGTGGCATTACATCCTCACCTCCTCTCATAATCAACTCCCCACGAGCAAACAAATGGTTATTAGAGACTATTTTGCATGATTTTCTTTTCCACTAAAGCATGTTTATAAATGCATCCTACAAAAGGGAAGAACATCATGTGCCTCACTTTTCCTTAACTCATATCTGATGCTAGGTAGTTATCCTCATTGGTTAAGGGTTTGCAAACTGATTTATTTTATGGAGTCATCCTCTGAGGTATGTGTGGGCTGCTTGGAAACCATAAAGATGTTACCCACTTCCCTGATGCCCTAACACATGGATCCCTTTCTTCTTTTTTCTTCCTTAACTTGCTGGCAAAGACTGTTTAGATCATTCATATTCAGTAAATGCTCAAAATAAAATAAAGGAAAAAATTTCGAGTTTAAAACTGAACAAAAACATTAGTACAGAGAAAAAAAAGGGACCATTTTGTAGATAAACTTCATGCTCTGGTGTTGAAAGTTAAGGTCTACAAATCAAAAAGCAGTCATTTCTACAGAGCAAGGCTTTTCCACTGCTCTCTCAGTGAATCACGCTGTGGTTAGTTGAAAGTGCTGTTCACATAATAAATTAACCACCTCATTTCCTTCATCACCAAAATATACATAGCACCCCTATACAGATTTGTTTTAATAAAAGTAATAAAGCAAGCCCAGAGGTTATGGCTGTTATGACATAATCACACTTCTGAGATTTAAAAACACTCACTTGCACATCATGCCTCAAAAAGTCTTTGCAAGCCCCCCTCCAACAAAACCTAACTGCACTCATACCCTCTGGCCCCATTTATTCCAAATAAATAATGAAACAAAAGCCTTGTATATGTCAGGAGAAAATTCTCTCTTTCAATTATATATTTGAAAAGAAAATACATCTTTTTAAATATTGTACAATAAACAGCGTGGGTAGCCAGATCTGGATTATTAAAGGAAATATATCACCAGAGTTAATGGTGCACAAAGCAGGCAGCCAGCTAGCCTACTATCTCACCCAAAACCAAAGACATCTTCTAACGGTAGTCAAAAAGACAACACATATATTTCTTTGTGTGGAACTGAGAAACAAATATCATTCTATAAAATTCATGCAAATTAACTTTTCTTACTTGTAATGATATCCAAAATTATTGAGAATAACCGAGAAAAAAATCTCTCATCAACATAATTTTTCCTCAAAACAGATCTTTTCCCTTAGAATTTCTTTCCATGATCACAAGAAAGACACTGTAACAGAACCATATGCAGTGTTAGACAGATTTCGTGGAGAAATGTGCCATGAGTGAACTCTCATTCTAATTTAATGAGGCAGATTTCTTGTTTCTGTACCATATTATAATCATTTTGCAGGCAGGGTTCATTCCTTACCTAAATTCTAAAAAACCTCATAGTGCTTTCTACAGTATCATACAATTAATGCACACTGTCACTATGATGATGACACATTTCCCTTGAATTTAAAATGTATTATAATCTTATCAGTAACTAAATTTACCTTTGCTAGTCTTATAGACCATGATAAACACCCACCCAACACATGTATATAAAGGAATGAGTTAATCAATATGTCTGAACAATATCAGAAATACAGAATACAGTCTTTAAATTCTCAGAAGTAGTCCTCTTGATATTTACATATTTTCTTTCTCTTCTCTATTACTATAATTATCTAGTGCAATCTTATACTTGAGTTTTCAACCATTCTAATGTGAGCATTACATAAATAGTAGTTTTTTGCACTGAGTAAAGAATTACATCGAAGATTCTCTCTTATGCCAAACAGTTATCCACACATAATTATATACAAAACAGAAAGTACTATATAAATGCCAGAATTAAACATTTTGGGAATAATCTCATTCCGCTACTTTTAGTCTATAGACTATACATTCTATACACAACCAGTATTGGGCCTAATCAGTATACTAAAAATTCCTTAGAGCTCTGTGACAAAGACAAAAACTATTTCTTCTATCAATAGCAATCCTTCCTCACATTCTATAGTCATTCTCACTCCAATTACATGGCTATTCTGAAGCTCTCTGCTCCTAAATTCTCCAACACTTTTCCTGAAGAGATTCATTAAAAAAAAAAAAAAAATACTACTTACTAACATTTCAGATTTACTCAACAAAAATTTTGAGAGGCTAGAAATTTTTATGGTGTGTTTACAATAGAGTTAAAAATACAATAAATGAGCAACTATACTGATAATCTACATTTATTCAGCAAATACTTACTAAATATCTATTGTATGCCAGGTCCTGGGAGCTGTGGATATAGATGTGGAAACACCCTGCCCTCATATATAGTCCATTAGAACAGACAGACAGTAAACAAGAGAATATTGTGATTTCAGAAATTTAAAAACTGGCTGTTCTTTTTTGGGGGGTGGGAGTGCTGTAAAATAGAAAACTTTACTTCAGAAAGGAAACTATCCAGGTAAGGAGGGAATCCCTCCAGTCCTGCACTCTTTCACCTCTTCCCAGCCAACCTACCACCCCACCATCTCAGGAGCTTCTCTCTTCTGAACTCTTGACCATTTCCTTCCTTAGGCTATTTTATAGGCAAGAGGTGGGTGTCATCTCCTCAGGCATCCAGCTTCCTCCCAGTCTAGTATCTTCAACTTCTCCCTTTCTTCTCCCTCTTTCTGATCAACATTTATACACATTCAAATTCTGACCTCCTTAAAACCCTCTTTTCTTTAAAGATTTCTATATACTTGTCCCTAAATACTCACCTTTCATTCAGTGCTCAATCTACTTCTCACTCCCTCTACCACTCCAATAAAATTATTCTTGTTATGGTCACCATCAACATTTGTTATTAAACACATAAGACACATTTTCAATTCTCATCCTACCTTTATCCTTGTACTGTTTTACAATATTGATTTTTGCTTCTTCAAACTCTCATGTCCCTTAGATACTGGCAGTTCTGATTTTCCTCTTAAATTATACTGCAATGTGCATTCAAAACACCTAGAAATCTTGTTAAAATCAGATTATTTTTAAAATTATGGTGCCAATGGTTAATGAAATCCAGTAAGTTTCAAGTGTACAATTCAACAGTATAAAATCAGATCTGATTCAACAGGTCTAGGGTATGGCCCACAAGGTTTTCAGTAGGGTCCCTTGCTACTCAAAGTACAATCCTCAGGCCAACAGCACTGGTATCTCCTGAGCATTTACTAGAAATGCAGAATCTCATGCCCCACCTTAAACCAACTAAATCATAATCTGCATTTTAATAAACTCTGAAGGGTTTTATATGCGCATTCAAGCTTGGGAAGCATTAGAGACCAGTGGTTCTCATACCTTAGCCATTAAAATAGGGAATACAGTGTCACACCCCCATAATGTGTGATCCAATAGGTCTTGGATGGGGGTGCAGTAATTTGCATTTCTAACAAATTCTCAGAAGATAATTGAGCGGCTGGTCCAGCAACCATATTTTAAGAATCAATGTTTCTCAACTCTGCCTGTATATTAGAATCACCCATGGACTTTTCAAAAGTTTGTTGATGTCTCAAGCTCACTCCCCAAAATTAAATAAAAATCTCAATATGTGGCCCAGGCTATGATTTTTAAAACCTCCAATGCTTAATCTCGAGATTTCTAAGTTAGACGATTTAGGAGTGTGTTGGCGGGCTGGGGTAGGGTGGATAGCATAGGATGAATGTTAGTTATATCATACCATTATTATAACATTATATTAACATTCCTTAAACATCTGTCCTGTAAATAAGCACTAGAAATATAACCTTCAACTTTGTCGTATGCCATATCTCTGAAATGACCATATCAAAAACAACATATAAATCTTTAAATTCACAGGAGAAAATTCAATATTTGTCAAACGAAAAAGCTTTAAAGATAGTATTAAAAGTATGCATGAATATTTGATTTCATGTAAAATTAAGGTACTTAAAATGAAAATATGAAAAAATGTGAAAAAAAGTAACCTTATATTCAATGTACTTTTAAAATTTTCATTGAAAAAGAAAAATAGCTTAATTTTTTTCTGATTATATAACCCTTCAATGTAAAATACATACACACAAGAAATTAAACCCAACCAAAATCAAAGTTCCTGAGATTAGGTACCTTTATCATTTGACCAAGCTTTCTTGCACCTTTTTTTTTTTTAATAAAACTATGACTATATTTAACAAAACTTATAGAACATAAGGAATACCATGTACCCACCAAACAATTTAAGAAATAAAATATTACAAATACTGTTAAAACTCCTGGTGTACCCCTCCTAGTTCCCATTTTCCTCCCATTCCATGCCCTACTCAAGGTAACCGCTACCTTAAATTCCAGTGCTTATTTCTATATTCTTACCACATATATTGGTATTCATAAATAGTATGTAGTATTATTTTTCAGAGCTTTAAATTTTATACCAATCATATAATACTGTACATACAACTTGCTTTCTCTATTAAGACTATTATCTAATGAGATTTATCCATATTAATATTGGTAGCTCTAATTGGGTCATCTTCATTTCTATATAATATTTCACCGAGTATGCTACAGTATATTTTTCTATTTTCCATATGATTGACATATTATTTCCAAATTTTTACCACTATAGTGATTCAAATAATTTCTTCTACATGTCTTTGTGTGCACATGTGAGAGAATTTTTCAAGGCTATGTATATTTAGCAACAAAATTACTGAGTTGAAGAGAATTTCTACATCCAACTATACTAAGTTCCAGTTACTCTCCAAAGAGTCTGCACTAGATGCTCCAAGTAATGCACAAGATCCCCAGTGCTACACATGGTTGCTAACATTCAAATAGTAAAATACACACACAATCTGAAAGGTTTCTCATTATGGCTTTACGTCGCATTTCCTCAATTACTTGCGAGAGTAATGAGTTTTTTCACATCTATACTTTTTTTTGTGTCTGTCTCCTCTTCTGTCAATTGCCTTTTATATCCCTTACCTACTTTCTGTTAAATAGTTTTTTATTTTTTCTCTTGATTTGTAAGAGACCTTTATATAGTCAGTATCCTTTATAGATCATATATGTTGCAAATACCTTCTCCCTGTCTGTAAATTTTCTATTCAAAGATGTTTTTAGATTCTAATGTAATGAATTTATTAATCTTTTCCCTTATGAAAGTATTTTTAATGCCATGTTTAATTTTTTTCCAATCTCCATGATAATTACTAGTTTTAAACATTGTGAAAATACCTTAAGTTTTCGAAATCTTAACAGTGATTTCTGTGCTGATATATCAAAACTAGAAGGTGAACTTAACTAGAAAGTGAAATTGATCTAGTTTCAACATCCGAGGTTAATGACATACAAAAAAAGGAAATTAGATATTTCACTGTTAGCAATTTATGGTATCATTGTTAAAAGTTTCCTTAAATTATACTAACATTTCACATTTATTTTAAAGATAAGTAATGGTGTTAAACTAGAGTGTGTGTATATACATGGCTTATTCTACTGTCAGTGATTTCTAATAATCTGAGAAAACTAAATACTTCAATGTAGAAAGCATAATTTATTTGGAAGTGAAAAAATATATATACAATAGAAATTTTAAAACTCTAAGTTTAAGAAATAATTAGCAAATTTTAATATATGGGTTTAGTTCATACTCCCAGTCAAGGTCAATTACTTGTTTTTGTTCAGTTACAGAAACAGTTCAGTTATAGTCACAAATGAAATGAAATACCTGAATTACAAGGCTAAGTTTGAATTTCATTCATAATACCCAGTAAAGCAGATTCAAGTATAGCCTGTATTCTGGAACTAGATAGATAAGGGACAAGACTGTAAAAACATTCTGGCAAGGAACTCACTCATTTGAACAATGCCTGATTTTTAGAACAAGTCTGTGTTTCACCTTTGTGTTTCATCTATTTCAAAACATTGCTTTAGAAAAGGGGCAAAAAGCCAGGTAAAAGTCACCTAAGTGAATATCCATGGTGCAAACTCTTTTCTATATCCCACTCTACAATAACAAATAATTAAGGGATTAAAATGTTTGAAAGGATGTGGGCAAACAATATAGGGCAGATGAGGGACCTTATTATCTTTTACAGACCTACACTAAAACTACATTTCATAATTCCTACATGTTAACTACAGCTACAAAAAAGTTTGTAACAGAGTAATGTCACCATTGAAGAGTTGTTTTTGTTTTTACCCAGAACCAATCCCACATAAGGAATGAAGAAGAAAAATACAAATTCCCACCTTTAAGGTTTTACCATGAAAAATTTCAGCTGGAAAGATTATTTTCCTTTTACAGTGACTCCTCATTATCCAAAGTAATGAAAAATAAAGATGGCCTGGATATAGAAAATCCACTAAGGGTTCCAAAACCTCATTTTGGAAAACCATTTCATTCTCTAACATCATCAAATGATCTAACAGAGAGGCACAAAAGGAAGAAAGAGGGCTGTTCTGTCTTTCTTACTTTACTGTGCATCTCATTAACAAATAGAGGTGTTAATGAGCATAGAAGTTTCTAAAAACTGTCCAAAGAAGAAATAAGCAGCAAGTAAATCCAACTGACTTAAGTTGTGCTTTCAGGGTATGACAATGCCAAGCTAAACCTCCATTCCCCATGTCCCAAAGAACCCAATGGAGCCAACTCTGCATCATCCTGCTCTCACCCTGGAGTGTTTTCTTGGGAATAACACCAAGCCACCTTCCAGCAAAGTCTTTAGGGGTCAGTTAGGGATATGTTGTCATTTAACCACACTGGCTGCCTCTCTTTCCAGAAATAATGACAGGCATGTGTTTTTAAAATCAGCTCTCCCCATTCCTAAGACAAGGATTGGAGTGCTGTCTGTAGCATTTTAGCTGTTATTAAACCAAAAGTATTTGTTTCTATTGAAATAATAATATTGTAGCTTCTATTATTTCATCTATTTAACATTCTTTCCTTGAACAGCTTTCATTTTTAAAGTTGGCAATGTTTGTCCAGATTCAGAATACATATAAGTATTACATTTATATTAAAAACATTTAGAGGTCCCAACTGGAAAGAAATTCAGTCCCACTCTGGTTCTATTGGAAGTCTATTCTATCAACACTTAAAATTAAGTGCCCATTGGCTGGGATATGGAAATGGATCTATATTTTACAACAAATTTTTTCTAAGACATATTCATGATGAAAGGATTGGGAAAAAAAGTTAAAAAGAAAATAAAAATTCCTAATCACACTAACAAAGATATAAATATCAGTCATCAGCCAGATATTTTTTTTCTTCAGTGCAAGTGTACATCTATGATTTAAAAACAATAATTTTACTGCAATTTAAAAACAGTATCAATAATTTTACTGCAGTTTACTGCAGTTTACTGCAGTGTATCCAGAGTAATTTCTCATGTCATTAAATGCTCCCTGAAAGCCTAAATTTTCAATGGCTATATAATATTTTAACTGATGAATATACCATAACTAATTAACTATTTTTCTATTGTAGTTGCTTCCAATATTTTGCTACAATAGCAAACCTGTATATAAATCCAATCGGCAGTTCTTATTACTGCCTTAGAAGAGATTTCAAAGAGAGAACTACCAGGTCAAAGGGATGCATTTTTTTAGAAGTGCATCTTCATTAGGTATTGACTATTTGCTTAAAAGTGACAATTTGCACTTTTACCAAAATGTATGTGAATGCTCATTTCACTGTAGCCTTCTCACTTGCACAGGTGTTTCATATGTTTATCATTTCATTACAACTTTACTCAATTGTTAGGTTGATATAATAGCCTCTTGTTTAATTTGGGTTTCTCTGATAAATATGTATTTCATCTATGATAAATGGTATATAGAGGCTCTTTATGTATTTTATGTAAATGTTTTATATAAACCCACATACAAATGTGTACAAATCAATCAGACCAAAACCTTAATAATAAAATATGTAGTTATCTATGCATACAGTGGAATACTAGTTGTCCATGAAAAGGAATGAAGATTTGATATGTGCTACAGCATGAACAGACTTTGAAAACAGTATGCTAAATGAAGGAAGCCAGTCACAAAAGGCCATACATTATATGATTCCATTTATATGAAATATCCAGAAGATACAAACCTATAGAGACAGAAAATAGATTAGTAGTTGCTTAGGGCTAGGGAACGAGGGAGCAATGGAGAGTGACTGCTAATGGTTTATTCTTGGGGTGATGAAAATGTTAAAAAATTAGACAGTGGCAATAGCTTTTACAATCCTATGAATGCATACACTACAAATCATTGACCTGCGCACTTTAAGTGAGTGAATTTATGCATGTGCATGTAGGTATGGTATGTGATTATATCTCAAAAAGGCTATTTTAAAAATGTATGTGTTAATATGTGGTGGTCTATTAAGACTCTTACAGAAAACAGTAAATTTGTCTCTTGCTCTAATTTTTAGAAGTTTTTAATATCGCATATTTTTGGAGCCATGGTATTATTAGATAACACAGAATGTTCAGGGCAATTATACCTTTTTGTAGGACAATTTAACCCATTAACCTTACCTAGTACCTATACTTATTCCTGCCATCATATATTTCATTTATTTACTATGCTTACTTGTTTTCTTTACTCTGCCTTTGGTTGAGATGATAAACTTTTTCGCTGTCATGATTTATATTTAATATCCTATTTGTGGTTATTATTCATATATTTCAGATTATGTTTTTTCTAACAAATTGTAGAGTTAATCTATATCTGAATCGTTTTCTTGAAAAAAAAAACGAATATTTTATCACTTCTTTTTCTTCTACCCTCCCATGTTTAACTAATTTGATTCAGATTCGTCATATTTAAAGATTAACATTACAGATAAAAAAAAAACCCTGAGACTCAACTCTGTATACCTTTTATTGTGTGTGTCTGTGTATTGCAAAACTCTCCACTGTTTCCTTAACTCAATACTGTTTCCTCACGACATGCCCTTCCATTCTTTGGGTCCCCTCCTCCCTTTTTTGGTCAGGAGTACTTCCATAAATAATACTTTTAAAAAAGGTAACGATCAGAGAAGGTGAATCATTACAGATCCAAAAACGCTTTTATTTTCCTCTCACACTGATTTGCTATTTTTCCTGAATACATAATTATAAGCTCAAAATATTTTTTCCCTAGAATTTCAAAACTACTGCATTTCTATCTTCTATCACTTTTTTTTTTTAACTCATAATAGGGCTGATGTTAATCTGATTATTTCCTTTGTAGATAAAATATGTTTGCTCTCTGGAAGCTTTTAATCAGTCTCTGTTTATCACTAGCATTCTGAAATTCCCCATCCAAGTACTAAGTACTAACCAGGCCTAACCCTGCTTAGCTTCTGAGATCAGACAAAATGGGGCACATTTCAGGGTGGTATGGCTGTAGACCTGAAATTTCATAGGATGGCATGTGAGTGTAGGTCTTCTATTATTCTCTTCTTCAGCACTTTCAAAAGACTTGTCTGTCTTCAGTTTGGAGAAATTTTCTCCTATTCTTTATATGATTAAAATCCCCTCCATTCTCTTTATTTATTTGAATCTTCTATTAGATGAATGATAAAGCTTTAGAATGTCTTCTACATAGGATTTTTTATTCATGCTTTCTATTTTTTTTCAGTGTAAGAGGCATTCTAAAGAATCTCTTAGCTCAGTCTTCCAATTCATTACTTTGCTTTTAGCTGTGTCTACTCTATCCTATGTTTTGAAAATCTCAGCGATCGTATTTTTAAGGTTGGTTTAATTTCATTCTACCCCATGTTCATTTTAGAAATGCAATAACCTCTCCTGTCTCACTATCAATATTAATTTTACTTATTTCAAATTCTACTAACTGTTCATTGTGTGTTATTTTTTACTTATTAATTAAGTTTGGTGCCTTACTTTTCTATCATAGGTTTTCCTTAAATGTTTAGTGATTCTTGGTAGCAAGATCATTTCAGAGTCCCTATTTGGCTGTCTGTGTACGCTGTTTCTGTTTACCACCATCTTCCTCAAGTGGTAATGTGGGAAATATAAGACACGCTGCTAGGTGTCACATATAATTCAGGAGTTTATCTTGCCAAGATGAAGCTTCTTGAGCTTCCTAATAATCAAAGGCTACTTGAGGATCTCCCAGCCTCTGGTGGCCTCTGTGTTATACCCAGTGTTTTAGCTTGGATTCACAGTGTACTGCAGAAGGGGTTACTGCAGGCCTACCCACTCTATATATACCTCCTAACCTAATACTATAGGGCCCCTCACCACTACTTGAATATGATTCTTGTTTGAGAACACTATTGATCCATATATTTTTAGATGTGTTCCATCAGGTTTTATTTTTCCATGGGTGTGATTCCTCATGCGCAATGTCTTTTAGAAATACCTGAAATTTCTATCTACTGATGAAACTCTTTCTTGTTTTCCCATGCTATTATCAATTTAGTCATATAAATGTGGATTTACATAGGTACAGATATATATGCATATCTTATCTTATGGAATTTACATTGTAAATATGCCAGTGGTGGTAGTAATGCAGTTAAAGAAATCATGAACTTTTAGCCTACCATCTTGATCCCATTCTCAGTGTCATTATTTGCTAGTCTGTACTCCAATGTTAACATGGCTATTTCTCTAAATCCCACACTTGTATCTCCAATTCTTATCTGACATTTTTTCATGGATTTCTTATAGGCATCTCAAATTTAACATATCCAAAATGAAATTACTGATCTAATCCTTAGCAAATCTGCTCTACTCAGGTATCGTCCACATACCAGGACCTTTGCAGCAAATTCTTAAAATTTCTTTTCTTCACTTATCACTTACAACAAGTAGTCCCTACAAAATAGATTAAAGTTCTTTCCAATTCTACTGCCATTAATTTTTTTCCAAGCCACCATCATCTTTCACAGCCTCCAAACTGGTCCTACTGCTCCTCTCCTGCCCCTCTAAATCATTTTCCCCAGCATAGCCAAAGTAAGTGTTTAAAAATGCATATTGGATCATGTCATCCCTGTGCTTAAACTCTTCCATTACTTCCCACTACTGTTGGAAAATATCCCCATTTGTTTTCATGTTAAATGCTATCTCTGAATCCAAATCTTGAGACTAGGTCTCTGCTATTTACTTAAAGACAATTTGATGCCAACTGCTTATTAGCCTGCCTGGGTCCTTAAGTTTGACCATCTCTTTTGGATGTTCCATTACCTTGCTGAGGCATTCCATAACTTCACCTAAAGTGCCTACATCATAAAACTGCTAGAGTTGTACTCTAGATACTAGGCATTTTTATATGTAGCTAGATTGGTCCCTTCAATAACTACCATTCCTAAATGAACAAGTCCAGTTAAAAGCCTAACTTTCTCTAAAATGAGAATACTCCCAATTAAATTCTAATAGACGACAGGTTACTACAGGCTTTGCCAGCGTGATCCTAGGTAAAATCCTAGGACACGTTCTTTTTCTGTCAAATGAGTGGGTAGGGTTGTACAATTTTTAAGGTCTCTTCTATTTCTAGTGGTCACAGATTCCATGACCTAATGGAATATTTCTTTAGATAAAATATAGTACCTAAACTCAAATCTCATGAAAATTATACAGAGGGCAATATTTAATTTAGGGTTAAGAAAAACTTTCATTAAAGAGGAAAGTAATACAACTCTAGGTTTCTAGAGACAACATGGATTCACTTTTTCAAGATTTCATGTCGTCCTCAATTGCTCAATAAACACAACCTCAAGAATTGAAAATACAGTAATAACAACAAGCACTATAACTACTTTTACTACTACAAAGTAACAATTGAAAGCTTTTAGCTCATACTGGGTAATGACCAAACACTAACTATAATAATCAAATAGGAATCGAAACAGAAAAAAAAAAAAAGGTAATGGTAGGTACCAAAGGCTTCTTTCTGAAAGACTGATAAAGACCAATAGTTCATTCTGGTTTACACAAAGAACCAACATATCCCTCTTATCCCATACCCCTCCATTTTTAGAATAATGTTAAAAGAAAAGGCTCTCTAGATTATGTTGCTAGTAAGATCAAATATGCCAAAAGTCTTTAATCCGACTACAGTCAATTCTAAGTCTAGATCAAAACCATAAACACAGGGAAAAAAAGTTCCTTCATTCCCTAATAACCTTCCTACAAACTGTATAACCTTTGAAAACTGCAATCTATTCCCACTGACAATTGCTAGGCCAAGTTTGAGTATGCTCTTTGTATTGATGGGTTTCATAAATTCAATGATACACATTGCTTTACCTGATACATTCCAACTCCAATGTGCTTTGGCTCGATTTTCACCAGCTCAGCTAATGGATCTTGTACACGCCTTGCTATAGAAACTGAAAAAACAGAATCAGAAAATGAGTATGTCTTAACGTGAAAAGCAGTATCCAGATAATTAGTCATGTTAGTTCCTCATAACACAAGTACTTAAATCTATCCCTCTTTATCTCCTCCCCAAAAGACCAACAATTTCACACAAAAAGTGAATGTAAAATTTCAAGATTAATTATGCTATCAGAACCACTAGGCATTCCTGAACACAAATAGAGTGAACGGGTTTTATATGTGAAAGAATAGATAAAACATTTAGTTGCTATACATACATAATCACCTGTTCATTCTTTAAGTACAGATACAGCATAGTAGAGGAGCTAACATTTTAATGAACAAGTAGATATCTGTTTTATTTTTATATAATCCTGCTTTATTATAAACATGACATACATTTGTATGTCAAATATGCTTATTAGGACTAGATCCTGATAATGATGAGTGAATGATGAAATCATATGTTATTGCAAACAGTGACCAAGTCAGTTGGCTAGTGAATATACTTGTATTGCCTTGAAGGATTGCAAGATTACTCTGTGAAGTGATCCAGGTCACAACTACATGTCTCTTAACACACACATAATCCTAATCATCCTGACGACCACAAACAATTCATGTTCAAGATACTTGAAAATTAACTTCAAATATCCCTTTACTTGTGTCATTTTACTTGGTCATCATTCATTGTCACCTTTTCTTTTTTCCTACCAAATGTTAATAAAATTTTCTATTTAATTTAGCTTATAAGATAAATCTAGCAAGAGAAAAAAAAATTTAATATGAATCTTAAGGATACTTCTAAAGGCAGCTCTTTTTTTTTTTCCCAAGTAGCATAGTTACATTGAATCCACATGAACAGCTTTTATTTTCTAAATACATAAAAACTAATCCACCTACTCATATAGAAGGTTGGATAAAATATAAATTCATTACGTGAAGGAAATCAAAGGAATCCCCTGATCAATCAAGGTCGGGCAACAGAAACTACCTCTTCCAAGTGATGACCAGATTCTCCTGTCACTAATTTGTACTACCTCTCATCAGAGGTAAGATCTACTGTGAACATCAAGTTCACTGCACGGTCATTCAAGTCTTTTTCACGTATTCCATTATTACTTCTAACATATCATGAAACAGAAGCTTACAAGACAAGCTTAGAGAACAATAAGGTGGTGCTATACAATCTGCCTACTTATCCCACAGAAGAGATGGGGATCCCATTCCAAGATCTGCACATACACCTCACAAAAGGTTAATTAGTGCAAAGCATTAAGAAGAAGAAATGGTTTTCTCTAATAACCACTTTTATAATTACACATTGAAAATACACGCCACCACCTGGTATTTTCTAAAAGCAAGTAGTTCTTTATTCTAGCCTTTATCTATATATAATGCAATAAGAATAATTTTCAAATACATACATGCATTTTCCAAATACATTATTGATTTAAAAAAACAACAACAACACACAACAGTAAACCGAGTTAAGGATAAAGGCATCAGTACGTTCATTATGCAGGAAAGTAGTATTAGAAATTCGATAAAAGGATATCAATAATAGGTATATCTCTCAAATCAACCCTTCAGGAAAACCTACATTATGAAAATTTAAACTTAAGAAATAGGATATAGCAATTGCATAATTTGATAAATGTCAGTAGATTCTCATATTTTAAAATTTCTAAAGTACACACAAGGGTTTTAAACTATTTTCTACCTACTTGGTGCCCTTCTAATTATTTCACTGCTAGTGTCTCCCTTGTTCATCCTAATATTGCTCAATGCAGCAACAATGGACTGGAAATGACAGTTTCTAGGTGACACATTAATTCTACAATAAGTCCTAAGAACTCTAGAGTTACAGTGTCCCCAATAAACAACTGCAACATAGACTCTAGTATTTTTAGAACAGATACTTCCCTTTCAGATGCTGTTCACTTTACACAGCATAAACTCAAGCATGGAAGAGATGGGAGGCAGGAAGATGGACATTATTTAAAGTAGAATTTTAAAAGCAGTATGGCCAGCCTTTGGAGAGATGGTGCTGTTTTCCTGCTAGCAGGATAACCAAGAAAAGAATTATGCAATAGACAGGTTGAGAAAAGAATTATGCAACATGTAGGCTGAGAATGATCAGGCTGACAAGATTCCTGAAAGTAAGAAACAGATAGTAGTTCAAGGAAAGGGAGTTAATAGATTACTGATAAAGATCATGAAAAGCGAGAAAATCATGACCCAAAACTTGGGGACACATTCACATTTTGAGATAGAAAAGAGAAAAAGAAAATATTAAAAGAGACAAAGGATGAATGATGAAGAAAGCACAGTAACAGAAGTCAAAAGACTTCTGATAAATATTAAACATGAAGTTACTATGTGCCCCCAAATTTCTACTCCTAGTTATATACTCAAGAGAAATGAAAACATATGTCCACATAAAATTTTGTACATAAATGTGCATAGTGGCATTATTCATAATAGGCAAAAAAGTGAAAACAACTTAAATATCCATCAACTGATAACTGTATGAACAAAATGTGATATACCCATACAATGTAAAATTATTTGGCAATAAGAAGGAATGAAGTGCTGATATATGCTATAGCATGAATGAACCTTGAAAACATTATGCTAAGTGAAAGAGCCAGTCAGTCACAAAAGACCACGTATTGTAATGATTCAATTTATATGAAATATCCGGAATAGGCAAATTCATATAGACAGAAAATAGATTATTATTTGCCAGGGGTTGGGGAGAAGAGGGAAAGGGATGCTGATTGCTAATGGATATGGGTTTCTATTTGGGATGGTGAAAATGCTCTAAAATCGGATAGTGGTAATGGTTGCATAATTCTAACTATATTGAAAAACACTCACACTGTAAAAGGGTAAACTGTATGCTATGTAAATTATATCTCAATGAAGTTATTATGTATTTTTTAAATGCAGTTTATCCAAATATATGACAAATACTATTTTGCCCACATATGACATCAATATTTGTCTGTATCACTATTACTATTCACCATTGTTCATTCACCATTATTCATTCATTCTAGTTAATGAATGCAATTGGTTAAGAAAAGAAAGAAGGCATAATTACTGACCAGACAAAAACTAGATTATTATTATTTACAGATGATGACTGTTTACCTAGAAAACCCAAACAAGTCAACTGAAAAAATATTGTAATTAGTAAGATTTCCATCAGTGGGCTGGTTTCAAGATACCCACACAAAAATTGATGCTCCACCTTTTGCCATCAGCAACCAATAAGAAATTATCAAGAAAAACCCATTCAGTGTGTGTGTGTTGCCTGTAAGAAAAATAAAATATGCAAAACCTCGAGGTTTGTCAACTGTGGCCTTCACTATATGGTGATTTGGCCAATTCTCTGTGAACTCTCCAATTTCTGCAGGGAAGATCGAATCCTCTCTAAAGTCTCTATGACAGCATGTAAATAATTATTTAACCCTTCTTTTTTCAGTAGGTATCCCCACTCTCATGTACAACCTGTGTCCTCCAGTATAGAGACCTTCCATTTAACCCTTTTGAGAGAATAAATCTCCAGTGTTCTGCAAAGATGGAATAAGGAAAGTTACTCAAAATATGTGCAATGGGAGGTTCTGTTTCACTGATGTGAAATTCACATAATATAAAATTAACCATTTAAAAGTGTGCAATTCATTGGTATTTGGTATACTTAAATGTTGTATGAACCACCACTTCTAAAAAGTTCCAAAAAATATTTTATCACCTTAAAAAAAAAAACCCTTGTACCTATTAAGCCATCTCTCTTCATTTTCCCCTCTCCTCAGTCCTGGCAACCACCAATCAGCTTTCTGTCTTTACGGATTTGCCTAGTCTGGACATTTCATATAAATGTAATCACACAATATGTGGCCTTTTCTGTTTGGCTTCTTTTACTTAGCATGTTTTCAAAGTTCATCCATGTTGTAGCATGTATCAGTACTTCACTCTTTTCTACAGCTAAAAATAAGATTCCACTGTCTGAATATGCCACATTTTATTTATCCATTCATCTGCTATGGACATGTGGGTTGTTTCCAGCTCTTGGCTACTGTGAATAGTGGGGCTGTGAGATTTTGTGTACAAGTATTTTTTGAGTACCTGTTTTCAATTCTTTTGAGTATACACCTAAGAATAGAATTGCTGGTTTATATGATATTCAATGTTTAACATGGTCTAACTGCTTTTTAAACAGACCTTCAATCAATGCAATTTTAGACCCACTCTCAGCCCTCCCAAAACACTTCTAAAGGTGCTTGATATATTTCCTGAACCTATGTGGTTTCTGTGACCTATTTTAGATTAGTTTGCTGTTTTCTACAATGCTGTCTTAGTATTTAATTTTCTCAAGTTGGCTAGATAACTTTGTACTTAGTCATCTGCTTTCCAGCTTCAAAACTGTTGCTATTATCTCCTCTCCCATTCTCTTTGTCCTAGTGATTTTGTCTTCATTCTATCAAGTTACTGTGATTTTAATATTTCAGAAAGAAGTGAAGGAATAACAGGTATACTCAATTTTCCATTTTAAATCAGGAATCTATACTAAACGTTTTAATGCCATTTCACTAGTAGTCTACCCATCCGATTAAATACCTCTCATGTATAATTTATTTATTATGTGGGAATATAAGCATATATAAGGATAAGCTCTGTTTTCAGTAAGTTGATAAACTGGTCAAGAAGATGTGGTAATTTGAAGTTATTTTCTTACATATGTTTAACACTTGTATGAACGTTGAGGTTCTGTTATATTCTGATATAGTAAACTCATGGAAGGATGAAAGGTAAAACTCACACCCACAGGTAGGTCAGATCTCAAATGAAGTATAAAGTCATCCCTGGCATCAATCACTGGGAAAGGAAAAGACTCTCATTCAGAAAACAGGAACTGAAAAGGAAGTGGGCCCTAAAAAAGCAAGAGTGGAGACTCTCAGCTTCTTTCAATATTGCCTCCAGGACTAGATTCTGAAGACTCAAAATGTCTGGGTAGATGTTTTGAGTTAATATGGATCAAATGTAGTCACTGCCCCATAGACAGAAGTTGAAACACAGAAGGAATGCATACCTGCAGTGAATCACAAACTGAATACAGAGCTAGATTTTGAAATCAGAGTACTTAGGAACAGATACAGATTCCTCTTTTTATTATTTTCTATTTTCATAGGGTCTTGTTGGAATGTAGTAATCTTGTGTCATCTGTAATACTAAAACAGTGGGAGGTCTGAGGGACCACCACCTTCTAGACAACAGGTTTTTCCAATGTCCTGTTGGAAGATTACCTTTCAGTGCCAACTTGGGAGGTTGTGAATTATAGAAGTACACAAATATTATGCACACCCTTACTGGCTATGTGGCCTCTTTAAGCCTTTTAAGCCTTGGTTTCCTCATCTATAAAGTGAGATTAATAAACATCTCATAGGGCAATTCTGAGGATTAAAAAAATAATCCTGGTAATGCATTTATCACAATGTTTCACATTTATTAGGTACTTAAAAAAGATTAGTATTAGCAGGTCCTACTATAATTACTACATTAATTATTACTATCATTATTATTATTATTATTATTTTAATTATAAGGCAAGTATCAAAAAAGTACATGGCAAGAAGGGAGAAACTATACTGAGCTGGAGTGATAGGAAAAAACTTCACAGAAGCAGCAAGATTTTGAGTTGAGTTCTGAGTTTGAGAAGATGATCATTTTAGATAGAGACTATGTCATGGAATAAAAAAACTGAAGAGAAACTACAAGCTTTTCTGGATATCAGAAAGAAGTTTTTAGCTTTAAATTAATGCAAAAAAAAAGAAAAAAAAACCTTCAAATATACATCTCCAGGTATAGATTTTAAGAATAGCTAATAAAACTTGATAAGAATACTTAAGGAAAAAAATTCAATAAAAAGTCAGTTTCTAACAAAGTATTCTGAATATCTATCTACATTACACAGAAAAATACTCTGGCCAGAGCTAATATCTTGCTTGTGATATCAATTACATTCACTAGATGTATTGAAGTATCTTAATTTCTTCACACACAAGAATTTAACTCTTCCGCATTGCAGAAATCAAAGCAACTTAATACAACTAAAATCACAACAGGCTTGATTTAAACAACAATCCCCATTAGCAAAAGAGAAACTGGTCATTTGACAAATATTTAGCAATAAACTGAAAGCCTTTGTAGGCTCATACATTTGACTATAAATAGTTTTATGTTAATATATTACTTTTTGCCAACAAAAAGCTGTAATAAATATTTTGTTTTAATAAGCAGACAGCTTAGAGTATTTATTATCTTTGTTAACTATCTAGCATTTAATTTTACTAAAGATGTTGTAGGTTAATTTTTCATTCTGGAACACTATGCTGTGTTCTTTACAAATAATATTCTTCCTTTTCTTTTCCAATTATTATTCTAAACAACTACTTCTTTCTAACATGCCTATTCATAAATATATACCTTCTAAATTTTCTTGGATATTTAAATATTTTGTTTGTTATAAAAACAAGTCTAAATTGTCACAATTACAGGCTTTTGTGATGATGCCAAGCTTCCTACCTGCACTTCTCAAATTAGGGTCCAGTCCTGGCATCTCTTTGTTAGCTTCAGAGCTGACACTGTAGATGGATGCTCCTGCTTCACTGACAATACTGAGAAGAAAGAAAAGAGGAATATCATTTTTTTGTCTGGTCACAGAAAATAAAAAGAAAAATAAAGCTGCAGGGAAAGTGCTCTTCTATTTCAAAGATACCTACAGAATTTAATTTTCCATTAACACAAAGTGATTAAGTAGTGTTTGTTTTCTTCTCATAGAAAATACACAGATTTAAGTCCATCAAAAATTCATTCAGTTGTTTTCTGTAAGTAGTAATGAGGTAATTTATAGATGAACACAATAATACTCTCCCATGATGCCAACTTCAAAAATTTCAAAATATACTTAGCTTCTCCTGTGTTTATAATCTACTATTGATTGACATTTATGACTCCCATCTGAATCTGTCATTCTAAAGCATCTTGAAAAGCACATAGAAATGCGATGCACATATGTGAATATACATAAAAACAACTGCCACAAACACTGCCATTATTATTACCTGATTATAATTAATCACAACAATGTGAAAAGGAAAGGGATCAGACAGGATATTACCCCACTTCTTTACAGGAGGGTCTGAAATCATCTTTTTAGTAAACATGAAATATTTCTCTTCATGCAGGTGTTAAGCTATTTAATTTCAGCATTTAGTTAATGAAAGCATCATACATATCATCCTCTTCCTTTCTTCTCTGGCTCCAAATACTTTTGAAACCACAATGAGAACACTCTCTTACAGATGATATTTGATTGGTAGTTGACACGTGTACAGTTTATCAAATATTTAAAAATTAGAGTTCTTCTTTATGACAATGTGCAAAGAAACATCATCTACCCAAAATATTTACATTACCTATGGCTCTCTACCATGTGACCATTGAGGCGTCAAGGTTCAAAAGCAGAAACATGTTAGTGCTTATTTTTAATCCACTCTTAAAAACCTCTCCCTTTCTTTGCTCAAATTACAAAACCAAGCACTTTTACAGACATTATCTCATTTAATCATTTTGGGGGGATTTTTTTAAACAGATAAGTAATGTACCAAAGGTCGTAAAATTGGTAAGCAGCTGAGCTGGATTTGAACCCTAACCTGCTTGATTCTCAAGAATGAGCTCTTTAACCAGCACAAGCACAAGTAACTTCTGAATAACTTCACAACTCATTAAAATGAAAACCTATATTTTTGTGCTAAACAACAAATACAACATCTTTTTAAGGAAGAACTACTTTCTTTCTTTTTCTGCCTTCAATTTTCATCAAAAGGTAAAGTGAGTTTTGTTTTCTTACATATCTAAAGTGAGCCTAGAGCACAGAGAAGTTTAAATATTCTACAATTTCAGAAACTGACTTTAAAATTAAAAGGTAATTGTGCTTTTTCTCCAAAATAAATGTTAAACTATGCTTATTTTATACCATATGATGATCAAGAAGAAAATGTAATGTCAAACAGAGCTTGAAGAAAATTCTTAGTATGACATAACATGATGTTGAAGACAGCATACTAGCAGTGATTTTTTATTTCCATTACAGTAGAACTTTCTAACCTGGGATTCTTGGACTTCTGAGCAGGAAGAGGCAGGAATAATTAAAACCATATGAAAATGTTTGTGTTTATACATTTTTTCCTAGGAAAGAGGGTTATAGTTTTCATGATTACTTAAAGAAATTCACTGCCTCACAAAAGGTTAAGAAACCACCACGGTATAAGAATATTCAATCACCAGCCATGAAAAATTTGGTTTCAAACACAAATCAATAGTCAAATGGTTTTTTTCCTGAAAAACCAGAGTATCCATCAAGTGCAAGCTTGACCTATTCTTAAAAGAGTATTTTTAAAAGTCTCACTGGATTTATTTGCTATCATTGTCAGAAGCCTCCAAAATTACCACTATTTAAGCAAAGGGAACTTAAATGGTAAATAAGAATTTCAATTAACTGTGGCCTTTACAATTGGGTACCTGAGAATTTGCTGGGTGATTCACTGTCTCTTGGAAGTTAGAATTCTCAAGAGACTAAGGGAAACTGTTGCAAAGAAAAACACTCAGATAATAAATATTCCCCCAAATACCATACTGCCACTTCTCTTAAACTGAGGAATACAAAACAGATGTGACACACTGCACCCAAAGATTTTAGATTAACATTAATATTAAATCAATACAAAATGCAGTAAATTTCATATGCTTTAGTTATTAGATAGCATGGATCCAATAAACAGTTCACTACTAAGCATAGATCAGAATGTTTAAATAATCTAAATGAACAGAAAAACCTCAACACTGATTACTTCAATATAAAACACATAAGGATCTAAGAAGTATATGTGGCAAGAATTAAATGAAACAAATCAAGCTGGTAGTGGTGATGATTTTTTCCAGGAGAAGCTGCTAAGAACAAAAGTTATGTCCCCTCCCCACTTCTTTCACTCTTATTTGGAGTTCAAGAATAGACATTCAGTAGAGAGTAAACCACTTTCTATTTATTGAGAAACTATTTTAAAATTATTCCAATTAACTCTAATATATTTTGAGGAAAGCAAAAATAAACAGTAAAAATTCAGATATTTAATGATTGAATAAGTTTTATATTTCTCAAAACACATTTCTATAAACAAATTAGGTTTATAATCTCAGTAATTTGATTATTTTATTTATTTTTCCATAAAGCAGATAAGACTAGGCAGAATTTATTATTTGGGGGGAATTTAACTGACATTGTTGTAACTGGACTAAGGTTTTGAGATTATTACAGCACTCTGAAGCCCCTTCAAATTGCTAGTTTAGCCAAACATAAATAGATACATATGGTATCTCAAACTTTAAATATAGAATATACATATAGAATATACTGTGCTAATTCTCTAGAATTAGATTGGTACTTTTTAAAACATTTAATCTCATTCAGCACTATTCTATGATCTAAGTCTTTTTATTTAAAAATAAAAAATATAAACCACACACTCATAACCTAAAAAGCAAATAAAATGCCCACAATATAAATTCATTTACTTTTAAATTCATTAAAATTTTATTAAAACTCTGTTAAAAATGCTTATTTTCATTATGTCAAGTAAAATTCAATGTTACACAAAAATCTGATCATTTCCAATATAATTTACTTTAAAAAAAAAATGTTTAAACTTCAGACTTAGTATTTCTAGTTTGTAAGTCTCTTCTACCCAGACAGATTGAATGTTGGTGAATCTTTTAAAATCAGATTTACAAGCAGTTTGCTTACAGTGACTATTCATTCTGAGAGTAAGGGAATAGCAATTTCTACTACCAAATTGAGATGGGGGGCAGACTTTTCATGAAACAGAAAAACTAGCTGTTTGTTTTTTTTAAGTTATTGGCCTAATAGTTTTCACATTCATTTACAAGCTTACATGAAACCTCTGTATGAATCTCCTCAAGGCCCTCTCTCCATTTCCCAAATTTAAAATACGTTTTTGGTTTTTTTTTTATTTTAAAATAAATTACATGCTTCCTTTTGTTAAAGGGAGAATTAATTCAAAGGTAATCTACTTAAATAAAAACACAGTTTTTTAGTAAATATCCAAAATCAGCCAGGATATATTGCTTGAACTAATAAAAACTGATTGTTTTTAATTCCTCACAAAAGTTACTAGAATTCCTTAAGCTTTATCAACATCTAACAGCTTGCTCCTCTTCCTTCTTCCCACCGAAAATATGTACTAAATAACTCCTATGCTAAATGCTTAGGAGTTCACTAAAACCATTCTTCCACGTTTTCAGACTGCAAAACATTCATATGCACCTAAACAAGTAACAGAAAGAGTTTAGAAAGTTAAGTAAAACAGATCTAAATTCTTTGCTTTGTATATAAGATAATGTATTCTGAAGTATAAAAGAATAGTTGTTTGTATTTTAGAGACAGGAGACAAGATCAAAAACCAAACCATCATAAATGAAACTCCAGGACTTAAGGTTTAAAGAATAAGGCTTATATCTAAGAAAATATCAAAGCAATTTTAAATTTCTTTATTTAGTGACACATTATTTTTGGGAATCTCAAATGAGCAATATTTAGTCACTTTAAAAACTAGAGTAATCTGGTGATTGTAAGGATCGAGGAAAACAAGCAAAATCATATACTATTAAAGATGTCTAAACTATATACTTTTTTGAATGGTAATTTGAAAATATAGATCAAAAGTCATAAAACATGCATTCTTTCTAAATGAACTATTATGTTATTAAAGATTTGAAAGAAATTTAAAAACACAAAAAATTAAAAAGCACTATTCATCACAGCACAGCTCTGTCTGAAAGACACTGAAAAGCAAAATGCCTATAATTAAAAGGCTCGTTAAATTAAAAACTATACTATTATTAAGGATTATTGTAAAATACTAAGTGAAAAAACTGGTTTAAAAACTATGATATGAGATTACTTTCATATTTTAAAAATATAGGCATAGGCAAAAAAAATTAGGTTATGTAATATAATATGAGTTATTCCCTTAATTACATTCTAGTTTATTTAAATTTTTCTTCACTAACCATGTAATATTTACTTGTAAACAGGAAAACTTAAAATTTATTTTAAGTTTAAAATGACAATTGTTAATTGGCCAGAAAATCCAATATCACATAATGGCCAACATTTTTTTAACAAAACTTTCTTTTAAAGTTATTGAAATTATTTTGAATTTAAATGTGAGTAAACCCATCATTTGTAGTAACCTCTTAATCATGGCTTCTAGATCTAAACAATAACATTTTATGACATTGTTATAACATAAAAGGTGGCTAAGCAGAAAAGCCAAGAGTAAGTTCTTAATTTGTATACATAAGCCAGATAAGAAAAAATGCATGATGAAAAATTTTACAAGAAAGTATTATATATCTTTAAGTTTCCCCTAGTCCTTGACCTCTGAATCTATTCCCCAAGTTATCCTTCATGATCACCAAGGCATAATCAGTTCACTATTAATAACATAAAAGATGTAAGGTGATACAATAGTATACCAGGAAAGTAGTATGTGTAAAGAAGACATTAAAGGCAAAATATGGTGAAACACAAAAAGAGAGAAACATACACCAGTTTAAGATTTCAATGGCACTGAAAGATTTTACCAAGTATATAACACTAGCACCATCTGGTGGAAGACCAATTAGAAGCAATTCTCCAATTACTACAGCTTAAAAAAATTTCTAAGTTATCTTTCAAAAGATGAGCATTTTCCCAAGATAACAAGTCTACAATGATATCATATTAATCACAGAGAGGACCCATAACAAACCAAAAAGAATTTAAAATGTCTACCAAACAGAGGGTTTGCTTCATTTTGTCTTTCCTACCCATCCAATGTTATTTTTTTTTAGCTTAAATACATCTATAGGAGTTTATCTACTAATAAATATGAGTTCAGATTGCTATGGCATAGACTTCTTAGAATGAAACTTATTGCAAAATATTTTATTCCTTTATTGCCCATCTAATAATTGAAATCAGAATCAGAATTGCCTATTTAGAGGATAAAATCTAACATTTTGCTAATAATAAGTACTCAATCATATAACATTAATTATTAATAGTTTTAAGAAACAACACAAAAGAAAAGAAGCAAAGGGAAAGAGAAAATGAGAAGTTAATAATTAAAAAGAGAGAGGTAGAAGTTGAGATATACTTTGCAAGAAATAGCCCAGTCCTTTCTACCTATAGCTGAATAGTTTTAGAAATAACAATGGTTTGTGCCACATTCTCTTATAGTCTTCTAAATATCACTGTTGATGATCTCAGTGAACTCCACTAATAAATGATATCCATTTATGGATTTTCAGACCGTTACTCACTCCCTTTTCTCCCTTCTCTTACATTTGCTTATACTCCCACCCAACCTCTTTTTTTTATCAGAAGTAAACTCATATCTCTGCAGAAGGCATCATCCTGCAGTTGAGGGAGACCCTATCTGCAAATTTAATCTAATAACATTCACCAACCTGCAGCCTCTGGTTTGGATATCCAAGCCCTTTCCTGAAGCAGCCTTAACCTTTAGAACTTCTTTTGGCCATTTAGATCCTGCTGGGGGTGGCTGGGGTGGGGCAGGCAGGGGGAGAACAACCTTGAAAGCACATACCATGCATTAGAAAACTATTCTAAATCAACCTCTTTTGCTAATCATGACTTTAAAAGTACACTGAACAGATGGAGAAGAGACTGAGTTGTTTGGTTCAGCTGGCTGCTCCACTTACTTTGTTATCTATAGCCAGATCTTTACTTTTTGGGGGATCACTACACATTTCTGGCTCTGCTATATTATACTGTGTAAATATTTAGGAGCAATAATTCCTTTCAAGGATCTAAACTTCCACTGTCGTTATGGCAAATGAAGTTGTTTATGCTATGTTCATTAAGTAACAGCAAGCCTAAAAGAACCCAGGAATTTACTAACATATGTGATACACAAACATCACAATCAGAAAGCTTCTCATGGGGACATATCAAGAACATGAAAGGCCAGTTTATTTTTACTCCCACTGCTCTATAATTTTCTTTAACTCTACAACAACAGTCCTTAATTCAAACCTTTCCTCCAGTTACAGAAACAGGATCAACTGAATATACATAAACTGTACCAAAAACTACCCACATCTCCTTTCCTTGATTCTGGTGCAGTGGTTCTCAAACCTGATCCTATATCAGAATCTGCTGGAGGTTGTTAAAACACAGGTTGCTAGGTCTCACTGCCATAATTTCTGCTTCACCAATGCTGAGAATTTGCATTTCCTACTACTGTTAACTTCACTGGTGATGCTGATGCTGCTCATCCCAGGAACAGACATTTTAAGGTTTTTGTTGAGTTATAATGTACATTTCACAAAACTCACCCATCTTGAGTGTATAAGTCAATGATTTTTAGTGAGTGTTGGATAGCTATCACCAAAATCCAATTTCAGAACATTTTCATCCCAAAAAGATCCTTTGTGTTCATCTGCAGTCCTCATTCCCATCTCTAGCCCCAGGTATCCATTAATCCACTTTCTGTCTCTGTATATTTACTTTGTCTAAACATTTTATATAAATAGAATAAAATATGTGATCTTTTCTAATTTCTCTGCTAAGCATAATGTTTCTTAGATTCATCTACATTGTAGCAGCAGCACTTCCTTTTCATTGTTGAATAGTATTCATTTGCTATAGATATATCAAATTTGTTTATCCATTTACCAGGTGATGAATTTTTGGGTTGGTTTGTTTTCTGGTCTTAGGAATAATGTTGTAATAAATATTCATTACAAGTCTTTATGTGACGTATGTTTCATTTCTCTTGGATACACTCCCAGGAGTGAAAACACCTGGTTGTAAATTTATGCTTAATTTTTTAAGAAACTGTAGGTGCAAAGAATGAGGGTTCCAGTTTGTTCGTTTTCTTGACAATATTTTGTACTGTCTGTCTTTTTGACTACAGCTGTTCTAGTGGTTGTTAAGTGGTATCTACTTGTAGCTTAATTTACATTTGTTTAATCACTGATGATGCTGAGCACTTATTCAACATATTTGTTGGCCTTTCCTAATCTTTAGTGAAATATCTACTCCAATCTTTTGTCCATTTTTGATTGGCTTGTTTATCTCCTTGATATTGAGTTGTAAGTGTTCTTTATGTATTCTAAATACAAGTCCTTTGTCAGATACATGATCTAGTAGGACCATAACTTGCAAATATATGAAACATACCTCAAAGATATATAGGATATGTTTGATTCAAACAGAAGCAATATTAAGATTATCCATTTCCAAGGTGAAACCCAAAATATTACGTTTACTCCCTCAAGATTATCAATGCCAAAAAAGCAATCATAAGATAAAGAAACATACGAATATCATTTCTACAACTAGGACCAAAAAAACACATATTCTGGGCACCTATGGAAAAATCATAACAATAGAAAGGATCTAGTTAAAAGATGAAAAAAATCCATTTAAATTTGCAACAAAAAGTCTTCTTTATATAATTCAAGTTAACTTAGGACCTGAAGCAAGAAGGTTTTTTTTGTTTGTTTTTGTTTGTTTGTTTGTTTGTTTACTAAAGAACTACCAGGTTTCCACCATAAAATATTTTTAAATCTTTATGTTCCAATTCATGGATCCTGTTGATAACATAAAAGCCATTAGTCATCATTGCCTTTCAATTGCTAGAGATGTACTTTATATTTCTACTAGTCTTCATAAATGACACTACAATAACAATCCTGTTACTTGTCCTTGCTTTTCCATTGAGCCACTTAAAGCCACTTAAGGAGCTATCCAAAAAGATGTTAGAGGATATAGTTTCACATGTGATCTACAGTCTCTCAAAATAGTCTGGCTCCCAATTAAGTAAGTTATAGGGCAACTCATCCAACCTCTTTATATTTTTTGCAATTCAAAAATAACTAAAGTCATAAATATCTCTCTCAAATTATACCAAATTAGGCTATCATCATCTCTGTGATGTTGTGATGTCACTGAAATTGAGTTCCAAGATAAAGATCATAAGATGAGAAACAGAGGGAAAAGTTTACTCAGTAGCATAGAACCAATTATAATTTACCCATAAGATTGAAAGGGAAGAATAAGAAAAATAAAATAACAAGTTTTTTAAGCCTTCTTTTATACCAGAGTTCAAGTCCCTTCCTCCATAGGTTAGATACAGTTACTAGGGGAAACAAACTCATCTGGTTACCAATTCTCCTGACCTTTATTTACCCATCAGTCCTCTGGTCCTAGAATAGTAGGATGGCTCAGTGGAAAAAAGGGGAGAAGCAGTAAAGGACCTCAAACAGGAGGTCTTACTCCTGACAGTTTAAGATCTGACAGTCATCAGTGTATGCCATCTGTATGGCAATATGACCATAGCAGAAGCCCATTCTCAAAAATCTGCAATTTCCTAGTAAGGTTCTTAATAAAAACGAGGAATAAGAACTCCTTCCAAATCTCACTATGTATCTAGTAAAATGCAAAAGATAAAAAATAAATTAAAAATTACTAAAATTACTAAAAGCTTTGCTTATACAAAGAGCAAATTTGTATCACACCAAATAGGTACCAAGGAGAATAAGAAAATATAAACAAACACACTAAACCAAATGTTATGTACAAAACCTATTTGGGGCTCTCTCAAAACGAATAGAACTCTGGCAATTCATCCATCTGTGAACAAATGCCCTCAGCCTATTCCTGAGAAAAGAAAGAATGATCAGTTATATCTGTCTTCATCTTGTCTGAAAATCTTGACATTTTTCAGCAAGTAAAGGTTCCAAATGGCAGGTGTCAGAATGCCTTAGCCTCACATGTGGTGCTAGAAGGCAGGAAAAGCATCAGCAGCATGTGGTCATGTCAGAGCCACACAGAAGCTGCCTAGAGAGCACATTCTGAAAAGAGCAAACCTCAGACTTGCTTAAATCAATCTAGTGCCAGATGCCACTATCAGAACAAAGCTGTGGTGCCAAGATTAGCCGCCTAGACAAACATTCAACTCAAGGCTTTCACGAAAAGAAAAATAACTGAGTGCAATGGTACCTGTTAATATTCTATGTGTCTGAGATTTGGTCAGACTAACTCCTCCTATGCAAAGACAATGGCCATAGAATGCTTTGCTTCATCTTCAAGTAGAAAGTAAATAATATGAGTTTCTTGCATTTGAATAATACTTATACTTTCTGAAAGTGCTCTAAGATCTACTAAATCAAACTAACTTCGTATAAGGAAGTTAGGATCCTAAGTACCATCTTTATTATATCTGTGGGGTAAAAGAGAACCAAAGAATTAAATAAAATTAGACCAAGATAATTTGAAACCAAGACTTAAAAAAAGCAAAAACTGGCCACTGGACTGTTAGGTCAGACTTCTTTCTCTTTAGATACCTATCCCTCCGCCCACTCCTCTCCTTCCAATTATCTCTTCGAAGGTTTTCTCTGATAATAAGAAGTCTTGGAGCCTCTTAAAAGTTGTTTGTGAAGGTCAATCGATAAGCATTTCTGTCCCAGAGTTAACATAACATGATGAAACTGAAAGAAACTAAACAAACTAGGATTCACTCAGATGAGACTTACATGGTTAATGACATGACTCAGTCACAGAAAAAAATTCTTATTATTTAGGTTTTTATACTTTATTGGAATATACAAAGGGATCACTGGGCCAAAGATGGATACCTCGAAACACCAGATTTCCTCCCATATCTCAAAAGACAAAGCACAAACAAGAGCCAGTACTTCACTTGGATTCAAGTTAGCAATATTTTAAAATAATATAGTGCCCATGTGAGGACCTCTGGAAGCATCTAGAACAAGCATAACATTCTAATTCTCTCACAAAGAAATCATTTTTTCTTTCTCTATAACATTTTTGCTCCCTGTGGCTATCTCACTGAATTTTATTTATTTGCCATGCACTTGTGCCTATTTTCACAGTAAAACAATTCACTGGAATCTGTATTATGCTTGTCTTGCCTTCTAAAAAAGCAGCAAGTACTAATTTCAACTCTGTGAAACTGCTTAATTTCTCATCTTTGTATTTTCTGATCTTATTTTAAGGTCAATTAACATACTCAGCATAGAAAGGACAAAGGTAAATATCAATTAACAAAGACCCACATTCATATAAGGACTAAGTACTTTCACACATATATTCTACAGTTTGAAAATCAAATGTGTTAAATAAAATTAAATAAATTAAAATAAAATAAATATTAAATAAAAGTAAAACTTTCTGAATTAATTTCTTGTTCACCATTCAGTCTGCAGGCTTCTATTTCTGTAAAACAAGTTATTTTGATTATTTTCTATATCTACTGTCTTTTTTCCTACACATTTTGCTAACTCGATTCCAGACTTTCCAACATTTCATGTTTTTCTGTTTTACCCATTAAAAATAGAGGGACTTTTTTTTCATTAACATGGATAAAAACTAATTTGTGTTCAAGAGGTTTGGTATATAGGAAAGATGAGTATTACTAAAAAAGTATGATGCTGCTGTCATAAAAACAGTAAACAGACGCATGAGATAGATGAGATTTGCACTGGAATTGGATTTGGTACATATTTGAACTAAAATAAAAGCAGAATTAGGATAAGCCAGATATAGATATCTCAAATTTTCAATGTCATTGTAAAGAATTATCAGTTTTTTTCACTACACAAAAAAACAAGAATGCAAACCAGTATAATTAAATTTTGTTAGTTGGCTAATGACAATCACTGAAACCTCTTTGATTCAGCCAAAACACAAAAGATTATGCTTATTAAAATCACTGAACATGCTCTAAAACTTAAAAATAAATCCATATGCAGTCAATTGTCACTTCAAAGCTCTAAAAGCTTTTAATATTTTTTTTTTGGTATTCCTGGCAATTTTAAATCTTAACTGTTAGGCCCTTTTTGCCAGATGTATTTTATTTCAACAGTGCTTAATGCTAAGACGAAATCATAAGCAAGGGAGAAAAGGACCCTAAAACTAACAAATGAGTAAACATAACCTCTTGGTCTAATCTTACCTAAAAGTAATGACATCTCCCCAATTCCTTCAAAAGAAAGTTTCCTGACCCAAACTCTTAAGTCCTTGCCAGTAGGTATTTATATAAAAAACACAATATACTAAAAGAAAGTTAAAGGGTTATTCAGATATTCAGTCACACTATAACTTAAAGTTAATACTCTTGAAAATTAAAAAGAAATATAAAAATAGCACAAATTAGAAGAAAGCTAAAGTTGTGTTCTTGAGATTCCCAAAGGTAATAAAGGAAAAGAAAGTTATAGCTGTCACTTAATATGTACTTAACACCATGTGTAAAGAAAATCTGTGATATAATCTGATCCTGAAGAATTTAAACTACAGACTTCCTGATTCCCCAGTGCTGGCAATCACCTCCAACAGTAACTCTGCACAATGGCTGAAAGAACTTTTAAAATTATTTTATTTCCCCTAGGTTGGTTTTAAGTATGAAGTCTCCATTCCAAAGTAAATTTTAAATGACTTGATGTTGTTCTGAAATGTATTTTATATCAAAGGACTCCAATGAATTTTTCCTGTTAAGTTCAAGTTTTCTAACTCAAACTTAGGACAATTATAAGCAAAATTACAATCTCTAAAGTAATATTAATGTAACACATCACACACCTGGAGTCATATTCCAACAACATTTTCATTTGAAAATTAAAACAACAAAAACTAACAGATGTTGGAATACAGATCCAAATGTGCATATATTTATGTAACTTTGACTTTTTTATTCTTAGAGGAAAAGTGAATAGTGGTGTTTCTTCTTTATTAGCAATTATAAACAGTGAAATGCTAAAAATAATAAATGATTTTACCAAAAATAAATATAAAAATGATTCAAATCATGTCTCCATAAAACAAATTATTTATAATCAAAGGCATTCACACACAATAATATGAAAGATATTAAACTTTTTCCCATATTTAAATGGGAGGGAAAAAGAAAAAGAAAGAAAAAGGGAGAAAGAGAAGGCAAAGGAAGCAAAGAGAGAAATGTTTTCAGAGATAAATGTTTTCAGAAGAGCAAGAGCTAGCACACAAGCACACAAATACATGACTAACAAATCCATTAAAGTATTTTTTTATTAAAATATTTTTCACCAAAATATGTAGGATACAAACTAATAATGGCTTGTAAATAAGTAACAGAATGTAAACAATTAACCCTAAGCAGTCTTACTTTTCCATATTTACCCTCTTTCATCTCAGGGACTATATTGATGGTAAAATGAATGTCTTTTCCTCACCTGGAATAAATTACTATCATCATGAGCAAATTTGAGAGTATCCATTTCTAATCTTATCTAGTGGTTAAAAAACAAAAACTCACTTATTAGAAACACACATACACACAACGAAGAAACTAAAAATCACTTTTCCTTTTCTTTCAACCTATTTCCCAGACTTAGAAACCAGGCTTCTATCAGCAGATCCCTTTCAAACGTCCATTTCAATTTCAATTTGGCCCTTTAAATATCCTCCAATAGAGTTGGTGAAGGGCGAATAATTTTCAGAAATAAATTAGCGTGTACACTATATGTATACTCTATATTTGCTTCAAGCCTAAACTTCATTTAAAAATATAAATTTTCCATTATATAGATCTACAATAGCACACACACACAAAAAACTTGAATCTGAAATTACTCTATTCTACCATTTTCAAATGCCAGAGGCAAAGTTTTAAAGCAAATAATACTCTGAGTAAGAAGATGTAGACTATAATATAAAGAACAAAGAAACATAACATTTATATATTTTATCTAAACCTACTGTCCTTATGAAAGCTGTGTTTTTGTCACCAAGGTTAGAATTTACTGTATTAGCTCCTACATCTTATCTATAGAAAAAAGTCTTTCAACTGTGTAAAAGTTTAGGTGAAGTTCCTATGAAAACACCTGCCAAGAAGCTTGAAATATCCTCTTAAGTGGATCACAGGGTTTACAAAGTGCTGCAGACGTTCAAAGGCATTCCCTGCACTGAGTATCGCAATCAGAGCTAGAGAAGACTTCACTTCAGGCACATGTCTAAGTTGTTTCCCTGAATTGTTTCTTGTCAAATTAAAATGTCAAAAATTATTCTATCAAATTCTATCCCTAAGGAATCTAGCTCAACCCAAAAAACAGCTACCAATTAGTAAAGTCAGGTCTTTTAATGGGGAAAAATTTTTCTTTTTCTATTGATATCTGAAATTAGCAGTGTCCAAAAAGAAAAGTTTCACCTCAGCAGTTAGTTTAAGTGCTACTGATAGCTATAATCACATGCAGACTGCAATTCCTTTTGAAAGGCTTTTCAAATGAACAAATACAAAGAAAAAAGAGAAACACAAGTATTTTCATAGTGAATGACTGCCTAGGATTACAGTTATAAAAAGCCAAGGTTAGAGATCCAGATATACATGAGTATTGTGAACTAACAAACCACAGTCAAATGAAATCTTTGCTCACTCTTTTGACAAGGTCAGTGCACCCATCCCTTGGCACAATAACCGATTGAATTTCAAGTTGTAAAAGCTGCTTCAGGAAAATAAAATCCACCACTAATCATTTAATGTTTCTCTTTTGCCCTGGATAAGCAAATAAGATCCTCTAACTTTTTTTTCTTGTTCACTTCATTGTTTTCCAATAGCTGTTATCACTCCTTGTAGAAGCGATCATTCATTAGTAGCATAAGTGCACAGATGTACCAGACGTTCTTTGGCAGCCAACCATACTATATCTTTTCAACTGAAAGTCCAGATGAATATATATTTTACAACATTTGTAATTTACCCACAGAAGTTAGTGTCACGTTTGTCTACTGGAAAGGGCTAGTGATTGTCCATGAACTTCCCCTAAAAGTTTAAAACTTGATTTCAAAGGACAGAATACAGGCACCAGGACAAACAGGCTCACAGAATAAGACTGTTTACATGAGGCATGTACTTAAGTTACCTAGGCTTACAGTTTGGCAATAATCATTATTTGACCTGTGGCTGCTAAGGTAATCTAAAGGTTCCATATTAACTGTGGCAAGGGACAATGTTAAAAACAAAATTCAATATATATATTTCCATGTATATATTCCTTTTGCACCTTTCACAAAAAGCCTCTTTGATTTGAATTATCAACCATTTCCCAATGTTGCTGCTTTTTAAAGTCTACATTCCCAGATACTAAGTTTCTTGGCTTTGTGGCTCAAGCAATGACTAACAGATCATTTCCTATTCACTCCACTTACCTCATCATCAGTAAGACTGCTAGAATCCAGTTATGTTAAGAATTATTTTTAACAGCCACCTTCAATTACAAATGTTTGACATGATCACAGACTTACAATGCTAATCCCCTTTCAAGTTGAAATACTCACACAAGGGCCCTTTGAGACACACAGCACGGCTATTTGCTTTGCTTTGCTTTGCCTTATCCTGCAAAGCGGCTGAAATTCATTTGAATCCTTTCTCTCCTCCCCCATCACTATCATCCATCTCTTATGCAAAGCAGCATGCAGACCCACATACTTTTGTCAAGACATGAGTCTTGACAAAGGGGTTTTCATAAGTAAGACGTTGTTTTTCTAAGTATAATTCTAAAGCAGAAGACTGTTTACAGAAACAAAAATGGTCATATAATTGACTCTCATTTCCCCCATTTTTCTACCTATAGACTATACTTCCTTAGTTTACATACGTTTGCATAACCTGAATATATTTAATTTCCAGAGTCCTATTGCTAACCACAATTCTAGACTTAGAAACTTTCAATCTGGTCTATTCAGTGAAAGTATGCATCACTTAACCCAATGTAAAAAAAATCCTGAATCTATGTAGGATAATGCTACCAACATACTAATTTATACTTACTTATCTGGTGAAGAAATATTTTAAATGTCAAAGAATTACACAATTTTATGGCACACCAAATTTAGGCTTTTATACCAAGAGCATTTATGGAAGTATTCTTTCCAATTTACAACCAAATTGTGCTTTGAACAAAAAGACAACGATTCTACTTTATGTGTAGGTGAATTTATGAAAATCTGCTCTTAACCAGAATTTTTAAGTCAAATTTCATTTTAAATGCATTCTGAATGTAACAAGAGAGCTCACAAGCTAAAAGAACTACAAAGTGAAATCTTTACAGTGCAAAGAATTTCACTGGTAAAGGAACTGACCAGCCCTTCCATTATGAGCTTTTAATTTTTGATTTTGTGTTTAGAATTTACATAAGCCTGCACCATATCTATGGTAATCATGGAAACATGGACCTCCATAAACTACTGTTAGAAGAAAGAAAGGTCTGTCCCTCTTTAAATTACTTCTAGTTTAAGTTGTTGAAGGAAGGAAATGGGAAGAGGTAAAAACCTCATGCTGAGAAGAACCAAGCAAACCATTCACAAATCACCTTGGGGAACACCCCCTCAAGATATGTCACCCCAAAATATGCCATTTTGACAGAATAATTATTTAAGCTGAAGGAATTTGAGAAATGGCAGGTACAGAAGACTCTTTGACTTCCCCCTGTCCTCCAATACAAGTCATAAGTCATTCATGTGAGAGGAATCCATCCTACACCTGGAGGAAAGGAGCATCCTTATCTTTGAAGATGGAAGAATGGCCAAAAGAAATTTAAACGCATAGGCCTTGCTAAGTTTCCCCAGTTTACCACCCTTAGCTCATACCCTTCTTATCCCCTATCATGTTATTCCGAAACTTTGCACTCTTCATCAAACCTAATACACAAATGCTCAGGCTTAACTGTTTCTTTGGGTCTTCATTTCCATATGAAGTCCCTCATATCATCTAAAACTTAAATTAAATAAATTTGTATGCTTTTCTCTCATTTTAATTTTCAGGCCCAGCCATGGACGTTAAGAAAATCGATAAATTCTTCCTCCTCTACAAAAGCAAGAAATCAAGCCCTACCTTCAAACTCTTTCCTTCCTGGTTATGCCACTATTTTTCGATAACATGTAACTCATTGCTCTACTAAGGTCATATCCACAGGACAGAACATCACAAGTGGTGAAGGTATCTTCTCATTCTTCCTCCACATTCTTCATCATATAAAACTATGTTAGGCCAAAAGTAACCCCTCAGTGATTATTTCCTGTCATCTGCTGAGATTTCAGGCTTAAAAACTACCTGGGTATTGATGAGAATCTATCACTAGTATGTAGTTTAGTTATATAATAAGAACTAGTTTACCTCTGAAAGTTCTACTCTTCCAGAAAGCTCCCTAAAAAAACAACAACAAAAAATAAACAAACAACAACAACAACAAAAAACTCAAAAACCTGAGTAGTTTATGAAATAGTTTCAACTTAGCAAATTTAGTTCATGCTGAATTCTAAAACATTTAAAAGTTGAAGAAGATGGAAAATCTTCAAAAGCGGTATGGCATTTCACTACCTCAATAACAAACTATTTGAAAGAGTTTTAGAGCCCACAAAGAACAAAATTTGGCTAGCTTGACCACTGAGCCTCAGGTCCTTTTTGTAACATGAGGAGTTGGACTAGATCATTGAGGATATTCTGCCTCCATTACTGTATAATGTATAATTTAGGAAAATTCCTTAATGCTAAAAAGTTGATGAACATTAATTCATCTGAAAAGAACTCAGTCTTGTTCAGAAGATTTTTGCTAATGTCCCCACTATCTCCAAATGAACAATTAAAGGTAAACGATAAATTCAAGAGTGTTAAAAATAGGCATTTATTCCCTTAAGTCGAACTTTCTAGAAACATCTGCCATGTTTAAATAATAGAAGTGCAAAAGTATGTTTGCTGGAAATAACATGAGATTTAAAATCAGATAACCTGGATTTGAGTCTCCATTCCACTAAGTCTTTAATCCATATCAGACTGAAGTTCAGTTTCTTCAGCTGTAAATATGAATAATACAACCAAGTGGTTATTGTGAGAAATAAATAAGAAAAGGTGTAAAAATACCTGAGAAACAGTAGTAAAATCATGGGATATTATTTCAAAAAAGTCAAAATTAAATAATTCTGAAAATTTACTAAAATTTTCTAAAATCTACTTTTATTAACCTATAAAAGAATTACATCACAATTTACATTAGAAATGCTATATACCATAACACAAAGTGATTCATATAAAGTAAAAATACTTCCAAAGTAAAACTCCTAAAGACAATATTTAAAGGCAAGGTTCCTGATCTTTGACTGGAGTAACGATTTCTTTTTTAAAACAAAGAAACAAACTATTTGAAACTAAGAATCATTCTCCAATTTAGGAAATCAAATTCTACATAGCAGTGACTTACTGACAAAGCAAATAAACAGGGATAATTTGGAGGTAGCATCCTGGATAACCAGAAGTATTAAGTAATACAGATAAATAATTTCACAAGTAATTTATTTATCTGGCAATTTACCTATGACAGAAAAATAAAGGTTACTAGCACACATCATTCCCTAAAGTGCAAAAATACCATTCAGAAAACATCTCAACACAGATGATTTAATTATGACTTAGTTTACCTAGCTTTCAAGCTACAATTTTAGGCAAAAAACAATAATTTTCTTACATGCTTACATAACTCAGGAATGGAGTGAAAACAAATACACAAATAAACAAATACTCAATGAGTAATCTGAGTCAAAATTTCCAGGAGAAATATCTATTTTCATCACCTCTCTGGAATAAACGCTTTTCGAAGTGTTCTCATTTAAACCATTTTAAATTATTTTTTAAAAATGCCTTATACCTTCAAATTTTATAGCACTAACAATTTTCAAAGCATTTTCAACTGAAAACTCCAAGTCTGTCTTAGATTATGAATAGCCAGGACACCATATTCTTCATTAAATATCCTTATTCAGTCCTTTTATCTATGGATGTCACTCTTAATTTTAAAAGGAATTTCTGTATCTCATGAGAAATCACACCACTGAGCAATATGATTGAGATACTTCGTGTTTTAAGCTCAAGAATAGCAAATTCATGAGAATCTGGGAACAAGAGAGAGTAGATTAAATTACAAGCTTCTGTACATTAAGTGTGAAAACACCTAAGAATGAAAGAAGACTTATTGGCTACTGTTAGCTCTTACAGTGTCAGACACTATTCTGGTACATATGTATTAATTTATTTAATCTTCATAAAAACAGTGTTATTAACCCATATAACAGCTGAGGAAACTAAAGCACTGGGAAGTTAGGTCACTTGCTAAAGTTTATAGAACTAGTAAGTGGCAAAGTTATAATATGAACATAGTCTGACTCAAGAGCCCATATTCTTAACCACTTTTTTGAGCTATGTACTATATTTGCTACAGTACAAACAGGTATTATTCTTTCATTTTACTAATGAAAAAACTAAAGCTCAGAGAGATTAAGAAACTTGCCCAAAGTCAAAGAAATAGCCAGGAGTAGAGCTGATGTTCAAACCCAGGACTGTGTGACTCAAGTCTGTGGTTTTAGTCTTAAGTTCTATGCCTATCACCTCCTAAGGAGGAAGTGACTCCACCGGAATCCTACCCCTCACTAATCACTGATACTTTTTTTCCCACCTCTGGCTCTTACATGCAGTCCTGACTCTTCAGCGAATCTACCAAATGAATATTTAAGTAATTATCCACACCACCTCCCAACTTACTTGAGCACAGCTATATGAGATTATTTTGAGCAGAATGAATGACAGAACAGTACTGTCCAGGAATTTCCAACCTAGGCTGGCAGCGCTTATCAACTCAGTTGTCTATGAATAAAGTGGGAGAGGGAAGAAAGATCTGAGGGACCCTGAGGCCTCAAAGACCCAGGTCATGCCTCTCATTACCTTAATCCACAGCATCTTGTTTAGAAACCACAGCTAAGGATAAGGTAGGTAGTAATCTTCCACTTTATACTTTTACAACATGCCTGGGGCTTTCTGAAGAATCAACCAAGAGAACATCTTCTTTATGTTTTCAACAGACTATAAAAGGATAGTTTAGAAAAGTCTAGATTACAGAATAGTGACCTGAAATTTCTCTCTATAAAGAACATAGTTGTGTTCAAACAACTAAATCTCTTTAAACACAAATATCTGATCTGATTATTTTGTTTACATTAATGAGCCAATTAAAAAAATGCCAAAGCATGTAATTCTTAGTTTGTACAAATAAAAAAACTATTGAAATCATTTTGCTCTGATAGAAATAGGAGATTTGGGCTTTCTCAGTGCGAGCTCCTAAAAATGAACATGGCTAAAAAATGAGGTAAGGACTAGACAGATCTTAAAGAAGGGTATTGGAAAACAAAATGTTCACTTTCCTCAAATATACATAAGTAAAAATATCAGTTATTCCCAGAAAGATAAAGGGAACATCTTTATAGTCCTTATTATATGCCCATACTCCAGAGTCCTCAACTACATACACCATGTGGGTATCCCTTTGTTCTTACCACCGCCTCATCTCACACCACACCCCTTTCAAACTAAACCCTAGCCTCCACTGGTCCAGAGAAAGAAAGGCCTTTATCAAAGCAAAAAAGAAAGTTCTTCTTGCCTGTTGTACTTCCAAGGGCCCAGGTGACCGTTTAAGGAGTGGACAAGGTTATCTTTGATTAAGCACGATTTTCATTGTGTTCCTCCTTTCCCTCTCATATTCTCTTTTATTTCCTTAAATATATTCAACATATGTACACTGTATTCTTTATGTGATTAATTCCAACAACTGCACATTTGCTGGTTCAAAAGGAAATGCTGTTATTTCTGCTGACTCGGGGCACATACAAAACGTGATTTTTTTTTTCCCAATTGTGTATTCGTTTTCCCTGGAATTTTAACTCTAGAAAATCTTTGATGCCTAGTTTTAACGTGTTTTTTTCTTCAGAGAGGTGGATTTTGCCTCTGCTATATGCAGTGGTGGAACACTCTTCTAATACTTTCGTATGTTAACTCATTTAATCCTTGAAACCACCTTATACAGTTGCCTTTCATGTCTAAAAGAGATATATCTAAAACATAAGATGCAGAAAGAACAGAAGTAGAATAGAATATTACATCTCAGGCAATTAGTAGCAAAAGAAAGTGTTTCCCAATGTCAGTCAAGGTGGGCCCAACAAGGGGTGAGCAGTGAGCGTAGGCAGTGCAGAAAAGATGGCAGGCCGGCTCTGTGGCCCGTGGTACTTCTGTGCTACTGCGGGGTTGAGTCAGGCTTCAGGCGTATATCTGCTCAAGTTATGAATCTGGTTTTATTTAGAGGCATCTGAAAGAGATACCTCTCCAACCCAGGAAACCTCCTGAGAGAGTACACTCACAGCTGTGCACAATGCCAAAGAGCAATTTTTGCTGTTGGTCTCTCTGATGACAGCTATGAGTTCTCCATATCCACCAAGAGGATGCAGCCAAAAGGCTGCAGAGAGCTAGAGGAACAGCAAAAGAGAGCGCCTATTCCATAATATAAAGAACTCCTGCAACTCAGTAACAAAAAGACAGACAGCCCAATTTTAAAAAACAAGAAAAGGGCTTGAATAAACATTTCTCTAAAGAAGAAATATAAATAGCCAATAAGCACATGAAAAGAGGTTCCACATCATTTGTCATTATGGAACTGAAATCAAAATCACAATGAGATGCCACTTCACACCTAGTAGGATGACAATAATCAAAAAAAGAGAAAACAGTGTTAATAAGGATGTGAAGAAATAAAAACTCTACTGCATTGCTGGTATCAATGTAAAATGGTACAGCAGCTATTGAAACCATTTTGGCAGTTTCTCGAAAGTTAAAACTACCATATGATCTAAATAGTAAAGCAGGAACTCAAACAAGTAATTTGTATACCAATGCTCATAGCTGTACTATACACAATAGCCAAAAGGTAGAAACAACCCAAGTGTCTATCAACAGATAAATGGATAAATAAAACAGGGTATATACATACAGTAGAAAATTATTCAGCCATAAAAAGGAATAAACTTTGGTATATGATACAACATGGATGAAACTTGAAAGCATTATGCTAGTGAAAGAAGCCTGACAAAGAACAGATATTGCATGATTCCATATATATATATGGTACCTAGAATAGGCACATTCATAGAGACAAAAGGAGACTAAAGGTTATCAGAAGTGGCAAGAAAAGGTGGTAAGGCAAATTATTATTTAATAGGGACAAAATTTTTATTGGGTACATGAAAATGTTTTAGATATAGACAGTAGTGATTATTATACTGTGAATGTATTTAACACTACTGAATTATACATTTATGAGTGGTTAAAGTGATAAGTTATATGTATACTTTACCATAGTAAAAAAATAGTTAAAGCAGTGTTGGTGGTAAACAAACAAATAAATAAAAACTAAAAGGATAGAAACAATACAGAGTATGTTCTACAACCATAATGGAATAAAATTAGAAATCAGAAAGATATTTGAAATATTCATAAATGTATGGAAATTGAATAATATACTCATAAATAACTAAAGGTAAAATAAAAAATCAAATGGAAAATTAGAAAATATTTGGAGATGAATGAAAATGACAACATAACGTACCAAACTTTATGGCATACAGCTAAAGGAGTGCTTGAAGTTAAAATTATAGCTGTAAATGCATACATTATAAAAAAGACTTCGAACCAAACTTAAACTTCCATCTAAAGCACCAGAAAAAGAAGAACAAACTAAACTTAAGACAAACAGAAGGAAGGAAATAAAAAAGATTAGAACATAAATTCATGAAATAGGAAAGGGAAAAACAACAGAGAAATTTAATGAAATCAAAAGTTGGCTCTTAGAAAATATCAAAACTGACAAATCATTACCCAGATTGAGCAAGAAATAAAGAGAAAACTTAAATTAATAAAATCAGACAGGGAAAGAGGACATTATTACCAACCTTACCAAAATAAAAATGATTTTAAAGGAATAAAAAAAAATTGTATGCCAATAAATTAGATAACTTAGATGAATTCCTGAAAAGACAAACTATTGAAAATAACTCTAGAAGAAACAGACTGTCTGAATAGACCTATTATTACAAAGATATCGAATTAGTTAAAAAAAAAAAAAACTACCCACAAAGAAAAAACAGGCCCAGATAGCTTTGCCATTGAATTCTTCTAAACATTAAAAAAATAAAAACTAATACCAATTTCTCATGAAAACATAGGAGGAACACTTCCCAACTTATCCCATGAGGCCAGTATTACCCTGATACCAAAAACAGACCAAGATAACACAAGAAAACTACAGACTAATGTCTCTTGTGAATATGGATATAAAAATTCTCAACAAATATTAGTAAGGCAAATCTAGCAACTTTAAAAAAAATAATCAAGATGACTAAGTAAGACTTATTCCAAAAATGCAAGATTGGTTCAGCACTCGAGTCAATTAATGTAATACACTATGGCAACAGAATTAAAAACAAAACTCACATGATCACCTCCAGACACAGAGAAAGAGCATTTGACAAAATCCAACATCCTTTCATGATAAAAACTCACACATGCACGAGAGAGAGAGAGAGAGAGAGAGAGAGAGAGAGAGAGAGAGAATTAAAGGGGAGCTTCCTCAACCAAATAAAGGCCATGTAAAAAAATTCACAGCTAGTATCATAGTTAATGGTGAAAACCTGGATACTTTTCTCCATGAACAGGAACAAGATAAGGTTTTTATTCTGGCCACTTCTATTCAACATAGTACTGAGGGTTCTAGCCAAAGTTGTTAGGCAAATGAAGAATGAATGAATAAATAAATGAATGAATGATTTTAAAAAGGAAAAAGACACCCAGAAGAAAGAGAGGAGTAAAATTACTCACAGATGACATGATTTTATATATTTATAAATACTAAGGAATTACTAAAAAACTGTTAGAATGAATTAATGTTCAATAAGGTTGTACGAAAGAAGATAAATTATAAAATTCACTTATATGTCTAGACATTTGAAATAAATCCAAAAATGAAACAAAAAATTCTATTTACAATAGTATCAAGGAAAAAATACCTAAAAACATATTTAACAAAAGAAGTTAAAACTTTTACTTTGAAAACTATAAAACATTGTTGAAAGAAATGAAAGAATATCTAAATAAATGAAAAGACATTACATGTTCATGGATTGAAAGACTTAACACTGTTAAACTGATCTACCCATTCAATACAATCCTTATCAAAATCTTAGCTGACTTTATAGAAATTAACAGTTGTTTATAAAATTCATATAGAATTCCAAGAGATTGTGAATAGTCAAAGCAATCTTGAAAAAGAAGAACAGAGTGGAAGGTTCATACTTCCTGATCTCAAAACTTACTATAAAGCAACGATAATCAAGACAGTGTGGTAGTGGCACAAAAACAGGAATATAAATCAATGAAATAGAACTTATTATCCCAAGATAAACCTATACATCCTGGTCAACTGATTTCGACAAAGATCATTCAACACGAAAGGACAGTCTTTTTAACAAATGTTATTGTGATAACTGAATAGCCATATGCAAAAGAATATCAGACTCTACCTTACATACACTATATACAAAAATTAACTCAAATATTGATCAAAGACCTGAGTATAAAAGCAAAAACTACAGAATTCTTTCTTAGAAGAAAACATAGGAGTAAATCTTCATGCCCTTGAATTTGGCAATAGATTATTACATATGACCCTAAAAGCATGAGCAACAAAAGAAAAAAATAGAAAAACTGGACATCAAAATTTAAAACTTTGTTGCAATATATATACATACCTTATTGTTAAATTGTACACCTAAAATTTACTAGATTTTGTTAACCAATGTCACCATAATAAAAAATATATATATTTACATGTCAAAAAACAAAACAAAAACAAAAAACTTTGTGCTTCAAATGTGATCATCAAGAAAGTAAAAAGACAACCTAAAGAACTAAAGAAAATATTTGCAAATCAATCATTTGGTAAGAAATTTGTATCCAAATTTATAAAGAAATGTATAGCTCAATAATAGCTCAATAATAAACATAAATAATCTAAATCAACAATAAGCAAAAATCTGAATAAACATTTATCCATGGAATATAAACTGCCAATAAGCATATGAAAAGATGCTGGACAGCATTAATCATCAAAGAAACAACACTTCATACCCACTAAGACATGTCAAATAGTAAGTGTAGCAAGAATAGGGAGGTGTCAGAACCTTCTCACTGCACTGGAGGGAATGTAAAATGGTGCCAACACTTTGAAAACAGTCTGTTGTTTCTCAATTCAACATAGAATTACCATGGTAACTTTACTCCTAATTATATACTCAAGAGAAATGAATACACATGTCCACACAAAAACTTGTACATAAATGTTTATAGCAGCATTATTCATAATGATCGAAGAGTAGATATAACCTAAATGTTCATTAACTAATGAAAGGGATAAACAAAATGTAGTCTATCCCTGCAATGGAACATTATTTGGCTATAAAAGAAATAAGTTCTGATATATGCTACAAAATAGATGAACCTTGAAAATATTAAGCCAAGTAAATGAAAGAAGACAGTTACAAAAGACCACAGGTGGTATGATTTCATTCATATGACATGTTTAGAACAGGGATCTATCTATAAAGACAGAAAGTAGATTAGTGTTTGCGTAGGGCTAGGAGAGAAAGGAAGAAGGGAGGGAGTAGGGAGTGATAGCTAAGGAGTATAGGGTTCTTTTTAAGATGATGAAATGTTTTAAAATCAACAGTGGTAATTGTTGCACATATCTGTGAATATACTAAAACTCACTGAACTATATATTTCAAATGGGTGAACTGTAAGGTGTGAATTATAACTCAATATAGTTGTCAATTAAACAAAATAAATGAATCAAGACTTCCAAAAACAACAAACAAAACTGTTAACAACCCAAATATCCATCAACTATAAAACAGAAAAATACCGTATAATTAATTATATAATGTGATATTGAAAATTAATGAATCAATTACATATATCAAAATGAGTGAATCTACAGAATAATCTTAAGTAAAAAAAAGCAACTCACAGAATACATGTAGTAGGATTCTAGTTATATAAAGGAGTACTATAAATAGCAAGGAAATTATTAACACAGAATTCAAGACAGTGAATAGCTCTGGAAAGAAGACAGAAGATGTGAAGGAAAAACAGGGGGCTTCAAAAAGTAGTGACGATGGTATGTATGATTTAAGCTGAATGGTGAGGTGTGGACATAAGTTATTTAATCATCGTTACTATTATTCATCACAGGTCAATATTGTTTAAATTTTATATTCTCTTTTATTTGTGTGGTATTTTTTAAAACAATTTTTAAATGTATAGATAACATTTGGTTTTAATCTGGAAAGCAAGCACACTCTTTATTTTTTGTATCTTCCATAGCCCTTAAGAGGAGGCCTTATGCACAGAAGGGTTATGTATGTACATAAGTATATTTACATACTCTCCATATATATATGTGCAGGTGAGGGAGAGGTTAATTAGTTTTAAATCAATTTAAAGTTTTGAGTACCAACATGGGCAAACAATGAACAAGTTACTCTTTTAAAGGAACGAACAACAATGCCTCTGTAGTCATAATCAATTATCCAAATAACAGCTACACAAATGAATACAGTATAAAGAAGTATATATTTTAAATGTCATGGTAGAAGTCCATAGAAAGTTTTATGAGAACACAGAGAAAGGAGAGATTAATTCCAACCACAGACACTTAAAAAAATTTCATGGAGGATGTGACACCGGAGACAGGTTCTAAAGTATAGGTAGGATTGTGATAGGCATAGGATGAAAAAAAGGTATTCCAAGGGAAGAAAAAAGTGTGAACAATAATTATTATTATACTTTTAGTAGTTACTAGAAATAGCAGCTGCTAATATTTACTGACTGTATACTATGTGCCAAGCACTATTCTAAGTATTTTTAAATGTATTATCCCATTTAATCTTCACCAAAACCCTGTGGTAGATACCATTATTATCCTCACTTTAAAAGATGAAGGGACAGAGAGATTAACTTGACTATAATCACTGTGACAGGAAGGAATGAAGCTATAATTTGAACCTGTCTCTATAGCCTGTTTTAACTGCAAAATAGGTAGAAAAAAATAAAGCCGTACATTTCAAAGAACAAATATTCCAATTTACCTGGCATAAAGAGTTACTAATATCACAGGATACTTCGTAGGAGGGAAAGAGGCACTTAAATGGAATCCACTGAAAACAGGAACCAACATTTTATGAAAACAGGAACCAACATTTTATTGCAAATAGGAGAAGATTTAAATGAGGCTACCTTGAAAAACAAAAATTATTGAAAATAAATTTATTTTAACTTATTTTTAAAATATAGGCTTATAAATTATAACTGTGCTAATTCTTATAATGAATACAGAATATACTGTTGATTATATGTATAATTTTTTTAATTGTATGATTCCTTAATGAATGGCATTGGTGGCATAACGTAAAGATAACTACACAGACTGAGATTATAACAACTTGAATGATGAACACATCGTAGGCTGAGAAAAGGGTATCAAAAGATTATATTGGAAAAGTAGTTTTAGGCCAGCTCATGAAAGGCTTAAAAATCTCAAAGAAGACTGACAACCAGGAGACATTGAAGAAAAGAAATAGGAGAAACATTCCAGAGGAAGAATCAACAGAGTTTCATGACAGACTGGAGTATGGAGCAGAATATGAAATCAAAGATTACCAATTTTGTGCCCAAGTGAATTGCTAGCCCATCAGTGAAAGAGGGACTTACAAAACAGAAAAAAACAAATGAAGAAAAATAAATTTGGGAGCTACAACAAGGAGTTAAGTTTGGTTGAATCTAAGGCACCACAGGGATTCTCAAGACTGACAGCAAACCAGTAAAATCTGAGTCCTGATCTAAGGCGAGAGAGAACTTGAGACTACGGATATAGAATTAGAACTACCACTGATGTAAAAGATGAAGTCCCAGAAGTGAAGGGCGAAATTATAAGTAAAAGAAAATATATAGAGAAGACAAAGGAAGAAAATAGTTGGAACAGTGTCTAAGAGTAAAGAAGAGGTGCCAAGGATGCACACACAAAAAAAGTGGTTACCAGAAGTAAAAAATAAGATTATTTGGTTTCATTATATGAAAGTGAAAAGGAGTTCAGATGAGCTATAGCTTAGAGGATGCTGCTGGATTGAACATAAAATGGCTGCTGGATAATATTTTATGAATCCCTCACTCCACAGTGCCTAGTACAGACCACGGTATTCAATAAGTATTTGTTGAATATGCTGAATATGAATGGATAAATGAATTCTAACCATCAAAGGAGAAGACAGTTATATAACATAATCAGAAGATACCTGAATAACTTGGTGCGGATGAAAGTAACTGTGATAGTACAGTAAGATCTCAGACTTCTAACAGTGGAGAGAACTTAATTAAATATTTCACTTCCATGTAATAAAAAAAAAGGATGCTGTACATACACTAGGTATTGGAGACAAACTTTCCCCAAGACATTAAATTCAACAAGACAGTTCATTTTACATTTTCCACTTAACACAAACCTGTTGCTTCTAAGGAAAGGCAACCAGATGGAAAAAAGCATAAGAAAATGAAGAATAGAAGAAAATCAAACCTGAAAACATCTAAGATGCTTCAAGCCTAACATGTTCCTAGCTTTCTTCATCCATTTCTTATATTTCCCTGCCAAGAACCATGAATAAGAAAAATGTCAAGTCTCAAATCTAAACATTTGAGCAGGGGTCCCTAACATCCTTGCTGTCTTTATGAATCTAACAAAAATTTATTGAAATAGAAAAAAGAGCAATTTCTTGGCAGAAATTTTAATTATTACTTTTACTACTAAAATTTAAACAACTAAAAGTAGCATTTCATATTGAGAATCAGGTATAGACTCTTCCAAAAGACTTGAGACGCAAGGCCTCCCATCCCAATAAAAAAGCAGAGAGAAGAAAGAATATAGGTATGTGAGTTATTCTTATAAAATTAGTGAATTTCAATTCAAAATAATCCTAGGACCTGGTAGAGAAGGAAATCACTGAATTCTAGAAATTAGAGCATGTGGTTTGAATAGAAACTTGTTATAATGTATATCAAGAATTTCTATACATTAAAGACATTAACAGAGGCTTCTTTGCTTCTATATCCCTCCTCAAGGTTTTAGCTTTTTGGCCAGACCAACATCTGAATTCTGAGCCAAGGATGTCTCCAATACATTACTGAGATAATTTAAAATAAAAAGTGGAATATTATAATAGCAATAATGGCAGCATCATGATTTAAACCATTGTACTATATGAAACTCAAACCCACTGTGAGTTGGGAGGGTAGTCCATTAAACTTCCCTTGGTCTCTTATAGTCCTAGAGTCATGAAAACTATTATGTGGAAAGGAAAAATAAAAATGCGTTGAAGAATAGTAAGATTTTTAGGTAAATGGGGTAACTAAGTAACCATAACAATCAGTTAAAAATATACTGATCAACTGTTAAGCTGGTGACTGATTTGCAAGCTCTAATTGCTTATCACTAAGTAGCTAATATATATCACTTACAATCCTTGGCTATGTTTACCCTTAGCAATCAAGCTTTAGACTAACTTACAGTTATTACGTCTGAATGATTAAATATACAATATTGGGCCAATTCATGTGCTTTACCTATCTGGTCCTAATTAGACCAGATACAAAAAACCTCAGAACCTTTAATAAACTAAAATCAAAGCATGTATCACTCTGTCAAACAAAGGACTCCACAGCTCTCAGCCTTAGGAAAGCTAAAATTCTTGCAAAATAAGAACTTGATGACATTTTAGGAAGTCTCACACATTCATTGTCTCCTAATTCACTATAATTTTAATGGGTCATATCAAATTATTAAAGGAACAAATAAGCAAAAGAAGATGCTGTTAGCTGTAAAGGGGAAGGGAGTAAGAAATAAAACTGTGGCATGAATGTAAAGATATACATCTTCCAGCCTTCATTGTACTACCTATTTCCTAATATCCAACTCTCTCAACCCACAGGTCTCTGTGCCAGAGGGTGATCATATATGATATGGCAATGCAGCAAGAAGTTCTGTTATTTCCTATATTAACAAATGGGAAAGATGTACCTCTCCCACCCGCTTCCTTAATCACAGACACTGCTCAGTCCCCACATAAACTCTTCTGTGTCAGCTGTAGAGTTCATTTCAGCCCAATGGCTTCAGTTCAATAAAACACCAAGGCCAAGTCTGGGTTGAAATTTATTTTCCCACCATATGTAAATAAAAGTTAGTTAAGCAGGTAAATATAAACGAAATTACAGAATATGTAGATATGCTATTTTTAAATCATTTTAACACTACAAATACATTATAGCAAATACTAATTACAAAAAAGTTTTTATTGCAATAGATTTTAAAAGATTTCTACAAGTCAAGGTTATGTTAGTAAGTCAAAAATAAAGTATAAATTTGAAAGCAAGTTAATGTCATTTTCTAAAACATTTGTGATTTCTATTTTTCACTATTCAGATTAAGAAAATTTTATGGTAAAGACAATAGGAAAAGAGCCACAATCCTTGTGATTATCTAAAAAAAAAAAAATGCCTTTAAATACTTTCTTATGTAAGAGGAAGAAACATCCAACAAATAGAAATCAGAACTTCAAAAGTGAGCTACAAGTTCTACCCCTATATATTCGACCTAGAACAGAGACAATAGCTCCTAAATCATGTGTTTATAGGGAAATAAATATTCCACAGCACATATGGCAAGCCTTCTCTGAGTCCTCTTTCCTTTGTTATTCTTAAGACCAATTTCCCATATTACTGTGTTTAAAAGCTTTTTCTTAGATGGTTTGGAAAAGAATAAACAGGTTGTGAAGTTAAAGTAGTTAAACAACTCCTGAATAAGATAATGGTGTTGTCTTATTTTTCTTTCACAGAGGTTTGATGAATTTTCTTTGGCTACCCTCTTCAATCTTCTTATAACCAATCTTCTTATAACCTCCTCACTCTAATCATATGTACTACATTTGACTAAAAATCCCCCCTCCCCGCCCCGCAAACACAAAACAAACCATCTTGGGAGGAGTACAGTAGAAAAAGATTAATATGTTCCTATCTTCTCATTTACTCTCTTCTTTGGCTAATACCACCCAACCACTGCCACCACCACCATAACCGTGCCCCTGACTGTCTCCGCCTTGAAACAACTGCTTTAAATTTATTTTAGTGCAGCAAGCAATAGCTTGTAAAAGGATGCAAACCAGCTGAAACATTTGACAGACAGTGTTAAATACCAGAGAATTCCTATCAACCATTTTACTTTAAAAGGTACTTTGATGTTGGCTATCTTTCATGTACCTCTTTCATGGCACATTAAGAAAGAAAACGAAGCTGAAGTAAATCAAGTCCAAGGGCACATCTAGAATTACAGCACTGTAGGTACCTGATGAAATACAGATTAATGCTGCATGAGTAGTGAATAAATAAAAGCACCTCTACCTACCAATCAGGCAAGTTTTACAAGTGCTTCTGAACTTTATTCTGCAACTAGACCTGAGGCATCTTTTATCCTCTATGCCCCTGAAACTTAATTATCATAATGTGAACTCAAATGTTAGGGTCTCTTCAAAATGCAAGTGCTATGAAGCGGAAAACTAATGGGAATTAAGCTGGGTGTAACCTTAGAAATATACGGATGTGGGGAACTTGAGAGTGGTATTTCAATAAGTTAGGAGAGCATAATACAAAGACTCAGCCACATAAAATACATTAGAATCAAAAGAGCTACCCCCTCCCAAAGATATAGAAAAGACAAATAAGGTGAATTTAAGAACTCCTATTTACAAATATCAACTTCTGGCCCCAAAATCTTCAAGTACAATATAACCGAATGAAAAGGATCTCAACAACAAAGGATTCTAGCAATTTTGGATTCTTCTACTGCAATTGAAATGAGAGACAGAACCACAGTGATTCTGTACATCTCAAACAGTTCTAATAAAAATAAAACAACTTTATCATTCCCAATATAAATTGATTTTTAAAAGTGTTGGCCAAAGGTGACAAAAACCAGTAAGTTGTTTAATGCTAAAGAAAAGAGGAAAATATGAATAAGAATAGGCCAAAGAGTTAACCATTTCAAGGTAAAACTCATTCCATTAGTAATTTCTTGATAATGCAGTTTCTACCTTACACATTTAATATATTCTAGAAACTGTGACCAAAAACAGAGCTAAAATTACACCATATAAATATATTCATTTTGTATTCACTACATGCCTGTGTTCACTACAACAAAGAATTCAGCACAAATCAAGATTGCACTGGGACTTAATCACAGAGTCTCAAGAGATCTATACTATAACTCTGTAATAGGGTTCCTAACTTCACCAGGTAAAGCATTTATAGAAAGATCAATAGGTAATTATTTCCCTTACCTTTTTATAGGCATTAGAATCTTAAAAACTATCCTTTTCTACTCAACTGATGATATCTCTATGATGGAAAACACTACTTATCTGATGTACATACTTTACGAAATAACAGAACTATGTATGTACAAAACTGGTGAACTCCACTTTACTTTCAGTATCACAGTAAAATGTTAATTTGGAGGAGGATCTAGGAGTGTAAGACTGTGCATACACAAGCTGAGAAAGAGAAAAAATGTAAAACAACTATTCAAAGTAAGGTGTTTCTTCCATTTCTAAAGGTTATGAAAAACACATTAATGCTGAACATACTATTGTTTATATTTTAGGTTATTTTATAGCAAATACACTTGTCTAAACAGAACATCTGTTTTGGTTATAATACATTGTATCTTTGGCAAGAACTTGTAATAAAAATAACAAAAACAATCAAGAATCTTTATTGGATCTGGCAACAAAAGCAGATTTGTAACCAAAAACCTGAAAACAAGAAATGACCATCACTGGGCTCTAGGCCAATTCTAATCTAAGTCAATAAACAGAGATCTGCAAGAGGGACTATGGTTAAAGGGGGTGGGGGAGTGTTGGGGGTAACTCCTAGATACTTAAATTGCACTTAGGGATACAGAAACACATGGGTTACAAAACTGGTAAAACATTTTATTTTGATCAAAAAGTGTCAAACTGAATCCAAATCCAAACAGTCTTTTAAAATCAAATACCTTCCCTCCCCGCCACACACACCATAATTATTCACTCCTTATGCCTCCTTTCCAACACACCTCCTTATGTTTTATTTAAATATATATTTTAAAAAATATTCTGTCTGTTTCAAAAAAAATGAACATAAATTAAATTGGTTATAAAACAATTTTATTTTTAAATTTACTTAAAGTTATAAATATCCCAGAAAGGAAGCCTTATAAAGAAGAGTTCAGTGTTTATAACAGTCACAGAAATGGAGGGAGGAATATCAAGAGGTGAAAGGCAACAAAATCCTAAACTATCACAGCACATTTTCTCAAGCCACTGTAGAAACAAGTGAGATAAATACTATATCACCTTAACTTGTTATTAAGCATAATAATCAAAGTGACATCCCAAAATATAATGTAGGCTGTACCAACTTCCAAGGCTAATTCATGGCCTCCATCATAACTAGAAACTACAGATGAAGAAGGCAGTATGTTTAAATACAAAGAAAATGATTTTACATTCCACACCTAAAATGGAAATTATTGCACTAGTCAGAATACAAACACAACTTTTCCTCCACATAAAATAATTTTAACTTCACACAATTATGAGCTTTACATAGCTAAATACAGCTTAAGTTGTATAGCTAAGCTTATTGATTTCTTAGAAAATAAACTTCTTTAAACCAAAACAAATTAGTTCCCATGGTTTGGAACATGGGAACACAAGAAAATGTTTCATCTAGGTCAGAAGATAAAATAAGAAAGAGAAGTTCTTTTACTATCTCCCTATTTTAGTTACATTCTGGTTTTCTTTCATTTATGTTTATATTCTATCTTTTCAGCCCCCAAATCATTCTATCTCATAAATCAAGAGGAAGTCAGATATTTCACTTTCTCTTAGCCACTGATTAGAATGATGACATTATCTATAAGCAGTGGGATCTCTTTTCCAACTCTTTTCTAAGGTAATCATTATAAACATTTTATGTTAAGCTTAGCACTTGGAGGCAGGCAGCTAAGAGAGGAAATTCAGGATTTAAGCTTTATTCCTCCAGTACTCTTTTGGGCAGATATTTTCTTACATATATCCTTGATGATTTATACTTTTTTCTGCTTTGTATACGTCCTTATAAAATCCACACTTGACAGAAAGTTTGCACCCAGTACATACAAATTGATTTACTTTTAGCTCCAAATCTTTTTCTAGTGGCAAAGCCCCTGGAAGTCAATGTTCTCCAATCAGAACATGATGAAATATGTGCATTTTTTTTTTTTTTGCGTAATGTAATTCGTAACCTTCTTCTAGTAAATAGATAAGCATTTTTGTTGAATGCTTAGCTTAAGCAATTTTCTAATATACTTTAATGGGTATAAGAATTACCAAACCAGTCACCCAAACTTTTTTTTCCAATGTAATTATCTTATATTACATTCTCATTCTATAAAATCTTGTTACCAAGAGTGCATCTCTGAATTAGCCTACTAGAGTCTTACCTTGCAAAAAGATTACAATAAAATTTTGATTGTGTTCATAAAGTGTTTGGAAAGCTTTCTTTGACAGGAAATTTGAGAAAATTCTTCCCATTAATTTAACTTTTTCCAAAGAATTGGAAAGGACTGTCATTCCTAATTTTACTGGTAGAGAGCATTAGTTCAGCTCACATATATCAATGTGTTCTGAGAACTCTTGCCCTATTCTCTTTCCTTAAGAGGATCTCTTGCAATTTTATAAGGTAGTCTAAATTATAATGCTGAGTGTTCCAACTTCTCATTAGGGATTACTACAATCTTATCTATTAACTTTTCATTTTTAGAGATTCAAATATGGGAGTGCATAAAGCAATGTTTCTCAAACTTTTCTGACCATCATTCCAATATGAAACACACTTTAAAAAATTAGTTGAGAGATGGTCAGAGGACTGGGGAGTACAACATAGGGAATGCAATCAGCAGTACTGTAATAGCTCTAAGTAGAGCCCGATGGGTAATAAAGTAATTGGGGGATCACTTCATAAACTATATAAATGTCTAACCAATGTACTGTATATTTGAAACAAATAAAGAAATATACTTTACATCACAACCCAGTACACAGTACATATATGTAACCAAAACAAATATTCATGAAACAATACTTAGCCTTACTACATGAGATAAATTGTATTTCCTATTGTATTTAATTTTTTTTAAAATGCTGGTTGGGATCCACTATATTGATTTCACCTCCCACCAACTAAATTGCAACCTTACAATTTGAAAATTTATAGCTATAGAGAGACATATGACATGAAAACCTGAGGATAATGAGGAAGTGAATCTAGAAGATATGAATAAATGAGGACAAATTCAGCACACCTTACTTCAGCTTAGGTGATGTGCTTAAAATATATGTCATATACCATACCACACAAATTGAATTCTTATCATCAAGAAATAAATATGGTTATAACTACAACTATCTGAAAATTGCACTTGTCACTATCCCTTACCTTGCTTTTCATTCTCTAAATAAAATTCATCTTTAATTAACATAGTACATATAAACACACATTTACCTTTTTGTCTGTTTTCCCCACTAGAATAAACCTTCGAAAAGGCAGGTACTTTGTTTTGCTCACAGCTATTACTCCCAGCACACAGCACTGTGCCTGTCACATAGTCTGGGTGATAACAATGCTTTCCTGATTGTATGAGAGCACAGGCTTCCATTCTAGCTGACGTCCCAAAAGCCTATTTTGCCAGCATTAGCAATCACGCAACTTCATTCTATAAAATACATGTGTGTTTGAGGAGAGTGACAGGAGGAAGTTAAAGAGCTGAAGGAGATTTTCTATAAGAATATTGTTGGAATGCTATGGCATTTTTCCTGTTGCCCCAACATCTCATGTGAAGGAGGGTACCATAGACCTTATGCCAAGTGAGAGGGGCCTCCCTGGGACAAATACGTGAGCATGGCATAAGAAAGAGAATGCATGCCCTTGAGAGACAGAGGGAGGGAGGTACGAAGAGGGAGAGAGAGATGGGGAGACGATAGAGAGAGGAAAGGAAAGAGGGTGGGAAGGAGAGAGGAGAGAAGGCGAGCACTAGCTCATGCCAGCTACAGGAGGTAGGTTTAACGAGATTCTGTCCAAGAGGACTGAGTGGTGAAGTAACAAAGATAAGAACGACCTGTTTTATGCCTGGCTCTGGAGAAAGGAAGTCAAAACTGGTCAGCCAGAGAAGGTATCTGCCAAGTACATCTGCCACAAGAACTGCATTGAAGTTCAAGAATTGGTTGGGGAAAATTCCAGAAAACAAACAAAAAGTTTTTCAAAAACACCCCATGAAAGAATAAATCAGCAATTGTATTCAGGCCACCCAGAGAACCCTACACTCAGATTGCAATTGTCCCCACTTTTGTAAGACTATGCTCCTTTTCCCTATTCTCAATTCTGAGGACTAAAGTTGCAAGGATCAAAAAATTCAGCTAGTGAATGGGGAAGAAAGAAAAAGAGGAAGCAGAAGTTAACCATGCCACTTGCAAACCTTAGAGTAAAGCAGGTTTCCCAGAGTGAAACAGACCTGATGTGGAATTTAATTTATATCAAGTTTGGAACTTTGATTATTGCCCTAGAGAAGATATGTCAATTGCTGAAATGAGACTGTTTTAATAACTAAGAGGGACTGAAAAAGCTGAGACCTGTCCATCATTTCAGCCACGGATGAAAAGACTACTCTAAACATGAGTTGAATAAGGAGTGGGATAGTAAATAAAAAGTTATTTCTTCTTGCATCTTACTGAGTCTATCTCATTCAATTAAATATTTACATGTGATAAATATTTGTTGAATAAATGAACATATAAGTAAAAAACCTAAAACAAAATATATAAAAATATTAACACCATTTTCTGAGTGGTGAGATTACAAATTATTTTTATTTTCCTCTTTGTATTTTCTTGGATTTTTTAAAACCTTTTTTCAATATGCTTTTTTTAAAAAAAAAAAAAACACGAAATTGCTAGAGAATAATGTCATGCATATGTTTCAATAGGCATTTATACCCAGAAGAAAAGCAAAGAAACAAGTAATTTTCAATTCAAAAGTACAAATTGAAATGATTAAAAATGATCGTCTAATTTTCCCTTACAATTTATGTTTGATATCCGAAAACATCAAATTTTAAATTTAAAGTAGATCGAAAATAGAAAACCAAGTAGTGACCTTCTTTACCTGTAATATGGAAGATTAACTACCTGTATAAACATTTTATTGAAAACAACTAAAAATCCTAGCTATAATACATCTTAAACACATCAGTGAATTAACAAGAAAGAAATACTCAAGCTAAACAAAATAAAGTAAATGTGAGAACCTTAATTTCTAAAGCTGACTTTCACCTAAAAACATTTGCTGAACCAGGTAAACTTTATTTTTTCTGTTCATGGCCCCACAGAGCTTCATAGAACTCAAGGATGAGAAGACAAAACCCAGAGTCTACTTAAGATGGGTGTTAATAACAGATTTTCCCAACAACCCATACACATCTAAAGCTGACATCTCAAAGGGTTAAAGCCCCAGTCTAAGGGTCTAAGAGAAATAAACTCACTATAGCCTACTCCTAGGATATAGCAATGAAAATAGTCTATCTCAAACTTTGTCACAGGGAGAATCTCTGATGAAAATATGGAACCATAAGCCATCTATCTAGTTTGCAGCCTAAATTCACACTACCTGGGTGGCCAACAAAAAGTTTCAAGCTGAGAATTTAATAGACATTAAACTGGTAGTGTCTACAGGAGTCTGGCAGAAGCAAATGCAAATCCTCTTCGAAGCAACCCACTATCAATCCAGGCCTCGATGAATTCCCACAGATAAATTCCCAGGAAAACAACTTTTCAATAAGAATAATTGGATAGATAGGAAAACATAACACTGCAGAGCAGAACCAGAAATACCAACAGATAGCATAAACAGACTTGTAAGGATTTTTAGATACCAGAATGATCACACAGACTGTAAAATAACAATGCTTAATATGCTTAAGGAAATAAAAGATGTTTGAAATATATTCAGGACCAAAAAACTATAAGAATAATCAAGCAGACTTGAAAATATTGTTTCTAGAAAAAAAAATAACTAAAATTAAAAATTAAATAGATATCAATTCTTCATAAATTAAACTGTAAAGTCAACTTAATCCCAATCAAAATCCCAGCTGGCCCATATGTAGAAAGGCTGATTCTACAATTTATATGTAAGTACAAGGGACCTAGAATACTCATGACAATTTTAAAACGAACAAAATTGAAAGGCTCATACTGTCTCATTTCATGACGTACTGAGTTATACAAATCAGCACTGATCGTGTAAGTTAAAGATGCATAGATTAATTTAAAGATATATAGGTCAATTAAACAGAATAGACTGCAGAAATAAATACCCATGTATATGTTCACCTGATTTTCAACGAAGATGCCAAAGCAATTAAATGGGAAAAGGAAAATCGGTCAACAAATGGTGCTTGAATAACCCATAGCCATAAGCAAAAAAGAGTTCATACCACATATAAAAATTAACTTTAAATGGATTACAGGCCAAAATGAAATAGGTAAAACTATAAAACTTCTAAAATAAAACATACAGGAAAATCATAATGACCTTAGTTTTCCCAAACATTTAAATAGGATACAAAAAGCAAGAACTACACAAAAAAAAATTGATAAATTGGACTTAATCAAAATTTTAAATGTTTGCTTTTTCAAAAGACCACATTTAAAAAAATGAAAGGTAAGTTACAGACTGGGAGAAGTGCATACAAAACAGGTATCTGACAAAGGACTTGTATTCAGAATAATACAAAATACTATGAATGATAGGAGGAAAAATAATCCAATTATTAAGTAGAAAGACTATATGGACAGATATTTTACCAAAGGAAATATAAAGAAAGCAAAAAAGCAAATGAGGATGCTCAACATCATTGATTGCTAGGGAATGTAGATTAAAATTACAGTGAGATATCACTGAATATTCATTAGGATAGCAAAATTTCAAAAACTGACCATACGAGGCTGATTGAAGAGAATCTCAAGAAATGAACTTTGATACACTGCTGGTGGTTAGGTAATACGGTAGAACTAGCTTAGAAAATCGTGTGGCAGTATCTTAAACATATACCTACCATACAACACAGGCATTCCACTCTTCCTTATTTACTCAAAAGAAACAAAAGCATATGTCCACACAAAGACTTGTACAAGAATGCTCATACAGTTCTATTTGTAATAGCCCAAACCAGCAACAATCTAAATGTTCACCAACATGTAAATGAATTAACTAATTGTGATTTAACCATACAATGAAATTTACTCAGTAAGAAAAAGAACAAACTGACATGCAACATCATGGATCAATCCAAATATAATGATACAGAATGGAAGAAGCTAGCAAAAGAATAAATAATAGTGTATGATTCCAATTACTTACAAGTCTAGAAAATGTAAATTAATCTTTCAGTGGAGCTGAAAAACTAACATATAGGACTTGTAGAAGTGAACAATAACTAAAACAAAAAGTTCAATGACTGGGTCTGACAAGTAAAGAAAAAGCGAGTGAACTGGAGAAAAGACCTGAAGAAATCAATCACAAAGCATCCCAGAGATAAGAGATGAAAAGATGGATGTTAAAAGGCATGGAGGATAAAAGTGAGAAGGCTGAATATATATAATTAGAATTTCAGAGGAAGAACAGAGAAAAAGAATGGGACAAAGGTAATGGCTGAGATTTTGAAGAACTAAAAGATACTACCCGATATATTCAAGAATCCCAAATATAAGTAGAATAAAGAAAGCAGTACAAAATGCTACCTAATGCTACCAAACAAAACAATAAACAGTGTGATATTTTATTTTCTTGTCAATATATTAAAACTTTTCAGATCAAATTGTCAATGATAAAATTAAAAACAGAAACCCTTTTGTCCTTAAGGTCATTATTAATATCATACTAAACATGCCTGAAAATAAATATTAAAATTATAGTATGCAAGTCTGTATAATAAACTAAAACTACATCAAAGACTGAAAAAAGCCCAGTTGTCAAACAACAGATGACTAAAATATGGTATAACCAAACAAGAAATGGAAGTAAAAGTGGGGTGAGGGGGCTGGGGAGTAATGAGGAAGGAGAAGGGAGGGAAAAAGGAGTGGAGGGGAGAAAAAGGAAGGGAAGAAATCAGGTGGCTCTGCTGTTTACAAAATACCATAGCTGGCGAGTAAAGGCCTTAAGAAAAAAATGGGAAAAATCAGCATCCATTATTTTTTTCAAAATTATTCTCAGGCTATTTAACAACTTTCTACTGTTTCTATTGTTTAAACTGATTAAGTTCTCTGGTTAATTTTTGGTTTCATAGAGAATAAAGCTTCAAAGCAAGCATATAAGTAATTGAGAGGATAATGAAGTTTTGTGGCTTCACAAAGAAACGTCAGAAGACTTAAAGAAAAGTTTTGAGGCATTTGCATTTAAAAAACCCCAATATTCTTGAATATAAGTTCATATTTTCTACAAAAACTAATACTTTTTAATATTCTAGACTTAAGTATAATATAAAATTCAAAAGCCATAGAAAAAGGGACAGATAAATTTGAAAAAATAAAATTTTAAATTCTATACAAAATAAACTTAAACTATAAACTATAAAATGGGGACAACTATCTGCAAAATTTGCAAAAATTATGACAAACAGATCAATCATTAATATATAAACATATTTATGAATCATTATGAACAAGATGAAAATCATCCAAAAAAAATAAAAAGGAATAAGCCAAGGATAAAACAATCCACCTACACATACACAAAAAATTCCAGAAATGGTCAGTAAACATATAAAAATATATCTGACCTCATTAATAATACAAGTATGCACCACATGCTATATAAGCACTTCATACAAACTCATTTAACCTTCACAATAATTCTTTAGATGAGAATTATTATTAACCCATTTTATAGATAAAACTAAAATACAAAAGGTTAAGTAATTTGTTCAAGACATATAATTAGTTAATAAGCAGTGCTGCTGAGATTTCAACTATATAATTAAAATAAAAATGACTGAACAAATAAGCACAGTACAAATACCCAAGGTTCCAGAGAAACACAAGAGGAGAAACTGCAAGGGGGAATATAAATTGGTACAGTCATTCTGGAAGATGACCTGGCAATGTATTTCAAAAGCTCTGAAAATATGCTTTCACATTAATTATCTCAAACAAGCAACAATTCATACAATTCAAGACAGTGGTTACAAAAAAAATCACATGTGGAGCCTAAAAGCTGTTAAGGAAGCTGTTCATTTACTCTTCTTCAGCTGTATGTTCTGATATATTTCACACACAAAAAAATTTTACTTTCTTCCCTTTGTATGTGAACTTTTATATGTACTAGTAATATAAATGCTTTTAAATAACAGAATCTCAAATTAGCCACATGTTGGTAAGAGAAAGAAATGTAGTTTGGAAATAATCTAATAAATTGGGTTTGGTATTTAAGCATTTTTCAGTTTAGGAGAAGTGGCAGGTTCCTTTTTAAACCTGTACTCCACCTCTTAGAATGTATTCTAAAAACATAAAGGTATGTACAAAAATCTAAGCACAAGGACATTTACTATAGCTTGCTGAGAATGGTGACGATTAGAAAAACCCAGCTGCTGAACAACAAAAAATAACCAAAATACAACATACAAGAGTATAAAAGCATACTTTATTTTACTATGCTTTGCAGATACTATGTTTTTTGCAATTTGAAGGTTTGTGGTAAACTGTTTCGAGCAAGTCTATCAGCATCATTTTTCCAACATCACTTGTTCACTTCATGTCTGTGTCACATTTTGGTTATTCTCCCAATATTTCAAACTTTTTCATTATTATTATATTTGTCATGGTTATCTGTGATCAGTGATCTTTGATGCTACTATTTCAATTGTTTTGGTGTGCCATAAACCTCACCCATATGAGACAGCAAATTTAACTTATAAATGTTGCATGTATTTTGACTGCTCAACTAATGCCATTCCTATTCCTCCCCTGGGGCCTCCCTATTCCCTGAGATGCAACAATATTAAAATTAGGCTGATTAATGACCTGATAACAGCTACTAAGTGTTCAAATGAGAGGAAAACTTGCATATCTCTCACTTTAAATCAAAAGCTAGAAATGATTAAGCTTGGTGAGGAAGGCGTGTTGAAAGCCAAGATAGGCCAATAGCTAGGCCACTTGCACCAGTTAGCCAGGTTGTGAATGTAAAGAAAAGGTCTTGAAGGAAATTAAAAGTGCTGCTCCAGTAAATACACAAAGGATAAAAAACTGAAACAGCCTTATTGCTGATATGGAGAAAGTTTTAGTGGTTTGGATAGATCAAACCAGTATAACATTCGCTTAAGCCAAAACCTAATCCAGAGCAAAGCCCTAACTCTTCAATTCTACAAAGGCTGAGAGAGGCCAGGAAGCTGCAGAAGAAAAGTCTGAGGCTAGCAGAGGTTGGCTCATGAGATTTAAGGAAAGAAGCAGTCTTTATTAACAGAAGTGCAAGGTGAAGCAGTAAGTGCTAATGCAGAAGCTGCAGCAAGTCACCCAGAAGATCTAGGTGATCCCAGAAGATGATCCCAGAAGATCATAATTCATGAAGGTGGCTAAACTTAACAACTGATTTTCAGTGTAGACAAAACAGCCTTATATTGGAAAGAGATGTCATCTAAAACTTCCACAGCTAAAGAGAGAAATTCAATGCTTGGCTTTAAAGCTTCAAAGGACAGGCTGACTCTCTTGTTAGAGACTAATGCAGCTAATGGCTTTAAGTTGAAGCCAATGCTCATTTACCAGTTAGAAAATCCTAGAGCCCTTAAGAATTACACTGTGCTCTATAAATGGAACAACAAAGCCTGGATGTTTACAACATGGTTTACTAAATACTTTAAGTTCACAGTTGAGACCTACTGCTCAGGAAAAAAGATTCCTTTCAAAATATCACATGTTACAGAGAAGTAATTCCTGAAAGGAAGAGTCAATAGATGTAGCCAACTTCACTGCTGTCTTATTTTAAGAAACTGCCACAGAACATGGTTCCATATTGCAGCGGTTAGCATGTCTGCTTTTCACACAGCAGGTCCTGGGTTCACGCCCCAGTGGAGCCACGGTCCATGGTTTATGGCCATGCCACCCTGAACAAGCCTGATATCTGATCTCAGAAGCTAAGCAAGGTCAAGCCTGGTTAGTACCTGGATGGGAGACCACCTAGGAAGACCAGATGCTGTAGGTGTAAATAATTAAAAATAAAAAAATTGCCACAGCCACAGTCAGAAGACATCAACAACAAGGTAAGACCCTCCACCACCAAAACGATAATGACTTGCTCAAGACGCAGATGATGGTTAGCACTAAAGTATTTTTTAATTAAGGTATAATATAAACTGCATTTTAGACAATAAATGCTATTGCACACTTAATAGACTACAGTATAGTATAAACATAACTTCTACATGTAATAGAAAACCAAAATATTTGTGTGACTCACTTTACTATAATATCATTTTATCGTGGTGCTCTGGAACTAAATCTGCAATATCTCCAAGGTATGCCTGTATCTGTAGTATTTTTAAATGATTTTGTAAAGTATGGCATGAGAAGATGATAACAATATATAAAGTAGGGGAAAGGTTATAAAACATGTACACTGTGAGTTCCTTTCTATAATACACACACATACATGAAAGAACAATCTAGAAATATGCTCAAAAATATAAATAACAATCGGGATACTAAAAAATCTTATCACATCTATATTTTCTATTCAATCTACCATAAAAATATTAATATCTTTAAAAAATAATTTTTTAAAATTTTAAGGCAAAAGATTTTTCACAAATTAGTTAACCCTTTGAGGCTCAAATTATTCCCTTCAATTTAGTTAAGACTCTTGAAGGTACACCAACTTATTTCAAGCAACAAAGTTGTGATTCCTTAAATTATATTTTCCTTCCATTAAATGGTTCATATCTACAGTTATGAAAGCAAAAAAAGGTCCAATATGTATTCCAGATGTTTGGCACCAAACCTTTTTCTAGCATCTGTCTATTCACTTGTCCTTCAACGATCAAGCCCCTTGGTAAACATCTATCTCAAAAATTGTAACCCCAACCTTCCACTACTCCCCACTTCCCTTTTCTTTCTTTTATTACATATCACACCTTCTCAGTTCATTCTCTTTTCTAATTCTTTCACTATCCTAAAAAACAAGGTCATTAGGAAGCAAAATGAATTTCTTTTCTATATTTGCCTACTCAAAGTGTTATATGAAAAACATGGTTTCCTCATAAAGGTACCTTGAACTGGTGAAATAAGATGAAATCAAGTACCTGATTTTCTTAACACTGATTCGGTATTTGCATTATTTAAAGACTTTAAAGCACATATAAAATATTAGCAAATACATCCCAACAGTACATTAAATAAATAATACACCATGACAAAATGGAGTTCAAGTCAAAATTGCAAAGATAGTTCAATTGTACAAAATCAACTACAATTTAGCATATTGATCAATCAAAATAGGAAAAAAAAACAAAGATTATAGCGAAATTCTGAAAAATCATAAATATTACCTTTCATTCTTGAATTTAAAACTTAATAAAATAGTAATCAATAAACACTCACAAGTAAATACTATTTGCTTTAAGTGACATTTTTAAAGTATACAAAAGGCAGTAACAAACTTCAGGTAGACACCAGAAGCAATCTAATCAAAGTAGAAGAGGGAAAAAATGGTCCACTATCATTATTATTTAATAGCTTTCAAAGACATTGCATGATACCATTCAACAAGGAAAGAAAATCAAAAGGTATAAAACTTGGAAAAGAAACTGATAAATTTATCATTGTGAAAATGATATGACCACATACCCAGAAATCTTAGAAAGTCAACTAAAAAACTAATTATAAACAATGAAAGATGTCTACTATGGCTAAGGAATAAACTAACATAAAAAAGTGTTCTTTTATACAGATATAAAGAAATATAGTAAAGTAACCTGTAATAGAAACACAAAAAGAGACAAATCCAAAAGAAAGTTTTAATATTTAATACATAAAATAATAATGAAGAAAACTGAAATGTTACAGAAAGCAAAAAAAAAAACATTCTCCATTTTAATGATGAAGGAAAGTGAAGCCCAGAGAGGCAGAGTAACTCTTCCAAACTTGCCTTACAAGTAAATGGTGACAACAAAAGATAAACCAGATTTGTCTGACTCCAAAGCTCTTATCCTTTTTCTACTACAAAACACTGCTGGAAGTTCAATAAAGGGATACTCTATAAGCAAATTCAGATGACTTCACTATTTATTATTTTTAATAATTTGAAAGTTCTCTTTATAATCACTATAAATGTACCCAAGATATGTATAGCAAATTAATGTGAATGGGTTAAAAAGAAATCAGAGAAGTTGCCTGAAATGATCTGAAGGCTATGTCAGGTGTTAGGTCTGCAAAAGGAATGGGTGCATGTGTGCAGTTCCCAGAAGAGGGAAGACCCACAATATTCCCCAAACGAACTTGAACGAGAACAGAGAGAGGGGAAAAAAGCTGAAGCGGACTTTTCAATCCAGTCTTTTCCTGAACCATGATTCATCATGGCACCTACAGTTTGTCCCTGACCTTCTAATTCCCTTTGGTTACCCTGAGTTTGTTTTCCTGACATCTTGATTAAACTCTTGGTACATGGAATACTACACTAAATACATGGCCATTCTCTTCTGCTCAATCTAAATGAATCTTAGGACTCTTCTTCCTGTGTTGGGTTTTGTTGTTGTTCTGTTGATCCTGTCAGTCACATACTCATCAGTGGGGCTATACTTTAATATCAGATTTCTCGAAAAGCAGTGGGAGATGGATGTTGCACAATCTCCCTAGATATCAGCCATTATAACTCTCCTCTCCTAGAATTAAAGCCTTTAGGACTTAATATTCTACTGTCGTTTGGAAAGGTAAGCATGGCTAGTTGAGGTCCAAGGGGAAAATAAGGAAACAATGGTGAATGAAAGAAATGCTTTCAATATGTGATATTTATTTTGGCTCTCAGTTCTGGAGGCCACTGATTCACAGGCATCAAAACTTTGAGAGAAGGCTAACGTATCTACAGTCTTACATATTAGTCAGTTGTTAACTAGTGCCCACATACAATGTACAGTCTGGAAAATGCCATAAAACTAAATAGGCCCTAATTTGCTGCTTTTGTAGAGGTTTCAGGATACTGAAACACAAATCTTTCTAAGAGATGGACACTTTATATTGCCTTGCAAAGCTCTTGTGAACATTAAGAAGAGGTTTTGGCACCAATAATATGTGTATGTTTAAAAAAAAAGGAGAAAACATCACAGAAGAAACTTTAGAAGTTCCTTTGCCTTTCAAAGAAAACAAGCATTCCTAACATCCTTACCAGTAAACAACATCCAGTGGTGCAAAGTAATTTTTCATTATCAGGTCAGCAAAGTAAGCTTCTGTTTCTCGGCAGGCAGTTCCATTTCCAATCACCACTGTGCTGCAGCTTCAAGGGAGAAACAGGATAAGAAACTGGATGAGCTAAGGCATGCTTCTAGATCAATCAGGAGAAAATGTACAGAATGCACAAATACTATTTTATGATGCTCGTATTCTCTCATACATCCAAGCAACCTCTCTACCGTTTTATAACAGAGACAAACTTATGTAGAATAAGAGACAATGCCTCTGCATTTGGTATAGCAGGCAGTGGAAAAATACTTTACTGTCACACAATCTCAAGAATAGTTAGCTTTCTTCCCATCTAAATTTACACATGAGTAAGTGAACTCTGGAGCATTCTAAGCCATAATAAAAACATTATGGCTGAATTATGTGATATGTTGTCAAATAATTTCTGAAGCTTCTAACTGCTACCACATCTACTCCTCAGACCCAGAAGAGAAAGTAGGGAGGGAAGGAGGAAGTATAGGCCCAAATAGAAAAATTAAATTCTCATTTTTGCTCATATTACCACCTTTGTTTAGTGAAGATGGCAGAAGGAAGGAGCATTCCTCTGGAGTCTCCAAATGTAGAGGTCTCCAACAATTTGCGCCAGCATGATTTTACAATGTTCTTTAGCTCTCATCAAGGCACTTCCCTTAACCCCTCCCTCCAAATAAGGGGCATCAAAGGTCTCTCTGATTGGCTGAGCCACTGAAGTACTCAAAAGGTTATTCTCATACTTGAAATTCAGCAAAAGCCTCTTTATTTTCTCTGCCTCTCGGAAGCCTTGTCCACAATGCAAGTAAACCACATCTGTATGAAGTATCTGACCTAAGGAAAAAAATAAAAAGAATAAGCCAATTTATAAGAAATTCCAAAACATAACACACCAATGATTAAGCCAAATGAAACAGAAAAAGAAACCGTTTCCTCTTTTAAAATGTAGTCTGAATCATTCCTATTCACTAAATCAGATTCTCTCTAAGCACTCTGAAATCCTGTTACTTCCAAAGTTATAAGGACTCTATTTTACTACTTAAAACCATTATTAACTAGATAATATCAGGATTCCTAAAAGAGAAATAATTGGTTTTTAATAACACTTAACATTAATAACAGCAAAAGCTGTCATTAACTGAATATTTACTATATATTAGACATATCGTGATATTCTATTTTTTCATTGGGTTGTAGATATGTAAATGTCTATCTTGTGTAGTTTTTTTCAGCTGCATATTTATGAATTGTGGGCTTTTCTTTATTATATTATATTTCAGCTAAAATACATTTAAATATTTAAGGATAACTACCTAAAGAATAGAAATGAGTTGAGTGACCAAATTAGGAAGTTAGGAAAAAAACAATAGAATAATCTCAGAGAAAGTAGAAGGAGATAATAAAGTTAAAAGCAGAAATTAATGAAATAGAAAAAAAAAATAACAGAGAGGACCACTGAAGTTTAAAATTAAAAATCACTTAAGAAAAACACATACTTTTTAGCAATCCCAATCATAAAAAGTATAACACAAATAAATTATATTAAAAATGAAAAGGGGATATAACTAGAGATTCGAGCACAGATTTAAAAACTAGACTGCAGAGAGACTACCATAAACAACTTCATATTAATTTAGATTAAGTAATGAAATGAATAAATTCTTGAAAAAGTATTGCTCACCAAAAAGACTGAAGGTGTGTGTGTGTGTGTGTGTGTGTGTGTGTGTGTGTGTGTGTGTAAAATTTAAAAAAGAATCATCCTGTAAGCAATACAAACCCAGGAAAAGATAAAAGCCATATGACAGCTCAACAGATGCAGGAAAAAACACGATAAAGTATTCTTCCTATTTATTGCAAAATTGCATAGCATAAAAAGAGAGCAACTAGAACAGCAAATCTAAAAACCTATGACTATATCTATAATAAAGCATCCCCACAAAATCCAAATGATGAGCAGGTAAAAACAATGCATTAACAACTACCGAGACTGAGAGGAATCGGTATTTCTATGGGAGAAAGCAGAGGGAAGCAACAGAATAGCTCATAAACCTGAGATCAGAAAAATCTCAAAAATGTCAAAAGATACTTCTGTGGAAACTGCTACAAGTGCATTTGAGAATAGGAGCTGAAACTTAAAAAAAAATTGTGCAAACTCTAATTTATAGATCTGTATAAAGGCTGCTCAGTAAGTTCAGAAAACTCTGATCTCTATGAACTCTTGAAACTATCAAAAGTAGAATATCCTTTTTTATACAAAACCCTACACTGAGAATTGTTGCAAATCATATTCACATTGAGCAAGGTACAAATAGTAGGAGCAAAGGGAAAAAAAAGTCAAAGTAAAAGGGGGGAAGGCAACAGGGAAACAGATTCTAGAAAGTATAAGATTATCTCTCTACATAGATATAAAAACTCAATAATATGGAAAAAAATAGAAGTGATAGTTATAAAGATATACAGTTAGAAAACTTTTCATGACCTAGCCTTCCATCCTAAAAGTTAAGGAATACTAATTTTATGTAAAACTAACCAACAGAAAAGAATCATCATCAGATTTCATACACAATGATAATTTTTTGAAATAAGAAATAAAAGACTATTATGATGCCCTTGCTTACAAACAGAAATATTGTAACCCAATATATAAAATCAAGCCACAAAAAAAATTATGAAAAATGAGAATATCAGAAATCAGAATTAGAAAATCTCAGAAATGAGATAAGAGAACTCAGAAAGGTACTAGATATGAAAGAAAAAGTTACTTCAGAATTGAAAACCTAAACCAAAAGAAAAAAAGAACAAATAAATATAATAGTAAATGCCTTAAGAGATAAAAATAAGAAAAATTGATAAGATCAAAAAAAGTTAAAAGGTGAAGAAGTTCACCATAGAACTGTAATCTAGTTTTAGTAAGTATCAAATGGAAATTCCAAAACTTAAGAACATGATAGCTTAAAGAACTCAAAGGATGGATTTAATAGCAGATAAGCCATAGCAGAATAGAAAGTTAATTAACTTAAAGCCAGGTGCTAGAAAATAAAACAAAAGAATGAACTACAGAAGGAAGAGGAAGTTGAAAGGTCTAAAATACATGTAATTGGAATTCCAGAAAGAGATGCAAGAACCTCTACAAACCTCAAGCAGAATTCATGCCAAAAAATGAAAATAAATAATACATACACAGAACTCAGCATATCATGTAAGAAAACCTCTGAAAACCACAAGAGAAAAATTTTAGCTGTCAGAGGAAACAATATTTTTAGCTGACTCAACAGAAACTATAGTAGCCAAAACAAACATATCCCTGCCCCCCCCCAAAAAACACTCAAAAATGGAATGACATGTTTAAAGTACTGTCAGTCTTGAATTGTACACCAAGCAAAAATATTCTTCAAAAATAAAGGCAAATCAGAAACTTTGTCAGAAAAACAACTAAGCTGATTTGTCACTAGCTGATTCACATTAAAGGTAATTGCCTAGAGTTTCAGGCAGGAAGAAAATGATCTCAAGGAAAACAAAAATTCAAAAAAAAGTGAAGAGTAACAGAAAGCATAAATATATGAGTAATAGAAAAAAATTTACTGGACAAAACAATAAGAATGTCTTGTGGTATTTAAGATATATACAGAATTAAAATGTATCACACCTAAATGTATCACAATAAATAGAAATTGATGAGGTGATAAGAGTTATTAAAGTCTGAGTCCAGTTCATCTTCCATCTCTCCATTGGGATGTACGGAAGAGCATAAATGATAGCAACATGCTGAGGATTCTGGCCAACAAATAAGACGATATAATGTTTGAACTTCTGGTTCCCATATTATTGTATGTGAGAAAACTATTTTCTAAGCTTTGAAAATTAACATTATTTCCAAATCTTCATGAATATATAAAATGAACATATGACCAACCAAACAATTTTTATATAAAAAGCTGAAAGATATGCTTACTGGTAGGAGAAATTATAGCTAATTTGCAACCATGCTTGTAACCAGGATCCACTCCCATCAAAGTGCGCCCTGGAACAGGGCTCGTTAAAAGAAGCTGACGAAGGTTCCGTCCAAACATCATTACTGATTCCTTCTCTGCATCTGATGTTAGTTTGGCTCTTTTGAAACAGAAAAGAAGAGAAAACAGAGAATGTATTTAGTCTTTCATTAAGTCCAAATTTTCTTCCAGAAAAAGAACAGAATTCCTTTTATACAGTTATTCCTCAGAGGAACTTTTATTATAACAAAATGACTACAAGAACAAATATCATATACAAAATTATAGAGTCTATTTTTGCTAACTGCAGTAATGAGATACAATAAATAATTTTATGATATAAAACCTTCTATTTGTTTTACCTGTACTCCATCTTTATCTGATTTCCCTTATATACAAAATTTATGTATATACACAGCTGTGTATATGAGATAGTCACAATGTGTAAAGATTTGGACATCACATGGGATGTCATATTAAAGTTTATCAACTGATTAAAAATATAAACACATAAATTACCAAATCATAAGTAGCCTCCCCCGTAATCAATACCTTTACCTATACATAACTCAATCTTAACCTCTTACTCTATTCCAACCCCCACATCTACTCCCTTGTCATTCTCACAGGGATATGATCACAAATACTAATATCAGTATAGAACCATTACCCATAGAAATTTCCTAATATTATCCAGAGACATTATTAAAAGTTATTATAAATTTTAAAACTTCTTCTAGGATAAAAATATACGTCTATAATGTACTTAAAGGCATTTGTAAACTAAGTTTTACACCATTCGTTTACTTAACAAAATATTATCTCCTGAAATTCATATGAAATTATAAAGAGTATGTCTTTTCTCTTAGACCAGGTTTAAAAAAATGTATGTCATTTGCCACAAGAAAATTGAGAGTAAAAAAGCAATTTAAAGCACATTTCATATCTTTGTTGAGGTAGAATTATTTACTTATCTAAAGGCACACATGACTAATTAATATTTACTTTTCTGGCTTAATTCAGTTTAAGGCTTTTCTTTCATCTCTAACATTTCACAGCCATTCTCCCTGTATTCAGCCAGGCAACATGAAAAGTGTCATTGTAAGTATTTCTAGATCTTCATTTTTAACTTTACTCACTGAGCGAGCATTTGTTGTCAGTCTTACATAAGGGCAGCATTATTGGTGTGAGAGATACAAAGCTGAAAAGAGGAGATCCCTGCCCTGAAGACCACTGTTTAATGGAAGAAACAGAAAAATAAACAGAAAGCATAACGATGATTAGTATTATATTAATAGAAACACATGGGAGAAATAGTTAAATTAGAAAGACTTTCTAAGTGATGTCTTGTCAGATGAATCAAGAAGGATAAGTAACAGAGTCAGGCAGACAAAGGTAGGGAGAGTAGATGGAAGGCATGGAGAAGATTCTCCAGGCAATAGAAGCAGAATATGTAAAGGCTCATGGCTCATTACAGAAAAAGCAAGTAATTTCATATGCTATAGTAAAAAGAAATATCAAGACATAAGGTTGTAGAGGTCAAAAGAAACCTGATCACAGAGGGTCATGTACCTTCTTCTAAAGAATATGGATTTTATACTCGAGATGAAGAAGATCCATTCAAGAATTTTTAGAAGAGTATGAAATAATCTAATGGAAATTTTAAGATGGTAATGTGGAATACGTATTGCAAAATGCAAGTCAGAGATCATCTAAGACCCTAGTATAGTAATTCAGACAAGAAATAATGATGTCCTGAACTGACCATGGATAGATACAGCTATTCTCTAGTAAACATGGTGATAAAGAGGTGGCAAAATTCAAAATATAATAAAAGATGGTAAAATAGATAGCACTTGGTAACTGATGTATTGAAGAGGTAGGGATGAAAACTGACATATGGATGAATGATCACGACAGTCACAGAAATAAGTAATGCAGAAGTAGACTTCCCACCATCGATAGTCAAAGGGATAAAATGACTGCAAAATAACGATAGTCTATATGATTTCTTTTAATACATACACATGAAGGGAGAAAAGTCTGTTTTATGATGGTTATCTCTAGGTAGTGAAATTATATGCCTTTTTTCTTTGTGTTTTACAAAGTCTTTCAATTTTTCTACATTAAATTTTTTCTACAACAAATTTTTTAGAGAATTAAAGTAATTTTAAAAAATCCACTGGGAGCTTTATCCCTCAACTGCTGTTCAGGTAATTACAGTATTTCTATCAAGAGACATCTCTGTAGACACTGTCTGCAAACCAGCTTATGGCATGAAGTAAGATTTTTTTTAACCACAAGCATTTTTTTTAAAAAAAGGAAAGTGCTCTTGCTTGCCACTGCTAATAGAAGTCAGAGAAGGATTATACATTAAACAACCCCACACTAAACTACTTTTATTAAACCTCAATGAAATTACTCCACAAGCAGTGAAGCTACATAAATTGAATACATGCAAAAATGTCAATGTGCCACTGGACATTAGATGCAACATGAAAAAACAAGATAAAGGAAAAATATGCAAAATGAAATAGAATTTTAAATAATTTCCTTTTTTCCTTCATTAAGAACAGAATTTTTATTTTTAAATTTGATGACCCAGCACTCAAAAGGAAAAAATGTTACTTCACACAAGTATGAAATGAAATGATTCCAAAAAAACACAATATTTTTAAGGGGCTTCTGGGCTAAAAAGGATAAATCAAAAGAATGAATTACTTTGACAAGAAGATGGACAAAAGAACTATGTGTCTTTAATAGTACCTCCTCACTCCCTGCTTTAAACATCTCCAAAGTCAATGGCCAGGTACAGTTAAAGAAAAACAGACACACATCATAAAGTCTGCTATTAATTTTAATGGGTTTGAAAAGATGACTAGAAATCTACATTTCCCAGATAAACCTTGCTGAAACCTATAAACAAGTGAAAATGAAGAAACCTATAAACAAGTGAAAATTAAGAAAATCTATAGCACATAGGAATAAATATATAAAGAAACGGCTGGTTTCTAAAACTTGCCTACCAAGACAAAGGCTACAAAGAAGAAGAAAAGAGGGTTTTTGCTTCCTGACATAACTTTTCTTTCCATCACTTCCCCTAAAAACAACTCTGAACCTCACCTCTTTTGCTGTTCTTTGTAATTAGTCCTTCTGCTAGTCCATTTACATGGTCACTTTAATAATCTCTTAATATCTGCTCATCACTGCTGATAATTATTCATCCAACAACTCCCATTTAGGGTGAAAAACATTAGCTTTTGCTCTTCGTAGTAATAAATTAATCATGTACTCCACTGGTTTCCTTATGCTTTTTTTTTTTGGCTCTCTTACCTCTAAAAACTGCTTCCAACAAACTTCTCCATTAAGTTCTTAGTTTGTTTCTCCCAAGCCAACTCTCATCAATAAAACTATTTGGTTAGCTTGGTTGTCAAACAGCAAGACAGGTATTACACAACTGGAAGGGATACACATTAAGTGGTCAAGATTTGAAAAGTATATCATAATTAAGAACTATGTTTTGTGGTCTATGCATGTAAATGCCTCTACAAACTGAAATTTAGGCTTAAATTTAAAACTGTGATTGTGACTCAGTTCTTTGTACTGGTTAATAGATCAACAAATATTTACTACATGCTTTATTTTAATAGGTCTATTATCACACATAGTAATGAACAGTATACAAAATTAGACAAGATGCATACCTTAACTCTCTACAGAGGAGAGGATAAATAAGGCGTTTAAAGGAATCGTCCAGTGATTTGTTTAAGATCTTCATTAACTCTGGCCTTGCAAAGCTACGTGGCCTCCACCTGCAAAAGAGAAAAGAAAAAGTAATGTACTAAATAATGATGAGACGAGGAAAAGAGCTCTTGGAAGAGGGGAGCGGAAATGAAACTGAAAAGAGGGAGAAACTTTATTGAAGCCCAAGTATCATAATTTGTAAGAAGAGACTGTGATGTCTGGAAATTATTAACTATGACATCTGGAGTTCTTATTTTAAAAATCTTAGTAACCATGGTCACACAAAAAACTAAAGGGAAACTTTCCTATTTTGGGAAGAGTCTCCAAAACATTATTAATAATAGTCAAAATCTTAAGATATAAGAAAATCACCAAAAATTACTAAAACACTGCTATAAACTAAACTGTGTCCCCCCAAATTAACATGTTTAAGACCTAACCCCCAAAGGGATGGTATCTGGAGAAAGGCTTTTGGGATATAATTCGGTTGTAGGCCCCTCATGATGGGATTGGTGTCCTTATAAGAAGAGAGATCAGAAACGTCTTTCCCTCTCCCTATCAAATGAGAACATAGTGGGAAAGCAGCTGTCCACAAGCCAAGAAGAGGGCCCTCATCAAAACCCAAATCAGCTTGTACCTGGATCTTGGACTTCACAGCCTTCAGAACTGAGAGAAAAGAAATTTCTGTTGTTTAAGCCACCTGGCTTATGGTATTTTGTTATGGCAGCCAGAGCCAAGACAAACACTGTACCCTTCTTTTCCCATTTCTTTATTTCTTCCTGAGAGTTAAAGTAGATCGAGCAAAGGGGAAACTCTTGTTTTCTCCCTTGCCTCTTGTTACTTTTGAGTAAAACTTACACCATTGCTCAGACTGCACTGCTCTACAAGGCAAGTATATCTGCATACATGAATATATGCTGATGAATATAAATGGCAGAGAACAGACTGTTAATGGACACTGGAAAAAGATTAGTAAGAGAAAATGCAAGCTATAATAACAAATTAATTCAGCTCTAACTTTCTGTGTTTTCATCCATTTACAGCATCTCTGCCCTTGCTCTTCAATAGCTCTTGAATAAAAAGGTATTAATGGTTTCTAATTAACCATTAATAGACCTAGGAATTCTCTCATCTCCCTTACCTCAGCAAGAAAATTTCAGTGAACATTTAAGTATTTATAATGTGATACATCAAAAGTTACTTAATTGCAACTAACTGAATCCCTTCCACAAAAGGGTATTGAGGAGAACAGAGTTTTGTCTATCTTTTTATTTGAATGAGAATGCTTTAGGCAGGACATATATCCTTCCTTCTATCCAAATGCCTATTACTCTCTACTGTCACCTTTACCTGAGGGCATGAGAAGTAGGGAGAAGTAGAATATAAATCGGACACGTATAGTTGTTATTTTTTTTATTATTATTAATTTGGGGAACCCAATGTCAAGAAAGACTTCCCAAAAAAAATACCTGAGATGGATCTTTAAAAATAAATTGTGGTTTAAATAATTAAATTAAACAAAGGAATAACAGCATTCTGGGAAAAAAACTGTAGTATATGTAAAAATTTACTGGCATGAAAGAGAATAGTAAGTTCAAAACTGTAAGATTAGTATGCTAGGGCACAAAATGGCAGAACTTGGGGGACAGGGGTGGTTTGGTTAAACTAGAAAATAAGGTACTGACCACATCATTATGAGTCTTATACACCAAAGCTATGGAGCTTGGCCAGCTGGAAAAGAGAACATGGTCATGGGACAATATGCTAGGAAGATAGTCCTTTGAGGTAAGAAGACCCTAATGAAGTTACTTTTTTTTTAATGTATGTATTTGATGTCTACTGGGATCATTCTCTTTAAGGCTGAACCAAGGTTTCCCCATGGCTTATAAGAAAAAAAACAAATCCTTAATATTACCTACCCAATCTCTCAGGAAGCCCCAACAGTCTTCCTTAAACTTAAAATCCTCCTTTGGTGTGACTGCTCAGCTCCCTCTTCTTGCTACCCTCCCTTAAACAGTCTATTTTATACTTGAGGATGACTCAATTTCATCCTACATAGCTGACCTATTTCCTATTGCTACCACCTAGTCCAAGTCACCATCATCTTTTGCCCCTACAGCTACTCTCGGTCCTTCCAAACAGTTCTCTATACTGCAACCAGGGTGCTCTTCTTAAAATACAAACTGATTACTCCACTCCTCTGTTTAAATCTTTTATTGGCTTCCCATCAACCTAAAGATAAAGAACAAAATTTATAGCATGTCTAAGAAAGCTAAGTGTAATCTGACCTGTGCCTCAATCTTGACTTCTTGTTGCTTCCTCTACCTCTCTTGTCTCTGACCAATGTAGGCATCCAGCCCAGATACATTAAGGTTCCCCATAACAAACTCCTGGGACACATTGCACTTCTCCTTCGTAACCTCAGCTCACTCCTAACCATTTGCTCAGTATCTTCTTCATTAAACTACATTGTCACCAAAAAGAGTATATTTGTCAGATTTACAGGTGGATCCCCAACATCTAGCACATAACCTAAATGAATAATTACATTGGAGAGGTGGAAGATGGGAGAAGTAGAAACAAAGAAAAGGAGTGGAGAGGGGAGAAGGAAGAGGGGGAGAAGAGGAAAGATTCAACAAAACATCTTAAATCATTCAAATGTGTTTAAAAGAAAAAAAAACATTTTTTGAGAATGGTTCTTTAGTTCTCAAAGAAGTATTTTAACTAGCTTTTGGTTCAGTTTAGTTCCCATAGAAGTGTTTCTTCAATTATCTATTTGAAGAGAAACCTCTAGAACATGACTGAAAATTGCATCACTATACTATTGTGATATAAAGTATAATAGTATAGGTTAAATATTATTACTAATCATCCAATTGGAGTAGAACTGAATAAAATAAAATAAAAGATAAGCCAAGGAAAAGCAACTAAATCACTACAAGAAGAAACATTATTTGACATTTACTTGGCATAAAGATAATAGATTAAAAGCACAACTAATACTTAACCACTTAAGACAGATTCTGATATTGAGTATTATAAATATTCATAGAAAAATAAGATAGAATTTGTCCCAAATTTATTGTGATCTATTTATTAAAAACATTTCTAAAAAATTTGCATAATAATCCCACCATTCTGTAATTATAGATGCCACACTGAAGGCCACACAATTACATGAAATACCATTTAATACTCTCAAATCTGTGAGAAAGATATTACTCACCATTTTAAAAAATAATGAAACTGACAAAGAAATTAAGTAACGTGCTCATAGTCACAGTGTGAGACAGGAGTAATGTAACTTGAATTAGAACTCAGATATAGCCACTTCTTAGGATTTTGTTCTTTCTTATGAAACTATTATAAAGTTCATTATATCTTAAATTAAAATTATCTAATTTCATAATATAACTTTTTAAATCTAGGATTTCTTCTAGGTATTTATTTCATTTTTATTTTTAATGGAATTTACTTATGTATAAAGGAAATAAGCATTCATTTTGAAAATAACAACTACACCGAAAAGCATATAAGAGAAAATTAAAATCTCACACCAGAGTTAAAGAGTACACTATACCTTTTCAAACATTTTCCTATACATACATAGATTTTGTTTGCCTTTACTAAAATCATACTGTAAATACTAATTATAAATTGTTTTTAACCTAATATGACATGTTTATATAGCAACTGTACCTCTATCTCAACTTTTTCAAAATGGCTACACAGAATTCCATATGAAAATAACATATAACTGGTTTAAGCAATTAATCTATTGATTAACAGTTAGATGGTTGCTTTACTTAATGGGTCCTTGGCCAATTATTTCATCATTCAGCAAGCTGACCCTTCATGAAATTGGCTTTTGGCAAACTAGCTTCCAATGAATTAATGCAGAACTATGTTGGATAAGAGAGGTAATTCCCAAAGTACACATAACTTGTTCTTCTCAAAGAACAATTCATCCAGCTCTTCAAAAAGCATTCCTAGCAATCTAACCACAGGTCATACAGACCTAGTGAGTGATTAGCACACATGAAATCTACATCTTCTAACTGCTAGGTATGCCACTTTACCTCTTTGCATCGGTTTTCTTTTCCATCAATTGGCAGCTACAAATCTGCTCTTCTAACCAAATAAATTGTGAGGAAAAAAATACATGCTGAAAGTCATAACTATTAAGTTAAAAGTGTCATACAAACATGTGGTACTATTTTTAAAGGTTCCCTTGACAAATAAAAATAGATGATAAAAAGTTACATACGTTTGAAAATTTCTCTGAAATATATAATAAATTTAATGTTTGTTTCAAACATCCTTAATGTACAAAATATTTTAGGTAAACTACATAGAATATGTTTAGGGGCTGAAATTGTAATATCCAATCATTTGTTTCAATTATTCTTAATAACACATTTTTAGATATGTTTTATACAATATATATTTAATTTTAATTCATTTTTTCATAAGAGAAAATCTGCTTTTTATAGAAGATTCAAATTATACAGAAAATTATTAAAGTTCTTCTCCCCAGAAATAACCACTATTAGTAATTCTTATATACCTCTCAGTTATTTTCTACTTAAATATATATATCTATATATTTAAAATTTATAAAAAAGACACTATATCCATGGTTTGCCATTGTTAGTTTGTATTGTAAAAAATGGACATCTTTCCATATCAGCACACACAGATCTCAGTATAGTAGTTTAGAAACAAAAAAAATTCTATAAAAATCTATAAACAGACCTGTTTTGGATGCACCACCTACAGAATTCATTTTTAATTCCATCAGGAATGTTGACCTTGACCGTCAGTATCTTCAAATTTTCCCCACGATTAATTGCCAGAATCTGAATGCAAACATATATGGCAAAAACTGATGATATAAAATATATAAATGATCAATATAACCAGTTGACATTTCTAAAACAAATCAGGTGATCATCCAGAACTATATCACTTATTTGCCAAAAATATATTTAAGAATAATCGTTTCTTAATACTTTTTTCAAGTTTTTAAAAAATAAAATACAAATACAAAGCCTATGACATTCACTGGAACAGACTCTGGAGATCTAATGATCAAAATCTCAGTTCAAATTCTACTAATTGAAAATTAATGATCATCTGAAGATAGAAAAATATAATTTTTACGTTTGTGAAAAGAAATTAAGATAAACAGCACTTACTAAATGTCAGGCCCATCTAAGTACTTTAAATATACTACCTTGTTTAATCTTTAAGGCCACCAATGATGTATGAATTATCGTCTTTATTTTATATAATTTTCCAAGACTAAGTTGTCCCAAATTATAAAATTAACAAGTAGAAAAGGAAGAATGTAAACTCAGATCAGTCTGATTATACTCTTAATATATTAAAAGAGCAATTATTTTAAAACACATTAAAAACACTCCTTACAAAAGAGCAAACAAACCTAAAGCAAGCAGAATGAAGGAAATAATAAAAACAAGTGGAAAATTAACAAAAATAGAGAAAAGAAAAATTAATAGAAAATATCAGCAAAATTAAAAGTTTGTTCTTTAAAAAAACCAATAAAATTGGCATACCTTTCAGTACACTAACCAAGAGAAAAAGGAGAAATATTCTAATTACCAAAATCAAGAATGAAAGAAAGGCCATTACCATGGATGCCACAAAAATAAAAAATTTCATAAGTATATACTATGAACAATGGCATGCCAAATTAGATCACTTAAATAAAATGGACAAATTCCTAAAAAGACAAAAATTGCCCAAACAGAATCAAATAGAAGGAGAAAATCTGAAAGAATCTACAACAAAAGGATGAATTAGCAATTTAAAACTTTCCCAAAAGGAAATGTCCAGGGCTAGGTAGCTTCACTGCTGAATTCTAAAAAACATTTAAAGAATATCAACTCTTCACAATTTCTTCCAAAAAAATACAATGTGGGGCGGGGGGGGAACCCTTCTAAATTCTTTCTATTTACTCTGATACCAACAGATGACAAGGATATTACAAGAAAAAAATAGAAACCACCATATCTTCTAAATATATATATAATGGTCCTCAGGAAATATAAGCAATCCAAACTCAGAAACATATAAAAAGGATTATACACCAGGATCAGGAAGAATTTATTCCAGGAATATGTAGTTGGTTTGACATTAAAAAAAAAAATCAATTCCATAATACATCACACCAATAAAAACCAAAATTACATGATCATCTTAATAAATGCAGAATGACAAAATCCAGTCGTTCATAATCAAAACACTCAACAAAATACAAATAGAAGGCAACTTTGCCAATGTGATAAAAGAGCACATACAAAAATCTCCCAGATAACATCATATTTAATGGTGAAAGATGGGATGCTTTCCAGCTAAGATCACAAGGGTGTCTCCTCTTGCCACTTCTATTTAACACTGTAATGGAGGTTTGAGACAGGGCAATTTGGCAAAAATTTAAAAAGAAAAGAAATAAAAGGCATTTAGATTAAAAAAGAAAGAAGTAAAACTATCTCTAGTTTTAGAGAATTTGATTTTACATATAGAAAATCCTAAGGAATCTACTAAAAAACTATTAGCACTAACAAAGAGCTCAGCATCATTTCAGAATAATCAATTTCTACACACTAGCAATAAAAATTCTTTAAAAATTCTATTTACCATAGCACCAAAAGGAATAAAATTCTTAAGTTTCAAAACTTACTACAAAGTTACAGTAATCAAGACAGTGTGGTACTGGCATAAGAATAGACCTATAGATCAATGGAATAGACTTGAGAGTCCAGAAACAAATCCATACATCTATGGTCAATTGATTTTCGATAAAGATGCCAAGACAATTCAATGGGGAAAATACACTCTTTTCAAAAGTGATGCTGGGACAACTGAATAGCCACATACAAAAAAATAAAGTTGTGACCCTTCCTCACATCATATACAAAAATTAACTTTAAACTGACCATATCTTTTAACATACGAACTAGAGCTATAAAAAAAACTCTCAGAAGAAAATATGAGAAAATCCTCATGACCTTAAGTCCTTAGATATATAACACCATGAGCATATGCAACAACAACAAAAAAAAAGATGGACTTCATCAAAATTATAATTTTTTGTACCTTAAAAGATACATCAAGAAAGTGAAAAAAAAACATGGGAAAAGTTTTGCAAGTCACATATCACTTATATCTAGAACATATAAATAACTCTTTATAATTCAACAATAAAAAGATACAACCTAATTAAATATCTAGAGACATTATTTCAAAAATGATACATAAATATCCAATAAGTAGAAAAGATGCTCAACATTTTTAGTCACTAGAGAAATGCAAATTAAAACCATAATGAGAAATCTCTCATACTCATTAAGATGGCTATAATCTAAAAGGTGGACAGGAAATATTGGTAAAGATATAGAGAATCAGAACCCTCATAAACTGATGGTAGAAATGTAAAATGGTGTAGACAGACGCTTTGCAAAACAATATGGCAGTTCCTCAAAAGATGAAACACAGAGTTATTTAACCTAGCAATTCTACTCCTATGTATTTACCCAAAAGAAATGAAAACATGTGTCCACATGAAAACGTAGTGACTGTTTGTAATTACAAAAAAGTAGAAACAATTCAAATGTTTATCAACTGATGAATGAATCAATAAAATATATTATATGCACATAATAAAATATTATTTGAAAATAAAAAAGAAATGGACTTCTGATATGTATTACAACATGGATGAACCTTGTAAACATTATTCCATGTGAAAGAATCCAGATACAAAAAGGCCACAAATTGTATGTTTCCTTTAAATCAAATATCCAGAATAGACATATCTATACACGCAGAAAGTTCACTACCTAGAGCTTGGGGTGAGGGGGTTTTTGCAGGGAAATAAATGGCAGAGAGTTGCAAATGCATACATGGTTTCTTATTATGAAAATATCCTAAAAATGATTGTGGTAATGATTATACAGCTCTGTGAATATACTAAAACCATTTAACTGTACAGTACAAATGAGTAAATTATGATGTCTGAATTGTATTTCAACAAAGCTGTTATAAAATATACTCCTTTGTTCAAATACTATAATATCAAATATTGAGATGTTCTATTATAATCAGAAATCAACCTAATAATTTAATCAAATTCACCAAGAGCCCCTATTTAATATTTTCTAGTCTAGTTCATAACTAACTATATATATATTTGATATACTAAAAATTTTTTTAAACATCATTGCTTTAATATGTAGTCATAATTTTCAATAATTCATAATGGCCTTCCATTAATAAATCTTAATAACTGGGGGCTCAATAAATTAAATTCTCCCCTTACAGGACACAGACTGATATTTTAACAATTTTAGCATACTTCCATGACAATGTTTAACAAAAACTTAGACTTCCTTTATGTTGTGAAACAAGTTTAAAATAATTTAACAATACTTACCAAAAAATAATTCTACTAAAAAAATTCTCAACTTTTATATAAAAAAGTATAAAAGGAGAAGTATAAATCCTTTTGTAATTTTAATTTCCATAAATTTTAAAGCCATTTTAAAGTAAAATAAAGCTAAAGTAAAATGTTAAATACAGAACAATTCCTCAAAGTTTAATTTGATAAATTTCTAAGATGAAACTGGCTGAAATAATCACTTAAAAATAAATTTTTAATACAAGATAAACTTTAGTTTGGGCTGAACAGACCTTCAATATTAGACAGTTAGCTCTCTAACATACTGAAAGGAGCAATTAATAGTAAATAAAATTCTAAATATGAGAACTAATCTGTAATAAATGCATTCATGACGAGTACAACAATATGAGAGGAAGTTACTTCATTCTCTTTGTATCAGTAGTACTACTATAGCACAATACATTATTGTCTTTTTTTAAACCTTTTTGACCATACCTAATAAATTCAAAGGTCATACTCACAAAAACTCCTGGCACAAGAGGATCTGTAGTACAGAAGAAAGAGGAGTAACAAAAATAACAGAACTTGGGTCAGAAACTAAAGCTGACAGTGAGTAGAAGGATAAAGCAGACTTCCTGGAAATGGAAGCATTGAATGAGAAATAGGTAGTAGAAAAGACACAAGAAGTGGAACATGAGTGAAAGTGGCTGCAAAAAAGAAAAGGAACAGAAGGCCTCATGAGAGAATGTGAAGGTCAAGTTACAAATTCATATGGTGGAAAGGAACAAACTAAGGGCCAATTTGAAGGGAAAAAAGATGCAGCTAGAAGAATCAATTTCGTAGACAGCTAAAATAGCTATTCCCACAGTATTTGGAGAAGGAGTTCCAAGTATTATTGTTCCTTTACCACTGTCTTTCATCATTTTCCTTCACTTCTGTATTCTGGGGTGCTGTATTCTGGGCTACCTTTGCTAAAGCTGAAAAGCAGGATTCATAGTTGAGAACATGAGGCCTCAGCACCATAGGCAATGGGAAGCTATCTCCATAAGCTAGCAAATCATCATTCCAGCTGCCAAAATAACCAAAAATTTCTTAAAACACAGGGCTATTTTTTCAGAATGAACACTCCCGGAATGTTCTACTTTTTCAGGTCTGAGTACTGTCACACCTAGAAGCCTGTGTCAATCATAAACTTAAATTCAACCACATAATAACTCAGAAGGCCACAAGTACTAAGCATACTAGTTAAAATGCAGAGACCAAAATATTTTCAAGCAGATATTAGAAAAGCTAGGTTTTTGGCCTTTTTTTTTTAGATTTTTAAAAAATTTTATTAGTTTCAAGTATATAGTACATGTATAGTTTATAAAACAATCCTCCTCATTACACCTTCTCTCCTCTGGTTTTCCACCTAGCCAATATATTGATGCTAAATGCATCCCCTGTGCCATGCTCCCCATCCTTTTGACCAAGTATACAGTACACTGTTTGGACATTTATATAGTTTAAAATAATCCTCCTCATTGCACCTTCTCTCCTCTGGTTTTCCACAGAGCCAATATATTAATGCTAACTGCATTCCCTATGCCATACTCCCCATTCCCATGACCACTATCTTGACCACTACTAATTTGTACTTCTTTAACCCTTTACCGCTTTCTCCCAGTCCCCCAATGCCCCTTCCCCTCTATCCGTCACCAAATTGTCTATATTTGTGAGTTTGTTCTTTTTACTCCTTATATTCTACATATAAGTGAAATTATATGGTATTTATCTTTCTCTATCCGACTTATTTCACTCAGCATGACAACCTTTAGGTCCATCCATGTTGTTGCAAATGGTAGAATTTCATTTTTTTAATGGCTGAGTAATATTCCATTGTATATATGAACCATAACTTCTTTACCCAAGTGTCTGTTGATGGGCATTTAGGTTGCTTCCATATCTTGGCTATTGTAAATTGCTAGGTTTTAATAGAATGAGTATTCACATTTTTTCTAAAGTTGCAATAAAATTAAATCAACAGACAGAGAGACAAAATATAATAACAAAATCCTGCAAAAGGAATTTTAGTATACTTAGTCATTGGTTTTGTTAAAGTCTTTTTCATTAAGCTCTATCAGTAGACTACAACTAGGCAAGTAAAATTTCACTCTTCTAACATTTTTTAAAATTATCGAAAGTATTTACTTCAACTGATGTGATAAATACAATATGCTCAAAAGAAAAACTGACAACTTTAGATATAACAGTAAAACTTTTCGAATCTTCAAGAACAGAGACAATGCCATCTATACATAGATGACAATATACAATAAGTGTTCGAGAAATATTTGGGGAATAATTGGACTCCATGTTATGTTATACCAAACACACATACACACACATATACATTTTCATGTCTGTACCATCATAAGTTTTTAAAAAATCACATTTTTAACGGTGAAATTAAATATCATACAAAAGGTTACACATTCTAGTCTTTTTCATTATCCTCTCCTTATAATAGTAAAGTGCCAATAGGAGAAAAAAAATAACTTTAAAAAATGGTTCCAGGTTCGGAGAACACTAATGGTCTCCTGATACCAAGTCTCCTCATCCACCTGTAAAATCAATAAAGAAAATAAATAAAACAACACAATACCCATGTCTTCAGCATTTCTAGGAGACAGAGAATCAGAATGGAATCAGGTATCTCAAAAATACCATACAAAGCAGGCAACAGAAGAGCAGTACATTTAAGAAACCTTATTAAGGAAAGAAGGGGTGGTTAAATGTGCTTTATGGAAGAAATATAACAAGAAGAAAATAAACACGTTAGCAGTGATAATCTTTAAAAAAAAAAGAATATTATACTGAGCAAAGCTGTCTTGTCTTTTAAGTATCAAAGTCATAGGACACAAGTGTGAATGCATCAGAACTCAAAGAATATTGTACACATATAAACTTCTTGAGAAACATACAAGAGCAAGAATCAGCCAACTATGGCCCATAGGTCAAATCTAGTCTGTTTTTGTACAAAATAATTTATTAAAACACAATCACACTCATTAGTATATGTGTTATCGGTGACTGCTTTCATGGTACTAAGGCAGTTATGTGGTTGCAGCAAAAGTTATCTGGCTCACAAAATCTAAAACATTTATACTCTAGTTCTTTACAAAAAAAAATTTGCCAACTCCACATTAGACTAGAATTTAAGTTTCATTCATCTAAAAGAAGGCTGGAAAGCTTTGGCAAAAGAATTAAAGGCAAGCATTTCATATATAGATGTAGGGCTGATTAAAACAAGGGTGTAATCAATATACATTAAGCAAACAGAGGCTGCAATCAATACTAAAATAGACTCCAAGCTAAAAAAGCATTAAATAAGATAAAGGACACTTTATAATGTTAAAACCACATTCTGGTTTTGGAATATAACAAGGGGGATACATATCACACTTTAAAGATGCTGTTAGGTGAGAAATCACCAAAATAGTAGAGTAGGGAACTCCAAAATTCCATTCCTCTACAAAAGTAACAAATTAGCAAAAATTGTCAGAATCATCGTTTTCAGAACACTTGAATCTATTCAAAAACTTACAACAACCCTAAAGAAGAACCCTAAAGGAGAAAGAAGCTGCACATTTTTGGTTAAAAGTACTTTTAACTTACTCACTTACCATGCCCTACTCTCCATACTGGTAGTAGCTATGAAGATAAGCGCCTATATTTCTTGTGCAAGTTGCTAATACCAGTGAAAGCAATATGGTATTTATTCTTAAAAATTTGTGATTGTGTTTTTCGATCTATATGGTAGCTCCCTGAGGAACTGGCTCAAGAGCTTGCCTGTTTTGCCTGTGTCAGAGTTTCCTTGGAGCAGAAGCAGCCTCCTGGGTAGCAGGAAACACTTTTGTTGAAAGCATTTAAAGGCAAATGTATTAGCTGCAGTCTCAAGGGGTAAGGAATAAAAGTCAATGACAAGGAATTACAGTTAGGGCAACATGACAGACATATTGGGAAGAAAATAATACCGGGAAGGAAAAGGCTGGGAAACGAGATACTTGAGGCAAAAGAAACTTTTAAAAGTTCCTATGTATATGAAGGAATCTAGGAGGACATGTGCATGCTCAGGACTAAACACATGCTCTGAAAACACTTGAGAAGACCTTGAGCTTTCACCTCTGACTGCCCTTTGGGCTCCATGCAAAGAGAAAGTGTAGGCTACAGCAGAGCTGTAAACTGCCTCGCTAAGCATTGGAATGCCCCAACACATATGCAAGGAGTAGGTGAGTTTGTTTTTTGTTTTGGCTCCAAGCATTTAAGGAAATCGCTGTCAAATAATGAAATGTTCACTAAGTCAAAGGAACAGAAGCTTCAGTGGCCAAACACAATAAAGAATTACAGACTCTACAAAAATAGTTCGGAAATCACTAAACAAACAACGAAAACTCAAAACATCAACAACAACAAACACTAGGAAGAGGGGCAAATCCGATTTTCAGTGTTGCCAACTTATAATATTCAAAATGTCCAATTGTTACAAAATGACAAGTTATACAAAGAAACAATAAAGTATGATTCATTCACAGGAAAAAAATAAATAAATAGGAACTATCCCTGAAGAAGCAAACACTGGTCTTACTAGACAAACTTTACATCAACTGTCTTAAATATGCTCAGATATAAGAAATAATAGACAGAGATCTAAAGGAAATTAGGAAAACACTGTCTCAACAACTACAGAATGTCAATAAAGAGTTGGAAATTATATAAAAAGGAACCATATAGAAATTTGGAGCTGAAAAGTACAATGACTGATATGAAAAATTAACTAGAGAGTTTCAATATCAAATTTGAACAAGCAGAAATAAAAATCAACAAGTTTAAACACTGGTCAATTGAGATTTTATAGTCTGAGAAGTTAAAAAAAAAAAAAAAAAGAATAGAGCCTAAGAGACCTGTGGGACATGATCAAACATAATGACATATGTGTAACAGAAGACCCAGAGATGGAGAGAAACAAACAGAAAGAGTATAGAAATAACAGTAAAAGATTTCCCAGTTTTGATGAAAAACAACCTACGTATCCAATAATCACAATGAACTCCAAGAAAGATAAACTCAAGATCTACAAGTAGATACATTATAATCAAACTGTCAAAACCCAAAGCCATAGAATCTTGAATAAAGTGAGAGATATAACTCATCACACGCAAGGGCTCAGTAAGATTAACAGCTGATTCTACACAAAACCATTGTAGGCCAGAAGACAGTGGCATGACATATTTAAAGTACTGAAAGAAAAGAAGTCAACAAAGAATTCCATACCCGAAAAATCTATCCTTCCAAAATAAAGGAGATGGTTAATGGGTATACAGTTTCAGTCTTACAAGAAGAAAAAGTTCTGCAAAGTGAACAACAGTATGAATATACTTAACATTAATGAACTGTACTCTAAAGATGACTAAGACAGTAAAGTTTAGTTTTATGTATTCTACTGCAGTTAAAATTTTTTTAAAAAATTGAGAAATTAAGGTTTTCCAGATATACAAACACTGAGGAAGTTTGTTGCTAGATCTGCCCTACATGAAATATTACAGGAAATCTTTTAGACTGAAATGATAAAACACTAGATGCAACTTGAAGCCATACAAAGAACTAAAGAACACTGGTAAAGCAGCTAATAGGTTAACGTAAAAGCCAGTATTGTATTTCTGGCTTGTAACATCTTTTATCCTCCTTTATAATTTAAAAGCCACATTCTACAATGTAGATATAGCTTATGACTACACCTAGAAAAAAAATTAGTAAACAAAAATGAAATTAAAAGACTAAGATATAATGACTATGATTTCTATAACTGAGATTTCTCTCTCATACTTTATTCTAAATCAAGTATCTCTAATTTGTATTTTACATGGACAAGATCCAGAATTGAGCTCAAATCCATGCATACTTGGAAGCAGAGTCTAATAAGAAAGGTCAATGGTCAGAAAGTCAAGATACCTGAAGTGATATACTGTCAGCTATGCTAACAATTTTTGGTGTCAATTACTAACTTCTTCGGGTCTTGAGTTCCCCATTTGTGATATGGAAAGAATATGACAACATTATAATAATTTATATGAAGAAAAAAAGAAAAATAGTTGACTTAAAATTCTTTAATTCCTTAGTAAGTAGAGCAGGCAAATACAAAGTATTATTATTATTATTATTATTATTATTATTATTACTATCAGCATGCAGACGCAGTTTTCTTATTTACCTGATGATGTTGGATATTTCTTATGTTGCATGAAAAATGCTGGTAGAGTACAAATTTATCAACATCTTTCTCATTTACTTTTTTTGAGGACACTTTTGCCAGAGATGACTGAAGAGAAATATATCTATTTTGGCACCTGTTCAAAAACACAGATATTTTTAAAAGTAGTTATTAATATGTGCAGTAAAGACATGTTATACGGATTAAGGTTAGCAAAAAAGATATGGCATTACCAAATGAGATTTTTTTAGCATAGGTCTTACAGATCTATTTGTGTCAATCAAGCCTCCTATAAAATGCCTCAATGAGTTCAGATACCATCTACAGTTATATAAGAGGCCAAAACTATCTACAAAGATTCAAACCAATAACTTTGGTCTAGATATCTTCCTTCTTCACAACCACTGAGTCAGCCAGTCAGAACTAATTAAAAGCTAAAAAGAAGAGAAATAAAATGTGTCAGGATAGCTTCCAAATGACAATGTATAAAACTGGACGAAATTTCAACAGTATGATTACTTATAAAAACACATTTAAAAACCTGGGCAGTTCTCCTACTTTAACTCATTCCTGCTAGGACCACTGAGAAAACAAAGAAGTTCTTTACCTTATATTAACAAACACCTTGACAAGCTATAGTAGCCAACTGATTCATAGCCACCTTTCCTCTCCTATGCACAGCTCACACAGCTAGAGATGTGGAGAGAAAGAGAGAACAGATCTTTGGCAAAACCCTGTCTTCTCTTCTGATAGACAACCAAAAAGGAAGGACAGAGGATATAAAAATGAGATTTTAAAGTAATACCTAATTACAATGAGGCATAAAATCCACAAACCAAAGTAGGGTCTAGGTCGAAAGGTTTTAATCTCTTATAAACTGGGACTGTGATACCATGGATAAGCTGCTCTCCATCAGTAAAAATTCATTTTGAAGTCAGTACTTTTATTCATACCTGATATTAAACATTCTCAAGTTAGCCTACCACTGGTAAACACCAGAAATAAGATAATATAAAATTAAATACCTATACCACAATACGTTTAAAAAGCAATACCACCCGCTCTAATTTCCCTCTAGCATGTACTGTGTAATGCAGTGGTTTTTAAACTGTGTTCCTCAGAGCCCTCCACTGAGGTGCTTCAGTGTAAGGAAGACAAGCAGGCAGAGTTCCAGGCTCCCTGCCCAGAATTCAATTAAAGCAATTTTACTTTATCTGTTTTATATATTAGGGTTCTGTTGTTTGAACAAAGAGTTCTGCTACTTAAAAAAAAGTCTGAAAATAAAGTTTTTAATGAACACTGGTCTTAGCACTAACCATGCCGCACTTAACAGCATGAGTCCACAAAGCAGGAAACTATAAAAGAGTTACTCACAAATTCCGAATGAAGTCAAGTGTGTCTCTGTCTTTAGCAATCATGTCTGCTAAAATATGCTGCACTCCTGTTGCAATGTCCTGGAGTGTTGAAAGCCCTTTAAATAAAAGGGAAAAGAAAAGCAAGAACTACAGATTAGATTTAAAGTCTACAATTAAATCACAATAAATTTATTCCATCAAAATAAAACCTTATATTGACAAAATGATGTCCAAAAGTATCATAGCAGTGACTAGCTGCCCCTCCCAAACAAAACAAATCTCCTAAAGTAATAATATCGGAACATCACATACCATATAACCTAGTGGTGGAAAAGGCAGCTCTGGAGTCAGCTGCCTGGTTTAATCCTGATTCTACCACTTACCAAATGTGTGACTCTGGGTAAGTTACCTGACCTCTCTGTGCCTCAGTTTCCTATAAAAATCAACTAATAATAAGTACCTACTTCATGAAGTATTTACAAAGATTAAGATGTTATGGAAAATATGTATTAATTGGGTCATATCCTAAGGTATCCTATTTCACTACAGTCACAAAAATTCTCCTTTACAAGTAATTTTATTAATATTGCTATTTTGGCTTATGAAGCATTCATTCACATTTTCAATGACCCATTTGTGATTAGAGTAAAAGAAAGGAGGAGTAAAGCAAGCAATTTTGATATGTGTGTTAGTACTATTATGACTGTTCTGGGCCCTAATCTATCCCCATTATCAGAAGTATCACCAAGTATCCACCATCATGTAGTCCAGGAGTATCACTATATATGACAATCAAAAGAACATACTCAAATTTTTTAATAGCAAATTCACATTTGTTGAATTATTTAAACCAAAAACAGATTATGGTATGCTATGATTCTCTACAGTTTAGCACATATTGTGGATTTTGTTATCAGATACTGCCCCCTACAGACACTTATGTCTTCCAGCCTATAGAATCAACAGAAGGCCAACAGAAACAAGATTGAGAGTAGGAATCACCAGAACATCACTCTCCCCATTAAATACTCTCAGAATTTAGGCCAATCTTAATTGAAAAGCTCTCATTCTCAGGCCCTCATTTTGACAATAAAACCAATGCATCTTGACATGTATAAGATGTCACCTTGCTGGGGTTTTTCTTAGAAATAGCTCTGCCTTACTCCCTTCCACTCTCTTGTGCACGCACACACACAAAAGGATAGGAAGACACATTTCAGAAAAAGACAAACACTTTACTTCTGCAGAGCAGAAGTGTGAAATTAGGACATCATTTTATACTTCATCTGTGTCAGAACAGTTGAAATTCTTTCTAAAGAGTATATATGACTTTTATAATTCAATAAATTTTTAGAAATATGATAAGTTTTAAAAGACAATATAGAAGAATCTTTATAACCTTTGAATGTGAAAGAATTTCTTTAAAAAGAAAAAACAATTATCTTAAAAATAAAGAGTAATTGAAAAGATTAATAAATTATAATAAAACTAAGACCTCCTATTTACCAAAAGACAACACAAAGAAAGTGAAAAAAGAAGTTACTCCTGGCAAAGATTTACAATCCACATAACTGAGAAAGAATATCTTAAAATGCTTATAAATTAATAAGAAAAAGATAAACAACACAATAGGAAATGGGCAAAAGTCTAGAAGAGGTACTTCATCAAAAGAGGAAAACTGAATGATTAAGCAGGAGGTATATCGGAATTTATTTTCTAAGAATTATTCATTCTTTATATGCTATATTGTAGTCATTACCTAATGAAACAAATTTTTTCACATAAGTTTTCCAAATTAAAAAAAAAAAACAAAGCTGATGTCTTTAAGTAAACCAGGTACCTTCTACATTTGGTTGAATGTAAGACAGCAGATTGAGCTCCCCTGGATTCTCGAGCAATGTCCTGGCTGCCCCTTCTAATCCCAATTGTCTTGCTCTTTGGGCTTTGGTGCCTTTGCTCCCAGTTTTATATGGAGCTGACTATAAAAAAAAAAGTCAGAAAACATATCACGTTATTCAGTTTTCAAAAAGTAAAAGTTAAATCAGCATACAAAACTGGAGGACACTGTGAAAATGCTAAAGACATCCTATGCCAAACCTTTCTTTCAGAGATGAAGTAACTAGATAATACTAGCTGTATGAAAATGGTTGTTCTTTTCTGAGCCTTTATACTTTTATATATGCTTAAAAATATTTTTTTTTGTTTCAATTCACTTATTTTGAAAACTCATTGCCTGGACGGCAAGTACTGTAAGGTCCTCTAAAAGCTGTTAACACACAATGCTTCTACTTCTTAATTCACATTCACTCCTCAACCTGCCAATATCTGGCTTCTCTTTCCACACAACTTGCTGAAAGTTGTATCACAAGGGTCCTCAATGATCTCGATTACAAATATACATTTTTCAGTCCGTATCTAGCCAAACGTCTCTGCTATATTTATTCATTTAATGGTTGATCATTATCTCCTTCTAAAATTCTTTCCTAGCTTTCCACGCTATCTATCACTGTCTCCTGATTATCCTTATACTTTTCTATTATTTCCATGTCTCATTCTTAGGTTCTTCAAAGGTTAGTATTCCTCAATAGTCTACGTTGACCTTTCTAGCCCACCAACTCTCCCTGAGTGAAATCTTCCATTCTCATGGTTTCAAATACCAACTACATGCTGAAGATGCTCACATTCAGGTTTTCGGCACAGCATTCTCCATTAAGCTTCACATTTCTACAACCTACTCTCCTATTCTCCTCTTTCTCTATTTAACTGGAAATTCCTTGAAGACAAGGGCTATGTATTATTAATCTTTGTAAACCCAAGTACCTAGCACAGATAAGCATCTGATAGTTATTGAATAAAAAATAAATGTTATCTTTAACTAAATAACAATGACAGATGAATTTAGCTTTTTAGTTCCAGGTCCTCTTTAAAGGGCTCCTTACCACATGTTCTAGTTCTTCAGAACTCTTACAGTCCAGCAAGGCTTTTAACAAGCATTCAGACATCTTCCCCTCCTTCTTAATTTTCTGAATTGTACTACGAATCTTCTTTGCAACAGCCCTAAAAATAAAAACGTTTGTAATATACAAAACCTATATAACAAAACGTTCTCTTAGAAGCTATCTCAAACTCACAGAAAAGTTGCAAGAAAACTTTTTTCCCCTATGAACCATTTAAAAATAAGTTGCCATCACCTCCAAGTGTTTTAATGTGTATTTCTAGAAAAAAGGATCTTCTACATAATACAACCATCAAAATTAGGTAATTAATATTGACATGTTACTATCATCTAGTTCTCAGACCTCAGTATATATGTTTAACCAATTATTCCAATAATGTCTTTCATAGTGATTTCGGTTTAAGAATCATGGGTTGTATGTTAATTGCTAGTGGGTATCGCTGCTCAGGATGAGTACATATAGCACCCATAATGGTTTCACTAGAAAGAACCAGGATTTCATGGAGAAAAGCTGATTCCAGGTACCTATGTACAGGAATCGATGCATAGGTAGGGGCAAGGGCATAAGCAGAGCATAGTTGTTCTACTACTTTATAATGATTTTTCACTGTGAATATGCAATCCTACTGTTTAATGCCTCTCATCCTATTTCATTACCTGTTCCTATTTACAGGATCTGCCTAATAATAGTATTGTTTAAATTATAGGCAAAAGTTAGAGATGTAATATGAATTATTTAAAATAATTGATAAAAACTAAATCTACTTAAAAAAAAACTAAAGGCAGAAGATTGTAAATTATAGAGGAAGAATATGCAGTCCTTAGATTACAACCTGTGTGTTGTTTATAGTCCCAGTAACCTAAGGCTGTTATTAGGGACTGAAGCCTACCAGGTTCATTTGACAAAAGACCAATGTCCTTTTGGCCTGCATATAAGAAAGAAGAGAGGTAGGTGTCTTTAGAGAAAACATAGGAAACTTTTCTTGCTATCCATTATCATACCCTTTAATTCACTTTTTTAACAGTGACCAGCAGTAAAAAAATATATTTTACCTGACGACCCGGTATATATACACATATGAAAACACACACACACACACACACACACACACACACACACACACACACACACATAATTGAAACAGTTTCATGAAACAATATTTACCTTTAGCATATATACTGCACTCATATATTCTGTATTCTATATTTCATATTTTTAAGTGTTCATAAGCTACTAAATTGGTTTTATTACTTATTTATGGGTAGTAATTAACAGATTAAAAGCCAAAGATCTAGATTTAAAAATGACAAGGTTAAGAAAAAAGAGATCTCACTATCAATAAGAAATCTCTACATGACATAAAAAGATCTTCTAAGCTGAGTCAATGCCTCCATTTACTTCAAGAAACATCCCTCAACTAATATAAGAATGGAGCTTTCTTTCAGTCGAAGTGTTTTTTATTTTTTTTAAAAAGGAAAATAACAATAAAGTAATAATTGTGACATAAAGCTTATATATGTCCCCCATACATAAATATTGTTGGGATACCTTAAACTTTTTAAAATGTACTATTCTTGCTTGTTTGTAACATTTCCTCAATTTCGGATCTCAAAATCCTGAGATTTTCTTCATTACCTAATCTTCAAACTAACAAAATTTACTTCAGAAAATGCAAACTGGTGGCCTTCCAGATGCAGCATGTTTTGTTTGGCTCGGAAGTTTTTTACATCAAAATCTAGATTACCAATTTATTTTCGATTGAAAAGGAAGGTCCCACAAACTGAGTGGACGACATTACACGTCAATAATCTGCTGGAGATGAGCAGAGGCTGCCCCCTTACACAGGGCTTGTCATCTCTAGTTCGTATCCCTCGCTGCTTGATTATACTAGCCTGGGCATGGAAGATTTAAATCTGAGACCACTTGATTAGCTAGTTTATACTTCTGAGATGGCTAACTGATTTTGCCTCTCCATGAAATATAACTCTTCACATATTAACGTTTTAATCCTCTTGGCATTAAAAGAACTTCAACAAAAGGGGTGGAAAAGTTAGTAAGGTGCAAGTTTCCCCCAAATCACAGGAAGCCTATTAGGCTGTTGTAAAAATAACTGTTAAAACTCCTAGAATGGCTTGATGGTAGTATTATATCCAATTTTAATCAGATCCTTTTTGTAGACTTGAAGAACACACGTTAACATGGCACCTGGCATGTAGCAGATGTGCAATAAATGCATGAATGGTGAACATTGTTTTTATAAACTTTGCTAACTTAGTTTTATAGTCTTTATAGTTTCTATATGTGTATTTCTAAGTTATTACAATAAGTCTGGAGGCATAATTTTTTTAAAGGGTACTTTCCACTCTACAGTCATACAAAATCTATAAACCACTAAAGTAAAAGTACCATCCCCTTTAAAAAAATATATTTCTTGCTAAACTCTATACTGCTAAAGAACTCTCCATTTAGGGACTATATAGTATTAAGAAGGCAGTTTTATGCAAACTGTTGAAGATTCAGACTAAAATGTATTTTTCTGAGTTTCCCGTTGGCAGTCCTAATTTTGCCATTATGCACATAGTCATCTACGATAGAGGATGACTCTCAGGCACAGACTTTCACTGTGAAATACCTTTTCACTGATAAATGTTCAAGCTATGCATAAACATACCAGCAGAGGGACTTATACACCCTTAAATAAGTCAAATAGGGACTAATTCCTCTGTCAGAATAGGACCAAATCCAGATAACAATAACTCAAAAAACAAAACACTGAAACTGTGGAAATTCATTATCATTCATTTCCTCACTGTTTTTCCTCATTGGCTTTCTCCTTATACAAGGCTCATCCCTTTCAGATTTCTTACCGTAGCTCCTCTAGGGCTTGTTGAACTTCTCTCAGGGAATCTGCATCAAGGTTATTAATGAGCTCTTTTCGATAACGTATGATGAATGGAATTGTGTTATCATCATCAAAGAGACGAATGATGTTGGCACAAACCCAAGGTTCAATATTAGTTCTTTCAGATAAAACCTGAAATTAAGAACACTTAGTGACTTAAAATCCTGAAAATTAAATACCTATAACATAGAGTTAAACTTCAGCATCTCATTAAGTTCTCTAGGCACTTAGAAACTACTTGCTGCGGTTTAAAAAAGAAAACTACAAAAGATACATATACAGATTGACAATCATAAAATAGCCATTTCACTAATTCAATAAAATCCAACCAAAACCACTCTGTATCATTCATATTTTATAGGACTCATTGAAATACGCGCTTTTTTTCCTCTCAGACTGGCTGCAAATATCAAAGAGTTGGTAACTCACTGTGTTGGCGTGAGTGATGTTGAAAAAGAAACTTTCAATCATTGCTAGTGAGAAAGTACAATTGCATAACCTCTGAAGGAAGAGCATTTTGACGTCTATCAATATTTATAATATATAAAGTCTCTGATCCAGCTATTCCATTCCTGGGAATTTATCCTATGTTTATTCCTCAGGAAAAGAATATTATTATAGCAATTTTTGGAAGAACTGTTTCCAGCATAGTAAAAATCTGCAGAACCTAAGTCTATAATGGGGAACTGGTAAATAAATTAGGATATGCCCATAGAGTAGAATACAATGCAACTACTCTTACATGAACTGATATGAAATGATTCACAAGAACTGGGAACACGGCTTACTTTTGGGTAAGGTAATTGTTCGGCTAAGAGTTAGGATAGAAAGGTTCTTCTTTATCTTTCGAATTTTCTATCATACACATGTAGCACTACATATTCAAAATAGTTAATTCTTTAATAAAATAAGTCTACAGGTTTCAGCAAAACGTACATGTAAGCGGAAAAGTTTAAAGAAGTCAGGGTGGAGAATAGAAAGATACGCAATTTCAGCAACTGTTCGCAAAGTCTAAGTAGATTTTTCAAAGTAACACGCAAAATGTGTAAGTTTTATTATTATTATCTCAATATCGATGTGAAAAACCTACCAAAAATGAAAGAAAATAAATAGAAAAATGATTAAAGAATTATCATAATCAACTGGTCAACAAAATTAAGTTAATATATAAAATAGACTGAATTTCAAAACTACAGATGAAATAAATGGCTGAACTCCAGAGACTACTGAGGATACTCATTCCTCTGGGCATCTTAAATCCTGAGGCTCTCATCTTATCACCTGTTCTGATGGGTTAATATCAACTCTCTAGCGAGGATGCCAACTTCACATCTCCAGCCCAGGCTCTCTTCTGCAGGAGTTCATATTCATTTAGCCAATTACTTGAAATATTCTACTGAAAACTTAATGGGCACCTCAAATCTTACATCTGCACAATGATCTTCTTCTCAAACTTATTCCACCTCCAGTTAACCCTTATTATGTCCATTCAAAGAGCAGTTGAAACTAAAAAGCTCAGTCTTTAACTCTCATCTCCTTCATCTATGAAATCCACTCCATAAGAACCAGTCAACTCTTAATTGCAAATTATTTCTTTAGTCTATTACTGCTCTTCATTTCTTCTTCCCCAACCCCAAGTCTAGTTCAAGCTTGGATTACTACAATAACCTTTAACTAGTACTCTTGCATGCAGTCCAATCTCATCGATTGCAATCCCTCCATCAAGTAACAGGAGTGAAGTTCTAAAATGTGTACTGGATCATGTCACTTGACTGGTCAAAACCTTTCAATGATTTTCCATTGCATTTAGAATCCAAACTCCTTACCATGACCCCACAAAATCGACCTCCCACTCTAACCTCATCTCATCCAGTCTTACCTTCCTTAAAAGCCAGCCCCACTGACCTGCTCTCAGTTCCTAAAATAAGCCCAGTTGTTTTCCTCTTGAGGCCTTATAAGGCCGCTCCCTCATTCAGAAATGCTCCTCTTTCTTGATATCTTCCCTGACCCCTATAAAATCAAACAGTATTTTCTCCCTCAAACCTGTACCTCTTTCTAGTTCCTATTCCAGTCAACATCATCATCTTCTACCACAGAAACTTTCAGGGATATTGTGCTTATCTCCTCCAACAATACCTCCCCATATGTAGGAGCTATGTGGCTTGAGAGCACTTGACCTCAACCACTTCCATAGCATTTTGCTCAAGTAACCAGTTGTTTTAGATTTAACAACTGTCAGTGTGACCAGAGAAATTAGTCCAGTCATCAAGAAGCTCAAGACCTGGGCTGGAACTCTGGACCAAGGCAAGATTTCTTTCCCTGGAGAAATACGGGTTATATGCAGAATCTTGAAGCTGAGGATGGCAGTGCTAAAATAATCACAGAGAGACTGTTTCAGTATACTGACAGAACTTTCCTGTTACATAAGTCAAGAAACCTTTATTGTTTAAGCTAAGTTCGATTTTAGTTTTCTCTTATTGCGACCAAAAAGCACTCTAATCAATGTCCTCAGTGTCACTGTGTGTTCTCTATCATGTCCATCTAATCTGTCACCAAAGAAGAAAACTGAACTTCTAAACTGTCCATTCCTTCCCCTGGAGCTCCCTTTCTTTCTTTTTAATCTGAACCACAGAGCAGTTTTTTTGTTCTCTATGCCTTCTATCAAAGCTGTCTGCATTACTACTGACTATATTTCTAAAACATAGGCATAATAAGACCTTTGCTTTTTTCTCTTTTTCTTCTTTGGAACATAAGCTCCAATGGCTCTCATCTACCTACTGGTAAAAGTCCAACCAAGAAAGCACAGTTTTAAAATTCCTTCCCAAGGTTGGTCTCAAACTTCACTGTACTCAATCTAGAAGGGCAGATAAGTCTTAATGCAAACAAGTACAAATAAAACAGTATGTGCCAGGTAATAAGTGGCATAATGTTTTCAGAGATGAGAAAGATCTCCCTGGGGTAATCAAGAAAGGCTTGCTGCAAGGGTAGCATTTCAGCTCATCCTTGAAAAATATGCCAAATTCTAAAAGACAGACATTAGTAAAAACAACCAAAATGCTCATAATTTTGGAATTGGGTGATTGTTAGAGCAACCCACAAGCCCATAAACTAGCTTAGTTATTATTAATTGAAAAAGGCCCAAGACAGCTAGGACTCCAGACCCACATTTGGATAGAACTAGGTCCTGACAAGTCCAGAACCATCATATATGTAAGGGAGTATATGCTGCGGTTTATGCAAGTTTGCTCCTTGAAATTCAGAATAATGAAACTACATATAAGCAGTTATTTTGGGCCTCAACATCATCCAATTTCTTCTATCTTACTTTGGCCAAACATTTAATTCATATTATATACCAATAACTATACCAAACCAGTGATAATCAAAATGTAAAACACCAAGTCCCTCTTCCTGAGGAGCTTACAAGCTAACAAAAGACAGATGATAGGAAGACAATTAATATACAGTGTGATTTGGACTCTGAGAAAAGCATATATTGATTGTTTTGAGAGTACAGGGAGGAAACAACTAACTCTAAAGCAATGGAAAAGCAATAAGATATGAAGGCAACTCCGGGCAATTCCAAAATGAGAGACTGGCACATCAAAAGCCACTGATGAGAAACCACGGCAGTTTTTAGAGTTGATATCTGTTCAGTAACACTAAAACATATATGGAGTGTTGCAGTAAGAAATGGAAAGATGGATGGAGCTAGATGATGAATTCTGTAGAGTTTGAACTTTATCCTATAGTCACTATTAAGCCACTGACCGACCTGCTCATTCATTACTTGGTATCAGCTCTTTTTTTAAATTAACTGATTTTTTAAGTTTATTGGGGTAACATTGGTTAATATGATTATATAATTTTCAGGTATACATTATCATTTGACATCTGTATATTCTATTGGGTGTTTACCCAATATATATTTGGGTGTTTACCCCCCAAAGTTCAGTTTCCTTCAAGCTACCATATATTTGACCCCTTTTACCTTGTTTACCTCCCTCCTCCTCCCCCACCCCACTAGTAATCACTAGTCTATAGTCCTCTTGGTTTCACCTCTTGAGTCAATGCCCGTCACCCCCCAACATTTCAAGCCAATGAGATCTGTTCACAATGCGTGGTTCCCAAACCAGCAGCAAAGCATCATTGAGGTACTTATTAGAGATGCAAATGCTTGAACCTCGCTCCAGGTCCACCCAATCAGAAACTCTGGGGTGGGGCCCAGCAATCTGTATCTTAGAAAAATTTGGCAAAGAACAAAGAAATAACAAAAAGAATTAAAAGTACAGAGCACAATTTAGGGAAGGAATGGGTACAGGTAAGGCAGGGAACTACTGTAATATATTTTTTTTTACTTTTAAGCCATTCACACTTATTACCTTAATAATTTTTATAGTTAACTGGCAACAGGAATGAGAGTAAAGTAAAAAAGCAAGACAGTCTCAAGATTTTTTTCACCTCTAATATTTAAATAGAGAGGCACTTTTTGTCACTGTTGTTTTATGCTAACACCTGTGTAGGGCTTATTATGTTCTAAACACTGAACACTTTTACATATTCAATATTAAACTACATGAGAGAGGTATTATTCTTATTTTAGAGATACAAAAACTGAGGCTCAAAGTAGTTAAGTAAATTTCCCAAAGTCCCAAGATATATTTTCTTTTAAAAAATTTTATTTGTGTGCAAAGCAAAATGAATTTTTTTTTTTTCAGGTAAAAACACTAATTAATCAAAGCCTTCACTTCTCTTCCTGAATCCTATTTGCAGATAAGTGAGATGTGGTGCTTTCATACTGCTCTCTGGTGTCTAAAATCTCCAACAAAATGGCATTCACCCAAAGTAGAGAGTTACTCCTTCAAATCTATATTCCCATTCCCACAGTTAGAGAAAGAGAAAAAGAGAAAGAGAAAGAGAGAGAAAGAGAGAGAGAGAGAGAAAGAAAAAGAGAGAAAGAGAGAGAGAGAGAGAGAAAGAGAGAGAGAGAGAGAGAGAGAGAGAGAGAGAGAGAGAGAAGAGAAGAGAAAGAGAGAAAGAGAGAAAGAGAGAAAGAAAGAAAAACAAATTCTAGGTATTCGCTAATTAACTATAGCCTTTAACCATCGAAGCAGCATCTACATTTTAAAAGAACATCTAAATGAAATGGCATTCTAATGAGTAGAACTAAGAATGTTCTATTCAAAATCATTCCCAAACCAGCAATTGGACATATCCCTTCTGAAAGCCTTTGATACCTGCTGTTCTCTTTACCCTTACCTATTCGTTTTATCATATCACTTACTTATCACACAAAAAAATTTTCTTAAAGACTGCAAAAGGAAAAACGAACCTATGCTGTTACAAGAGTGGTTTAAGAAAAGAAGACTGAGAATTAGAAATGGGTATGAAGGAAAATTCCAGAGTGTTGGTAATGCTCTGTTTCTTGATTTGGAAGCTGGATACATGATGCCATTTTTAAGCATTCATAAACTATATACTTCACTACAATTTTCTCTGTATGTACTTCAAAACAGTTTTAAAAAACACTACCAGTTAAATTTTAGTAACAAAGAATGCCAACAGAACTTCTTTTTCTTAAGCCTTCTTGGAACAAATAGGTTAACCTAATGGGTGATGCTGTTCTTATATGCAGAACTACAGTGAAAAAGCTGAGATATTCATTCTTTCCTGTCTCACTTTTTCCCCCTATTTTGTCATCCCACGGTCTTCCTCACACATGTAATACATTATCTCTTACAAGAAGGTAGAAAACAGGTAATAAAGGGGTCTTACTTGCTCTTCCTCCTTAATTTAGAAACCTTTACTAAGATATTATACAAGGCTGCTCCACTCCCTTATTCCCACCATCCCTCAAAATTAAAGAGACTGTATAACAGTAATCACCACTTTGGAGCATTTGATTTTCTCAAAAAACTGCTTTTATCTAGCCACCTCTTTAAATTCTTATAAAGGTCACTCACCACATATTTGCATAATAATATAATGTACTTTAACAAAAACTAGTTTCTGATGGCAACCATACATTTGTAGTTTGAGGGGACAGGGCTGAAAAGGAGTAGGTTGCTTTGGCTCAGTGATCTCTAATCTTTGATTAGTAAATGAATGTTAGTACATGTTTATGTGTAAAGTCTGTACATAAATCAAGTATTGGTAATGTATTTTTTTCCTTCCTCAAACAAGGCAGTGATGTTCTTGAAAAACAATGAACTTTTCGGAGTTGAGAAACATACCTCAAAGGGAAAAAAACAAAGGATCAGGTGTCATGGTAGGCAGAGTTCATAGGGATCATCACATAAAACAAAAGAAATAAAAATGACATTTCCCACACATTCAATTAGTAATAATAATTTCTATATAATTAATTTCCATTGACCATTCCTTAATAACTAGGTACTTTTCAGGATTTCCCCCCAAAAAACTTGGACATACATTTGGTTTCATGGCAGGTAATATGCATATTACAGTCATTTCATTGGGTCTAGTCCTCAACCAAATGTTCAAGGCCTTCCTGACTGTCTGCAGACGTTCTTCTCAGTCCCCTTCTCCCCAACAACTGCCCCTTTTCTCAACGGCATTTGGAAGCAGAAATGCACTGTTATGAAATTGTGTTTTCTCCCACAAAGTTTCTCCTGTTTATGAGGGAATAAAAAAGCATAGGAAAAGAAATCCACACATACCACAAGAATTATCTAGAAAAGTTAATTAAAGGGTAGACAAGGATGACTGCATTGGGTTAAATTTTTAAAAATCCAAATATGTAAATCACACCCAAAGAAAGTTTCCTGGGTAATTTCTCTAAGCCCATCTTGAAAATACAGGCATACCTTGGAGATACTGCAGGTTCAGTTCCCGACTAAGTATCATAATAAAGCAAGTCGTAATCTTTTTGCTGGTAAAGGCTCTTTAGTTTGTAAAAATACAACATCTGGGAAATGCAATAAAATGAGGTCTGCCTGTACTGAGTTTACTACTCGCCATCAGGGTGCTCAACAAAGGTAGGAGCTGTAGCAACCACTTCCCCCAACTCACTAGAGAGGAATGCCCAATTCCAAGAACAGGCTATTTCTTCTATCAAAATCACTTCCAATAAGTAGAAAGAGGAGGAAAAAAACTACCTGGAATTGAAAGGAAAAACAAGTATACCCATATTGCCCAAATAATATGGCCAAAGTCCATAAACTAGACCTAGAACCTTAAAATGAAATAACTTGCTTCCATTTGATATTCCAACAACCCAACAATGAATATTGCTACTACCTGCTTATAAATGATGAAGCTTTTACTCGCCTGTTCTCACCATATACTTTTCCTCTCTCACAAGCTAAAACCAATAACGAATAAATTGGGGATCTGTGATCTTTCACCTTCCATAAAGAAGCAGAGGAATCTGGTCTGCTGGGAGAAAATAAAAAAGAAAAGCAGCAGAAATGGTAGTCATGAGACACCTGAAAAAGCAAAAACTGTGCATTTTCTTTAAGACCTCAAGATTTTCCATGTTTTGGTTCAAGGTCTTTGAGAGACTTGATCACATTTTGTCCCTTGCATTCTTTGAGAGGTCCCTGTGTCCTTTGGTAATAAATTGTTTTCTGCTTCAGCTCCTTAGAAGTAGGTTTCTATTACTTTTAACCAAGAGACAAATGGCTAAGACAAAGCCATTTTTATCTCTCTCTGTAACAAAAACTAAGAGAGGGGTATGAAGCAAAGTATCATAGAATACTTCACTCTTGACTTAAAAATGAATAATTTATCACCACAGTTTAAGAGATTTCAGGGTCTCTGAAACCTCCCTCTCTCTCTCCTGCTCACTGTCAACTACCAGAGATGGATCTATGTCAATTACAGAAATAAGCTTAAAAGTGTTAGCAAAGGGGAAGAGAGGGAAGTGGAACACGTCCACCGGCCCCTGTAAGTGTGGTCTGAACCAAGGATTCGGCATTTTAAGAAAGTCTTTAGGGTGAATCTGATGCAGGTAGCCCATGAAACACCCTTTTAAAACATTTCCTCACAGGCCTAAATGAATAAAAAGAAGACATAGAAAGGAGGCTAATTATACTCTGTTTCTCTAAGAAACTTTGGACTATTTAGTTCAGGAACAAGAGAAGAAAGCTGTGAAGCAACAGTATATACCTTAGGGGATGAGAGTGCAGAAAAATCATAATTAAAAATTACTGGCAATGTTCTCCTAATATAAAGAAAGGGCAGCACGGGTTAAAAAAAAAAAAAAGTTCCTTGAAGAAAAGGGTAACACACAGACGTCTCAGACCGAGAAGTAGTATTAGGATACAGCAGAGGTCTCAGGCTCTAGAGCAGCAAGTCACAGCAGGGGATGGAGTACACACCAGAATTCCCATGGGACAGACAACAGGGAAGCGGGTCAACCCCATCTACCCTGAGAGCCACTGCTATAATTTAGTCTGAAATATTCTCAGAGTGTGTTAGGGCAGACAAAGGACTGAGAATCACTAAGCGTTACTCTTGTCTTCTCTACCACCCCAAAAGCCAGCAAAAGAAACAGGGAAATCTGATTTCCCCTACAGTCAGATATAATTATGGTACCTCAAGCTGAATTCAGACAGAATTTTCCTTTAAGAAACTGCCAGGTCTTGTTCATAGTATAACATTACACTACATGTTAAATAGATGAACTAATGGCCTAATCACTTGCACTGCTTTTACAGAGAAATACAGTCTAAGTTCAAAGTGAAAACTTAACAATAAAGCTTTGAAGGCCCCTTCAGTTGGTGCAATCTGTCTGTAAAGCATATGTTCACTAAAACACTATGGCATAGACATACCTTTCCAGCTCTTAGCTGAAGAACTGATGACAATAAGCTATGATACAAAATACCGTATCCAGAAAAAGAATCTGGCCAAAGCCTCCAGAAATCAATGACAAAACTGAAAAGAGAAAAGGAAACTCCCAATCTTTCCCTTAGCCAGTGATATGCTTATCCTAGTGAAAAAGAAAGGAATCAAGAAAACTAAAGTGACAGAAAAAGACTGCACATACCTGTACTATGTCCCAGTTCATTTCCACCTCCTCTATAATATTGTTGGCATCTGCTGGGAACATGACAGCCTGCCCCTGAAGACATGTTTCAGTCTTCATTTTCTTTAAAGGGGACTGACCAGATGCACAGTCATCTTCACTCTCTTCCTTTTTGCATGCCCCTTCCCACATGGTGCTTGTTGATGGTATAGCTGTACTGTTACTCCCACTATCGAAGTTGCTGGCATTGTTGGTTTCATTAACTTTCAGCTTTTTGGTCCTTTGAGTTGAAGGTGATTGAGCTGAATTTTTCCGTTTGGTCTTTGTTGTTTTCAGAGTCTGCACAGTATCCAATTTATTTTTTCTGTCTTCCAAAGCAACATCAGCAATAAGCACAGAACTATTCTATCAAACCACAAAGAGAATACATGAGAATTAGAAGACAGAATATTACTCAGTAATAAAGAACAAATTATTCACACAATAATTTGGAAGAATCTCAGAGAGACTCTATTGGGTGGAGGAAAAACCAATCTCAAAAGGTTACACGTTATGTGATTATATTTATATAACATTCTTGAACACTTTAGTGGTTATCAGCGGTCAGAGACTGGGCTTGGAAACGGCACGGTCGGGGAAGGGAGATGGGTGTAGCTATGAAAGGGCAACAGGTCCTTGTGCTGATGGAACCACAGGATCTGTGTGGTAGATACACAAACCTACACATGTAATAAAACTGCATAGAACTAAATATATACATACACAAACAGATAAATGACTACTGAAAATAATGGCAATTACTACAATAAAGAGCATGTCCCCATCCTAATGCCCCCCCCACCCACCACCTGAACTGGAAATGATATATATTAAATAATCTTCTGAGTACTATATTTTTAGCTGAAACATAATGGATAAAAACAGAGATATAAAAATAGAATGACAACCAGAATATGTCTATATTGAAAAAAAAAGCCAGGATATATCTATATGAAAAATAAAATAGAATGACTCCCAGGTTCATTAATAGTTGGTAATAACCTGATCAAAAGAATTGATATTGCTAAAGAAAGAACGTGTCAATCATACAGAAGATTGTCAGCCATAGAGGAGAAGAAAAAGGAGAACTGTAAAAAGTAATTATGATGAGCATTCTTTGAAGTGATACACAATGAAGTAGAAAGCTGAGCTAACAGATTCTGGATATTTTGCTCCCAATGATAAGACAGCACTCCTGTGAGTTGGATATATCAGACTACCTCGGATTCATGTATTTAAAACATTTAATTGTCATTTGATTGTGACAAGCCTAGTGCCTAAACCACAGCAGGCATTCAATAAACCAAAATGAATGGATTTACCTAATTCTCCTATTCTAAGTCCTGGTTTATTAAGTAACTGTCTGATTACTATTTAATTCCTTCCTTACTTCAGCCTCCAAGAGACATTACTAGTCATAAGAATTTCAAGTCCTTGTGATAACTAGATCAAACTATTATTAAACCAGCATTCTAGTTTTATACATCACTCTTATGAGTATGGCTGATGTAAAAACATCCATGAGTGATATATTGGTTTCTGAAATGCTGACAATATCATGATCCTGACTTAGAAACCCAATTTCATCACTTACTATCTATGGACCATGAGTAAGTCACTTATGGTCTCCTGCTTTGGCTTTTTCATCTATAAAATCAGGATAACAACAGCACCTACCTCAACGGGTTGTTATGGGGATTAAGTTCACACAGTGCAATGCAGAGCATGTTGCCTAGCTTAGTGGTAAGCACTCAAATATTTTCTAATACCACCTTCATTACCACCACTACCACACCCAGACCACCTCCTGGGAGAGGGAAAAGAAGATGAAAAAAAATAAGAAAAAGTAAAGTGACTAAAAGTGAGAGGTTTAAAGTAAGAAGAACAAAAGAAAAGCCAGTAATCATTAATGAAATACTTAAAGATATCTTCTCTGGAATCTTCAATGAGTTTTAGCTACTGTCTTAGTGTTGTTCACAGATCCCTTGGGGACGCTGAGACCTTTTCAGGAGTCTGGGAGGGCAAAGCTATATTCATAATATGACAAGACATTATATTTGCCTTTTTCATTAATGTTGACATTTGCACTGATGGTGCAAGAGCAATGGTAGCAAAAACCATGGCAGTGGCGCCAAGCTGTACTAGCAATCACTGTTCCCCTCACTGCCGCACACTTGCAAAACAATGTCAGTTTCACTTAAGAATGAAGCAGTAAAAAATCATTAATTTTTAAAATTTCAATCCTTAAAAATACACCTGTTTAATACTCTGTACTGAAAGAATAGTACACATAAAGTACTGCTGTATACCAATGCTTGCTGATATGCAGTGGCTGTCTTGGGGAAAAGCATTTGTGCAATCGTATGAATTATGAGCTGACCTAGCTTCTTTTTCCATAGAACACCACTTTTACTTGGAAGAATGACTGACAAAAACTATGGTTATTCAGACTCGGGTATCTTGCAGACATTTTCTCATAAATGAAGTGAGAACTGTCGCTTCAAGGAAATACTTGATATCTGTACCAATAATAAAATCTAGGCTTGAAAGTAAAGATTAGAAAATTTGTGAGCCTGACAGCTTCCCAACACTGTGATAAGATTGGTGGTTAAACTAAAAATGTGACTTTTTGACATTGTATGATGAAAGGTACTAATGTTTAGAAGTTATACACAAATCAGTGAACTGATTTAGTATTTTCCAAATGACCCTATACATGTTATAAAGTCATGAATGGGTAAAAGATCCATTCAAATTACAACACAGACCAATGGGTTTTAATGTAACAGAATGTAAAAAGTTCATTAATATGATTCCAGATTCCGCAATGGAACAAACCTTTAAGAAACTAACATTTATTGAGCTTGGTATAAGATCAAATAAAAACAATTATTTAAAAAAGCTATTTTCAAATAGCCATACTCCATTTTCCAAATACCAGAGAAGTTATCTGTGTGGAGCAAGGGTTTTCTTCATATAGTTGTTATTTCTGTCAGACATTAAGAACTTTCGCAAAAAAAGTAAAACAGTCATTCTTCTCACTATTATTTTGTTGTTAAAAATATATACTTTTTTCATTAAAAAGTGTTATTTGATTAACATGTAATAAGTATTTTTAAAATGATCAGTATTTTTAAATTTTCTCATTAATTTCTAATACAATAAAAAGATATAACCCACATATATAAAAGTTCCTTGGGATTCTCAATAAATTTTAAGAGTATAAAGGGGTCCAAAGACCCAAAATTTGAGAAACACAGATCAAAACTATCAAAAATATAAAAAATATTTCTCCATTCTTAAAGCTTCTAAGATTCTATAGCCTCCTTCAGTGTTTAATAAGCCTCCATGGTAATATTTTTCCTCCTATTTAATCTGAATCTTTAACAAACTGAACAATCAAAGTTCATTTTCTTGGAATTGGTTCCATAGTGTAGCGGTGAGCACATCTGCTTTACATGCAGAAGGTCCTGGGTTCACGCCACAGTCCATGGTCTACGGCCATGCCACCCTAAACAAGCCTGATGTCTGATCTCGGAAGCTAAGCAAGGTCGGGCCTGGTTAGTACTTGGATGAGAGACCACCAGGAAGACCAGGTGCTGTAGGCATAAATAAAAAATTTTTTAAAAGTTCATTTTCTTTTGCCTTCATGAGTTTTTAAAATTACTCTTAACAATCCAAATGGTTATTATGTAACCTAAAACTAAACCCAGGATTCCAAGAAGAGTTTGACCATTTTTCTTTTTGCTGTATCTGTAAGTAAGAACTATCTAAACCAAAATGTGGCTCACTATATCTTTACCAGTCTAATCAGTGAGCAGGCCTTGGCCTTACTCTGGCCTTGTGTTATACTATGTGAGGTTGACAGGTAACTGGAGATGGATATGGGGTCAAGAAGAGGCTTCTTAAAAATTAGAAATAAAAGAGCATTTCTATACTCTGTAGCAATTGAGTCCACGGAAGAAAAGCTGACAAAGAGAAAAGGAAAGGGATGACTGAGAGAGCAAAGACCTTGCGAAGGCAAGAGGGGATGAGATCTAAAGCCCAAAAAGTGGGACTAATCCTTGACAGAAGGAATGACCTTTCCTCCAATACAATAAGACAGAAGACATGCAAAATGGCTGTCTTGGTCCTGAGAAAATGGGACATTTCATATACTCTCAAAGACATAAAAGGCAATGTCATCAGCTGAGAGTGAGGGAAAATAAAGGAATTTAGAAAGAGTAAGAAAAGAGAAAAAGTAGAAAAACAACTGCTGGGAAAAATAATGAGTCTATAATTTCTGATGCAATTTTGAGGCCCAAAACTATGAATCTAAATGAAAACAAATTAGGTCATTGGTAAGACTATTTCCAGTAACAGTATTATCAATGCAGGCAGATGATGGCTCCACCTGGCATCAGTGTTTGCTCGGCCATGTGTCACTGAAGGAAAGGAGGGCAAAAACAGTGAAAGTATTTAATAAAAAGTGACTTAATGGTAAATTACAAAATTTGGGTTAGACAGGTGGAAAAGAAAAGTGCCAACAGTGATAAGAGTGTTGGAATCAAACGGTTAGCAATTGGTTCCCAGCCCTGACTATACATAAAAATCACCTGAGGAGCTTTAAGAAAATAAAGCCACTGATTCCCAGGCCCAGCCCAGAATTCTTTCTAGATTTAACTGGCCTGAAAGCAGGGTCTAAGAACTGGCATTTTTCAAGTTCCCCAGGTGATTCTAATGTGCAGTTATGATTGAGAACTACTGATGAAAAGTTCTGACAAGGTTGCAAAACTGTGGCAGTGAGGGCACATGAACAAGTGAGCTGGGAGAATAGAAGATGGTGGTACAAAAGTGGAATAGCTGTAAAAAGAAATGCCAGCGGTAGTACACTTTCTGGTGATGACAAGATTCAGGTTGAGATCATGAGATCGATGGTAAAGACAGAGAAGAAAAGGTCACTAGAGATGTTAGGAGATTAAAAAACCAAAACCACAGAATATTAGATGGCTCATGCAAGTGGTAGGGAAATCACTAAGAATGATGACAGAAGATGGCAGAAAGGAAGATATGAAGTAGGAACTAAGTCTTCAATGACTAAAGAAGAGTGACCAGTAGGTTTGTAAATGCCAGGAACATGGAAAGAAACAGAATAATGATGAATTTTGTGTGTGGTGTTTGCTAAAAACAGATTTTAAATTTATTAAGAGGTTATTAATTCTAACTCTATCCATAATAGGGTTTTCAATTACTTTCTTCAGTGGTGGTTACAACAAAGCAAAATGCCAAACCTAATAAAATCAAATCTTATAACATGATCCATGAGCTTTAACTGGGCTATAAAACATGTGAATTTTGGCAAGTTTGAAAGAAATTCTACACCCCTCTAAGATGTCTCTTAGGTGAGAGACTTTTATTCAAATTCTCTTTTTCTCTTTAAAAAATACATATACCAAGCATCTCTAGCAGGATCAAGAAATCACCATGACAAAGGTTGCTAAGCTGTACCTCCTGAACTAGACTTAAAACATTAAATAGACATGTGTACATTGCACTCATTTATTGAAGAGAAGGTTCATAACTTTGATCAAATTCTCAAAGGGTATATGAGCTCTACACAAAGAACTACTAAACTCTAGACAAAGAATCACTAATGCCATGAAAGAAGAGATATTTTCTGGGTTAGAAACTCAATCTACTATTAAGTGCAGCTATTCCATCCATAAATGAAAAACCTCCAAATTCTGCTAACAAAATGACAGAAGTCAATACTTTCTAAGCTATAGGGAAAGCCTGCCCACCCACTAAAACTGTGCTCAGTGAAAAGCTTACATGTAAAAATGAAGAAACACAGCTGTTGGATAACAGAAGAAAAGACTGATTCAAAACCCTATCCAGGGGCACAGCACGATATAACGATGTCCCCTACTATACACAATAAATGTGTCCCTGGACTTAAGTCATGTATCCACTGTGTATTAAAAGAATATTATTTTAAATGTACTAGGGAAGCTGTTATTTAAAGGAATACCACAGTGAACGATTTTGGAAATGCCTCTTTTTGTAATTCAAAAAGACCTATACTTTATTGTTTTTAAATTCACGATGGTACTTACAACAAGATACATAAGTATGCAAGTTGATAAATATTACTTCCCCTCCAACACAGTGGATCAGATGGTAAATACTATTAAAACCCATGGCAGAGGATATTATGTCCCTGTGGTCATTGTTATTTACCTGCTTTGTCCTACTATCTATTCAGAGAAAGTAACATCACCATTAAGAAAGCAGTCAGTGCGCCTATACCGGTGAAAGCACCTACCGGCTCCTCCTTAACAGTCACACCTTCTGAGCCATCACTGATCTTTCGGGTGTTCTTTTTCACCCGGGGTGCCCTCTTTGGTTTAGATTCCTTGGGAACAGACCGCTTCAGCCTTCTAGGGACTTTCTTTTGGGGTTCCCAGGCACTATCTTCCTTGTCATCTTCTTCAGAGGCTGATGATCTAGGAGTAAAATTGACAAAAATTTCCAAGAAAAATAAAGCTGAATGTTAAAGACAAAAAAAAAAAAAAAAAAGACATATGCTTCTTGAAAAAAGAATAAGGTAAAAGGTGTTTAATATAAACTAGAGTGATGTGAGCACATGCTATGAACAGATATTGCTAAAAATTGAAACAAACAAGTTAATTAGGGACCACTGTAAAATGCCCCGATAAGCTGTAAATGACAGGTCTTGCCATTCTCTTCTTGCCTAACAGATAAACACACACACATACACTCAAGATGTAGGAAATCATTTATTACCTTAAGCAATTTACTGAGTCATATCACACCACAGTCATTGTGAGGTTTTCCATTTTAACAGTGAAAAGCACTTAAACTCCTAAGTGCTGATCAAATTCATTTAAATTGTATTAAGTTATTCAAACCAATGTAAGGAGTGGAAAATGACCCTAGGAAACATCTTCAATTACCTAAAGTCTAACACCAAGATCCTTCCAACTGTTTGAATTAACCCTTTTTTCCTTTCACAGAATGGATCTGTTTCCTGATTAGATGGATAAGGTACAGCTACTGTACTTTTCTAACTACCTAAGAAACAAGCTCACAGCAACAGTGGAAAAAAGCAGCCATGTGAACTCTGGTAAAGGAACACCATGCTCCTGCCAACCCAGTTAATTTTATTTCTACCTCTAAAGTAAAAGGTCAATATTGGTGGGAAGGGCAACTACTTCCTTCATTGAAACTAGTGAATAGAGATGTCTGCTTTTTTTAAATGGTTTAAATTCTGCCTTGAGGCAAAAACCTGACTGGATGACTACTTACCTAAATGATGCTCTAAGAGAGCATAGTTATAAGTCAAGCTACTGATAGTCTCTAAGAGAGATACTAACTAAAGCCTAGGAATACAGAAAAAAAAAAAAACAGAAAATCTTTAGATTAACATAACAATAGCAGTGGAATTGAAAGAAATGAAAATTAGAAAACCAAGGAATCAGAAAACCATGGTGCTACTCCTCATGCTTTCATAAATGGAGCAGAATGACCTCTTTCCACCTCAGTTTCATCATCTGTTAATTTCACACAGGAATATTAAAAAGATTACATGACAGGCACAAAAGTGGTTTAATTATCATGAAGACAAACAGTGCAGATGTTATTTTATACACGAGGCAGTTCTAAGACAGCTAGTCAACTCTCACTCCTAATCATACTGGACCTCTCAACAGCATCTGGCACTCACGCCTTAGAGCAAGTCTTTCACACCTTCCAGGGACACCACTCATCTCATTTTCCTCCTACTTTCCTGGCAGCTTCTCTTTAGACCCTTTGCTTAACTGTCCTCCTCTCCCCAACCTTTCGATTTTGCCCTCACTGAGAGCATCTCGAATGTCTGGAGACAATTTTGTCATTCTGGAACACGGGGTCGCAGGATGCTATTGGCATCTAGTGGGTGCAGACCACAGAGGCTGCTAAACATCCTATAATGTAAGAACAATCCCCCCACAGCAAAGAATCATCTGGTTAATAGTACTGAGGTTAAGAAACCTTGCTCTAAAGCAATATTAAAAATTCCCTGCTTTCATAATATTTACATTCCAATGTAAATATTATGTTTAGTTGTTACTTTCTTCTCCTTGTTCAATAGTTTATCACCAATACCTAAACAGAGATACAGCATAAGTTAAATAAATATCTGTTGTATGAATGGCTGAAAATGATACAGCCTTCTTGAACCCAAATGACTTGAGAAATTAATAAAAGATTGCATTAATTCCTTAAAACATACATCATTCTCCCACCCCCATAAAAATACGCTTACAACTCAGAGAAGGAAGAAAAATCATCTTTGGATACTATGGTCTGGACCTTTACTTTTGCTCTTCTTGGCAATGATGACATCTGGAAGAAACAGAACATGATTATCAGCATGATTTGAGTCACTTAAATGACTGATCATTTATTTTGTCTACAAAATGATGTGCCATGCAAAACCCTCCAACAGCTCTGTTGCTAGAATTTGCCAAAAGGGGAAAAAAAGAATCATTCACATGCCCAAATACTAGTTTTCTCTCCTATGTGGCTGCCAATTATAATAGCTGCTAATATCCTTTCAATGATTTCCAAAGCCTGATGAGTGTGGACCATCTTTGGAAAAATGTAAGCTCCTATAGAGTGGCAATTCCTAGGTTTTTTTTAGGATTATACACTTGAGTATACAGCAAGTATTTTTGATTGTTTACCAAACAGCAAATTATAGTCCTGTGTTAAAGGACTTTATTAAAGTCCTATTATTAAAGTATGAAAGAAATAGTTTTCCTTTTCTATATCTTCTTACAGTATAAACAAGTCCATCTACAAAACTGACAGTCAAATAAGTAATATTGATTGACTGAATAAGCAGCCACATTATTCCTAAAACAAGATATTCCATTCCCTCATTCTATTCACGATATCTAAGTAAAACAATCACTAATGCCACTAAATATTTACCAAATTCAAAGACCCAGCTCTAAAAAAATTAAGACAAATAACCAAAGACATCACATGACACAGAAAGTAAACAAATTTACTTTAACTAAACAATGTATGTCAAACCACAAAAACTGTATTAGACTCTGACATACTTAGAACTCTTTAAACAAGTCCCTAAACCCGTCATATGTTATAACACCGCTGGTTTTAACTTCCACTTGGAGGAGAAATGCCTCATAGAAATACCAAAGGGCTCTCACAAAAGGGAGTATGCTCTCCTGACTGCTATAGCTTAACTCAGACCAGACAGTACAGAGCTATTGGGAAGAAGAGCACACAGAAGAAACCAGGAGAGCAAAAAGAGAAGTCCCCAGGAAGTAGATGGGATAATCTTCCATCTTTTCCTTCACCTGCTTTTTGGAACTTTATGTTTATGCAGATCATCCTTCTTCAAATGAGTGCTTTCAGATACTGATCATAAAGAAACAGGTTACTTGTGATTTCTGTGCTATATGTATTGTGCCACAATAAACAAAAAAATATATACAAAAATAGAGGAAATTAGTGTATGATGAGTGGCATTTCAAATCAGGACAGAAATGGATTATTGAATAAGTGGTGTTAAAACCAGCTCTCTCTCCGGAGTAAAACAAGTGTTTAAGTCCCACTGCCACACTGTGAACAAAAATATATTCCACACTGACTAATTATTTAAAATATACAAACTAAAACTACAAAAAATAAAGAAGACTATTTTCATAATTTTGTGTTGAGGTGGGGAAGTAACTCAAAAAATTCCAAAAACCAAAAAGATTAACAGATTTCACTACATAAAAATTAAAATCCCAAGTCAGCAGTGGGAGCATTTAAAAACCAAAACAATTTACTCTGCAGGAGCCTCAAAAAAAAAAAAAATCACAGGAAGCAGTACCTAATAGCTTGGAACTAAGAGTGAAGAGAATAAGGGCTAGAGGTAAGCTCTCTGATACAAAGGAATATCTCTAGATGCCCTACTCTACTTCATGGTATCAGGCAACTGTGCCAGGAAAAAGTCTGGAGGTTTAACCTCTGGAGAAGGTAAAACAGAGTCTCTAGACTAGAGAACACCAAGTACAGTTGCAGACATGGTAACCATACAGACTGAATGCTAAACACAAACCCCCACCTCACCACCAGTCCTCTTTCCCACTGAGCTTCCAAACAGTTGTCAGTCAGATCCTTACCCTCCAGCTAAGGAGAATGGAAAGGCTCTTCTCTGGAGAATCTGAATAGTCCGAGAATTAAAACCTGAGGATGATAAGCTCCCTAACAAACAACCCGATCAGATCATCCACTCCCATTCTACAACAGACCTACATTCTGAATATTCCCACACAGACCACCATACACCAATTCTAACTCCATACTTCAGCCTTAACATAAATGTGTTTAAAATAAATATAAACGAACCCTTGGCAGGCACATAAAATTTTAGTTACCCAGTAAAAAAGAATTCCCTGAAAAAAAAAATTTCAAAACACCCCTTGTAGGCACTCTGGAGGCAATGCTATACCACTGAAAGATGAGTAGGATGTAAGGAGTAGAAAAAAATATATTAATTTGAAAAGGGAGGTGGGAAAGAATATTCATGAACACATAGGCCAATTTCAGGCAGATGAGTTTTAGAGTATGTATAGAAGCTAAAGACCTAGAAATTATTTCTTTAAAACTGTCTATGCCAGGTATACTCCTAGGGGCATATATATTCCAATTTAAAAACCAATATTCTTAAGTACTGTTTATCGCCATTCCTCTAACGTTCCCTTACTGCGTATCATAGGATGTTAGATTAAGCAAAATTTCATCCATTTCCATGGTTTTAAACACCTATATCACCTGCTTAACCCATTTCTACACTAGTCTTCCCCATCTCCGTAAATGGTACCATCAACCACCTAAGACGGATGGTTCTTTGCTAAGTCAGAAACTTGGAAAATTTTTAACACCTTCATTGAGCTAATTTGACATACAATAAACTATACATGCTTAAAGTATACAAATTTGATAAGTTTTGACATATGTATGCACATCTCCACAACCAAGATAATGAACACATCCATCATCCTCCAAAGTTTCATTTACCAAGTGAAAGCCTTGAAAATCATTTTTTCTTTTCATCTCTCGCATCCAGACTATTAGTAAGTCACAAATTTTTCCTCCAAAATATACCTCAGATCTCCATGATCTCCAGGGAGTCTGTAGTTTCCTACATCTCTTACCTGAACTACTGTTACAGCCTCTTAATTGGCCTCCCTGTTTCCACCTTTGTCCCTACCATCTAATCTCCACATACCAATCCAAAATACCATTTAGAAAATGCTTAAAAATCCATTCAATAATTTCCCATCCTCCACTTAAAATCAAATCTTTTTTTTTTTTTTACCATGGCCTTCTAAAGTGCCCTGCAAGACTGACCCCAACCTACATTTCTAACCACATCTGCCCCCTCACTATAGCTCCTCAGCCATAGTCACAACATTCTTTCAGTCCCCGTAACAAGTATGATTCGTTCCCACCCCAGGTTCACTAGGCTTGGAGTACTATTACCCCTGCTCCTCAATAAACTGGCTCCTTCTCATTTCTCAGAGCTCAAAATTTTAGGCTTAAAATGGGTGTCCCAGATACAATATTTACAGGACCTTATTTATTTCCTTTACACAGTATTATACAGTATAACCTATCATTATCCTTACTTATTGTCTGCATTCCCCATGCTTACTTCATGTCAGTAAGCACCATAGGATGAAACCGTATTAACCTTATTCAATTCTGTATTACACAGAGCCTGGCACTTAATAACTGCTCTGTAACTATTTATTAAATGAACATTAGAATATATTTGGTCTCTATAAAGGATACACATTTTCCCCCCATCACTATCAGGCAAAATTACACATGGCACTCATTGTTTTCTTGAAAAAATGATGGTACAGAAGTACATTCCTATTCTTAGTCTCTTGAGATTTTCTAGCCTACCTAGCTGTCATATCTCTGTGGGCACATGAGCACATTCAAAATTAGTAACTTGAAAGTTTCTGTGATGTTACTAAGGAGAAAGGCATCAAACTAGGGCAAGTGAAAATCAGGAGGAGGTGGAGAAACCTGCATACACACAAGTATTAAATTAAAAATGGAAAAACCACAATTAGAAAATTTAAGAAGGAGAAGAGAGGGAAACACCTTTTTAAGAGCCACCTAAAGTTTTCCTGAGGGTACCAACAAGTGCTCAGAATGTCCGTATATATGCCCAACTGAGTAACAAAAACAAAATACTAGACCTGGAAAGAGCCGCAGAAATCAGAGGGTCTTGCTATTTTCTTTTGTGAATGAGAAGCCTGAGAGCCAGTGAGGTTAAATGGTTTACTCAAAGGAAGAGCACTGTGGCAGGAGAAGTACTAGAATCCAGATCCCCAAACACTAAGACTAGGCTCGTTCCCCATTCCACAAAAATATTATCAATTACATGCCATCCTGTGGGAGGTTCGAGGAAAGTTGCCTAGAGTGGGAACTCAAGTAATTTAGCGCCTCCTATATGTCTGGCTCACTGCTGAGAATGCAGTTGATTCAGCCACGATCTGATCATCAAAAGGTGCTTCCTCCCGTCTCCGAAAGTTTGAGGTTTAAAACCATCTAGGTTTGCTCATACTTTTCCTTTGACTGCCCCTATGCGCTTAAGAGCTGCAATTTGAGTAAGACGCGCCAGCTGACATACGACAGCCAGGAGGGGTTTTTCGGATGTGGGTTGGAAGACAGAGACCGCAAACAATATAATGTAATGAAACTTCTCACTTTAAAAAGGGATGTTATTTCCCAAATGAACGCTCAATACTTTTTAAATGGCCCCCAAAATACCGGAGCCCGGTTGCCGGGCTCACCCGAGCCCGAAGAAGACCGCCAAAGCGGACACTCGGCTCACCTTCCCGCCTGGCGTGTCGGAAGGCCCGGGAGTCTGCGTGCGTGACAGCGTCTTCCGGTTCCCGCCGGAAGTTTTTCAAACTCCGGAAATCCCTCCTCGCTTCTCCGTGACTGGCTACAAAAGCGCTGCTCCAGGAGCAGGGCGGAGCCAAACTGACAGAGGAGAGGCTAGAGGGAGGGTCCCTTGGGAGTGCTGAGGTGGGTCTGGAGTTATAGCTTGGCGAATCTGGGTGGAGGTGGGGCTAGAGAGCCTGCAAATGGGGACCTGCCTCCGTGTTTTTCTTTCTCTTAATCCACTTTACTCTTCATGTACCCCCTTTTGAAAAATTGTCAAGCTTCATTCTTTCTAAAGTCAGTTTTTAAATGTCGTTATTTAACTTCCATAAGGGTGTTTTAGCGTATTTCATTATTTCCTAAGCCCCAAAATATGAGTTTTGCTTCAATCTTAAGAAAATAGCCAAAGTTTATGATAAGGGCTTCTGGTAAACCCTCACACAGCCCATGAGGTTCACACTACCTTAAAGGAAGAGTTTAACCCTACAATCATCACTCTCTTACTTTGGTCCCTCAGTCAGCTTGTTACACTGCCAAGTTCACAGATTTGGAAACCTGGTTCTTTCAGGAACTTCCTAGTGCACTTGGGCAAAACCATGTCTTTGAACCTGTTTTCACTGCTTACCAGTCCATCTTACCTCTTACATGATAAGGTATCTCATACAAATTAGGGATAAATACTCAATTGAACTGAGGCAAACACAAGTCCCAGTTACCTGACCTTCCTAGGCAAGAATAGAAAAACTCTGCCCCCATTTCATTTTCAGATTTTTTGAAAGTGCTAATAACAGGATTCTAAGTGAGAACCTCCTCAGATCCAGCATTTCTGTTTCTCTTCCCATAAAACACAAAAGTAGCTCTTTTTTGTCTCAATGACTCCCAAGCATCAACCTCACTGCCATCTCAAGCCCCACTTTTTTTCACAAATCCAATTTGAAAGCTATAAAGGCCTCCCCAGCAATAATTTCCTTTGCCTTGAATACATTTTCTCAAAATTAGTGTTCAGGAGAAATGGAAAATGACTTGTTTTTTGGTGATGTGTTTTTAAAGGCTGTTGTTAGTCTAGATTAGAATTTAGCAGACCAATACCCCATGGATTTGTTTCAGAGGATTCCAAGAAGCAGCTTTCTATGCTAATGACTCATTTCCAAGGACACAGTACTGAAGAGTCAAGTAAGTTACTGAAATCACCCATGAGTGAGCCTTGCTACACGCAGATTCACGCAAAGTGAACATAAATTTCACTGGACAATTTTTCCAGTGTGAAGGCAATAAGACATTTTAAATTTAGCCTGTTTGATATCTATGATCCTTGATACATAAGGATCAGCTTCTGAAGTTGTTTAGAGTTTTTCTTTCCTTCTTAATTTACAGTCTCATGTTGCCTTTTGAAATGGTTCCAGAAGGTCTGGAACTGTCTGCCACGATCACAGTCTACTCCACAATTTCTAGTTCTGAAAGAATAATAGAGAACGTGTTACAGTCTGGGATTATTAAAAGGTAAATCAGGTCATCATAATGAGCTGTAGTAATTTACTATTTATTATTCACCCACTTTTGATGTCAAATTGTGCTATACAGGTTTAATGTAGGAGGTAAAAAGGGCCAAGGTGAATCAATATTCTAAAAAATCTTTTGACATAATTCCTGCCCCGAGGAATTCACAAACAAGACTAGGTACTAGATATAGTCACAAGAGATGGAGACCCATACAAGACAGTCTAGCTTTAAGGGTTAGGTTGTGTGTGGTAGTACACACACTACACAATAAGGACGACAGTAGAGATTTGGCCAGCAGAGTGTTGGACCTTAATTATCATCTTTTCCACCAGGGATATTTGCCTTTCAACTGGGAAAGAAAAAAATGACTGCGTGAAAGTAAATAACCTAGTAAGGTTTTAAACATCAGACATCTGGGGGAAATAAAAGCTGGAGTGGGGTATTTTAAAATTAATGTAGGTTGTAACCTACTCCAAAGGCAAGTAAGATGGTCCAGAAAACAATTCCCTTGGAATTTTGCAAGAGAGCAACTCTCACTGAAAGCTGTTAAGGGATATTTGTAATCACTAAGCATAAAGCAAGCTCCCCACCAAAACAGTCTTTTCTCTCTAAAACATTAGCCCAATCTATTGTTTACCTTTGGATCTTAAGTACTGAATTCCAAGAAATTCATAGGATTAGCTTGGAATAATCTGGACATCCACCTGAGACTACGCAATAGGGTTTGGGAGTAGTTAAAACATGTTTTGGATTTGCTTGGAGGTTATTTTCTTGCTCTAAAACATACAACTCCTTGTATGATATTTATTGCTATGTTACCATTTGTATGTTATTGTCTATATTTTCATGTTCTTTTCCTGTGGGTTCTATCACCTCAGGGAGACTGTAAGAAAAGTATTCAGCATATTCATTGATCATCTACTATGTGCCAGGCACTAAATTAATGCCTTTACATGTATTTGTGTATTTAACACACCTATTAGCTCAATTAGATGTTGCTATTATCTTCTTTTTATAAATTAGAAGGCCAATGTATTGAGAAGTTAAATAACTTATTCAAAGTCACATCAGCTATTAAATTGCAGATTTGAGATTTAAACCCAGTACTCTTAAAGATATCCACATACCACCAACTCAAAGTATTTAATAAAATAGTAGACTAACTCCTGGATTGAAGAATATGCCTGGAGAAAAGAAAAATCTTTCTCCTAGAAAGAAAATCTAAACCTCCCACACACAGAAGTGGGTTACCATTTAAAAAGTCAAATGTACTCTTAGAAATTCAAGCATTTTGTCCCTTAGAGTTAATCACCTAGCAAAGGCAAAAGAGTCTGTTTCAGATCAGTGAATGCATAAATTGAAACTGAGCCTTATTTCATAAATTTGCATATAGCTCTGCTCATCTACTTTCCCATTATCAGAAAATCTCAGTCCTAAACATTAACATACATTGGCTTCATTGAGCTTCTTTCAATATTTCAGTTAGAAACTTGGAAATTTCCTGTAAAAATAAAAGATCTGTAAACAGACAGGGAACTGTTTCCCAAATGAGAAAGGGGCTTCTTGCCAAATGAGATAGAACAGGCTGATAAATGGCTTCCCAAACTTGGCCTGTCCTGTTACTTTTTCACTCTGGCTGGGAGCAGTAGCATAATTTCAAAGTGATAGTCTAGTGCTGAGGACATTGTAGCCCAGAGTAAGTTTGTCATTCTTATGTGTAAAAGAAAAAAGTTTCAAGAAATTAAAATACTGAGTTTTGAAAAATATTAAATGGATCTTGAGGAGGCATTGGTTAAGGCCAAGGAAGTAAATTGTATAGATTTTTCAGGGAAATGAATATTCAGGCATCATTTGAAGGCATTACAGTTAAATTTATTTTACATGAAGTAAAATCATGGGACCTACATATTAAATTAGAATATTTTTTATCTTTAGCAGAAAACAAACTTGCAGTGTTTTCCCTTTTTTTTTTTTTTACAAATCCCAAAATACTGTGTAATGAATGTGATTAAAAGCAAGATAAAGAAAAAATATTCTGAATCATAGATAAAATACTGTATCTATTACATGCTCACTGTTCCACTCATTATCTGTCTGGCAAAAAGATACTCAATCAGTTACATTCATGAGCAAATATATTGCAAAATTTTCTCCTGGTGAGTTTCTCACCCTCAAGTAGTGTCCAAGGACCAGCTTTATTAAAGGCCTAAAATATTCATTAAATAGCCTGAGATCCAAACATAGAGACCTCAGAGGGCTCATTTGGATCCTAATCTTGGCATAGCTGCTTGGGTTCCAAGGAATATATGAATTGCAGCATTGAAGGGCCAGAAGTATTTTACTCATCACTACAGGGAGCCATGTCTGGAGACTATACATCAGAACTAGTACTTTGTAGTACTTTGGGCCCATCTTCCAGTTTAATGAACTGGAACTATCCTGTAGATGGCTTGAAATATTCATCCAGAATGCCTATAGTCAGAATTTTAATACTATAAGCATCACATAATAAGTGGAATTCAAATTTGGAAAAGTATTGTGTATCAAATCAATCTATGTCCAAGTGTGTGTGTGAATGAGAGAGAGAGAGAGAGAGAGAGAGAGAGTCTGGTTTATTGAGTATAATTTACATAGAGTAAAACTCAACTTTTTTATTCTGACAAATGCATACAATCATATAACCACCACCACAATCAAGATATAAAACATTTTCATCACCTAAAAAATGTGCTCCTTTGTATTCAACCTTCTCCCCCATTTCCCCCATCTGTTCTCTGTCTCAAAAATCTTATCTTTTCCAGATTACCATATAAACAAAATCACACAGTATATAGCTATTTGAGCCTGGTTTCTTTTAGTTAATCTAATGCATTTGAGATTAATCTATGTTGTTGCATGTATCACTAGTTTGTTTCTTTTCATTACCAATTAGCATTCCACTGCATGGATATACCACAGTTCATATTTTCAGCAGTTGATAGACATTTAGTTTCCCCCCACCTCCCTTTTTGGCTATCATTAATAATGCTGCTATAAACGTTTATGTATAAATTTTTGTGTAGACATATATCTTCATTTCTCTTGGGTAGATAAATACCTAGGAACAGGATTGCTAAGTCATATGGGAAGTGAGTGCTTAGTTTTATAAGAAACTACTAAATTGTTTTCCAAAGTGGCTGTACCATTTTCATCCCTACCAGAATGCATGAGAGTTCTGGTTGTTCTACATCCTTGCCAGGAACTTGATATTGTCATGTTTTTTATTTGTTTGTTTGTTTGTTTTTCTTTTTGCCATTTAACTGATGTTTCAGAGTATCTCATTAGGTTTTAATTTGCATTTCCTTAATGACTAATGTAATGTGTTTTTTTGTAACCCATATATCTTCTTAGGTGAAGTATTTATTCAAATATTTTGATGATTTTTACCTGGATTTTTTTATTGTTGAATTATGAGAGTTCTTCATATGTTGTAAATACTAGTCCTTTAGCAAATATGACACTGCCTTTAAGAGTTGTCAGTTATCATGGGCAGCTGCCAGCATAATAGCACACAGAAAAATTATTCCTTCTCTGACCATGAAGAAAACTCTACCACAAAGGCTAGCTAATCACCATTATTACATACATGAATTTTCCTGAAACCAGCATCACTACAAACAGAAAACATTCTTTGTAGAAAATTATCTACTTTCATGATGATAAAAATATGAGCTTAAGATACATGAATTTATTATCCTAAAGGAATGCTTTAAAATTGAAAGGGGCTTTAGCAAATAGAAAGTTAGCATATGGCATAACTAGATATTTTGTTTAGACTGGACCATGATCTGAATATATGAAAATTCAAATCATTTACCAAGAAAACTCCTGTTGGCTCCTACAATTTAGGGAGTTTAGCAGAATAGGTATTGCATATATAAGGGCCTTTCATAACAACTTTCTGTCACGAGCTTTTGTCAGTTAGGAGACCCAGGTCTATATAAGTCAGGCCTGTTTCTAGAAATCATTAGCTAGTACTTCTCAAATTATAATGCACATAATAATTACCATCAGAGCTTTTTTTTAAAGTGCTGATTCCTAACCCATAGCCTTCAAAATCCCAACTGAATGAGTTTAAGGTAGTGTCTACATGTGTGTGAGGACACCAGGTGACTCTGATGGGGTGTTCACATTACAGAAAGATTGGGCCCATTCTTACTGTACACTTGATTTAGAAAACTGAGAGAACTGAACTATGGAAATATGGTTTCTAAATACAGTGTTTTATGGTATTCAACGTTAAACTTGCCCTTCCAAAAGGTAGACCAGATATTCATAGTTACTGCTAGCTACACCAACTATTATGGTATAGTTTATTAATTTATGATAGCTTATACTTACAAATTGCTTACTATTTGTAAGATACTTTGCTAACCACTTTATAGACCTTGGGGTTTTTTCGTTTTGTTTTGTTTTTTAAAATTACTCTTCAAGGCAGATAGGTGATATATTTATCCTCATTTTAAGATAATGAAACTGAAGCTTAGAGAGTTTGAATAATTCACCCAAAATTGCAGAGCACAATTAAATAAATGTATCACAAACCTCAAGAACTAAAAAAAATTATATGCAAAATAGTTATAAATCTACTTCAACTAAACCTTTATGTATTAGTTATCTATTTCTGCATAACAAATTACCCCCAAACTATTTTTTAATGTTGTAAATATTTTACATAATCTCTTGGTAAATAAGCTGGATGAACTGGAGTCCAGAGAGACAGAATCTGGATATGTAACAATGCATATTCAAAGACATAGTAAAAATAATGTCCCCATACTGTTTCATAATGTAGAGAAAACTTGCAGTTATAAGATAAATAAGTTCTAGGGATGTAACGTACAATGTAATGACTATATTTAACAATATTAGATTGTATATTTGGAAGTTACTAAGAGAATAGATCTTAAAAGTTCTCATCACAAGAAAATATTTTGTTAGTTGCACATTAAAAATCAATCTTTTTAGAAAGTAAACATATAAAATTAGGTCTGTCCTAATTCTAGGAAGTATTGTATTTCTATTCTAACACACGAACCAGCAAAACTTGCTAATTTTATTGCTGGACCTTTAAGCTTGCTTCACCTGCACCAACCTGCTGATAAGGAGGAACCACAAATGCCAACAGGAATTGATGGTAATCACCTTGGAACCTGCTCTTATCCACATCCACACCCAACCAGCACTGGCTTGAATCCCAGCTCTTTCAACTGGAAAAGCTCTGGTCCCAAATATTCTACCTCTATTCTGTATTAAACTTTTTGGAATAGGCCCAATATCTCAGCTCTGCACTGGTTATTGGTTATTCTTTACCACCCAGGATTGTTAGGGTTGATTTTGCTTACTTGAGATTTAATATTATTTTTGTGTGTATAAAACATTCAGAGTGGTCTGGGAAATGGCTATTTGCACTTCTAAATATCATCAAGGAATGAATTATAAACGCTGTGTTAATGACACACATAACCTATCAATATCTTATAGTCTCTCCTTGCAGTTATTCCCTGGTTCATTTAACAAACATCATGTGTGAGCTATCATGGTAACCTAATATTTGCCAAATACATTAGTGATAATTAAGCTGTTTTCCTTTTTTTTTTCAAGTTGTTTGTCTCCTTGCCTCTCTAGATGCTGCTAGTAGGTTCTGCTAGAAATCAAAGTCTAATAAAAGCAGGGCATCTGATATATTTATACCTCATCTTATGGAACAATATCATAACAATTCAGTAGAAATGTAAGAAAAGCAATGAGAGTAACAGCTAAACTGAACTTATTTTTAATCAACAAACATCTAGTTGATGATTTACAAATGACAAAAGCCTGAGGAGAAAGGGTGATATCAATTGGAGTTAGTGCCTGTCCAGGCACCGCGACAGACTCTGGGTGAAGAGTGGTGCATGCAGTGGCACAGCCCTGCCTTCATGGTTCTCACTGACCATTACTAGCAACAAACACAAAACTTTGCACAAATCTGAACAAAGTAGTGGTGTCAAGAAGACTCAAGTCCGGTTGCACTGTTTAAATTTGAATTTATTCTTAATAAATTCAAATGTTTTGTTAATATATTATATGATTTAAAATGTGAATGATACAAAAGGGAATGCTATAGAAATTCTGTCACCTGGGTTCCCCAAACACTTAGTACCCCTCCCTTTGAGCAATCTATTTTACCAGTTTCTGGCATATTCCTCCATAGAAAATTCTTTGCATAAGCAATCAAATGAAATAATATATTTTGTCAAACTTAGGATGCCATTGGTTGCAATATGCACTATTATTATGTTATATAAATATATACTATTATACATAATTATATAGTATATGTTATATATACGATACTATAATATTATTCTACTACAAAAGAATTAATTAAATTATGATTTCATATATTGTACAATGAATTCTAATTTCAGCAACATCAAAAATATAAAAATATGTGCATTTTAGAATCAATCAAATATGGTCTATATTCTTCTTTAAATTTTACACAAAAGATATGTTTATGATTCTGTGTTATGCTTGATTCACTCAAAAATATATTTTGGAGCTTATTTCGTGTCAGTACGTAAGGCATTTCCTCCCCTTTTTCATGTGGGAGAACTGTGAAAAGAAGACTTTAATGAGTATATTTTACGTCAGAAAGTGAAAAAGAACATTCTTTGGAAAAGCTAGTGGATAAACTGCAGGTGACTGAATGAAGAAACACAATAACTATTATTTTGCTTCTTCTCCAAGGATAAAGGTTTTCTAATTGGAAAGTGTTGGACAAATATCATGAAGAAAAACTCAAGTTTTCCACAAAAGAAAAAAAATAGTAAGATGGTATATAGGTTTGCAGGAGTTAAAGTATCTGAGCCTGAACAAATACAAGCCATAGCACTAAAACAAGAACACGGATGTGCAAAACCATTCTTTGGATTTTTTTGTGAAATGAAGTAAAGAGGTGATTGTAGATGAGGTAAAATATTTTTACAAAAGTACAAATTTTAGATTACAGGAAATACAGACTGTAAACTTTTTCCATTTACAAGTTTTAAAATACATTATTAAAAATGTGGCTTATAAGCATTTAAAAATTAAAAATACTATAGTTTTTTCTTAATTAAAAAAAAAAGAGATGAGAAGGAACCAGATAGGTTTGCTAGAACTGTTATGTCACAGCTAGATTGTGGCTGTGGTGTGAAGAAAAGAACTAAAGAAATGCTTGCTTTGCCAGCAAACTAAGGACTGTATCCTGTCAATAGTCAAAAGACTATTCTTTCACCTGACATACTAGGAAGAACAATAGGCATAACGGGGTGAAAAACAGAACTGGATTCAAGTCCTATTTCTGACACTACCTACTGACCTTGGGCACATCACTTCATTTTGTTTTTCCTTCTCTAAAATAAAGAAATTGCATTTATTGATTCCTAAGTTCCTATCCATGAATTACATTTTAACTATAATCTGGTTATATTATATGTAACTGTATATTATAACTATGATCTGGAAAATTTGGAAGATCTAGCATTTGTTGATGTAAGCAAAATATCTGATGTCTTTCATGATATCTTTGTGGGAGTGATGAAAAATGTGGATCCTTATCAAGCTGACATTTCTACACAACATGTTGATCAATAAATCAAATAAAAACCTTAGATTGTGAGAACCATGGTTCAAAATCATCTCAAACTGCTGAAAAAATGCTTGCAATCCATAAAAGGAAATTCAATAAAGCTTACCTTGAACTCCTCTATTTTGATTGTAACAAGTACGAAAAAGTCATTTTTGATGTGAAGAAATCAGAACCCTCATACATTGCTGGTAGAAATGTAAAATGGTGCAGCCACAGTGAAAAACAGTTTGGTGATTTCTAAAAAGTCAAACACAGAGTTGCCATATTATCCAGCAATTCCATGAGAGCTGAAAAATATGTTCATACAAAAAACTTGTACATGAATGTTCATAGCAGCATTATTTGTAATAGGCAAAAGTAGAAACAACACAAATGTCCATGAATTGATGAATGGATAAATAAAATGTAGTATATTTATACAATGAAATATTATGCATACATTAGAAAGAATGAAGTTCTGACCCTTTCTGTAGTATAGATGAACTGTGAAAACATGATCCTAAGGGAAAGACAGACACAAAGGCCACATACTGCACTATTGCACTTATATGAAATACCCAGAAAGGCAAATCCATAGAGACAGAAAGTAGTTAGTGGTTGGCAGGGGATCAAAAAGTGGACAATGGGGAATGACTACCAATGAGTTTGGGGTTTCTTTAGGGGATGCTGAAAGTGTTCTGGAATTAGTGCTGATAATTATACAATCTTGTGACTAAACTAAATATCACTAAATAGTACATTTTAAAATAATGAATTTTATATTATATCTTAATCTAAAAATTAATTTTAAAAGTATTTACAGAAATTCAGTGTACAAGGACAGAGTTCACAGTTTGATCAGGTGAAAACAAGAAAACTATAATTTTAAGTGGGCTATGAGCACATAAATCAACAGACTGAAATAGCTGCTTAAGAAAGTATGGCATCTTGGGTTTCATTAAAACTTACTGAGAACTCATTCAGAATTAGTCCAAGCTTTTCCAGGATTATCACAACTTTGTAAGTGGCTGTAATCATTTTACAGAAGAGGAACCTGTGGTTAAGAAACTTGCTGAAGGGCACCCAACTAGAAGAGGGAGAGCCAGGCTTTGATCCCTGTTTATCTGACTCCAGGGCCTATGTATATGACCACTGTGCCACACTTCCATTAAGAAAAGATGAAAATCTGGAAGTGATAGCCTGACAGCAAATTGTACTGAGTATACTTCATCTTCACCATCATGGCCAGCTTGGGAAACCACATTGATGGTTTTAAATTATGTCCACAATCACTTTGATGCTGCTCCCTTCAAAAGGTGAAGCCAGATTCCTTCTTTGAGTGTGGGCTGTGCCGAGTAACTGACCTTCCTTAGAATAAGGAGAAAAGAATAGTGTGTGAGTCTGATATTAGAACCTAAAACATATGGCTTCCCTTTTAGTCTCTCTTTCGGATCACCACCTCTGGAAGAAGCAAGCTGCCATGTTTTGAGGATACTCAAGCAGCCCTATGGAGAAGTCCACATAAGGAACTAAAGCCTCTGGAAACAGGCCTCTTGCCAAAACTCAGCAATGACCCACCAGGCATGTGAACGAGGCTTTTTAAAAAAAGATCTTCCTGTTAGAGTCATGCCTTCAAATGATTGACTCTTGATTGGGACCTCAGGAGACACTTAGAGCTAGAACTGCCCACCTAAGCCATTCCTGGAATTCTAAATTTCTTTCTTTTTGGAGTTATGAAAATATTCTGAAATTACATAGTAGTTATGATTGCATAACCTAGTGACTATACTAAAAAAAAATCACTAAATTGTACACTCAGAAATGGTTGAAGATAACATACATTTATAGCTTTAAGAAACTAAGTATTAGAGTTAATTTGTTTTATGGCAATAAATGACTAATAAATACGTGTTAAGGGAAACTGACAAATCTAAGTATCTTCCAAGAAGGACACCAAGGAGGGTGCTAGGATTTGAAGTCCTGTCACAAGTGGAATGCACTCGATGTGTTTTTGTCTAAAGTAGAGAAGTCTGATGAGGACCTGGTTTCTGTGTGCAAGTATTTTTCAGCTGAGTGCCATCAACAACATGGCTAAGACATCCCTTGTCATGTCTCGCCCCTCAAACAACAATTTGGCAATTAGACAAAAGTGCCTTTTTTGGGGCTGTGGGATCTGGCACCACACACCAAGGGGCCTGGGAGGAGTCTCACCCACCTGTGCACTGGTTAATGGGCATATGAACCTTGATTCCAGCTATGGACTACAGTGGCCTGTGAACCGGATCTCGCCCTCATGGTCTGGGAGCCCTTGGAAAATACTGTTTTAGGCCATTATGCATGGATGAGAGAGCTTTTGTGGAAGTCCAGGTTTCCAGAGGAGATGTTCTAGCACAGTGATGAAGAAAAAAATTTGCAAATTTGAACACATTGGAGAGGTTAGTAGAGACTGGAAGAGGTAACTGCTACTTCAAACTCAAAGATAGCAAGCAAAACTTCAGGGAACATGAAAAATCAAGAAAACATGACACCACCAAAGGATCACAATAATCTTCTAATAACCAACCTCAACCACATGGAAATTTGCAATTTACCCAATAAAGAATTCAAAATAGCTGTTTTAAGGAAACTCAACAAAACCAATAGCTGTTTTTTGAAAAGATAAACAAAATTGGCAAACTTTTGCTAGTATAACTAAGAATAAAAGAGAGAAGACTCAAATAAAATCGGAAATGAAAGAAGAGACATTACAACTGGTACTATAGAAATAGAAAGAATCATAAGACATTACTATTAATAATTATATGCCAACAAATACGACAACCTCTATGAAATGGATTAATGCCTAGAAACATACAGTCTATCAAGACTGAATCATGAAGAAATAGACCAGATGGTATCTCTGGCGAATTCTACCAAACATTTAAAGAAGAATTGATGCCAATCTTTCTCAAACTCTTCCAAAAAATTGGAGAGGAGGGAACACTTCTAAACTCATTTTACAAGCCCAGCATTACTCATATCAAAGCCAGATAAGGACACTACAAGAAAGAAAACTACAGGTTGATATCCCTGATGAGTATAGATGCAAAAATGTTAGCAAACCAAATTCAGTAGCACATTTAAAGGGTTATATACCATGATTAAGTGGGATTTATCCCTTGGATGCAAGGATGGTTCAACATATGAAAATCAGTAAATGTAATACACTACATTAATAGAATGAAAGATAAATATTATGATCATTTCAAAAGATGCAGGAAAAAATCTGACAAAATACAACCTTCTTTCATGATAAAATCTCTGAGTAAAGTGAGTATGGAAGGAATGTACCTCAACATATTAAAAGCCACAAATGACAGTCCCACAGCTAACATTATACTCAATTGAGAAAGGTTGAAACTTTTCTTCTAAGATTAGGAGCAAGACAAGGATGCCCACTCTCATTGGTGATAATTAATATAGTACGAAAATCCTACTCAGATCAGTAAGGCAAGAGAAAGAAAGAAAAGTCATTTAAATCAGAAAGGATTTCTGATCTCTGCTGAAGATATTATGTTCTTTTATATAGAAAATCCTAAAGATGCCACCAAAAAAATTTTAGAACTCATCAATGTATTCAGTAAAGTTGCAGGATACAAAACCAACATACAGAATCAGTTGCATTTCTACATGCTAACAATGAAATATCTGAAAAACAAATAAAGGAAGGCTCTTCCAGCCTATGAAGAATTGGCAGATCTTCTTTATGTGATTCCAGCAGGCAAAATAATGGTGGAGGTAGGTTTAGATTCTCATTTATGTTAGAAGCATTTTCTAACAGTCATAAGTGACCTACATGAGAAGGGGAATTTAAGAAGAGTTAACAGAAGGTCCTAGCTGACACTTGGTGGTACTGTCAGAAATATTTCGTGTAGTCTCCTACATAGGAACAAAAGATGTCTAGGGACATCCAAAGGCATTCTCAACCTCCCCTCAACCCCCATTTCCCTCCTCCCCCGCCATGGTATAGTATCCTGTTTTAGGATACTCATTTACAGCTCTGAGTAGACCACAGCTGAGTTATTAGTGTAAGTAGATATAAAAAGTTGTTCTCTCTACATCAAACTACAAGCTATTGGGAGTTCAGGATCTCTGACCAGTGCTGAACACTGTGCAATGAGGTGACTGCTAACATCCTGGTGGGGCAAGGGTTTTCACAATATTATTTACATCTGCACTGGCTTCCAGAGTTGTCAATGTACTTTCACATACCTTCCCTTATTTGAGATCCACATTGAGTAGGTGGCAGGAATGACTCACCTCTTTTGTACATATGGACATTCAGGCTCAGTGTTGTTAAGTGATTCGCTCCGAATTATACAGCTGGTAACTGGTCAGGCAGGGACTTAGAACCTGGATACCATCCATGTTCTAAAAGTAATGTCACAAGGAAAGATGAACTGCAGATAAACAGGTCTTGGTGGGCAGTGACCAGAGAAGTTTCTGGTAAACTTTAAAGCTAATTAGAGCAAACAAACTAGTGAAGGAGAGATGAGTCTTAATGTGCAGTCCCAGAACAGTTTTCCAGAGATAGCCTTCCACCTGCCTCTTTTGATCCAAGCTTACTAATTGAAGAAACAAGGATGTGATTGCTCGATTTGAAAATTGGACAGTTGGACAATTTCCTTTACTGGAAAAGACAAATTCTCTCATAAGGGAGATAGGAGGCAGTGAGAAGGAAGCAAGATTTTCCCAAACTATGGGGTGCAAGAGAGAAATTGGTGATAATCAAGAAGGGGGATAATCAAGTGGTTAAAAACATATGTTCTTTATGGCAAGCTTAACCTTTTTCTCTTAAAACTTTAGCTGGTGCTCTCAGGGAAATTTCTTGTAAGGATTAGAGGTAAAGGGATGCTCTGGTTTTGTTCCTAGTTATGTCACCCTGAAAGCTACTGGCCCAGTTCAAACACGGTGAGCATAATTTTTACAGGGTAATGTTTTCTACAGGCCGAGGGAGGGTGAGCTAGAAGCATAGGGGAAGTGGAATAGGAAAAGTCAAGAGAACAGCCTCCTTTTTCAAATAGACTTGTGGCTTGCATTTGTACTGGTCACCAGACCTGGGTTGAAATATGGTCCGCTCCAAACCCAAAGCAGACAACTACTCTTCCTTTTTCACTTCCAAATGATCTGTGGTCCCAGAGTGACCAAGCAGCTCAGGTCTCCAGTGAGCCATGTTAAAGCTCTGTCATTTCATATTCACACTGGCATTTCTTTCTTAACAATTAGCCCAGACCCATTTCATCAGAGGGTTGGGTGCTCCCTTCCAGGGACTCTGAAGTCATTCTGCTGTGGAGGAGGAGCAACAGGGAAGCATGAATCCAGTGCTTCCTTCACTCATCCTTTGCCTTCAATCTTGAGCCTTCTCTAACTTGCACAGGGAAGTAGCAACTTTGTATATAGAAAACATGGGTTTTGGAGTCAAACAGACCACCCTGAATCCTGTTTCTATCACTTACAAGCTGTGTGATCATGGGCACATGACTACTCTCACCTCATGTGATTTTTGCGAGAATTGAATGAGACTGTGTACGTAAATACCTAACACAAAGCCAGGCTCACAGTATTTGCACAGCAAACATTAGTCCCTTTGCCACAAACTTCTATTCCCAGCTCTTTACTAGTCTCCAACTATGTCAGTTACCTGGGCAGGGTCATCTCGGGAAGTGAATCTAACAAACATGTCCTTCTTCATATGGAAACTTGAAGGTTCTTTGTGAGACAGGTCCTCTGAGTTGTATAACTCAGGAAGGAGATAGTTTGTACTGAACAATCTACCATACTGTTTCATCTGACTTCCTATGTCACAGGGCACACATCTGAAAGACACATGGCCAAGTCAAGGAACAACATGTCCAGCCAGGGTTGGGATGAAATGTGTGGCTAGAAGGAGTTATGTTTGTCTTTGAGTATGGATAAGGCACAAACTAACTAGCCCACTTACGGTCAAGACTGAGGTTCTGAAGAAAGGCCAACTCCTGTAGAGTTAATGAACTCCTTATCATGACCCAAAGACTTTCCTTTCTGGGTCATTGTTTCATATAAACACTCAGCAAGTCCATGCCATCTGTCATAGCTTCCTGTGGCTGCTGCAATAAATTACTATAAACTGGGAATTTTAAAGCACCAGAAATTTTATTCTTTCACAGTTCTGGAGGCTAGAAGTCTGAGATCAAGGTGTCAACATGACATTACTCTCTCTAGAGTCTATAGAGGAAAATTCTTCTTTACTTCTTTCAGCTTCTGGGGGTTGTCAGCATTCTTTGACTTCCTTGGCTGTGGCTTCATCATTCTTATCTCTGCTTCTGTTTTCACATTACCTTCACCTCTGTATCTATTTCAATTTCTCTTTGCTACACTCTTATAAAATACTTCTCACTGAATTTAGGGCTCAACTGGATAATCTAGGATGATTTCTTTACCTCAAGATCTTTAACTTAATTATATCTGCAAAGGCCCTTTGTCCAAATAAAGTAACAATCACAATTCCAAGGATTAGGTTCCAGAGATTAGGACATGGACATATCTTTTTTGGGGGGAGGGTGGTACCATGCAACCCACTACATCACCTAAACCCTTTCAGAGAGCTGACCAAATAATTCATAACAGTGTGAGTCTAGGTATTACAACTTCTTGGGCATTTGTCTTATAAATATATAGATGAAAAAGAAAAGGGCAATGATTAATTCAAAAGGAAAAATAACCCTAATAGTGGTACTTTAGGTGCTACCAACGAATGGTTTCTTTTCAATATTTACTTCCCAAAAGCTCCCCACAAAAGACTTCCCTATTCCTACCTCTTACTGTATACTTTTATGTCATATGCTCATTCTTCAACTAATCACAGGCAAAGGGGATGCATTATATATCCCATGATTGGGTTAGAATTTCCTGGGGCTGGGGAAGTGGGGAAGAGCCAGCCTCTGAGAAACAGATAACCTTCCATCAATAGCAGAACAAAACACTCCCAACCATGCACATTGCTCCACCACTTGCAACATACCAAGTTGGAGGCATTTGCCTAGAAGATACAGAAAAGCACTTATCACTTTCTGCATGTGCTATCTTGACACTTCTGAAACGTGAGAGGCTATGAGAGAAGACATTTGAATGAATTGCAGCTGGATCTTTTTTTAAATATTCTTTCAAAAGACACCTACCTTGTATAAGGCAAATAGCCAAACATTGCCACTCAGTATTTTTAAAATACTGAGGTTTCACAGCACCAGGGGAAAAGCTTTTTTCAGAACTCAGAATGTCTCCTTAGAAAAAATCATAGGCTATTCAGATACAGCTGAAAATTGGTTAGCAAGAAGTTAGAGGAAGAAAAACCAAGAAATCTGCATTTAAATCAACCTGGAGACTCCCGGGAAATTAGCCACATCTGACTCAGCTGATTTTGAACCTATGACCTGTAGGTAAGGAGTTATTCTTCTCCCTCCAGAGGAAATGTCAAAATGGCACTTGTCAAAGCAGCCTCTGACAGATTTCAAAAATAATATTCCAGAATGTTAAACTATATTTGAATTTCAAATAAATGATTAATAATATTTAGTAAATTGTGACCTATGCAATATTTGGGATATTACTATGCTATAAATTAATTTATTTTTTAAACTGAAATCTGAATTTAACTGGATGTCCTATATATTACCTGGCAAGCTTACTGAGCCCAAATTGATTTTATGGATTTAATACAATAGCATAGTCCCAGCAGGATTTTTTGTAGATATAGGCAAGCTGATTCTAAAATATAAATGGAAAATATAGGCGAAGGACCTAGAATAGTGAAAATAATTTGGAAAACAAACAAAAAAAAGAGTTAAAAGATTTCATGTTACTTGTTGTTAAAACTTTATCTAAACCTAAGTAATCAAGACAATGTGGTATTAGTAAGAAGATTAATGGGATCAATAAAATAAGGCAGTGCAGAAATAGGTCTCCGCAAATATGATCAATTGACTTTTTAAGATAGTTTTACTAAGATAAAATTTGCATAATATAAAATTTACAATTTTAATAACTTTAAAGTGTATAATTCATGATCAACTGATTTTTGAAAAAAGTCTAAAGGCAATTCAATGGATAAAGTGTAGTCCTATTAACAAATGACACAACTAGATATCCATATGCAAAAAATGAACCTCAACCTACACTTAAGGGTATAATTTATATTTAAAAAACTCAAATAGATCCTAAAAAGTATAACTTTTTTATTTAAAAAATCATAGAAGACTGTGACCTTAAATTAGACAAATAGTTCTTCTATGTGACAGAAAACCAATCCATAAGAGAAAAATAATGGCAAATGAAATGTCATCAAAATTAAAACTCTTTAAAAGCCATTCTTAAGAGAATTAAAAGACAAGTTAAAACTGAGAACAAATATTAATAAATCACATATCCAATACAGTAATTGTATCTCAAATATGTAATAAACTTCAAAACTTAACAGTAGGAAAACAAAAACCCAGTTTAAAAAATATGCAAAATATTTGATAAACATTTCACCAAAGAAGATATAGGGACTGCTGATAAGTACATGAAAAAATACTCAACATAATTAGTCATTATGAAAATGCAAATTAAAATCACAGTGAAATACCACTATATACCTATTAGAATGACTAAAGTTTAAAAGGAACAACAACAAATACAACTGAAATACCAAGTGCTAGTGAGGAAGCAAAAACAATCTGAACACACATACATTGATGGTGGGATGGCAAAATGGTACAGACACTCTGAAAACAGTTTGGCAGTTTCTCATAAAGTATATATTTACTATGTAATCCAACAATCCCACTTCTAGATATTTACCCTTAAGAAATGAAAATATATGCTCACAAAAACCTACACATAATGTTTATGGCAGCTTTGTTAATAATCACCTCAAACTGGAAACACCTTACATGCCCTTCAATGAGTGAATGGCTAAGTAAAATATTAAATAGCATATCTATTCAATGGATCACTATCCAGCAAAAATGGTAACAAAAAAAGAGGAACAAACTATTGATGCACTCAACATGATTGAAGCTCAGAAGTATTTTGCTAAGTGAAAGTGATAAAAGGTGTCATGATATGGTTTTATGTATATGACATTCTGGAAAAAGCAACGCTGTAGGGATGAAGATCTGATTGGTGGATGCCAGATGTTAGGCTCTGGCAGATTCTCGTCACCAACAGTGAAACAAGAAAATTTTGGGGGGTGACGGAAATGTTCTGTATTCTGATTGAGGTAGTGGTTACACAAGTCTATATATGTGTTAAAACTCATAGAAATGTACACACACACACACACACACACACACACACTATATACTTTGCAAACAAAATAAAAAGTGGATACATATGTTGAGGATGTGTGCTCAAATGTTTAAAATGTTAAGGACGCACCATCAGAAAAGTTTGGAACTGAGACAGGCTTCTTTTTACAGTCGGAGAAACTGAGGCCAGAAAGTGAAAGTAACTTAAGTCCAAAAGAAGTACGAAGCAGTGACAGGAGTGGATTTTCTTTTTGGAAATGTATCTGATGCCTGTCTCTCACCCCAGGCCCAATCAGCCAGGTTTAATTTGGCCTCCGTTTTTCTTTAGGCAGTTTCTAAATTCAGAGTTTTCTGTGAGAGACAGAATAGAATCATTGTTACACATATAAGTTGAAATAAAATCATTATGAATGAAAAAATATATATCTTATTTCACAGAGTGGTCAGCATGAGCCTGGCTCCTGATGGACAGACCTATGGCTATTGAGGGAGATGTCTGCAGGATGCCTGAGATTGCAAATCAAACAAGGAAGCAGACAAACAACCCAACAAACGATGTGCTCTGGACCTAGATAGACCAGTTGTGTCTGAATCCAAGCTCTACTACCTACTAGCAGTGAGACCCTTGGTACATTGCTTAGCTTTTCTCTTCCTCAGTTGCTTCATCTGTAAAAAGCACCCAAATTGTATGTACTAATAAGAGATTAAAAAAAACTCACCTGCAATTATAGTATGGCATAGTACTTTTTCTACTGACATTATAAAATGCTAAAATGTGATTTTAAAAATGTCTTAAAAATGAATAAATATGGTAATATCTACTTCCTTGGGTTGTTTTGGTGATTAAAGAAAACTGTCACATAATTCTCAACCAAAAGTTGTTAGATATCATTATTGTTATTGTTACTACTACTACTACTACTACTACTACTACTACTACTACTACTACTACTACTACTATTAGTATTTTAAGAAATAAATAGCGGAACTTGCATTGTAATACATTGTAAAATGCCTCTCCCTCTATACCTTGCCTCTGTATGTCCTATTCACTTTGCTGTTGAATTTTCATGCTCTGTGGTGACAGGCAAACACAGAAAATGCGGATGTCACCAAGAGAAAATGTGGGAAACATTTCCCACTTCTCAGTCTCTCGTGCTAGAGATAAACCACAATGACATGCTACATATAATGTTGGCAAGTTCTTGAAGTGTTCCCATCTTGTAAGAACACTGATTCCCATGGGATGAGAGAACCAGTGTAGAAACTTGAGCTAATAGAGTAGTGTGTGTGTCAGTTCTATGCTGAAGTGACAGTGGACAGGAGGCCATGTCCCAGATGGCAAGAGCATAAACCTGACTTACAGTTATGGTTCTGTCATTTGCCAACCATGGAACATTAAGCAAGTGGCTCAGTGCCATTCCATTTCAGTTTCTTCTCTGAGACAGAGATAAATAATTATTACTTTATAGCCACTGGGTGGTGGTTGGGGGGAGGTAGAGTTACACATAAATTAGGGTTCCAGTTGGGTTAACTGGCTGGAAAACTCAACCACAGCTGCAAGAGAAACTGGTTAGCCACATAATTTGTTTCCTTATTATTTATATTTTATTCAAGTTCCTTGAAATTTTCCTGCAGTCCTCTATCTTATAAAGAAGCAGGTCTGGGACTTCCAGGCCTGGTCTCGGGGCCATTCCAGTGGGGTGCTGGGCCCAAGCTGAATCTCTTTGTGTACCTGGACCCTTCACATCAAAACTCCATTATCCAAGAGACACGTGGTTAAAAGGCTACCTTGGGGAGCTATCAGCACTAGAGATAGAAATAATTAAAAAAAAAAACTTTCCTTAGGAACTGACTGAGCACAGTATACAAGAGAATTTCTTGAGAACTACTCTGTATCAGGTACTGTAACTATCTGTAATACAATACTCATTGTTACTCCTTAAGGTAGTTGTCACAACCCCTTGTTGTTATATCTGAATAAACAAGGGCCCATTCAGAGGCAGGTAATTTGCCCAAGATCCTAGAACTAAGTCTCTGAATTTCCAAGCTGGATTCTATCCTACATTACCCTGTGCTGAAGCAACAGGCACTGCACAAGAGCCCAGTCAGGTTATGCAGGTGATGGGACAGTAATGCTCATCTTTTCTTCCTTCCTAAATGGTTGTGGGTTTGGTGGTAAAAATGCTGAGAGAGTCTTGCTGATGGCCTCTGTTGTCTCCCCCACCCCCTCATCCCCAGAAGAAGAAGTCAATTTATCTGCTGGAATTAGAGGGAGCAACCTCTGAGGAGGCCCCAATTCCTTCCTACTCCCAATATTTCCCATTCTGGGATGATTTATCCAGTGGAGTTCCTAAGCCATTTCTCACAACCCTTAGCTCAGCTTCAGGAACTGACCCACAGTCTAAATCAAGAAAAAGGCAGGATAGGTCTCTCTGGAGGCTCCTAACATCCACTTACCTTTGAGTTCTAGCTTCTTCAACACCCAGACTACATCTCCTTCATCCGTTTTTCCTGAACCCAGCATGGATCTAACTGGCAAATGGATAGCCTGTTGCTCTAATGCAGTGGTAGCAACAGAATTCTTCACTTTGAGGACTATTTATTTTTTTTAAATGACAGTACAGTTTTTTCATATACCAGGTATGCATTTGCTGACTGCATTTGGCCCCTGCTCATGATGGGCATGCAGATAAATGGTCCCGCGCCATGTAGTTTGCCTCTTGAATTATCTGAGTAATCTCAGCGCTCCTAGTGTTTGTAGCCCAAGTTGGTGGGAAGCGGAGAAAGCTGATGCGTTTAGAACCTCGGGGGCACCAGGTTGGGCGCGGCCAGGCCCGCCAGAGGGCGCTGTCGGCTCGCGAAGCCGGGCTTGGTGGCCGCGGGCCCCGAGGTGCAGTCTCCACACTCCCCAGCAGCTCAGTAACTTCACTACCATACCCAGCTGCGGTGGCGTTCAGTGAGCCAACCATCGCCAAGGCGCTCATCTGAGCAAGGAAGGGAGTAACTAACAAGATTTGTGACACTCTTCTTATTTCAAAGTGCCATTCTTGTGACAAATATTTATAGAACACAAAGTTGTACCTACTATGTCTAAGATACTGGAGTAAGTATGGAGATGAGTCACTGCGTCTCTAAACAAAGACTTTTCAGAGAAGTGGCAGAATTAAGACAGGTACCAAATACATAGATTGCAGTGCAGGCAGAGGTAAGGGCTGTAAAAGAAGTGAGAAGGAAGGGGAGGGAGAGTTCAGGAAGGAGAATCTACAGCTTCAGCTAAGGGAATAAAGACCTGGCCCATGGAGAATTTGGGTCTCCCAGGAGAGAAGGATTTGCCATCATGAATCACGTACTGGTTGCAACAGATCCTGTAAGTTTAACCAGTTCTGGTTTTACATTAATTATACCCTACATGATTGTTATCTGTGACAAAAGGAACCATTCCCTCCCCTGGAGCCCTAGTATCTTGATCCTGAAAGGTAAATTAAAAGTAGAACTGGATTAACCAAATATCCAGAATGTGTTAGAGATGTGTAACCTAATCTGAACAGACATATCAGTCATTCTACTAATTGATAAGCTACCCAGAGGGAGCCTGCAGAAACAGCTGTTACACTTGGTACAGGTATCATAAAACCATATGCTGTAAATATATCCAATTGGTGTTAGGAGAGAAGATGCAAAAATAGAAAAACAACAAAGTCCCTTTGTTTTAAAGACACATACCACAAGACAACTTCAGAAGAACTCTATCAATATCATAGTCCCCTGAGAATTATTGTAAGTTTATGATATCCCACTGCAGTGAAGGCTATTAAATTGGGAACCAACAAATTAAAACAAACCTAGACCTTGGATTTTTTGTTTCCCAGGAATTAAAATATAATTGGAGTTATTACCAGTAAATGGCATTGCATTGGTTCCAGCATGACAATGTAGAAAAATCAGTAAAATTAAATTAGGAAGTGAGAGTTGGTTTTAGACCTCTAATCATTGTTTTGGTTATTTAAAATTTTTTTCTTGTGTGACATGTCAGTTAACTTCTCGGTCTGTTTCTTCATTTAATGGAGAAATTTAATCATAATAAAGAATACAGGCCAGGTGATTGCTCAAATCCTGCAGGGTGTATGTAACCAAAGGTTTTACTTAGTTCTGTTGTGTCAAAATACTTCCTTAGTGCTGACTTGGTTCTGAATCTCTTGAAGGACCTGCAGGTTCTATGAGATTGGACATATTGAGAGAAAGGAAAAAGGAGCTTACGTGGCTGCTAGTTCTGATAATAGGCAGGATTCTCCATGTTATCTGAATTGCTCTGTATGCAGTAGCCTAGGTCATTGATTGTGATCACTGTGATCTCTAAATTACTACAGCACTTTCTGACTGTGACATTTGTCTGTTGTTTACTCTGAGCTACCTTGAATTATCTTTCTGCACTAGATATTTGAGGGTAGGGTCTGCAGCGGTCTTCAGTGCTACTCATCAAATATTCCATGCTCCTCACCTCTATGGATGGGAGATCTTCCCAACCCCTTTGTGGTTAGGGGAGGGAGGCCACATGACTGGTTCTAGCTAACTAGTGAGCAGAAGTGATAGATAACAGTGACTACTTAAAAGTGGACTATTTAATTGCCCAAGTAAGACCCTCACGAAGTTTTGTTCTCTGCCTATGACCAGCTATGTTCTAGATAGTGTGACTTTTCTGTCAGCCTCTATACAGGAGTGAGAATGGTGTTAATGTGGACCAGAGCTTCCAGGCAACCCACCATGGACTTATAGCACACTTGAGAACAATTTTGTTATTTTAAGACCTTGGGTTTTGTAGACTGTTATTACAGCAGCAAATTCTGGCCCATCCAGACTCATAAAGGGTCATTGTGTCATCATCTGTTTCTTTTGTGCTCCAAATGACATGGCACTCAATACTGATTGCTAAATAAATAATTGACTGAGTTGCTCTTCCAATCTCCCCCAGTATAGTAGATCTATTTGTCCTCCTTAGAGTACCTGCCCCAGGATCCTGGATATAACAGGTACTTAGTAAAGACTCATGAATTGATTCATGAACTTAAAAGTCCCAAGATGTAGGCCAATATCTAATATTAGGACCAAGGAAGATGTGGCATGTGATGTTATTTTATGGTGCCTGAGAGAGTGGGGTGCAGGGTCAAGATAACTGAGGAAGGAGGGGCACCAGCCATCCCTTACCCATATTCATCTTAAATCTCTACACTGTTCCATCTGATCCCTCCACCTCTGTGTAGGTGTAAGTGAAGCTTGGTCTCTGGGTCATTGCAACAGAGTTCAGAGAAGAGATAGGACCAAAATAAGAAGACATGCAGGCAGGTGTGAGCCAACAACAAAAGAGTAGGCCTGGTGTGGGGTTAGAAGCGAGGCTGGAACTCAAGTTGGGACTAGGCTGGGGCAAGGCCACACTGACAAAACTCTGGAAGGTTTTTATGGAGCTGTACATTCTATCCTATGGCCCAGGTGGTTGAATTCTATTCCATGGAACATGTGTGGAATGTCTGACAGATCCTGACCAGGCAGGCCTTTGCAGAAGCCATTAACATTCTATATATGGCAACAACCAGTACAGCAACAAGGACATGAATATTAACATGCTAGTCTAAGGTTCTGGCACCTCCTCCCTGCTTCTTTTAGTCGATCCAAACAATATCCACAGACTTTCATTTTTTGATCAGATGGAGTATAAATCATCTTCATATTTGGATCTTCTATCTCTCTAGCATCTGTTTTGGGATGAGTATTTTGGGGGGAAATTATGGAAGAGAAATATATCCATTTCCGCAAAATTGCCTTTTAAAAATATTAACTCCAGTTCTGCAGCTGCCACAACTTAGAATGATTAGTGTCTCTCAAGAAAAGAATTCAAACCCATTTGTGGGCTCTGTTAAGGCCTTAATTATATGGTCCTACACATCTCATGTTCTTTTGTTGCCTGCCACATGCCAGGTACAGGTGGTCACTTACTCATTTCACACAGCCATGCTCTCGCCTACCTGCACTCTGCAGACTGTTCCCTTTGCCTCCAAAGCCCTTTCCTCTCCTTTTTGCCTCTGGAGGAACTCCTCCAGGAAAGCCTAGACCTTGTGGGTGGTGGATTCCCAGGCAACTCCAGGCGAAGGGCTGATCCTTCATAGGCTGGTGCACTCCTACATCTACAGCAGCACTTATCACACCACCCTGGGGACTCCTGCATTTTCTGTCCTTTTCCCCATGAACCTTAATTTTAAAAGGAGAGGAGCACCATTTTGGTCATCTTTTTCAAATCCTTATATCATTTTTCTTCCTTTCCTCTTCCCTGTCCCAAAGATCACAAAATGACTAAGCCATAGTTGGAACTCAAAAGCCGTTTTACTCAATGTCTATGCCAATGACTGTTCTGTCTTTCAGGACCATATGCAGGGGCCGAGAGAAGGATGACATAGACAATAATTATTGATTGGAATTTTTCATTTTAAACGTTCCTCCCTGTAAGAGCTTCCTTTTCTTTTTCACGTGAAATCTAGAACAAAGAGTTATTTTGGACCACCCAGGTAAATTTAAGGGTTCTCCCTAAATAGACTCATACCTGGTATCTCCATGGTGCTCCTGGAGAATTCATATTTTCATTTAGCCAAATTTGAGAGGAAGGAGATAAGAGATTTGTTTAGAAATGAAGATGAAATAAAGGCAGGAAATCAGCAATGTTTGCATATAAAGTACCAGCATTCTCTCATTTTACTTAAAAGTTCATCCAATACAAAACAGGCAGTTTGTCCAAGTCTTGTAGTTACACTCCCCCACTACCCAAGATAGAAAGACTTGTCATTGAAAGGAGAGGTCGCACTGGTATTGCTTGTACCTGAGAATTGCAGTCTGATTATTCAAAAGCAATCTACTAAGAGGCCGATGCTGTCTTCCTGAAACTTTCTTCAGATTAAAAGGAAACAGCATTGGAAGTTTGTATATTATTGGTTTTAAGACTGCCTACTCATTGAGATGGCAACAGACCCTATTTAATCTATTTGAGAGCCTTGCCTGGGAAGGGAGAGAATATGCAAAAAGTTCAATTTCAGTGAATCCATAAACTTGTCTCCTGTTTAACACATTGAAAAATTTTGGCCAATGTTTTTCAATACCTATATTTGCATAGTGAGATAAATCTCATCCAGAGAAAGAGTAGGTGTGAAACACAGATCACTCAAGGATCCTTAACTTCATGAAATCCTTGCCTTTCTAGACTTCCCAACAGGGCCGGGGCTACAGTGAATCAAATGAACCACTCATCTTGGGTACAAAATTTCAGGGCTGCCAATAAACTCAGCAATACAAATAATATTTTAATGCAATATTTAAAATTATTTAAAATTTGGATGTTATGTTTGTGCTAGATTTTTATATTACTTTTGATTCTTAAAAATATTGCATTAAGGTATTTATCTTGATTATTGAGTTTATTGTTGCCCTTTAAATTTTGCCTCTTCGTCAAGTATCTCATTCATATGCTGGCCCTGCTTCCCAAATGCATTTTCAGAAGATAAAGCCATATTCACCATTGAATATGGTGGAAGTAAAAAGCAAGGAGGAAAAAGTTCTGAAATATTGAATAAAAATTAAATAGCATTGAGACATCTCACTTGTGCTTTGTTAAACTGACATTTTCAAATATAATCTGCAGCCGATGGGGGTGGCCAAGCAAAGGCATAACTTTTATATCTTGCCTTTCTGCATAAACCATCTCCTTTGTCCCTAAGCCTGCATTTTAGCACTCTTTCTACATAGCTGTCCCATTCAGTAGGTTGAGAGTAAGATTAGAGAAATTACTTGTAAACTCTGGGAGAGCCACGACTGCAGGCATTAGAAGACAGAGGATCTGCTACAGTCACCTTGGAACCTTTCTGATAATTTTTGCTACCTGTATACTGCACTAGTTATCATATTCTTCCAGGGGACTGCCTCCTTCTTTTCCTTTAAGCCACAGACAATGATAACCTTTTCCCACTGAGAAAAAGGGATCCAAAGATGGGTTTTACATTTTGTTTTACACTATCCAGTCCCGCCAGAAAACACACTCAGTTTACCACGATTCCTACGAACTCCCTAACTTGACTTGGCACACGGGTGAGGGCCCAGGTTTTCTTTTCCCATTTGCACAACCCCCCTTCGCAGGTTACGGACATGAGCTCTTCCAGGCGCAGTCCTTCGAGTATTCCAGCCAGGGCAGCGCGGGGGCCCTCGGCGCTCTCCGCCCCGCCTTCCCCGGTCCGCGTCTCACCGCGCGGGGCCGTCCCTCGCGGGGCCGCCTTCCCGGTCCCGGTCTCCCGGCGAAGGAAATTCTTCCCCAGCAGCCCAGGGCTCGCCTCACGTGACCAGCCGCCTCGGCGGCTGCCAGAGAGAGTTTAAAGGTTACGGAGGAAATTAGCACGGACACAGCCACTTACCCGTTCACCCCGACCCCCCCGAAGCGCGCGCCCCGTTTCCCTGCAGCTCGGACAGATGCTGTCAGCGCGCTGATCAGAGCCATGCCTCCCAAAACGGTACAGACAGGGTCCAGAGTATATATGAAGTCACTTTGTAAGAAATAAACAAACGGAGCCGTGGTCTACTAAGCTTTCAGTTGTCAACAAGTTCTCGCAGCCTGAGAAGTCCAGGACAGATCTCAAAGGGGAGATGGCCCCAAAGAAACGAAAAAGAGAATAAACGTGTAAAAACACACACCAAGCTCTGCACGCCCCTCCCTGTACCCCTCCCCCACCACCGCGGAGCCCAGCGTCTCTGGACAGAATAACAGACAGACCGGCCAATACTCCGCGGGCTGCCCTCGCCTGCCGCAGCCCAAATGAGGGTGGGGCTAGAGGAGGGTCCCGAGTCTTCTCCAGCGCTGCGACCCCCCGCCACTCCCCCGCCCGCTGTTCTAAAAGACACTGTTGGCCGCAGAGCTCTGGAGAGATGCGCGGCTCGCTCCTCTCCCGTGCAAAGCAGAGAGCAGGTACCCACAGCCGCGGCCCCAGCGCCCCACTCCACGGGATCCCACGCACGGGCCCCGTGCGGCTCCCCCGCCCGCCGCCGCCACCCGGGCAGGCTCGCCCGCTCTCCGCCGTCTTCTCGTCGGCTCACTTTTCCCGTATTGCTCCCCCAACCGGCAAAACTTTCTATTTCCCCAAACACAGGAGCGCGCGCGCGCGTGCACACGCGCACACACACACACACACACACACACACACACACACACACACATTCTGACGTCTTTTGCGCATTTCCTGCATTAGAGGGAGGGAGACTCGCTCGCACACCGACGGAGGGAGAAGGGACCGAGCGGGAGAGCCGGCGGGCAGGCGGCGAGCGAGCGGCAGCCGAGAGCGGGGACGCTGGGAGCGCGGCGGGCGGGCGCCGGCGCCCAGGAGGTGGGGCTGCGCGGAGTCGCAGTCCCGGCCCCGCCGCCGCGCTGCGCACCGCCCGGTGCCGGCCTGCGCCCCGAGCCCGAGCGGCGGCCACCCCGACTCCGAGCCCGCGCGGATGTGAGATTCCGGGCTCCTGGCGCCTCCGGATCGCGGACTGCGGCGCGGCGCTGCTTTGCCCAAGAGGCGGCGGCTGCGCTGGCTGTGGGGCTTGTGGATTTTTTAAAATTTGGCTTCGAGGAGGATCATTTCCTCTCGACATGCATCCCTCCGGATAGACTGAACATCCCTGGGTCCATCCTCCGCCCCGCGCGGTCAGAGGCAGGCGCTGGGTGTGCGAAGAGGATCCGGGTTGAAATCTGCGCCCCCCGGTTCTCATTCCCGCCCCGTACTACCGCCCCCTCGCCCTCCCGGAGCCGAAATTTCCCGGGGATTATGTTTCCGAAAGGTAGGTAAGCGCCGGGCGCGGCGCCCGCTTCCCTGCAGCCCGGACCCGGAGAGCCAGCGAGGCGGCGAGACAGCCCTCACGGCTGGCAGCGGAGCCGACAGCTCCTCTTCTGGAGGTGCTGCTGGTGGTAGGGGGGGAGAGACTTGCTCCAAACACGGACGTCCCCCAGCTCTCCCCCCCTCCCTGTTTTCCGTTAGGAACCCGGCGAGGAAATACATGCACTCACTGAGAATCGCCCGCGGCATCGCGCAACGCTACAAGGTGTAGGGAGAGTGTGGGGTGGGGCGACAGGGGACCAAGGAGTCTCTGTGGCTCTGAGCGCCAGGGCGTCGGTTCATCATCCTGCCCTCGGGGCGGACGGAGTGACCCCGGGCCCCACTCCCCGCCCTGACCATGGTAGTGTTCAATGGCCTTCTTAAGATCAAAATCTGCGAGGCCGTGAGCTTGAAGCCCACAGCCTGGTCGCTGCGCCATGCAGTGGGACCCCGGCCACAGACTTTCCTTCTCGACCCCTACATCGCCCTCAACGTGGACGATTCGCGCATTGGCCAAACCGCCACCAAGCAGAAGACCAACAGCCCGGCCTGGCACGACGAGTTCGTTACCGATGTGTGCAATGGGCGCAAAATCGAGCTGGCGGTCTTCCACGATGCCCCCATCGGCTACGACGACTTCGTGGCCAACTGCACCATTCAGTTTGAGGAGCTGCTGCAGAACGGGAGTCGCCACTTCGAGGACTGGGTAAGTCGGACGCTTCCCAGTCCAGGAGCCCAGCTGGGGGTCCAGGTGGAAGGGGGGAAGAGAGACTAAAGGCTTCAGCCATTGGGCGTGGGGCGCGGGGACTTACTGTCATCTGGTACATAAGTATCAGTTACCTTGGAGAAATATACTTCGTAGCTGGGGAGAGGTAGGCATTGGAGCAAAGATGATGAGACTTGAAAAGAGAGTCTGGCTCTCTGCCCCCTCCAGACAGCGGGTGCTACGGGGAGCTTGCAGGCTGGGAGAGCTCTGAGCCTCCAGAGCTTGAAGGCTGGTGGAGAACCTGGCGCCTTCCGCAGGCGCGTGGTGGGCTGGCTGTGTGTGATTTTGTGTGGGTGGGTTCCTCTGTCCTTGGAGAGGCACGTGGAGCTCTAGACTGAAGGCTTCTTGCACGTCCTGGCTTTGTCCTGCGGAACCGAGTAAGAAGCTGCTTTATTTTCCCCTTCTAGAGGAAGCTAGCTTGCTTCTATTCTGTTGGATGGTAGTTAGCTCATCTTTCCACATACAGGGAGAAAAATGTGTTCTCTAGGATGTCTGTCCCCTCCAGGGTCCACGAAACGTTAGCTCAGCTTGTTTTGCCCAATGCATTGCCCACCCATCCAGAATGAATGTTGTATTTCAAAAATGGTTCTGTTTGTAATTAGAAATCAATGCTTTGAAACCTGCTTAAAGTTATATTGTTTTCTCGTTTTTATTTTAAAGATACCTTGCAATGAGATACCATTTCTAAATCTGAGACTGTGTTAATTGATTACACTTTCAAAACATTAGGGACTTGGAAATAGGCCTTGCCCCATGCACTGTAAGCCAAATGCATTCAACCTTGGCACCCAGAGAAGCAGGAAGAAGCAACCTTGTTTTAGCTGTTCTTGGAGAGTTGGTGTTAACAAGGAAATGGATTTCTGCATTTTCAGATTTGTTTCATGTTTCTACCAAGAGCAGGTGTGGCTCTGGGTTCATAGGTCTTCAAGGTTTTTTGATCCACACAAAAAGAGAGGTATCTGCTTCTCAGGGAGAGATGTAGAGAAATTACCTTCTATTTGAAAACAAATAACTTCAGGATTGTCCTAGGGTCAAAGGTTGCATATGAGTTACCCTGGTTTATTACCTTACAATTTTTCAGGGAGATGAGGTTTTAGGGGGAAATAGGAAAGAATCTGTTCTCTTTATGTTCAGGGCTGTGAGGTAGCCTGCCTGAAACCATGGTTACGTGGCTTGTAGGGAAGCTCCAACATATCACACTAAGCACAACCCTAGGAGATTTGTGACTTACACTTGCTGAAGCAGGCAAACCTTTGAGGAATCCCAGAGAACCCAGTGCCATTCCATTCTATTCCATTTCACAAATGCTCCTTACCTTTGCCTCCTTCCCGCCACCAGAATTCTCACTCATTCCCTATGTCCTTTACACACGTAGCCACTAGTCTTTTTACTCAGGAAAGCACCGTGCGTCTGAGGGGGAGCTGAAGGCATAACTAATTTCAAATACAGACCTAAATACTAAAACCAATGGTTTTGAAGTTTTTGCTGTTTTAAAATAGGAAGAAGAAGAAAAACATGACATTGTTAGTGAAGAAATGGAGGCTTTTGCTGTGTATGCAGAGGGAGTTGGACAGGAGGCCGAGAACAGATAGGATGAACAGCAGATCTCCTTACATCCACAAAACAGATGTGGTTGGAGGGAAAGGCTTCTGATGCCTCTGGGATGCTTTGCTGGGGCCCACCCAAACTCTGGGCACATAAGGGCACCCACCATTCCCCTTTTGAGCACTTCCAGTGAAGCATGCATTGGGCACTGGTCTTGCTTGGTTATCATTCTCTAAGGTTCTCAAATGCATATAAGGTTTGGCTTTAGACCAGATTATCTAGTGCACAGGCAAGTTTTATAGACAAGGACATTATGTTCCAGAGAAGCTAGGTGGGTACTCATGGTCATGCTCCCCACTTGACCTGTGGAGAACTAAGCCCCCTGGCTTCCCAGTCTGTTCTCCCTGCAGATTCATGTGCTATGTCCCTGAATGTTTTTATTGTACATGACAATTTAAAGTGCTTTCAAAATTATCTCTTTTGCCTTGCATGTGTGAATTAAGTACGACAGGTATTAGAAATATTAAAATACTTGAGCTGCAGAAAGGCTAAAGTCATAGGACGGTGAATCAAGTAGTGGAGCTGGTTCTCTTTGCTCATCTAGCATTGTTTACACTAGAGGATGCTGTGGCCTCTCTAGTTCCCCCAGCCTGAGGGTGGGCATGCATTTAGAGAGGTGACTGGCCTTGGAAACAGACAAGTTGCTCCTGGGCTGACTAAAGTCACCTTTCCCTTTCCTGTCAGCCAGGAGACACCTAAAGAATCACATTTTGGGTAGAAGATCCCAGGCTGAGGCCTCTGTGTTCTTTACTTGGCATTAATGAAGAGATACACCCTTTCTCAGGTGTGGCTAAGAAATCTGGCCTGAAGTAAGGAGATATGGTGAGCATGGAACAGCTGCTTCTCTCATTGCTGTAGAATACTTCATGCAAAGGCACAATGAATTCAAATGTATTCACCCAGTTCCTGTTTGGTGCTCAGATACAACCAGAGATGTTTAAAAACTCTAATCCAGGGGTAAAAGAGACCATTGGTGACTCTCAAGGGGTTTCCATTTCACTAGGGAAATGGCACTAACTAGATACAGATGGACACTTAAGTAGCAATTAGGTTCTAAATGAGTATGTTAAAGGAATTCAAAACCAGCTTTTGCTAGGAGAGCTAGAAGAATCTGGAGGGTTCCTGGAAGGAAGCATGCATTGGGTGTGAAATGTGGGTGACATTTATAGAGGTATTTACAAGAGGGGGCAGCATTCCATAGGCATGGATGGACTCAGCTGAAATAAAGGCAGAGAATGCCTGTGGTCAGGGCTGGAGCACAGGGAAGCGTGGCTAAAACTGAGGATGCCTCTCAGAAAGGACCAGGCAGGGTTGAGTTTCCCAAATTTATTACTTAATAGTTTTAAATATTGATTCTTTTACTTTTTACTTGAGCCCCAATATTCATCTCTATCTCTATCTTCAGGACGTTTGTAGGGAAATCTTAGAGGATCTCTGAAAATCCCCATCATTATTTAAATAGGAATGGGTGGGAAGGATCCTGAAAGGGGGTGTGGAAGAACTGGGAATGGTCGATGCACCCTTTTTAGGCTCCTGAACCCTGAATTTGAATGGTAGCTGAGGTTCCATGGATCTGATGCTAGTCTACTCACCACCGACTCCTATGAACTTGCCTTCTAATCTAATATTGCTCCCTTTGGTACATAACTGGTTGTTTAACAGCTGTACTAAGGGTTAATTCTTGCCCCAGAGCTATCACAGATAGCTGCATAGCTTTGGGGCCTTGAAGTTAAAGGGCCTCAGGCCTCATGGACAGTCAGGCCTTGTCTGTCTGTCCAGCTTCTCCTATGTGTTTTTGACCAGGAGCTGATTTAGAGAACATCTGAGGCCCTCAGTTCCATAGCTCCTCAGTGGGCCCTTTTTCCTGGAATCTCTGAGTTCTAATCACAGGATGCTTCTATCACTCACTAGTTGTGTGCCTTTGGCATGTGACTTAACCTATTTCTTTAATCTATTATAAATCTACTTCTTCACCTGTATCATGGGAATATAATAGTTTTTACCTCTTAGGGCTATGGGAAATAAGGGAATCTATGTAAAGCTCTTAGTAAAGGGCCAGACTACAATGTATTATAACAATATATTAATATTTGAAGAATTATATGTGTGTATTCATAGTTTTGGAATCTTAAATCAGGACTTAGATATTTTTCTCCTTAATTTGTAAATGTATTGATGTGAAAAATCTCACATAACCTAAAAATAAATTTAATTTAGTTACAGTTAACAAGTTGCCATTTTGAAAATATTAGAATTACTTGAAATAAGATTATATTGGGAAGTCTAGGGATTGTGGCCACTGTGGTCAAAGGTTATTTATTGAAGCATATGAATAATTGGAAATAGGGGTATTTGGGAGCTATCATTCTGGTTTTACTGCACTAATTTCATCTAGTTTCGTGGATTTAAATACATTCTCAATGCTGTTGACTCTAGATTTCTAATTCCAGCCCATACCTACCCTTGAGCTTCTGAACTCATATATGCTACTGTCTTCTTGGCATTGCCATTTGACCTGTAAAGGACATCTCAACCTCAGTTGTATCTAAAACTGTTCACCTGATTTCTCCCTTCACTCATCTTATCCTCTCACAGTCTTCTCCATCTCAAGAAATGGCAACTCCATCCTTCTGACTGCCCAGACTAGAAACCGTGAAAAGCCATTCTTGACACCTTATATCCAGTCTGTCGGCAGCATCTGTTGTCTCTACAGATGTTGTCAAAATATATCCCAAATCTGATCATCTTTCCATACCTCTGCTGACACTACTCTGGCCCAAGTCTCTATCTTCTTATACCAGGATTATATCAACAGCCTCCTTGGAGGTTTCCCCAATTTTATAAGGTCATTTCACTTTGCTCACAAACCCTCCAGAGTAAAAACCCAAGTTCTTATCATAATTTACAAGGCTAACATGGTCAGTTCTCCTGTTATGAACAATCTGACCCCATTGCCCAAATTTACCTTGTTCACTCCTCTCCCAGTCATGTTGGCTCATTGGACATCCCTTAAAAATATTTACTATGTTCCTGCCTCAGTCTCTGTACTTGCTATTTCATCTTTCTAGAATATTTCTACCTTCATGGCTCAAGTCCTTACTAAATATTACTTTCTCAGTAAGGCCTTTTCTGGAAATCTTATGTAAAATTTACTTTCTCTTTGACACTTCATATGTTTCTTTCCTGCTTCATTTTGTGCTTCAGCTTTTATCTTCAGCTTTTATTCCGATAAAAATATAGTATATATTTTTCTTATTTATCTTTGTTGTCCATCTCTAATACCAGAACAGAGGTTCTGTAGATGCAAAGGTTTTTGTTTACTGCTGGCATACAAAACAGTTCTTGGAACATTGTTGAATGAATGAATGAATGCCATAAAACAAGCTTGTATTCCCTAGCACTTACTACGATCTAGCACTACAATAAATACAGAGGACTTGGTAAAACAAAAGTTGTGTATGGTATCATTCCAGTCTCCAAGGGGTAAGAAGTCTAGTTGAGAAAACCAGTATGGTAAGCAGTCAGGTGAATCTCTTAAATAATCTTTCTGTACAGCTGAAAGAAGGAAGAAAAAAAAATTTTACTTTACAAAAATCTGTGTGATCTCTGAAGATGTTTTTATGAGAGAATGCTATATTATTTCCATGTGGCAATTTGCACCAAGCTAGAGCATCTCCATCAGGTCCAAGGTTTCTAAAAGAACTGTATAGCCTCTAGATGCCCAGGGCCCATTCAAGATGCTGGGATGAGGGTAGAAGGAAAATGCCCACGTGCCCTTCCTTTGCAGAGTTTAAAATCAAGTTTAAGTTCTCTTAAGGGCTTAAGGTACAAAATCCTTTGTATTTGGCCACAAGAATAAGTGAAATTTTAAATTCCAGCTCCTGAAATCACAGAGCTCATTGAGGCACATGCAGACAAAGCTTCCAGGGGTTTTACTAAGATTAAAAGAACTCCAGAGAAGGCCTTCAGTATTTTACATAAATAAAAGCTACACTTGGCAAAACACATTTCTTTCCAAGTTCCTCTGGGTATATATGGGCTTGTTAAGTAATTACAGTCTATTATAATGCTAATCAGCAGGGCTGCACCTGTTCAAAATCTAGTTTTCTGGCAGAATCCATGTGAAGTGGCCAAAAGTCTACTGTGCTGGGAGAATCAAGAGGACATGAACACTCTGTTGTCACTGTAGCTCACTGACTTCTAAACAGAGTGGAAACTGCAGATGGAATATGATTGAGCTCTGTTATATCATGCCTGGGAGGAAGAGGAGACGCACAAGCCTGTAACCAAATCCAAGTGCAGAAAGGAGGATCTCTCCTGCCCGCATCCCCTCCTGGTCCCCTCTACCTCATCTTGAAGTCTTGGAGAGGTAGTTTTGAAACTAGCAAAAAGTCACTTTTATTTGCCACCAAAGAGTAAACTTGTTCAGTTAATGATCCCAAGAAGTAGATCAGAATAAAAATGTGATCAGGTTTAAGAGGTTTTAGGAAAATCATGGTGAGTGAATCTATAATAAATTATTGAGGAAAAAGGACTTTGAGTTTGCTTATAGCCTTTCTGAGTAGATTTGCTCCCACCCTAAACTATAGCATCTCTTGGTTCCAGTTGTCTTTTCCCAGACAGATGTAAGCATCTGTGAACAGGAAATATCTTTCCCCAGTGGGTATGAACCACTCAGGAAGTCCATGTAACCTACGCATTCATCATTTGGTTGAATAAAAGCCTGCTCTTTGGGGTCTGTCTTGTAGAAGCTCAAATAGGCAGCATTCTTTCATCAGACTTAGATTCTGCCTTTTTTAGAAGTTCATCATCTGTACGAAAAATGATGCTGGAACCCACTAGAGAATCTAACCAGTGGACAAAGTGGTATGTTCACTCATTGTCTCAGACATCTTTTTATTCATTTAGCAAATATTTATCGAATACCTTATATGCTAGTCACCATGCCAGGAGCTTGTCCTTGCTCTCATGAGTATGTAACCTAGTAGGAGACACAATATTAATCAAGGAATAGCATAGATATACTGGAATGTAAAATTACAGCTAAGAAGCAGGGCTTATTACAAGACTTTTTAGAGCTGGGGATGTCTAGACCTTTCCTCTTTAGGATTGGATAATATATTTTTCTCTCCCTGGGAAATTTATTGAACGGGGAGTCAGGTGACTTCTATTAATTAGTGATATTGAACCTTAGATTCCACATGTGTGAAAGCAGAAGTTTGCACAGTCTAGAAGCTCTGTAAGGCCAGCGTTAACAAGAGTCATGACTTTGCTGTCTGCATTCTGGGCTTTGACTTTGCTCAACCTAACACTTGATAGTATTTCATCTTTATTGTTTTCCATGAAGCTAAGTCTGTCTCCCCTGAAAAACAGCCAGTTTCTGCTTTTGTTCCATCCTCATTTTTCTTCATTGTTGTGAAAAATCACAAAGCGATTTTTGATAGCTTGCTTCTTTACTTACTATTCAAGTCCCACAAAAATATATTTATTTTTAAAATGGAGCTTTCTGTGTATCACTGACCCACTCAAAGAATATTCTGAAAACAAACAAACAAGCAAGCAGAATTTCTAGAATGCAGGGTCTATGAATCCATCTTCCTACCTTCTGGATTGATGATTATCTAAACCATTTTAGGCAGCTGAGAGAATTATCAATCAGCCAGCAAGACTGGAGCATATAACCAACCAGTGTTTGCCAGAGTATCATCCAGAGTAAGGAGCCTTCGAGTATTTTCAGGTTGCTGTGATAAAAGAGGCTGGGAAAGAGTCAAATGCACATTAGTATATTAAAATCTCCAAAATGGCCTATAGCAAAGGGACTTGTACACTCGTATATGTAACCATGTATTTCTATGATGAAGATATCATCATAGAATGCTCATATTTGTGAAAAAATTATTAGCATCATAGAACTAATAAGATAAAAGAAGTAATGGGCCATCCTCAAGTGGGCTATTGAGGGATTCAGTGTTAACATCTTTTCAAGGACAGTGAAATTGAGGAACTGGGAATTCATAGGAGAATGGGATTCCAGTGGTTTCTGATAGTTAGCAATGGTTTCTTGGTAAGATTTGGGGCCAGGCCTTGAAGAAAATGGAATCTGGATAGATAAGGAAGGGAACCCCTCTAAATTGGAAAAAGAGCATAACAAATGTTGGACAAGCAATTTCTAGAATTTTAGGTTATGAGGGCCATCAGGAAACCAGTGAGATTAAAGTAGGACTGCAATCCAAAAATTATTGCTTCATTAAAACACACACTGACACACACACACACACACACACACACACACACACACACACACACACAAGAAAACAGAACAAAACAAAATAAAACAAACTATCCAAAGAAAGGGAACAGCAAATAGAATGGACATTCATTCATTCATCTGTTCATCTATCTAGCCACCCAGCCAACTAGCCAGCCAGCCATTCAACAAATTATTGAATACTTCATGTGTTCTAGGAATTTTGCTGGGAGCAAAATGTTGAACAAAATCACTTATGGTATATTGAACTCTTGGTTATTAAGGAAATCTATTCTGAGAGCAAACCTCAATCTCGCACTCTGTATTTCCAGTTAATTTTTTTTGTTAATTTTTTGATAGGACTGATAAAGGTAGAGAATAGCTTTGTAGCATCCTTCATGTAATTTTTTCATAAATCTAAAAAAATACTGTGGGCTTTGGCATTAGTCAGTCCTGGCTTAAATTCTAGTTTTATTAATTTGGGCTGCATGATATTGAGCAAGTTATTTCACGGATCTGTACGAGTCTCATCTATAAAATGAGAATAATAGTTACCTTGTACAGTTATAATAGTAGATGAAACATGTAAAAGTGCTTGGCTTCTAACAAGTTTTTAATAAATGGCAATGAATTATTATAGTAAATATTAGCAAGTAAGATTTATTATTAGATTCAGGCAAAATTGTGCTTGTGTCTGAAGATTTTGTTTAGTAATTACCAACTGAGGACTTTCAAGCAAAACCTTTCCCATTCTCTAAATCCCTCTCTCTGAAATAGGCTAGCTGTAGGAAACAGGAATTCAGAGTTTGCTGAATTCCAAGTCCACAGAATTAGAATTTTACTTTTGGCCATTTTTAGTTGGCTCCTGCATTGGGAGTTGAGGAGAGTGTGGATTACTTGCCCTTGGCCTGGCTTCGGTCCCAGTGGGTGGACTTGACACATTGCTCCCTTTTGCATTTTTAAAAAGCAGAGTCAGTGTTGCATTTTGACCTGAACATCCCCTGCATTAGCTTGTGGGCCTAATGTGGTAACTGAGGTTTGAGGCTTTTTTACAGCCCAATTTGCTGTGGTCAAGGTGTATGTCCCATTTCTTTGGGTCAAAGCATCTGACTTCATTTTCCTACCATGTGTCTCTTCTGCAAGCCCAGCCCCTAATGCAGTGCACATCGATTGGTCTGATATCCCAACACCAACGTAGGCAGTGCACAAAGGTGCTCCATTTAGAGAGCAGGACTTTGCTTTTGACCAGGACATGGGATTTGCTAAGGAGTAAGTTGAAGAATAGCCGGCCTTTTGAAAAGATTACTGTATGCTCACAAGGATCATCTCTCTGTCCCCCTGTGGGCAGAGGAGGGGAGTTTGCAGTCACTTTAAAATGGAAGGCTTAGCATCTTGTTAAAATAATTCCAGCATTATCTAAAAGTAGGGGATATGTTTTTTGATCAGGGACCCCCTTCGAGAGCCTCTAGAATGACAGAGGCAGTTTCCTGCCTGAACATTTGAAGTCCAGTCCATCCCATTGGCCTGTTATGTGCTACAGGACCCCACAGCTTCTCCCTTTTCCCATAGTGATTATCAGGGCTCTATTCACAGAAAGTGCATAATCACCAGCCATGACCACCCAGCTGGTTTAAAAATCTTTTTTTCATTTTAGAAAATTTCATTTAAGTTCCAAGTGCCTTAGTTCTAATTCTTGATGACTGCTTTAGGATTGGTTTTTGTCTCTTTATTAGTCTGTTTCTTCAGAATTCAGGGGATTTGTGCAAGAGTTATGCAAGGATACTAAATACCCTTTCAGGGTACTCAGAAACAACAGTTGTCACCTCCTATCCCCAGTTGCTTATAGGATAGTGTCTAGCCTCATCATCAACCAGACATTCAGGGCTGTGCATGGCTGATACCCTTCCCCTGCCCCCATTTTCTGCTAAGTGGATCCCACCTGGTGTGTGCTAGGAACCTTCTCCATAAGGGCTTGTTTCTGTCCTCCAAAGCAATTTTTCTTTGCGTTCTGATTCTGCATGTCCATATTCCTGGAATATTGTTGCCACCTACTCAAGTCTCCCTCCTACGTGGGCTGTCATTCCTAGAACTATTCAATCTACAGCTCTTTTGGTCCTTAGAATCCTGGCAACATTTACAGTCTGTGCACTCCATTTAAAATGATCGATGTCTAGTGTTGATGGTTGGATATTTTTTGTCTTTGTTCTCTTGTAGGGGCAGAACAGGTCCCTGAGAGTAAAAACTTATGACATTTTATGCTTATACATGGCATATTGCCTTGCATATAATAGATTTCAATTGATTAAATAAATTAATTATAATATTTAATATAATATTTACCTAAATAAATAGATGCTTTTAAGATTTGTTCTTGAGTGTTCTTTCTTCTATAGCAGAGAAGAATTTAGTATTTTAAAAATTATACACACATCCATACACTTGTATGTACTTTGAAAAAGAAAAAGGCAAGGGAGAGTACTGACATATGGACGGGATTTTTATCTTTTACTTCAGCATGATTTTTAAAAAATGACTCTTTTTTGACCCATTTCCCATTTAGGAAAAAAAGTTCAGGTCACTGCCAGCATTAATTTAATTTTACATAAACACGCTCTTTGAGGCTGAAGGAAATCTGACTGGTTTTCAATGTGAAAATAAAATATAAAACCTGTTCTTGGAGTTATTTCTAAACAGAACTTATCTCTAATTCTAATGTAACAGAAATGTATACACAAAGAGGATTTATCAACTGAATCTTCGGCTAACGTGTTTGAGAACGATGTTAACATCATGAGTAGGAATGCTACATTTTCTAGGATTTGACATTTTCAGTGATCGAGAATTGCTATATTTTGTAAATGGAAATACCACTACTAAAAACAGAATGCTATAAATAGCATTTCCAAAGACCAAAAATCTACTAGCGTGATGTGAAAATAATAATAAAAGTGAGATATTTTGTGGCAAAATTTGGAGATAATGTTAGTACTGTAATCTGAGAGTCATGTTGGGGTAAATGCTATAGCTGCTGGTGCCGAGGCGGGTATTCTCAGGGCAAGTGGGAAATGGGTTAAAGGAGTGAGAGGTTTACAGAAATACTGAGCAGGAAGCACAGAGTTCCGATATACCCCTCCTCCCCAAACACAGTTTCCCGTAATATATCTTATTTCTGTATCTATATCTATATCTACATCTATCTACATCTATTTCTGTATATATGTAATACATATATTCACACACACATATATGTATTTTTTGACTTTAAAAGAAAGGGTGAAAAACATGCATTTTAGCCATTGCCTATTGAAGCGGTTGGCATCATGGCATCATGGTTAAATGCAGAAGCTTTGCAGTGGAGGGAGGAGGCAGGGTGTAATCCTGGTTATACCCCTGAACCAGCTGTGTGACTTTTTGACAAAGTGTATAACCTCTGTGGCGCTTCATTTCTTCATCTATAAAACAAGATCAGTAATATCTATCTAAATTGTTGTTTGGAATAAACACTATAATGATTAGAAAATGCTTGGAAAAGTATTAGTCACTGATAAGCATGCAAAAAATGTTAGCTATTATTAGTAATAGAATTCTGTTGTAAAAAATAAATTGTAGGTTATGTAGTTTGGGACTTATTATGTTGTCAGAGTCCATTTGATTTGATTTTATATATCTGAGGGTTGCAGAGTTGGGGGCTGCTTTCCATCTGAGGGGCATGCCTTAGATATAGTTCTCATTGCAGTGAATTACATAGGAAATGACTGTGGTTTGCAAAGTTTGTATTTGCTGCCTGCTTTTGAGCATTTATAGGATAGTATACATTCACAGAGTGCTTTTCTGGCTTATTCTTTATCAGCTCAGCTCTACCACTAATGAGCTGTGCGACCTGAGGAAGGAATTAACCTCTCTGAACTTCAATTTCCTTAGCTATAATATGGAAATGGTCATATTGGCTCTGCCTACCTCACTGGGTTTTGAGACTCATTTAGCATACCTCTGAGCAATGAAAAATGTCACACACATGAAAGTAGTAATAGTGAACCACTTTGGGATTTGGGGAAAAGTCATGGCTTGTTGTCCAAAATTTACAGAGGGGAAAATTGATACTCGAGGTTGTTTCTGGTAGGTACTAGAGTGGAACTCAGATCCTATTTCCCGGAATCCCTAACAAAATTGCATTTGGGTTTCTTAGCTAAAACAGTCTACCTCACTCTTTCACATTGTTGGGGCTAAAGGTTTAAAATTGATCTACTGGCTTTGTTTCTAGGAAACTGGAGTCTTAGAAGCCCACCCCCGTGCGCAAGAGAACACATCTCTTTCTCAGCTTCCTTATCCTTTCTTGGCTCTTTAAAATTTTTTCTTTATCACTGCTTATCATATGACTGTGCACAGACAACTGTAGAGCCAACTATTTTAGGGGGAAAGAGAGAGGAAGACAGATAAGACAGTGATTCAGAAACAAGCAGGAAAATGGAGTCATGTGGCTATCCCCCTGTGTGTGGGATGTACAGTAGTTTTGTAGACAGTCTCCTGAGTGCCTGGAGAGTAAATGAGGTCCACCGGGAATGTGTTTTAAAGCCCTTCCCTGAGCTAGGAGAAGATTCAGAGGCCAGACGGAGCATCCTTCGCAAAGTTCACATGTGCATGCTCTTGTTAGAGTTGTGCCCTTGCCCTTGAGGCTGGGGCCCCTCTCTGTGTGAAGGGCAAATGGGGATTCTGAAGGGGAGGTCTTAATGCCTGCCCCCAGCATTATCAAAAGGAGAAATGCCCACTTGAAAAGACTGATCACATCTGTTTCAGAGTGAGGAAATTGGGTCCTGAGCTAACCTATTGGTGGAAGTATAAATTAGTGATTTTTTTGAGGAAAACAACATGGCAGGTGGTATTTTCAAAAAACAAAATGTATATAAGCAAAATATAATCAAGATAATGTATACTCTTAATTCCCTTTTAAGTTATCTATGTATATATTACAGTACTATTATTTGAGATCCAGACAGCAGCTTGTCTCTGATGGCTCAAGAGGTAGCCCTGTGAATGCCCATATGCAGTAAAGCTGCCATGTGCCTTCTCTAATGGGATTTTAGGCAAGTGAGTATCATTTGGCCTTTTTCAAATTTAAATGAAGAACTTTTAGAAATTTTTTTCTACTTTTTTGGAGTATCTATTCTTTTTGAGGGAGAAAGACATGAGAAAAGAGCACATCTTGACTAGTTTTTCAAACTATGGGTGAGGATCCATCAATTGAGGTCATGAAATCAATTAAGTAGATCTCAAACAGCAGTTTTAAATGTGGAAATAGAAGAGAACAATATTGAAATTATCAGAATCCATTGCATGCAATAAGGGTAAATATTGCTTTATAAAACTTCTGCTTCAGTTTTATTTATATGAGTTTTATTTATATGATAATCTTAATTCTTACTGTGGGTTTCAGTAAAAATAAAAATTTAAAAAACCTGAGAAACATTGACTGAGAAACATTGACCGAGAACACAATTTCTAATTCAACTCTTTTAATGAGCACCAGCAAGATGGAGATAAGAAAGTAAAGAAGATAGAATTCTATGCACTCAATAAGCTTCCCCAAACATTTCCATGGAGGCAAATGTGTTATGATTGCCCAAGGGAAGGTTATTAAAGGCTTTGGGGAGGAGGTGGCTTTTGAAGAATGGATAGTTTGGACTGGTTTTGAAAAGCCTGCCTGACTACTCCTCAGTGAACAAATCTGTAATAATGCAGGATGCAGAAATGACCTGATAAACTCAAATACCTTATGTTTTCCAAGAGCCCCCATATCCTGAAACCCCTGGAAATGGCATTCAGTATCAGATAGAGATACATCAGGGTTCTTGAGTTGAACTGCCAGAAATTCAAGGTTAGAGAGCACAGTTTGTGCCCTCTGTGGGGTGCATGCATGGTGGGTTTCTTTAGCACTAGTTACACTTCAGCCAGCACAGGACAGTTTTGCACTATTCGAACAGGAATGTGAGGGCTTTGGAAAATAATGTGTTTTGACCTCACCCTTCATGGGACCACAGAATGTTAATACATTTGTTCAGAAATCTATACCTTTTCTCTTGATTCTCCCATCAAGTTTGTTTGGTAGTAAACACCTGTTCTTTCTCAATTTGACCTTTGAGGATAACAAGACACCAGGAAGTTAAGTGAAGAATTGGCCGCTGAGGCAGACGAACAAATATCTCGGTCTCTTGGTTTTTAGGACTGGGCTATTTATTGAATATGCACAGGTATGTCTTCTACCAAACTGATTGAGTCCAGGAGACCCAGGGCATGGTCCAGAAGGTATCAGCATCAATACTATTATACACTTAGCCCCTATATATATATTTATACATTTTAAGTTCTATTCAAAATGCATTCAGATGAATTAAAATTTTTTCCTACTTTTCTCTTTTCCTCCCCTTTCTCTTCTCTCTCTTTTTCTCTTAGCAATGATCAGGTGGGGGAAAGGTCCATGGAACATTTTTTCTCCAATTGAAAGAATGTGAAAATAGCTATCCAATAACATATTCATTAACTTCTCATGTATAGATGGAAAAATATAAGAGCTTAGAACTTAAGTGATTTGATTAAAGTAAAAAATCTAGTCAAGACAAAGGAAATATGAGAAAACAGGTTTCCCAATCCCTAGTAAGGTGTTTGTATGGCTGTACCATGTTGGATCCAACCGTCCTCTACCTACCACACTTTGATCATCCATCATCATCCATCCATCCAGTTTATTGATCATAAGTTAATGCCAATATCATATGTCCAGAAGGTTTAGTAAAGGAGGCTATTTTTTTTAATTTATGTTTTTAATTTGCTCTTGAGTTGGGGCAGTCAGCTCCCTTTGGGTTGAGAAAAGTTGAAACATATCTGTTTGGTTGAGATAACCATTTGACTGTCTCTCAGGGGTAGGTCTTTCTGTGTTAAATGGATGGTAAAAACCATGATAATGAATGATTTTCTTTAAAAAGATTCCCCTTGTAGCTCCCCTCACTTCCAGAATTCTCTAGGTGTCAGTATGCATTTCCTTTGTCATTCAGTCTACTGCAGTGGCAAGATACTGTCTTTTAAGGTAGAGCAAGCTTTTCCAAAATGTGTTCTGCAGAATAAAAGAAGTTAATAGTTTATACATGCTCAAAAAAGGAATGCCATAAAATTAAGTAGATTTGGTAAACAGTGGATTAAATAAAATGAAACATTTATTGCAGGAGTTCTCAGAGCCTTTAAAATGCTAATTTCCATTGGTCTCCAGAATGGCAGTTGAGTGAGTAGTGTTCCCAAACTCATTTGATCATGCAATACTGTTTTGGGGACCATACTTATATATCTTAAACTCATTTGGTAAGTGCTGTTTGAGAATATGGCTCCCATTTTCTGGTTCCCAAGCAAACACTGCATGTTTGGAGCTGTTGACCAAAGAAGACTGATGTAGTGAGCAAAAAAGGATCATTATTAATTTCTGTTAATTTTTTTTATCATTAAGGCTAAACCTTTGTTTTTAAAAATAGGATCCCTAGTATTGTTCATAGGCATCTGTATCTAAAGAAAGAAGAGAAGCTCAGTTGGACAAATGTTTTACATGAAAATAGGAGTGCAAATAGGGCCATTATTAGCAGGATTTTTAAAATGATATTCTACTGGTTCATACTTGTTCTGTCTTTAGCCAGTGGCATTTATAAAGCAGTAGCAAAGCTAATGTTATGGTTCATATAGAATTACAAGGGCTGAGGCCAGAGGTCCCTGGTTCTTCCTCCTTCGTGAACCAGGTCAGGCTGAATATTATCTAAGTGCAATTTGACTCTTGCTCCTTCTCTTCAGAAGTCATTTGTTATTTGGTTGTTGCTAGCAATCAACTCTATTGTGAAGGCATACTTTAATATTTCATTCCCTGAGATTATTAGAAAAGACTGTAGAAAAGCTACTTGTGAAGATCTAAGTGATGATTGTTGAGGCTGACTTATAGCAAAAAATGTCAAGGAGGCAAAGACTGATTTCAGATTTTCATCCACTTGAGAGCCCCTCTGAGCTGGGGGCCCAGTCAGGGTTCCTGGGCTCCTCTTGGCCAATAAACTCATTTACACTGAGGTGTTTGTACACAATGAGTTATATAGGCTGGCATTTTAGAAGAGTGATGTAGAAGAAGCAATTTTTTACCCACAGGGTGACATCTCTACCTTTGGAATTTTCAGATGTCAGTGACAGATTAAGATGAGTATTTTTTTTTTGGTCCAGATGAATCTTTCAAACCAGATATGGAGTTATGACTAGGCTGTTCCTGAGACCATGTTCTTTGTCAAGGCCTAGGGTCTTCATGTAAACCTTCAGCAATGGGTCAAGACCCAGCTCACCTATGCTGAGTAGACATATTTCTAGATTATTTTACATTTGGAAGGCTTGCCTCCCCCCTCTGTGTGGGATTAGTGCTTTTCCACTTTAAAAGAAAAACAGGCCATAAATTACTGAGGAATTTTATGGCACTGTCCAAAGCACAGATTGGAAGCCAAGGAAAAATAAAACTCCAGCTTCTTTATGGAAAAATTAAATGGAAAAGAGAGATTGTTTCCTGAAAAGAGGGGGGCACTGCCTGAGAGAGTGGAGGGAGAGGAGACTTTGTTAGTCCATAGACACTCTTCTGGTGCCCTTGGAGTAGTTTATGAGAATTCTGGGCCTCACCCTGATGAACTTGAAGGCGAAGTGAAGCAGGCAGTTGGAACTGTTTGTCTGGGAAGTGGATGAGAGAACTGATTATTTTTGGTAGCACAGTTTTAGTGTTTGGATTATGCCTGTTATAGATCCAATATCTTAATTTACATTTGCCCCAGCAAGGCAAAGAATTCTTCATGTCATTCATATACCTGATTCCAACGCTGGTTAAAAATTGAAGGAAAGGAAGGGGTGAGGTGGGAGTTTCTAAGGCAGGCTGACGAGGGAGAAAGTGGACCAATCCCAGGGACTGGACTTCATCATAAATTACAAATAAACAGAACAGTCCAGCATGTTGTATGTTGCAAAACAAAATAGGGCCAGTATGAGAAATCACTTTGTAGACATATATTAAGCATCTCCTTTCCAGAAAATGTTCTCTCAGGAAGACCCAGGGAACCCTTATCAACTTAAATCAAGCCTTCACTTCTTTTCAACTCTCCTTTTCCTGCAGTGGATAAACATGATGCTGTTTTTAAGTTTTTGCTTTCATGCTTTCATTCCATCTTTTATTCAGGAGCAGTTGGGGGTATTGCGACCAGTCTGAGGAAAATAAATACAATCGTTTCACTGTCATTTATCATTTTAGGATTGGAGCGAATCTCTATGAATCATAACAGTTGCATTTAATGAATTCTCCTGGGTATTGGCTAATTTTAAACCGGTCTGACAAGTTTTAAGGTCCATGTGGTTTGGGGAAATTCAGTGATGCGTTTCCTGGTTTGATCGCCCCTTATTCCCCCTCCAACCTTGCTCTTTTTCAGAGTGCCGGTCTATTTGGCATGTTATCTTTCATCATCTTAGGTTGGGAGCAGGGGTAGGTGGGGAGGGGCTGGGCTGAAGGCCATGTAAGAAGCAGTCAGGCCTATGCTTGTTAGCCAGTGCCACTTGGAATTCCCAGGACTTTGGGAAGCTGGCCTTCAGCTTACAAAGGGCCCAGGAGGTAGGAGGCCTCCAACCACCAAGAAGCCTCCAGCAGGCAGGATGCGGGGTAGAGAGGGGGCAAACTTTGATAGTGGAAATGAAAGTATCTCATATCTTGCTTCTTTTCTTTAAAGTCACTGCCTCTACTCCAGACTCTGTCATGAGAAGCTTTGGCCTCTTCAGATTGATTTTCTGCCTTGGCACTATGATTGTTGTAATGGATGCCAGTTTTTGATTTTACTTTTCTTTTTCTTTCTTTTCTTTCTTTTTTTTTTTTTTTTGACAAGTTATTTACTACTAGAGAGGGGAGATCTGGGCCATGGGAAGTTCAGGGAGCCCCAAGGCGGCTTCACCGGAGGGCGGTCCTTACCAGAATTATTACCAGTCTCAGGATGTCCCCTCCCCCATGTTGCTTCTTTGCTGGTTATTTAGCTCTATTGACATTTTATAGCTCACCTGTCCAGATTCCCCCAGCAGCCTGATTTTTGATAATTATTTGCCTCACAAGGCAAGTATTACAGTGATTAAAGTCATGATCTATGAAAGAGATTTTAAAAAACACAAGTGTAATAAAACCATTTAAATCTGTTTTAAAACATTTTAGTAATTTCTTAAAAGATATAGAGACTTTCTGCACTTAACTCAAGCGATTCAGAATGACACCAATAAGGCTTATATTTTTACATTAAGAGACAAACTAAGTTTAAGATTAGAGTGTGAATAGAGAGAAGGATGTTTCTATTTGAAATAAATTCTGCCCCACACACCAGACACATGCCTTGTTCTCTTGAGATGAAAGGTTGTTGTAATGAAGAACTGAAGAGCTCAATCCAGGTTGTAAGGAGGTAGAAGTAAAGGCAGCGCAGTCCTGTCCTTTTGTGGTCAATCACCACTAGTTCTCCAAGGTAGGAGGTATCAAGCATCTCTACCTTTTCCGTTTTTCTTCCTAATTTCTAGATCATTCATGCATTCATTCAACACATCTTTAGGTGGTCCCTGCCACGTGCCAGGCTTCAAGCCAGGACCTGGGGATATAACTAGGAACATGATAGATATGGACCCTGACATCCGAGGGCATATGCTGAAATTGGGAGACATAAGCAAATGGGCAATTACTAAATACTCTGCAAATTTCTGTGATGAATGCCATGGGAGCATTAAAAGGGGCCCAACGAAAACCTGTGGGGTTAGGGGTGGTTTTTGTGAGAAAGTAACAATTAAGCAGAGATCTGAAAGGAGAAACTGAAAATAGTTCAGTGTGATTGCACTGTGAAGTGGGGTGGTGAGTGGGAGTGAGTTGGAGACATGGGGAAGAGTAAGATTATTTTGTCAGTTGGTATCTTCCTCCATCCTTTCCTTTCTTTCTCCCTCTCTCCCATTCTTCCCCTTCTCTCCTTCCCTTCTTCTCTTTTCCTCGCCCCCCTCTTTCTTCCTTAAGATTTAATCCTGGAATCATGAGGGGCCGCTTTAGGTGCATAGCAATTTGTCAGTTTGGGCTCTATCCTGAGGGTAACAGGCGAGCCAGTGAAGGATTTTTAAGCTGAAAAATATCCTGATCAGATTTGAATGGACTAGAGATCGATAAAAAATTAAGGAACTGTTGTAGTTAGTTAGCCAGCTAGACATGCCTTTGGCCTGAAGTGGGAAATCGGCAGGGGCCTGATGGTGATTGAAGAAGTGGAGCTGGCAGTGGCTTGAATGTGGGGTGAGGATGGCTAGAACCTAACATCAATCCCAGGTTTCTGGTTTGAGCATGGGGGTGGCTCTGCGTGCCTTTTACTGAGATGAGCAATTCAGAAGAACAAGTGTCTATGGGTGCTGTGGTTCTCAATGGCTGCTTTAAATCCGCTTTGGGGAATTCTGTTTCAGAACAGATAGAGCTGTTTAAAATGAGGAGCAGAGAGGACAGTTCAAATGTGAATTGCATTATGGATCTGCAACTATTTTGGGAACTGGAATGAGCATACCAGTAGCTTTTCATGCCTTTCTCTGCTCCTACAATGTAAATATCAGCCTTATTTTACATGAGTTGGAGAAATCTTTGAGGACCCAACCAACGAAATTTGTGGTTCATATACTGATCTGGGGGAAAGTTCTGTTTCTTTGTTTTAACAAGGGAATGTCTACCTACCTGGCTTTTCTGTCTTCCTCACCTATTTCATTTTGGCTTTCTCAGGTTGTATGTATATGCGAATACTTAATATTGAAATTTTTAGCTTTCTTTTTTTAAACTTTTAATATTCTATCTTGTTCCAAGGTGTTCATAATATGTAATGTACAATTGATCCCTGAACAACATGGGGTTAGAGGCCCAACCCCTACACAGTAAAAAATTCACATATAACAATTGACTCCTCAAAAACTTGGCTACAGATAGTCTATTGTTGACCAGAGGCCTACTGATAACATAAACAGTCAATTAACACATTTTTTGTATGTTATATACTATATTCTTATAACAAAGCTAGAGAAAAGAAAATGTTATTAAGAAAAATCATAAGAAAGAAAAAATACATTTGTAGTACTGTACGTATTTATTGAAAAAAATCTGCATATAAGTGGACTCATGTAGTTCAAACTTATGTTGTTCAAAGGTCAACTGCAGTTCTTTTCCAATTATGTTATGCAAACTACTCTTAAAATGTCTCTTTTAAGTTAAAAAAAGCCAATGTTAAGATTTTTAAAATTTTACTTTGATATTTGTTACTAGTGTAATGTACGATTTTGGTAACATTAGTGAGGGATGAGGGTTTAAACATTTCTCCAGTGTTGTTGCAATCTGCAGATTGTAAATGCTCTGCAACAGCTATCGCCGAATAAAAACTGCATGTGCTAGTTCAGGTGTACAGTCGTTTCTAATCTTCTAATTTTAAGGGGTCAGAATGAACTTGGGTAAATCAGAGTGTTAAAACAAGGTAAGGAAATTTTATATGTGAGAAGACAGAACGCAAAAATATCTATATTAAGGGACATTTGGAGGGAAGTCTGTGTCAAGATAACATAATTATTTGCTGTCCGGAAATTTATCCTGGCATTATCTGGAAACTTTTTTTTTTTGGTATTTCTCTGAGCTTAACCTCAGCCTCAGTGGACACTGAAATTTCACAACTATAATATATTTTTTAAATTTCAGAAGTCATAGCAAGAGGGCTGTATCTGTACGCATTTGTAAAACAATGCAAGTAGAATGAAGATTTACCTATTTCAATTGTTTCTGTTCTATTCTCATTCCATTATCTCATTATCAACAAGGTTCATCCTTGAGGAGGCCTGGACAAGTGGAAAGTTTCTCATTTTTAAGTTTAGTTGGTTTTTAATTTATCACACAAAAGAAAGGCTTACATTGATTTTGAAAGACAAAACATGTCATTGTTTTTTTACTAATGCCTAACTTCTACATGGCTGACTGGATATTGTTCAAATTTTCCAAAAGAAAAAAAAAAAAGAGAGAGAAACACCCTTATTTTGGATCAGAAGCCAGTCATGGAAAATTTCATCCTGAAAGGATAATTTTTCATAAATATGCAAGCAGTAAATGGCAATGTGGCTACAACAGACTCCGCCCTTGGACTTCCATAGACAGTCTCTTGCTGTAAACACTGAACTACAGGCACACGCATTAGGTTCAAAAGCAAAACACGATATCAGAAGCCTAATTATGCATTTCCACTGGGACTGAGAATTTTTCCTCTGAGGCCTAGATAGGCACAGACACCTACTTCATCTTTATTCCACATTAATTCACACAATTTTCAGCATGTCTACTATGCAAAAGGTGGTATTCCTAGAGAAAATTCTGCCCTTAGCATTTGCAGTTGAGTTGGGAAAAGAAAATGTACATATATTGAGATCTAAGTCTAAAATAAGTGTCAAGTATATAATACAGAAATGAAGCATTGTAGATCTAAGAAGGTTAAGCTTATGGGTATAAGGGCTATAATAGTCATGAAGTCCTTCTGGGAGAAGTGGAACTTGAGTGATGGGTTGAAAGATGAGTTACATTGGGGCATATGTGGCATTCTTATGTGAAGAAAGGTGAGCTGGTGACCACCAACAGCAGGGAGCCTAGAGCCTATGGGTGTATGCTGGGCCTGCTGTGGGTTTGTCAGCTGACTTCTGTAAACCCTCTGACCTTCCTTCATCTAGGTTCCTGCCAGCTAGGACAGGGAGGGCTGGCTCAGCTCAGCTCTTCCAGGTCTGACCAGAGGGTTACACACCATGAAGGTTAAGTCCTCCTAGAGCCAAGGGCACAAGAAGTCTATTTTCCAAATCTAAGTTCTACCTGTTTTTCATATTTTCACTCCATGCTGTTAGATCAAGGAAGAGATTAGCATCTCTCTGAGTTAATAGAGCATTTTGAGAGCAATTGCAATAACTATTGAGAGAGAGGCAAAGAGAAAGTATTAGAAATTAATAGGTTCGTGTTGGAATGAAGAGCAAGCATATGGACTTGAAGCTAGGATCCACAGATTCAGTGCTGATTGTTCAATAAAACAATAAAAGTCACTAGATAAATCATGTGGGGGTGGTTTGATATTGGCTATAAACCTCTAGATGTTGCCAACTAGTTTGAGTTTGAATGGTGAGTGCTAACAACATTAGAAGGCCTAGTGGCAAGGTTTGTTCTTTCTAAGTTAGGAGATTTTTGTGTGTCCAGGTTGGTAGCATGGGCTCTGGATACCCCTATCCCTTACACTGGGAGGAAAATGGGAAAAGATCATGCTTCTGATATTCTAAATATGAGCTAATAAATAGGGTAGGGATGCTGGCCCCAGCCCTTTAAACTCAAACCTGCTCCTTTGATAGTTTTATGGTGCTCAGGGTTAAATATTAAAGTTGGGCTATTTACATGCTCAGGACATGAAGAGCTAAACTGGGAAAGAAAGATAAAGACAGGCTGATAAAGCTTTGCCCATTTCTGCCTTTCGACCAGGACTCACATACTCTCAGATACATACATCTTGCTATTAAATGAGAGTAGAATAACCTTTTAAAAATGTACTTATTATAGAGAATTTCCAGCAGCCTTATACAACTTGTGAAAATAGGAAGATATGATTGTCTCAAGGTGCTTATAAAAAAACAACCTAGGCAAATACACATAAAACAATTAGAACGTTGTCTTTGACACTCTAAAGTTCTTATACAGCATATTTGTTCTTCATTCAACAGACATGTATTGACTACCTACTGGAGTTCTAGGTACTGTGTTAGAGATTTAAAAACTCTAGTAGTTTAGGTATCATAACCTATAAATGTCATGTAAAGACATAGTGTTTTCTTTCTATACTCTTTGTAACCACTCTTCATTTGTCTCAGGATAAAAAGTAATTTGATTGAGTATCCAGGACAATGCAGTATCCTAAATTTTAGCCAGGTGCTTTTTAAATTCCCATGTAGAAATTGGTCCTATTATATGTACCTATAAGCCAAGTCCTGAAGTTTTCAGAGTGAGTGCCCAGGTAGGAATTTATGCACCTAAATCACAGCCAATCAAATCTGTTTTGGTTTTAGTGTCTGTACCTGTGGGTTAATGGCCAATTTGACTCCTGGAGCAGTTTCATGTGGTTATTATAGTCCAAAATGTATCTAGTTCTGTTGATAATCCCTTCCTTTGCCTGTGGGGTGAGACCAGGGCCACTAGAAATTGGGGTTGTTTCTTGGTAACACAACTGCTATGCCCACATGAGTGGACATAAATGGGTAATGCCCCGTGGGAATCCAAACACAGAGGACCAGGGGAGGAATGTACACCCTGTGTTTAAAACAGCAAAATGGCTTGGTTCCTCCTAATCAAATGTAGTCAGCAGTCACTACTCCTATAACATCTATTGTCTGAGTCACTCATTTGGCACTTATTACATCCTGTCTTGGATTATTAGTAACCTTTGCATGCATTTGTTTCTCCTCCCCAGCTACACTGCCCCAGGGGTATGGATACAGGGGTTTCTCCCCATTCAAATTCTTTACCAGTGCTCTTTATGGGGAGCAAACTTGATTTGTGTTTTAATTATGAAATAATTGATTTATAAAAATATAAGTATTGTTCGTGCAATTATAAATTGACTGAACTTTTTAAAAACAGATTTATTGAGGCATCATTGACATACAATAAACTTTATTTATTTAATGTGTACAACTTGATAAAGTTTGGACTTGGCAACTTGATTTCTTCTTCTTTTTTTTTTTTTTTTTGAAAAACCATTCAATGAGCACCGATTCTGTGTAAGTTGCCTATCTAAGACTGTGAAGTAGGAACTTTTGAAATGACACTTGTGTTGTGGTAAGGGGATAATGGCTCCCAGATGACTTTCTGATTGTAGTTTTCCATGATGTTGAGTTGAGATGCTCCTGGCACAAAGTAGGCATGTGATAAATCTTGGTCACTGAAGGTCATAGTTGTAAAGTTTTCATCTCTCTGCCCTTTAAAAAAGGAATATCTTACATCTTTTATTTGTTTATTTTTAACACAAGATAATCTTAAATCTTTTACCAGTTTCATTAAGGTATAATTGGCAACTAAAATGTATATATTTAAAGTATACAACATGATGATTTCATACATGTAAATGTTGTGAAATGAATATCACAATAACATTAATTAACATTTCTGTGACCTCACATGGTTACTGTTTTCTGTTTGTTTGTTTGTTTGTTTTTTACTAGAGGGTAGTTTTTAATGGTCCCAGCAACTTGGGGCATTTTATCCACTTGACAAATCCAGCAATGATTTTACTTTCCTGAGTGGATGGATACTGGCCTGCCAAGGCTTGGTTGGAAGATTCAGTCATGAAAGTAAGCTGATATTCCTATCACTGCAGAATCTCTTTCTTTCTGGATCCTTCTTTGACTTTCATAATGGCTGAGTGAGTCTGACAAGGTAATTCAGTGCCAGGACAGGCCAGCTGAATTTTAATTGACTCTAATTAACACCCCCATAGACTGTAATAATTTTTCTTCCCCAGTCAGCAAAGTAGCATTAGGAAAGGTGAGACATCTTTATTTGGAATCATCAAAGAGGTAAAACTATTTTCAGATTCAATCCCTGCAAGTTTTGCCTTTCTCAGAAACAGGAAAGAAGTGAGATAAAGAAAGAATACCTGAGAAACAAGGTGCCGGGGAGTGTTCATTCTGAACCCAACCATGGGCTTAGTATAGCAGGAAAAAGATGCTTAAGATCTTGCTCTCAAGTACCTTTGACTCTAGTTGGAAAGAATGAGAGATGGGATGTAATTGAGCCTTAATGTTTCATGGGAGCTGGGTAAATGTTTCTTGAGAGCAATATTAATGGCCATTTCAGGAGGCATCTTCTTACCTTGAACAAGTCAGTAGAACTGGAATTGGATACAGATGGCAAGAAAATAAAGTCTAAAACAACAAACAGTTCACAGTCTTGAATGCTCTCTCCCCTCTCAGCCATGCTTAACTGGGACTCAGTGTCTGTTTTTCATAGTAGATGTTCCTGTTTTCCCATCCCTTGACTAGACATATGTTTCCCATTGATGGGCAGCTAAATTTGCAGCCAATTATCAATCATTTGTGGTGTTAGGGGGACAGAAATAATGTGGGAAGCTACACCCACAAATCAACCGAAGGCCTTATTAGTCAGAAGTTTCAATCTTCCATGTCACTGAGCACAATAATCGACTTCAGAGTACAACTGGTTTGGTGTTAGGGGATCTGGGGTGGGAGGGAGTGAGACGTTATACCAGAGCTGGGCAAAATTGTGAAGGTAAGTGGGGCTATCTTCATTTCCCTCCTCTCCATTCAGTAATGGGATGGTCTCTTACCACCTCATTGAAACTTGCTCTCAGAAACATCTGCAGTCAGCCATTTAGACCCCAGTGTGACCATAAGTCAGTGAGATTTTTTCCCCCACCCCTGCTTTTTTTTTTTTTTTAAGGAGATCTACCTTTCAAATTTGAGTCTCCTTGGTGAAGTTGACTTCTGGTGAAGGAATCACAAGGATATGAGGGAGAGGCAGGCATGATTCTGAGATTACAGTAGGGAAGATGAGGCCTGCCTCATATGTGCTCAGAAAAGCCCCCTAGGCATGCATCAGTCTGGGTTTTCAAAAACCTGAGCTAGAACACAGTAGAAAATACTTTCTACCTTGTGACACTGGTTGCACACGTGAGGAGTCATGGAACAATACTTACCCTTACTATATAAGATACACCTGATCCATTTTAATAACCTATTTTTTTAAATTTTAGAAAGGTTAATTGGACCTACTAAGTTGATTTCATCCTTGAATAGACAGAATGATCAATAGTACAGAATAGAATCCGGAACTGGATACTGATATATACAGAAATTTTGTCTTTATATAAAGATACAATTTTGTGTCAGTAAGGAAATGGTAGATGATTCAATAGTTTGGGACAACTGGGTCGCCATCTGGAAAAACAAATTGGATCCATACTTCATTTCTTATGCCAACATAAATGCCAGATGGATCAAAAATTTAAATATTAAAAGTAGAAATATTAAAAGAAGAAAACAGAAATTATGAAAGTCTTATTTTAGCACAGTCTTCCTAGGTAGCACAAACGAGTGGCATGTGAGCTATAAGGCCAGGCTAACTGCTGTTTACCAGGGTACTTAGTCAGGGAATCTGTGGGGGGCTGAACCTTGACTCTCATTTCTGTCACCAAATAGGCACCCAAGTTGGAGCTGGGTCTGCCAGAGGAAGTGGTACCTTCTATAAAGTGCACATGGATGGTCTGTGTGCCCGAGGCATCTATGCATGAGGCTTCTGTCCCCATGTGCAACACCATTTTGTAAGTTACAAATAGGATCTGTGCGGTTGGTAGTGCCCTGTCAACAGGCACTGTGCAAGAGAAAGAAAAGATAGAAAGTCATAGATGAGAAGAGGTTAGATCCTGAGCAAGAACTGATGTCTGCCATGGCTTTGGCACTGGTTAGAGTATCTGTTCCTGGCTTTTCCTCATGCTCCCTATGCTTTGTGGTCAAAAGATGAGAAAGGTGTTGAACTGAGACAAGGAGAAAAAGGCCTACATAATCTAAACATTGGCTATTGCCTCTCAGATAACTAAAAAATGTCTGTCTGTGTGAAAACATTAAGAAAGAGCACTAAGGAAAAATATAATAAAAAATATAAATAAATAATAAGCTCAACAAATGTTTTTTGCAAACTTTCTCTGTACCTGAAACAGAATTAAATACTACGTTGTTTAAATAGCTTCTTATAGTCACCATGGATTACAGTAATTTTTTTTAAAAAAAGTGAGACTTGTCTATCTGCCTGAATGCCCTCATTTGAATTCTATAATTTTTCTCCACTTCTAGTTAGTCACTAAGCATACATTTCCTGAAAGTAGAAGAGACTTGACTGCTGTTATTCAAATAATGACTATTGTGCCAGAAGGCAGTGTCAGGGAGTTCATTAAAGTTAACCAAACAATTGTCAGGTTTCTTCAGGTAAGAAAAAGGTTTTTTCCCCCTTGTGCTTTTGATAACACCATGTTAATGCACAGAAGACTAACTGGCATTTATTTTGCATCACTCAGAATTCCTCATTCAGCAAATATTTATTGAATGCCCACTGTGTCCCCCAAGACTGTGTAGGTACTAGGCATGAAATAGAACTGACAAGTCTTTGCTCTCAGGGCACAGTGTTGAGGGGAAGGTAAGGCTTACTAATATGCCAGCACCTTAAGACTCCCTTATATAGTGATCAGTATATATTCCAGTTAGTATGTATCAGTTTCAGTCAGTTAGGATTAAGTGTGATCACATGTGACAGAAAACCTAAATTAATAGCGGTTTAAAGGTACAATGTTTTATTTTCTCAAGGGTAAGAATTCTTGTTCAGGGTTGACATGGTGTTCTATGAAGCTGTCAGGGACCCAGGCTTCATCTAGCTTTTCTCTCCATCATTCTTAGAGTGTGGCCCTTGTTCGCATCATCCAAGATGGCTGCCAGCAGAGCCCCAGCTATCACATAGTCATTCCTGGAGGAAGTGGAGAAGAGCATACATTCTTTTAAGGAAGGTTGGGAAATACAGTCTTTATTCTAGAGAGTCATGGGCATATCTAAAATTCAGGAGGTTTGTTACTAAGGAATAAGGGGAAAATGGATATTGAGGTAGGCAACTAGCAGTCTCTTCTTGAGTATGGGGTGTTGTGATGTAGGAAAGCCTTATAAAGGGGGTGAGGTATAACTGAGGTTTTCATTGACTTGGTAGCATTTGAGCGAGACTGGCTGACATTCTATACACTGGAGACTAGACCTCTCTGCTGTGGCAAATGTGCCTATAATAGAGCTTGTGAAGGTCCCGCTACAGCAATTTAGTGCTGCCTAAACATTGACAGAACTCTGACCACTCAGTATTTCAAGGGAAAATTAAAGATTAGCAAGTTTCGTTTATTATTTTTATTTTAAAATTTTGAATATGGGAGATTTTATAGCAATAATATAGGGACTCACACACAGAAGTTCTTAGAATGGGACCTTAGTGTCTTGTTTTGTATTTGCCATCCATAAAACACATATCTGGCCCTATAGAATGTGGCAAATACAGGGGAGGAGAAGACAAGCAGAGGACCCTAGCAGGAGGAGTAAAATTGGAGGGGCCTAGAGAAAAGATCTTCCTGCTTTATAATTTCCCTGCTTCTATTTCACCTAGATCCCTGAGTAGAAATTGATAGTTTGATTTTCTCCCTTTTTTTTCTACCTCTAAAGACTTTAGAACATAAAGCTAGCAGGATTTAGAACATAAAGCTAGCTGCCATCAACATAAGGATGTCTCCTACCACTGCCTTTATTAAACATTGTTCTGTAGATACTAGCTGATGCAGTGAGACAAGAGAAATGAAGTATACGTATGGAAAGCAAGAGGTGGAGTTATCATGTGTATATGATATGCTTATATACTAAATTATATACTATTTATTATAAACAAGATACAGTAAGGTGGCTTAGCATGAAATAATATATAAAACCAACTTTAGAGAAAAATAATCAGGTAGAAAATAGAATGGAAACAAAGCATCCCTTCATAGTGAAGATAAGTGAGAATAATTAAGATGAACTAGCTCTGCCAGATTATTATATATTTTAAACAATGTTATATATATTTAATTAGTATATTGTTGACACTTGAATAGACAGAAAGATCAATAGTACAGAATAGGATCCAGAACTAGACATGGATATATAGAGAGACTTTATCTTTAGATAAAGGTAGCATTTTGTGTCAGTAAGGAAATGATAGATGATTCAATAAATAGTTTGGGACAATTAGGTCGCCATCTGGAAAAACAAAAATTAGATCTATACCTCATTTCTTATGTCAACATAAATGCTGGATGGATCAAAAATTTAAATATTAAAAGTAGTAGAAGAAACAGAGAAGTTTTAAAAGTCTTGTTTTAGCACAGTCTTCCTAGGTATAACACAAACCCTGAAAATCATAAATAAAAAGATTGATATATTAAGTTTCAAAAACTAAAACCCCCTAGGCCTCATGAAGCCTAGTCAATGACAATTTCATGGGCCATCAAAAACAAAGTCAATGAATTGAGAATCACAATAAAATCTGAAAGACTAATATTCTTAATTTATAAAGAGCTCTAACAAATTAATAAAAGATCAATAATGTAGTGGAAAAATGAGGCGAGACAAGAACAGATTATAGACAAAAAAATGAAATAAAAAATAACTTAAATATATAAAAAGATTTTGAACCCACAAAGCTATTTTTTTTAACTATCAGAATGATAAATATGAAAAAAAGATTACTGAGGATAGAGGGAACCAGGTATTCATGCATAATTGAAGCCTTAATTGGAGTGACTTCCATAGTGGATGTTTTGATAATCTTTATCCAAATGAAAAATGCATATACCCATTAACTCAGTAATTTCACTTCTAGAAATGTCCTTCAGAAATGTGTATATGTAAAGATATGTAAGATATGTATGAGAATATTCGTTGTAGCATCTTGATGTTTTCATTACTCTGTTTCCTTTTGCTTATCTGTAGTCTGAGAATAATAATTTTAGTTTCTTGACATTTGAAATGGCTGATATAAGAGTATCTTAGAAACAAGCTAGGTTTCTGAAAGAGGAAGAAAGGTAGTGTCTAAATTTAAGACATTCTGGTGTTTCAGAAAAATGAAGAGTCCTAATTATAAGATAATTGCCCTGTACTTCGAAATGCCAGGGCAAAGTTAGCCCAGTTGTATTAGGTTTCTGCCTGCTTCTCTACTCTGGCACCAAGTGCTCCATTTAGAAGCACTTGGAAGGACTTTGGAGACCAGTGTTATGGGGGTTGTACGTGACCTTCCTGGCACTGGGCCCCGGGAGATAGATGGAGCACCTGGTTAATGCACCCCTCACCACTTAGGGTCATCCATCCGGGCCTTCTGGCATGCCTCAAGGGGAAGCTCCCCTAGGGCCATCTTCTTGGATCTCAGCAGGTGGGATCCCTCAGATTTGACATTACATTCACACCAACATTATTTTAACTCAGATAATGATGAAACCTGTTACACAGTCCATCAGAATAATTAGAGGTAAGGAAATTGCTAAGGGAGGTCTCTGAGCAGCTGGAGGCCAGAAGGAAATATTTTCAAGTAATTAATGATGGGTAGGTAAAAAAAAAATTAATATAAAAAAAATAGGAAAGCCCTAGAATTAAGATGTCATAGGTAATATGTGTCCAGAAAAAAGGTATACACTAGAAGAAGTTAAGCCAAGATTCATGGATATTTGTTTTAAGTTCTTTAAAATATCATTAAAAAATACTGTTAGATTTCCTTTTTTTCTCTCTTTAATCCCCAAATAAGGCCTTAGAAAATAACTATTCTAGGAATTTATAAACAGCAGAGGCTAGAATTTAGCAGAATGATGTGAATTTAACTTGGATGAATACATTATGCATAAGAAGTAGAGGATCAGTCTGGGCTTTGTTAATAGCAAAATGTCTGAACCATCAAATGGTTGTGTTGATTTTGTGGGTTTCTTGAAAGAGACCAAGCATTTAGAATCTTCCTGACTTATATAACACTTTTAGGTATTGCATTGGCTAAGAAAAAAATGAAGTACGGGGAACAGAATTTCAAATAAAGCTTTATATCTGGATTGGAAGAATATATTCTAATGACTTGTTATTATGATTTTATAAATTTTACCTATGGCAAATGCACCTTGGGCCTTGGTCAAGGGCATTAACTGAAGAGATGATCATATCAGAAGGCCTCTGAAATGCCTATGGGAACCACAATTGGTTGAGTATCAACAACGTAAGAGAATCAAGAGTTTCGGTGCTGACCTTTTGGGAGCTCAAGTTTCAAAGCAGATAGCACTGATGTGGCCAGAACTTAAGAATACAAGGAAAAATGAACAAAATATTGTGGGCACAAATGAGCCAAAAGTATGCTCTGTTTAAAACAAACCTCATAAAGGAAAAGCAAGGTTAAAGAAACTTAATAGCTTAGGGATCATTACTTTTCATAAAGGGCGTGATTTAAGTAAAACGTTATAGCACACTGGAATAGAGTTTGGTTTACAAAAAAAATCCAGATCATGAATCCCTTGTTTAAGCATGTAATATAAATGAAATAAAGACCAGTGATGCCTCATTTAACTGTGGAGTAGATTTCAGGTAACCTTGGGCAACCAGAACATGATCGTGACTGAGGAGATGCTGTGGAAGAGCAGAAGGAAGTGAACTGAAGGGCCAGAGGTCTAGCCTCCAGCCCGCCTCGGGATAGTTTCCAGACCTCTTTTTCCTCCTCGGTGAAATGAAGGTATTAGGCAGTTTTAAGGTCTTTCTTCTTGTCAAAAATTGAGAACGTGATCTATTCTTTGTTTTTATGTATTTATAAATGTCTTGTAGTATTAATAAATGTATGCTGTAAAGCATTCACACAGCAAATAGGTAGATGGTGAAAAGCTAGCCTTCCTTTTATGCCAGACTCCTAGCTCCCTCTCCAGAGGTAACCACTGTACTTGTTCCTTGTATATCCTTAAAGAAATGTTTTATAGGCATATTATACATAGGTCTTTTGAAAACAAGTGGGATAAATGTCATAACACTGTCCTGCATCTTGCTTTTTTTACTTAACAATTTTGGAAATTGTGATCATATTGATCACAAGCTCATATTGATCTACTTTCTTCTTCTGAAAGACTCCACAGTATAGTAATTCATGTTCAGTAATTAATTTAACTAATGTCTTGTCAATGAATAGTTTATTTTTATAGATCTTCAGTTCCCTACAGCTCTAAATTTCTATGACTTTGACATCTTGGTTAAAAAGAGTAAGAAAAAAATAGTTGTTACAAATCACATGTGCTGCTCCTCCTGGGGGATAAAAGCCAACCGTTGTCAGTCTTTGATCATAGTTATACATTAAATAAATTGAGGGATGAAATGCTGGTCCTTATGTCAGCAGAGGTGGGAGGGGGAGGAAGCACATTTAATCAAACTGGGTCAGGCCTCTTGCAATGTCGATTTTACCCATATGAGAACTGCTATTCCTGGGTCCGTGGTAAAAGGTTAAATCAGAATTGAGACAGAAAATTCACTACCTTTTAAAACTATATATACATACGAGAAGTGTTTTTTTCATTTTAAAATGTTACAAAAATAATTTTGAGTTGTAGAAGGACCTCTCAAAGACAGAGTTGAGCACATCACGTAGGAACTGGAAATAAGGGAGGTAATAGAATCAGGAAGGTTGAGGGCACAGATGATTTTCCTTCTATGCCTAATGATCAAATGACAAGACTAATTCACTCTCGGGGTTTGCAGGGGCAGTGGAGAGGCAATTGAAGACTGCCAGGGTGCTACTGGAGCAGAGGGACAATTCCGAATAGCAGCATGACCCAGGGCAGATGAAGCACATACCTTAGGGTACCACCTAAGTAGGGATTCTGCAGATTTATTTTGGAAAGAATTTATGTTTAATGACCAAGAGGCTTCAAAGTAGTCGTCATGGGAAAAGCCTGAACTTTGTTGGGCTTTCTTTTCTTACTGCTTAGTAGTAGTTTTATTTAAGATCACCTACATGGGGAACATCAAGTTTTCAAGACTGAGGATATACAGGCTGAAAGCAGGCCAGAACAGGGCCTCTAGAAACCAGTGAGTCATGTCCGTCAGTGGCCTGGATGGGCAATTCTCCTTTCCAACCTGCACAGGGAAGAGTGAACCATCTGCCATTTTTTTTGTGGCAGGAATAGTAGTTTTGCCACCCCCTCCCCCCTGATTTGATTTCTTCCCAGGAACAGGGCTAGGTGCACCTGCTACTGCTCTGGTGTGTCCCCAGAGAGACTGTGGATTTTCATTGTGACTCATGAGTATTATTTATGGGCACCACGCTGGTGGAGGCAGACAGACTGAGTGACACAGGCTCAGAGAGTGTCTCCCCTCTTTCCATGCAGAGGTTTTTCTGGAATGCCCCCAACATGTTGGTTTTCAATGTTCAAGAAAGAAAAACAATGTTTCACTGTTTGTTCAAGAAAGAAAAAACAAGAAAAACTCAACTCTCTGGCTAATTCAGTTTCCTTCTCCCAAGCCTGTGGGTTTGTGAAAGGCTTTTCATTCAAGTGTCCACTTGGTTGAACTGAAAGCATTTGGGTGTCAGCATCGACATCTTGATAATTATGCCCTGCCTCGCTTTGTGTGTGAGAGGAGATACTGTCTGTATCAGCCTCTCCTCCTTGTGCCCCTTTTAGTGAATCTTTTCTGCTGGCTGATATTTGAGGTATTTAGCTTAGTGGAACAGAGCTCTGCACTAATGAGTACGAGGTCACAGCTTTGTACAGAGGAACGCCTTGCTATCCTGGAGAGGACACCTGCAGAACCAGCCAGCTGCTTTGCCCATGTTTCCATGCGATATCGGGAGGTGAGGTGAAGAGGGTACAGGTGGCTTACATTCAGACTACCTCTTTCCCCTTCTGGACACAAAACACAGATCTGAGGTTCTAGTGATTGTGGGTCAGTAATTCTGTCTTATAAAATGATAGTTTAAGTATGACTATACATTCAAGTCTAAGGGATTAATTTTTTTAAAAAAATATCTGCACTTATGGCAGAACTTCCTTTGGTATGTATGGTTCATGTTGTTCATGAGTTCATCAAGAAGTCAATGAGTTTCAAGTACTCAGTGGATACTGAGAGTCCACAAAGAGGAATTAAGACATAGATCCCACCAGTCTTAGTTTTCTATGGCTGCTGTAACAAAGTACCACAAATAGGTGGCTTACAAAAGAAATTTATTCTCTCATAGTTCGGGAAGCTGTACATCTGAAATCAAGGTGTTGGCAGGGCTCTTCTCCCTCTGAAACCTCTAAGGGAATCCTTCCTTGTCTCTTCCAGCTTCTGGTAGCCCCAGGTGTTCCCTGACTTGTGTCGGCAGAACTCCCAGCTCCGTCTTGACATGGCTCTCTTCTCTCCCTCTTTCTGTCTCATAAGGACAAACAGTCATTGGATAGAAGGCCACCTACTGACCTCATCTTAACTTGATTACATATGCAAAGGCCCTGTTTCCAAATAAGGCCACATTCACAGGTTCCGGGGTTTAGGACCTCAGTACATTGTTTAGAGGGACATAGTTCAACTTATGACATCACTTCTTTTTAGGAAGTTCCCAAATCTGTAGGAAAACTAATGGAAAAGGATGGTGAAATTAGTGAGGCCCAAGCACTTGCTGTAAGTGTCTAAGGGAGGACACACACATACATATACATGTACACACACACACACACACATACACACACACACACACACACACACACACACACACACACACACACAAGCACATTCTAACACCAAACACTTATCTGTGATAACGATGCAGAATTGATGTTATAAAGGCTCTGTGGAGGAGTTTGCCCTGGCACGAGGCCTTGAAGAATGGGTGAATTTCAGTTAGAGAAAAGTGGCTAGAGAAGGGCATTTCAAGCTGAGTGTGAACAATGTTATGAAAGCACACGTGGTCATAGGAAGAAAGATCCTTCTGCTAGAAATGTGAGGGAAGGTTTGGAGATCTGGAGATGGGAGGTAAGTTGAAAGATTCTACAGGCAGCCAGGGTGTTCAGGAGGGCCTGAACTCAGAAATGGTGGTGGGATGAGAAGTTGGGGTGGATCAGGAGGAATGGGGCAGGGGCAGCAGGAGTTGATGGGAGGTGACATGAATGGGTCGAGGGGGATGGTCGGAGGAGAGCTGATCCTCAGATTTCTAGTGGTGTTGACTGAGAGGATGGTGATGCCTTGAGATTGGATGAGGACCTCGGGAGGAAAGCAAACTAGATAAGGATGATAATAAGTTTGCTTATAAATAGGTTGAATTTTAGGTAATTGTGGCTAAAAGTATAGGTGCCCAGCACAGAGTTAGAAGTTTGAGATTGGCATTCTGGAGGAGACGTCTGGGCTGGAAGCCAGAAAGTAAACAGGATAGAAGTGGATGAAGTGACCTAGACAGAGAGTGGACAGAGGCAGAAGAGAAAGAGAGCAAGGCCTAACCCTGGGGAGCGGGGAATGCTCAGGGAACGGACAGGGGTAGGAGGTGGCACAGGCCAGAAAGGCAGGGTGGAGAGAAACAAGAGGAGGGCTGCATCCTGCCTTGAGAAGAATGGAAAATAAGGAGACTTAGCTCTGACAGCTAATATTCTGTCTGAAAGGCTGATTGTGAGAAAACTCTCAGGGAAGTGATTGGGGCAGAATCCAGATTTCAAGAGGTTAAGAAGATAAGTAGGTGACGTGGAAGTAAGACAGTGAGGGTGGGCTCTTACTCCTGAAGAGTTCGGCAGGGAGAAGGGAGAAGGAATGGTAACCTGAAGAAACAGAGTAAAGAGAAGAGATTTTTAGTTAGGAGCACAGAAAAGAGAGGATGATTTTTTAATGAACCAATTTCTAGAAAAGATGGCAGGCTATCTAAGGTAGCAGGGAGAGAAGGAGAAGTTTAACTGAGACTCTTAAAGGAATCTTGAGAACAATATAAAAATCATTGTGTGAATGAAGTTTGAATCACATGCAGATTTTTAATTCATGAGGGTCACTCTTGCAGTTGGCTCCACAGCCCTCCCTCAAGCTGACCTGTGTGGACAGAGGGTTTTATGATTATTGACCTCTGCTGTATCCTACTGACATGGGGCCTGAAGGCTCACACCCTACTTTGATAACTTCCCCATAGATTGTCTGGCTTTATAATTTTATGACTATTTCCAAAACTAAGGGATGGCTCTAACATCCCAGATGGGCTTTCGTTAGCTCGAGAAGTAAAGCCAAGCAAAATGTCTCATCAGGGAAACAAAAGTGCTATAGGAACCTGAACCTAGAAAAAAAACCCAGCAATTTTCCTTCCATTACCATCCAAAGGAACAACTATGCTTTTCCCCTCATCCCTACCTCTCTCTAGATCTGAATTTCTAGATTGAGTCAAGGAGGTGGGACAAGAGTGATGTGGGATCTGGAAGTCTGGAGTGTATGACCTCAACCCCTTGCTCTGCTTATTGGGTACAAAAGATGTGTCTGTCTAGTTCCTTGCTAAGTGCTAACAGATACAAGAGTGTTGTGTTTCCTGCCTTCATGGGACTTATGTTGGACTTGGAGCCTGTGCTACACAGGTGGGGGAGATGAAGGTTAGCTGAGAAATTCATATGTGTTAGTTTTGTGGTTCAGAAAGGAGAGGCAAAGTCAGCCTTGGCTAGAGTGGTTGAGAACAGCTTCATGGAAGACAGGAATGGGACATTGAAAGATGGGTGGTTTGCACAGATAGGAAAAAAAAATACAATGGCATCTAGGGTCAATGCCCAACATGCTGAAAATGGTGTGGCACGCTTATGACACAATAGGAGACTCGCCAGACTAAAGGGGATTGTATTTAGGAGTGAATTGTGATCAGATGGGAGGAACCTGGATTGTGGAAGGCTTTGTCTACAAGGCTGAAGAGTGTGGACTTCTTCCTGAGAGTGACCAGGAGCTCCTGGAAATTATAGAAAAGGAGTCACATGAGGAAGCTGGTGTTTTGGAAAAAGAATCGCCTCTCTTTTGTATTTCGGTTTGGCTGTGAAGTGCTACTGGCCTCATGCAAGATGTGTTGGCCATGTTCCCTGCCCTTGTGGAACTCACCAGAAGGCTGTCCTTCCTTCCTGTTTTTCCTTGCTCTGTCAGGAAACTTCCCTAGGAGTTAAGTTTTATTTCTTCAAACTATGCAGAATGCAGGTTATTGTACAGCTTGAGGGAGAAAAACCTGTTTTTCAATTTTTCTCTTCTTTTTCCCTTGACTTTGGTTTGTTGCCCTTAACCCCTAAGGATCTTGATGACATTCCTCTTTGGATTTTCCCGATTTCCACAATGATTTAATGAAACCACCCATGGAAGAGAACCCGGTCTAGAGGTTGAGAGGCCGTCTGCATTCTAATCTTTCTCTTCTTTCCTTCGGGGAAGTGGCATATGTGTTAGATAAACATACTGCCACTTAACAAGGTAACTGCCCATCATGGAGCTCCTTGAAAAAATCTTAAAATAACAATAATAGAACATGTGCCATGCTTGCGGGATGCAAGGGCTTGTGGGGAGCAGAGAAAAAAAACAGATTTTAATGTTAGCCTGACAAGAGTTTATTATACACATCAGTGGTTAAAATTATTACTTTTTTAAATTACAAAAAAGGCTTTCTGGGGCCCTGTTAAATGGCAGCTGAAATGCCTCATGATTGATTTGCTGGGGCCACAGAAGAGATACTTTGTTTCTACAGATACCTGAGTGAATTTTGGCAGGAAGCAGTAAATGCACCATTCTCTCTCTGTCCTCAAATTTCATGTTTAGATTGAAATACTTCGTGTGTCTTTACTCTCCTGTTGGCTTCCCTGATTTCTCCATTTCACATCTTGGGTTTGCTGTTATCTGCTCCCCCACCACCACATTCCATAACCTTCAGGAGAGAATCCACAGGGCCACAGGGCCACATGGCAGAGGAAGGAGCCACTTGGCATCATTTTCTGGACTCATCACAGAGCTTGAAGAAGCTCTAATCTGTGTAGATGAGGACCAGGAAGTGACTGTTCAGGACACCCCCCATTTGGTCACGTGTCTGATCATGTGACCACAACCCTCCCAACCCCCTCCTGTTCTGCCAGACCTGTTACAGACCTTCTATTCTCTTCCTGGGAACCTGAACCCCACTTCCTTTTTGTTTTGGACCTCCTTTTCCCCTTGGCTTCTGTACCTGCCAAAAAGGTCCATGTTTGATATGTTGCTGAAGGCAAATCCTTTTCTGATGACTGTCCCATTCATGCCCGTGGTGATATGGAGGGTTAGCCCCTGAGATTAATGGTGGATTTTGCTTTAATACTCAGGAGGATGCCTCCATACAAAATGAAGTGCTCTGATGCAGCTGACAAGTGATTCGTTTCTCCTTTTGAAGCCAATGGTCTGCTGGGGAGGTCCTGGGTGGTGGGGCAGGGGGTGCCTCCTGGCTGGCCTTGCTCTGCCCTCTGGCCACCCATATTTTGCTTTGCTGTGGTTCCGAGAAGTTTTTTTGAGCTCTGAAGAGTTGTGGTCTGGCTGATGCCATTGCCTTTTCTGCCTGCTAATGGTGCTCTGATCCTCTATTGGTCTTGGCCAAAATTTGGGTAAAAATCCATTTTCTTCTTTATTTTAGCTAGGATAGATAAGGATAATTACTGTCAGCAACCAAACCAAAGTAGAATTAGAAATTGGAACCCTCTCCTCCCCCAACAAAAGCAAAGAATTTGGAGAGCAAACTGGGAGCAGACTTCTCTTTACTCAGAGTAAACTGGTAGGCACCATGTAGGTGGCATCTCCAGCCCCTTTTTGCACCCTAGCCATGGCGACCTCACACCTCAGATGACTTCCATGCAAGTGCCGTCTTCACCTGGAGGCCCTTGACCCTCATCTGCCTCCATTCCCAAGAGCTGCCTGGAAGTTTTTTCCTGTTTCAGAGCCCCATCCTTCCTTCGAGGATCCTATTTCTGGACTGAATAGTAGACCAGCTCAGCTGACCACCACAATTCCCAATGCGCTACTTTGATGAATCAGTACCTAGATATTCCTACAGGCAGGTAGAATTCGTCCCTAGGTTCTTTAATTGTATATGTATTTGTTACTGAAGGTAATTGAGAACATTAAAACTCTTGAGCATTTTATTCTCAGCTGGAGTAACGAGAATAAACAGCCTTTTTGGCAGTAGAAAGAGACGTTTCCAATGAGCTACTGATCATGTGTCATCTCTTTGTAGACTTATTTTCAGTTTCCAGGCAGAAACAGTTAGAGTGGACGTCAGTCGAATGCTGGATTATTTTCCACAAATGCTCTGTTGGGTGCCACATGCAAATGTAATGTTTGGCTATGTGACGGGTGGCCCACAGTCATTTTGTAGGCAAGTTTCTGGACAAGTGGTTAAAATAGGATTTTGTATGTGATTATTTCCTTTATAGCTTTACAGGTGCATTTGGTGGAAACTTTTTTTTTTTTTTACCAGATTTTCAAATTGTATTTAGAATCTTATTTTAGTGAAGTTAATGTAATCTGGCTTGATATAAAACATAACTCTGCAGTTGGGGGTGTGAGTGAAAGGAAGGGGCATTTGGAGGAAATGCCACTTCCCTCCCCCACCCCATGTTGACCCAGGGCTGTGGCTTCTTGGGGTGGGGGGTGGTGGGCAGCCAAGAGGCTTGATTTTGCCCAGCACCTCTGCTAATCGCATAGAGCTCAAGTAAACAGTAAGTTAATGGACTTCCCAGATATTTGCAATTCAGCAGCTGTTGCGAACAGCAGGGAACATAGAAAAAAATATAAAGGAAGAGAAAAAGGAAGAGGAAAGAGAGGACAAGAAGGGGAGGGAGGTCTGCAATGTAAGCAGGAAGCAACAAAGATGAAATTCAGTTTTTCAAATCTAGGTTTTTGTGTGTGGGTATGATGCCAACTGCTTGTATCTTAGGAACTCATCTGGAAAAAGAGCCAATCTGAGAAAACCCTGAAGGTGACCAAGGGCAGTCATGTGGATGAGAGCTGTCTGGGTTTCTTAGGGTCTGGTTGTATATTTAGGGGTGAATGGAACAGGCATTACGTAGAGGTGTATGTGTGCTTATATCCTTTAGAGAATTAGCATTCATGAATTTAAAAATTCACTGTTAGTATTAGGTTAAAATTTAAGTATTGTCAAGGAAGTGGTAAAAATTATACCTTGTCAACTAATTATAAGACCCTTTATAAACAGGCCCTTGGTTTTATCTTTTTAGCTTTATCTATTTCTATTTTTGTTTGACACCCTACACCGCAGGCAACCGATGTGGTTTGCTCTTCCCACAATATATTTTTCTTTCTCTCTTCTTATAAACTCTGCCTCACACCTCCCCTCATCCTCCTCCCTGTCTCACTGTCCTTCGTAGGCTGAGAAGGGGCTTTCTCAATCCCCAGAGATGCCATGCCCTAGTAGCCCTTAATACTTATCTCTGTTGGGACATTTACCCTACTGCCCTCTCATTCCTTGTCTATGTCTCTCTCGAGTTTAGATGCTAGAATATAGAAACAAGATGAGCTTTTTTTTCTTTTTCTGTCAACTCCAGTGTCTCAAATTGTTCCACTGAGTGTAAGAACTCAGTAAAGGATGGCCGAGTGAAGGCACGAAAGAGTTCTAATGTGTTACAAAGTGAGAGAGTAAAGGAATGGCCCAATAGCCTTCCTCGGTGGTACCACACAGAGCCCGTTGGTTGAAGGGCTGCTGGTAAGGGGTGAGAGGCCAGTCCCCATGCTGGGTCACTGTAGTAGCTCTTCTGTCCTTACCTATACACAGGCCAAGCTTACTCTAGATGCGGTGACTATATAAAGCTGACCCCCAGGAAGCCTGCTATGTTTTTTAGGGTCTTTTTTATGGTCTTCAGAAGCACATTGGGTGTGTGTAGTATACAAGGCTGGGTCGAATGTTAAAGGTAAGAAATATACTCCTCATCAGGTAGTGGCTTTGAGAAGACAGTGTTGTTGCTGCCCACTGATGAGGAAGGTGTTAAATAGAAACCCTTCTTGGGACCCGGGAAAGTGCTAGTTAGGATGTCGCCTCCTCTTATGTCTGTTGGGAGTGGAAACACTGGCTTCAGACACTGATGAGGACTGGATGCAGTGTGGAGTGGGGCTGAGGAGTTGAGGGGGTAGTGCTGGGTGATTTGCTGGTTCTCAGTGATTGTCAGGCATAGACTGAGCTGTGTTGGGGGTGAAGTAGCTGGGCCCAGCCTGTGGAAGATATGGGTCACAAGGTTGATAACTGCACTTAACTAATCAGGCTTCTTGAGGCTGGGGATGAAAGGGCTACCTGAGTTTTCCTTCTAAGTTGTAGAGGACTAACCTCTGAGACTGTACTGAGAGCCAGGGGCTACACTCAGGTGAAAATCCAGCTGTGAGCAAAGCAGAGAGGTCCTTTCCCTCTAGGGGATCCCAGTCTGATTGCATAGAGAGGCATCTGTCAGATAATCCCAGAAAAAATGGAAAATTGCAAAGGTGATGAGAGCACTGAGGGAGAGAAAGATGGTGTGTTGAGATCCTGTGGTCGGGGGTTTTGACCTGGTCTGGGAGGTGAGGGAGCTCCTTGGGGTCAGGACTATGGAGCTGAGATGTAAAGGAGGAGAAAGAGTGGCTTGGTAGAGGAGGGAGAGGAGATCTGAAGCAAAGGGACCAGTTGCAAGAAGGATAGTACTGTCGTTTTTTGATGTAATGGATTTCTTCAAGACATTCAAATCTGTGCTTCTGTCTGAGGATAATCTAGGAAATGAAACTGAACCTTTCTTGGATTGAGACATTGTAGGACCTTAAGGTCATCATTCTCTCTCATAGGTGGGTGTTATCAGTTGAATTGTGTCTCCCCAAAAAGATATGTTGAAGTCCTAACCCCCAGTTCCTCAGAATATGACCTTATTTGGAAGTAGGGTTTTTGCAGATGTGATTAATTTATGATGAGGCCATTAGGGTGGGCTCTGATCCTGCAAGACTGGTGTACTTATAAAAAGGGGATATTTGGACATAAAGACAGTCACAGGAAGAAGACGGCCATATGAAGATGGAGGCGGGGATGGGAGTTATGCTGCCACGAGACAAGGAATGCCTGGGGCTGCCAGAAGCTGGAAGAGGCCAGGAAGGATCCTGTCTTAGAGGCTTTGGAGGAAGCATGGCCCTGCCAGCATCTGGTCTCAGACTTCTAGCCTCTCGAACTGCAGGACAATACGTTTCTGTTGTTTTAAGCCACTCAGTTTGTGGTTCTTTGTTAATGTAGCCCTAAGAAACTAATACAGTAAGGAAGGGAGGAAAGTGAAAGGTTGTGTTGAAAATTAAAGATAGTTCATTTACATCCAGAACCTGGCCAGGAACATAATAGGTGCTCAATGAACTACTGTTATCTTACTGGGTGAAAACAGGCAGGTTCTATTTTGTTTTATGGGTTGTGTATATTTGTGTGTTTTGTTGTTTTTGTTTTTGGAAAAACTGGACGTACTCAAAATTAAATTGGGCTGCCTTATATGTATATCAATCATATTGGTATCCAATCTTTACTTCCCCATGTTAAAAAAAATGCCCTGTAAGTTCACCTGTGGTGAGGTCTCTAGCCCTTTATCAGAGGACAGAGCTTTAAAATTTAGGTGCCTTGGGAGGGGGTCAGAGTGACCCACAGACACACTAACAGGTCAGTGCCTGATGTCCAGATCCTTTTGGGACCTAAAAAGGGGAGAGTGCAGAGCCTACCAGGGTAATAAAGGTCTGACATAAGGAAAGAGGCATTCCAGAAGGGAATAATTCAGTGAAGAAAGCAAGTCTTGCCCACCTGGTAGGTCAACCTGCCATGGCCCCAAATGAAGAAAGAATTAGTCTCGTTGGTCCAGGCTGCTTCTCATTTCCACTTGAATTCCAGGCTGGTAAAGGCTCATCTTTTACACTGGTGTTTTAGAAAACATCTGGATTCTTAGAGACATCAATGCATCTAAATTATTTCCTTCCCTCCTCCCTTGGTTTCTGAAAATTAGGAATCACCATCACCAAGCAAATACAAAGATGAGTAAACTTGAAATGAGGTGTTACCCCCTGAAGGTGGATGCAGAGATCAAGCTGGGTTAATATCTGGTAGGGGGGCTTTGGTGTCAGGTGGCCTGGGGTTCTAGTCCTAGCTCTGGGACAAGTGATTTCCCTTTTCTCAGTGTCAGTTAACTCATCTGTAAGATAGAGATAGTACGTACTATTATAAGCGGTTCTTGTAGTGATGGTCAAGTGAGATACCATCTATAAGTTTCCTAGTTGGTTATTAGATGTGTTTATTCTGAGCTGCGGGCTTTATGCCTACTGAATGCTGATTTCTGGGGTGTAGGTCTTTTTTTCTACTTTATTTTATTTTAGCTTTATTGAGGCATGTTCGACAAACATTGTATATATTCAGGTTGTACAATATGATAATTTAATATGCATATAGATTATAAAATAATTACCACAATCAAGTTAATTAACATATCCATAACCTTACATATGTACCTTTCTTTTAAATGGTGAGAACAATTAAGATCTACTCTCTTAGGAAATATCAAGTATACAACATGATATTATTGACTACAGTCGCTGTGCTATACCATAGATTCCCCAGAACTTATTCATCTTATAACTGAAAGTTTGTACCCTTTGACCACATGTCCTTAATTCTCCAAACCCAGCAAACAATATTCTACTCTGGTTCTGTGAGTCTGACTTTTTCAGATTCTACATATGAGTGAAAATCATGTGAGTGAAATCATACAGTATTTGTCTTTCTGTGTCCGACTTATTTCACAGACGTCTTCCTTGTTCATCTGTGTTGTCGCAAATGGCAGGATTTCCTTCTTTATTATTGCCAAATAATATTTCATTGTACACATGCACTACATTTTTAAATGTTAGGTTGTTTCCAAATATGGGCTATTTAAAGCATCTAGTTCTGTTCTTGGTCCCATAAATATTTGTTGAATGACTACTGAATGAGATTTAGCTAATGGTCTGCAACAGTGGTATCCAAATTTTTTTTTAGCAGTAGGGATTCCCCTACCATTTTCTTTCTCAAAATAAAGCTCTAGGGGAACCCCAGAGCATATAGTATATCTAAGAAGAGCTTGTCTTATTGAAAGCAGGGCAAGGACTGTCTTTGTCCCCATTCACTTTCTTCATTGTCTCTCAAATGGTACCCCAGAAGGAGCATTTGAGAAGCTTACACTGAGAGAGTAGCAAGACTGAAAACTCTACTGGAAATAAAAGGGATTTCTTTCTTTCTTTCTTTCTTTCTTTCTTTCTTTCTTTCTTTCTTTCTTTCTTTCTTTCTTTCTTTCTTTCTTTCTTTCTTTCTTTTTCTTTCTTTCTTTCTTTCTTTCTTTCTTTCTTTCTTTCTTTCTTTCTTTCTTTCTTTCTCTTTTTCTTTCTTTCTTTCTCTTTTTCTTTCTTTCTTCTTTCTTTCTTTCTTTCTTTCTTTCTTTCTTTCTTTCTTTCTTTCTTTCTCTCTCTCTCTCTCTCTCTCTCTCTCTCTCTCTCTCTTTCTTTTTCAGGAAGTCCATTCTTAATTAAAAATTTTACAATTTAGCTGTCTTTAGTAAAGGTGGAATGTGTGGGGCCTCAGCTTCTGTGTAATTATTTTTTGCAATCCTGGTGACTTGTTTTGTATTCTCCTGAGTCAGAGGCCCAATGCCATTTCCTTTCCTTCTAAATTTTATTCTGTACCCAGTAAACAACTTGATTGGAAGCTCCTGGAGGGTTGAGCTTCATCTGGAATCTCCAGGGCTCATCCCGTTGGAAGGACAGATGGGGGCTGTTCATTTATGGAACTGATCCTTCTTCGGATTTGCTTTTGTTGTTCTAAATAGAAAGCTCTACTTGTTCCTGTAAAGAGTCTTTCCTAGAATATTTATTTTGTTTTGTTTTTAAAAAGACAATAATTGGTTTCTGTCATATTCTTTGGAAAACTATCTTCAACTATGCAGCCTGTTCAATTGCAACAAAACATTTATATTCTCTCATCCATATGCTCACAGAAGATAAAGCAAAGCTAACTTGTTTTGGAGTACAGATATTAACATGACAAATATGTCTCCAAATATCAAATGATTGGAACAATACAGATTTAAATTCCACCTAAATTTGGAGGCATTATTACTGACAACCTCATCATTCTGTCCATCTATTCATCCATTTATCTATCAACCATTTATTGAGCATTTACTTAGTGCCGGCCCAAAGACACATGGATGATACTTATCTGCACAGAAAAAGGCCAAGTAAGTCATGGCAGGGAGCAGCATGCAATATTTGAGATTATTAGCATTTTACCTCCATTTATTTTCATTCATTGTTTTCAGGATTAAATATAGGAAAAAAAACCCTGTATATTCCTCTTCAGTGTAGTATATCTGAAGGACACTCCTGGTTTGCTTGCTATGTAGGTGTTGCTTTTCTGGTTTGTAGATTGTTCGTTTTCATCTTTCCCTGTCCTTTGGATATTCCATACCTTTGGACTATGTCCCTCTCTCTTCAGAGACTGAGTGGTTGAAGAGTGACAGGAAAGTAGGATTAAGCCTTTAGTTTTGCTTTTTGTTAGCAAACCCTAAAGTGACTCTTCTGTATAAAATATGACTTGGGGTCTTTGGGTTTTCCTGAACCTGGCACTCTAGTATGGTGACATAGCCTTTGACAGCAGACCTACTTGCTTCTTGGTACTAACCCTGCCTGTCACTATTTCTCATGTACATTCTCTGAAAAAATGGGCATCAAAATGCCAGTCTGTAGCAATTTTATGAGAATTAAAAGCCTGGTATGGTGTCTGGCATGTGTGGATACTCAGTAATGTCAGTCTCTTCCTCCTCCAGGTTGTCAAGATAACAAATAAGATAACAAGATAACAAAGTTTTAAAAAATGATAATGTACTTCAATGCTGTACTTTAAAATTCTGTTGTAGGATGTGGTTCCATAGTGTGGCAGTTAGCACATCTGCTTTACATACAGAAGGTCCTGGGTTTATGCCCCAGTTTAGCCACAGTCCATGGTCTACAGCCATGCCACCTTGAACAAGCCCGATGTCTGATCTTGGAAGCTAAGCAGGGTTGGATGGGAGACCACCTAGCAAGACCAGATGCTGTAGGCATAAAAAATAATAAATAATAAATAAGTAAAATTCTGTTGTAACGTCTGCACTTACCATTAAAGGGCTATAAAATTTGGCTTAGGAAGATCAAGGGTCAAGAGAGTGATCTTGACCTTATGTACTAATGTATAGTGTGACCTTCAGTCATTCTTGACCCTCTTTTGTTCCCATTTTACCATGTGTCAGATGGGTACCTTCAGGGTCTCCTTTTATCTCCAGGGCAGCTGTGTGGCATAGATGAGATAATGGAGTGAAGTATTTTGAAAAGTATAAAGCTTACAAATACCTCACTGTCATCACTATTTGGATATATTGAAATTAAATTTCAGTTCCTTGCTCAGTATCTTTTTTCAGAGGCATATCTTTTCACACCACATTTAATGTAGACTTTGTCCCTGGACCATGGAGCTTGCATCTGTGTAACTCTAGGGACCTGAACTATTGTCACACTCTTGAGACATAATTTTATGTGGGAAGAAGCAGCAACCTTTATTTCACCTGCTTAAAACTCTAGTTGCAGAAAAATTTGGCTCAGAGTTTCCAAAATAAACTCACCTTTGGGTTGAGGCCAGGAGTGGAAAATTTTAGCTGGAAACAATGGCTTGTCAGAAAACATAGGAGTGATGACAAATTGGGGCACATATACCTATCACAGGAGGCTGCGTGTAACCCACTATACCATCCCTTGCCATTTCTGAGTATAGGTTACAGGCTCAATGGAAGAAGGGAGGCAGGGAAAATCTTAGCAATTTTTGTTTTTTTTTCCACTGTCAGACCAACCTCAAGACTTTGGCTTCTGGTATGATGGGTAGGCTTGCTTTCATTTTGTGAGTTTGATAGCATTTGACTAATTATTTCTCTCAGCTGAATATCCTTTGACATGATAGTGACATAGGTAGCTTTACCACCTATAATTCCTATAATCCATGAATGTCAAAAGAAGATACTTATTTTCAGATCAAATGCTGCTGACCTGATTAAACCTCCTGTCTTGCTTCGGAGCTGGGGATAATGAGTTTGTCCAGCGCAGCAGCTGGTGGAAACCATGGGCTTTTTGAAGATGGTTCTGAGCCGGGGCCCTGAGCTTTTATAATCATCAGATACATCAAGTTAGATGTGTGCTTTGGAGCTTGTGTCTGGCTTTCCATTCTCTGTTCACTGTCGTATAGGTCATTCTAGCAGAAAAAGGGATCTCTGGCCCTCTTTGAATTTTCCATTGTATGAAGGCCAGAAACCATTTCTGCCAGGGATTTCACCTGAACAGAAGCATGTCCAGCTAAAAGCTTGGGGGATGCAGTAGAATGAGAAAGAGTTGGAGCCCTGCGGAGAAGGGCTCTGAGTTGATGCTGGCATAGAAATGCCATGGGACTGGTGGGAAGGATAGTACTCAACAGTTGCTGTCGTAGTTGGCAAGAGAAGGAGGCTAAAAATTGAAATATTACACAGAATTGCCCTAGACTCTCTATAGAAAACTTTTTTCCCCTTTGAACAGATGAAGTACATGCACAGTAATGGTAATGAGAAAATGAGGCTCTGAACATGCTTTGTTTTTCTTCATTCTCATCTTCCTCTTCTTTTTCCTGAGTCTTCCATGCCCTCATTCAGGCCTTAGCCTATGGTTCTGCTAGGTCCGTGGGACCTGAAGCAGGATCTATCAACCATTCTGGAAAGGTAAGTGTCTGGAAACCTGGACTCAGCCTTTGCATGTGTCAGATTGGAATCCAGAATGATCTTTGCTCTTGTTTCTGCTTTGAATTAAGTTGTGTCCCATTCTCTGCAGTCTCATCTCAGTGATGTCTTCTCTCCTGTTCATCCTGAGGTAGAATTTTGTGTTGGCTGCAAGACAGGTTGGCCCCACCCCAGTGAATTAAATTCTAGCAGAAAGAAAATGGGCACCCTGTCTTCCATGTGTGAGAGAATCTGAGAATACTGCAAGTGATTCATAGGTTGGAAATTTGATCACCAATAGCAAGAAATACCTTTCATTTGAACTGTGTCTTTTGTTACCAAAGTGCATTCCCATTTTGTACTCTTGTGAGGATGAAACTAGGGTACAGGGTGGTTAAATGATTTGCTGACGATCCCAAACTGAATAAGTGATGATAGACCTGAACCTGTTTTGCCTTTCACAGGTCAGTGGGAAATAGAATCGGTTTTTTACTTTTACTTGGAACTAGCTCATTTTCCCTCAGGGACTGGGGTCTGGGCCAACTGCAGAATTCTGTGATTTTTGGACTGTGTATCCCTCACAGTCCAACAGACACTGCATCTGAGTCTGTGAGAGCTGGATTCCGATGAACGCAATGGAGGTCCCTCGTGGACCATGGTTCATTATTTCACACACACATCACATATTTCTTCGTCACAGTGTGTGTCCCAGAGCATACCAGACCTGCGTCTGGCATAGGCCTGTGCCGCGAGTGCCCATCTCTTAAGTGTGGAGGCTGCTGCATTGCTTCTACTTGTCAAGATGGAGCCCTAGCCAAGATGGTAATTGTTATCAAACATCTGAATTTGCTAGAGAGGCAGGAAGGGTGAGTGGATAATAACACCTTATATTCCTGTACAAAGCGTTATACTTTCCAGAGCCATTTAAATGTTGATTATCTCATTCTAACTTCAGAACAGCCTTTATTATTTCCATTTGACAGATGGGGAAAAAATGGAGACACAAAGAATTTGTCACGTGCTCAAGGCCACAGAGCAAACTAATAGCTGTCTTTGCTTCTTGCTCTTTCCCCTGTGCTGGCCTCTTTTGAGGGAGCAGTTTTCTGTCCCCTGAAGTCAGGGGTGTTTGTTCCCTTTCAACATTTTCCCTGGACCCCTGCTTTTGAGATGCTACAGTGGGGAAGGGAGAATGTTTCTTTTGTGGCTTCTCATATCTTCGGGACATAGTTCATGACAAATATGAAGTAAAATGGAAACAACTCCTGCTTCCTTTCCACATACCTGAGCTGCGAGTCTGCCTCTGATGTGACAGCCAGGCATGGAGAGGAGGATGGCTCTGGCTGTCCCCTTCTTGGTCCTCTCCCCAACCCCACCGCCCTCCAAAGCTGGGGAGTGGACCTAGGAATACAAGGTGCAAAGCTTTAGTTAGCCAGGCCACAGCGTTCCTGCCACATGTCTTATGGTTGGCTCCCTTCAGATCTCATTTACCTCCTCTCCCTATTTAGGAAATATATTGGGACCTACTCTGTGACAGGCAGAGTACAAGGAATGCTGGGGATGTTGCAGGAAGTCACCACACCATTCTTACTCTCAGTGAGTTCCCAGCCTGGTCCAAGTCCATCCTTGTCACTTTTTGCTGCATATCACAACTTGGACATAGAGGGCCATCAGATGACCCTTTTAAGTCTACCTGGGCAGAACAAGTTGCTCATGTAAGCTGGGACCAGGATCAGGTGCCTCAGAGCACAACTGTGAGGTCAGTTGTAGCAGAAATGGCCTATGTGTCCACTAAAGTCTCTTTCTTCTATTTCCTGGGCAAACAGCTTCCCTTATGGACAGACGTGGCCATGTGGCTAAATCCTGGCCATTGGAAGGCAGATGAAAGAAATAAGTGCCTCTTCTAGGCCCGCCCATAAAGATCTCTTGGGGCAGTGCCTTCCTTCTCCATTGGTGTGAAGGAGCCAGTTGTCATCTTGGGGGCCATGGGTTGAGGATGGAGAAGTTACAAGGGGTCTCCAAATCTCTGCTTAGAGGAGAACCACTCCTGTGTGGATGGGTGCATACAGCTAGGACTTTGATTGCATTGAGCTACTGAGATTTGGGGATTTACCTATTTTCCTAATGTGCTGATTTCAGGGACAGAGATGCTGGCTTGAGTCAGTAACATGGAATCAGTCTGGACGAGACAAGTGAGATTTGTGGAACTTCTTGGGCTGCTTTTTTCTGGACTAGTGCCCAGGCCTGAGCCACTTCTGGCTGTGAAAGCATAGGAAGTGAGGAACCCCCAGTCCTCACTTCCCAAACAGCAAATTGGGCCTGAGGCCTCCAGGGACTGTCAGAGTTTGGTGACAGGTGGTGGTCAGCATTACCTTAGGCTGGGGTTAGTGCACTAAGAGGCCCTGCAAGGCCAGGATGGCAGCTGTTTTAGCCAGATTGAGACCTGGACACCAGGCTGTCAGCCTTCCTGGAATAAGGCCAAAAGGCTGATGTGGTGGAAGATGGTCCTTGGATGAGGCCCGTCTATAGCCCTCAGCATGATTCTTTTCCTGGGCTAGATGATTTTAGATATTTCTGGGTGTTTGAAAATTTAAGTGCAGACTATACCTTAGTTGTTTCTTGAGCTCCTGGGCTCCCCCATTCATCTCACCCCGGATTCCAAGGCTGTGAGTGTGCCTTAGTATAGCTGCTGTGCCATGTTGTTGAATAGCACTTCTATTTTTCCCTATGACCCTAAATCAGAGGCTTCCAACTTAAACAATTTAAACTCTTTTAAAAGAAACAGCAACTTCTCATTCCCAGTTCCTGCCTCCATGAACCTGGATATTATGGTCTCCTCCACCATCAGAGTGAGATGTCTCCTGTTTCCTCCAGAGCATTTTTCTTATTTAATAAACATATATACAGTATTGTCTCAGTGTCCGGCCCTGTATGCAGAGCTTTATATATTAACTCATGTAATCCTCGTAACACCCTCATGAGGTAGGTACTGTCACTCTCCTCATATGACAGGTAAGAAAACTTAGGCCTGGAGAGATCAGAGAACATGCTGAGGCTCCCAGCTTGTAATTGGGAAGACTGGAACTTGAACCCAGGGTCCCAGCTGGCAAGTGGGAAGACTAGGATTTGAACCCAGGAGATCTGACTTTGAAGTCTGTGCCCTGCCTTGATCACTGTGATACGCAGCCTCTCCTAAGTGCTCCTTCGCAGTCTGCATCCCCCAGAACCTCTAATAGGTTCTACTGGGGGTCTTGCTCTCCTGCTTCAGAATCACTGCCCTAGATGGTTTGGTCTCAGCTGAATCCTAGTGAATTTATTTTTTAGCTCTGTTTTCTTCTGTAAAATTTTCTGCATGTTTTCCTCCTTATAAAGTCTGTCTATAGATTAATGATTCCATGATCAGGCCCCAGGCCAGGACTCTCAGTCCTGAGAGGTGGCAGGAGAAGGCGCTGGACATTGTGGCTCCAGCATGGCCCAGAGTGTGCCTGGGGCTTAGGGAGCTGCTGTCAGAGGGATTTATAGCTGTTACTAACTGACATCTTGTTTTTGCCAGGACCGATCAGCAAAGCCTGGGCCTGACTGAGATACCATTGTTTGCCACCCCTTGTTCCCAGGTCTGAGGCCTGCAGCCCCTCACCCCTATGGGATGAGGGTGTTTTATTGCCTGGCTGACAGGGCCCGACTTGTTTGCCAGGCTGAGTTAGCAGTGCTGGGATAGAGGAGGCACTTGCCTTCTCTCCTCTCTGCTTAGCATTGGGTGGGAAAATTCCACAAGGCAAAACCCAGTCCACCTGCTCGTCTGTTACTCTTAGGGTTTGGCCTTCCTTCCAGGTTGCTGCTTCCGTCTTGTCCCCTCCCTTTATTTTTTTATAATTTTAAAATGAATGGAGAGAGTGGTTAAGAACACAAACTTCGCAGTCATGCAAACCAGTTTGCAATTTGCAACGCTGCTGCTTACTAGATGTATAACCTTGGGCTAAGTACCTGTCCTCTCTGTGTCTCAGTTTTCTTACCTGCAAAACAGACATAAAAAGAGTCTCTAGCTCATAGAATTGTTAGACAAAAGTAATAAATAATGGCTGTAAGGCATTTACCACAGTGCTCGGATATAACAAGCAAGAGGCTGTAGACATCATGCCCAACCAGGAACAGGAACCAGAGCCAGATGCAAATTGCAGCTCCCTTAGTTACTACCTCTCTGTGATCTGGTGTAAGTTATTTAACCTCTCTGTGCCTCAATTTCCTCACCTGTAAAATGGGCATAATTTAAGTCCTTATTTCACAGGATTATTATAAGGATTAAATGGATTAGTATTTGTAAAGCACTTAGAACAATGCCTGACACCTAGCAAATGCTATATATTTGTTAAATAAAATATATAAGTGCTCAATACATGTTGGCTATTATTTTTCTTATTTTCTCAGTATTATTGATAATTTTATCATAGCCTCTGTAGAAGAGGCAGGACAAATACTATTATTCACTCTACAGGTGAAAGGTTAGGTGACAGGAGCAGATCCCTTCTTTAGTCCCACACTGCCACTTGCCTGAACAATTAAATCTCCTCTCTGGTCTCTGTGCCCCCAGGTACTTCTGTCAGCCTCTCGCCAGCCCATCTACTGTCTGACCTGTCCTCTAGACACCCAAATCTGATCATGCCATTACCCTGTTTAATGCCCCCAGTGGAGACGTGTCCTGCTGGTGGCCTCCAGGGAAGTCTCCCCTCCTAGGTAAGACCTATGAGGCTCTTTGGCCAATTGGCCTTGGCTGATCCCACCAACCTTTACAGTCTCTTCATAACCTGTCATACCACTTTGGCCTGGAATGGCCTTTTGCTTCTTCATCTAGCAAAGCCTTCTTTCAAGTTCCAGCTCAAATATTTCCTCCTCTTCCCTCTTACAGGATGGATCTGGACTATCCTCCCCTGGACTCCCAGCCACATATCTCTAGAATTCCATTGTGTGGTACAGGTTTGTTTAAGAGATGGCCAACTACTCCAGTATACTTCCCTTTCCTTGATGGGCAGGGATCGTGCATCATTTGTCTTTGTACTCACCCCACACACCTACCGCCTAGAGCCTGGAAGTACATCTGGCACATGGTATATGCTAGAAGATTTTGAATAGATGACTAATGATGAGAACTACAACACTGGTGCCTTGCACCTCCAGGGTACATCATGATCTCAGAGCTCTTTTACCTGCACTTTCCTAGTCCTGATCTGTGCTCAATTTTCAGTGCTGTTTTCAGTAAGCCAACTCATTTCCCAGGCCTCAGTTTCTCTACCTGTAAATGATCTGCAGTTACCCTCACTCCAAAGATCTGGTAAAGGTGAAGTGGATGATTATAGAAGAGTGTGTTTGAGATGGAGCCCTGGACATACAGAGGGCGTCATTGTTTTGTGCATCTTGCCCTTAGACTCCATAGCCAGTCACCTTGCCAAATGGGAATAGCCACAGGAGAGTACAAGCTGGGGGATGGTTAATAATGTGTATCTGTCTATGCCCTACATGATTGTGCAATGCCTGGTGGAAATGGAGAACTGTAAAGATGCATTATGTCCTGTGTAGCTTCAAGGATATATGTCCTCCCTGTGTAATACTCATCGGGAGGCCAGGCCCATGGGGAGTTGTCCAGTGCACAGAGGAACCCTGGTATAAGAAAACTCAGTATACGAACATCCACATCAAGACAACAGTGGGGGGTCATTAATGCAATCAAGAATGTTTCTTTATTTGAAGAAAGGATCCATGGGCTTTTATTTATGTATGAACCCATGAATGTTTATAGGTTGAAAAATTAAAACTTGCATAATAAAGTGCTTGGCAAGGAAAGGGGAAGACAGAAGACCCTAACTGTGATATTAGTATCCACTGTTGGTGAATGAGAAATGAAGATCAAACACCTTTGAAAAAGTGAGTCTCTCTGGAATTTGATCTGGATTTGCAGGCATTCCATTTGCAGGCACCTGTTTCAGAATTAGGTCTGTGATTTTAACAGAGGGACCCCATACAATGACTTTTCATAAGGCATTGGTTTGCAAAGTTTTTACATTTCTCCTCTCCCTCTACTTGCCTGCCCTCCAAAAGGGGAAGGTACCAAGTCTTATGCTCTTTTAATTTTACCAAGTAAGAATTTAAAAAATAAATTTACTATTGTAATTATTTCATAAATGGAGCATTTTAATTTGATGTTGAATGAGCATTTACTGAGAGCCAGTATGCTCCAAACACCATGCTAAGTCGTGGCTGTTTAATGGCAGACAAGACAAGCATGGCCTCTGTTCCAGTGGGACTTAGAGTGGGTGAGTGATCAACATGAAACAAGCTAACCAATAAGTGTACATTGTAAGAAGGGCTCAGAAGAAAAGTGGGAGGATAAGATGAGGGTGAGTAGAGGAGGCTTGCCTTCCAGTAGCATGTTCAGAGAAGGCTTTTTTGTGGACTTAATCTAAGACTGGGAGAGAAGGAACTGATATGGAAAGAGAGATGAGTGGTCCAGAGAGAGGAAGCTACATGTGCAAAGGCCCTGAGGTTGGAAAGGACTTGGTGTGTTCAAGATGGACAAGAAAAAGTAGGACAGGTGTGTCTTAGAATAGAGGATGGCTCTTAAAATGAAATACATTCAGCTCTATGAAAAACTCAGAATAATGTCTGTCTTTCTGTCTTCTTTCCTTTCTCCCTGGCCTAGTAAAAGGTTTTCTTGGCCCAACACTGCTAAGTCTGTTAAAGAGGTCATGTCCTTTCCATGTAAGGAGTTAGACTTAGCAGGGGATTCAGGGGATAGGTCTTGAGCTTGTCGAGCCTGTCCTAGAATCTTTTGGTATTCTTGGAGTCTAATTTCTCTGTTCCTCAGAACCAAGGCAGACCCAAGGCATTGGCCACTGGCCTGAGAGTATTAATAACTGTCATGTATGTGATTAAGCAGGTGCAGCCTTGTGGTCTGGGAGTTTGGGCTGAGTGGACAACCACAGGACAGCTCACCTCTTGGCCTCAGGGTTTCCAGCTTTTGCTGGTTCCTTCCCAGGCTTTTGTTGTTTTCCCTGAAACAGGCTGGAATTGTTCCCCCTCATAAAATGAGACTGGGCTTCACAGAGCTTTTCCTCAGGCAAATGACTCAAAGCTTTGAGGTGAATGAATGTTCACTCACTTAACAAATATTTTTTAGTGCTGACAGTATGCAGCTGTGTGTGTGGCACCATCAAAAGCCTCTGAACTGTACTCTATCATCTTTTGTTGTGGACTGTCCCCAGGGTATTTGTTATTGGTCTTGTCACCTCTGCCAGGCTCAAGCTCCTGGTAGGAGGAGCTTCTCTTCTGTCCTAACCCCCTCATCATCCAGTGCCCCTTGACATCCTAGTGAACCTTAAATCATGTCACTGGACTTTTGGACCCTCAGGAAAATCAGTTAAAGGCATAATGGCTTTTCTCTCTGATCAATTTTGGCTCTTCCTCACTGAAGAAATCCCTCTCCTCCTGATTTCACCCCCATTGTTCCTCACTGTCACAGAGCTGCTGAGGAGCAAGAGACTCTTACCATCTCTCCCAATGACTTGGCTTCTTCTGGAATTTTCTATTAGTGTCAGTCTACTGTCTCCATAGAAACAGACTAGTGTATTCTAAGGAGTTGAATCCCTTTCAGACATAAATTCTGCATGGTGAAGGGATGAAGGAGGGGTGAGTGGGGAGGGGAAGACCATTTATGGATGGATTCTGGGAACCTCTTGCCTTATTTGAACCACCTTGGTCCTCACAGCCCTAGGAGGAAGGCACCATTTTGTTAGCACCATTTTGTGGAGTAGGAAACTGAACCTTGGGAAGTAAACCCCCTTGGCCGAGGTCACTCAGCTTCTCAGAGGTAGAACCAGGGTCTGAGCCAGGGTCTGTCGTGTGTGTAAATGACAACACAGTGCCTCATTTTCTCTGCTGAGCGAAGTGTTCTCACTGGTTCCTGGTGAATAATGACTTGGGATAGGAGTCGCTCTTTTTATTCCTAATGTGGCCCAGGTCCTCTTGTTTCTCCCCACTTCTGTCTCTTGACACTAGTTCAATTTTTCTTCCTTCTTTTCCTTTCTCCTCACCACACAAATAGCCTTTCTCTGGTGACTCAATTATTTCCTCTCGCTCCTATTTTCAGGGCAGATGGGGGTCTAATGGTTTGGAACAGGTTGGGCAGTGTTAGTTGAAGGAAAACTGAAGTGCACAAGGGCTGCTTTTATTGCTGGTCGCCCAATGGGCCTCTCATCTCAAAACTCCCCTGAACCTCACCCTTCTGGGTAGAGGCCCAAAGATCTCTCTTCCCAGAGCTGTGCCCCACATTCTCAGCTGAGTCCCACCTGTCGAGATCCTATTTTAGTTTTTAACCAAAAAAGTGCCTTTTGAAGCCTGCAAACCCTTTCCCTGCCTTCTTTCTCTGTACTCATCATTCATTCACCCTCAGCTATTACACAAGGGCCCAGGCAGAACTAGAATCCTTGGAAAGAGTCTTTTCTCTGGCTTTCAAAGGTCAAGGCTAATGCCATGGCGACCGTCTGGCAGCCCCAACCTGTTCAAGGTCCTTGAGTGATGGATGGGGCTCCCACTGTGTCTGCCTCACAGTACAGGATTGGCCCAGATGAGGATGAGGTAACTACTGAAGAAGGAGGAGCTTAATCCTTTTATTTTTCACTCAGAGTGCAGCTTCTCTGGCTTCCAGGTTGTTTGTGTCTGTCTCATTAAACAGGAAGGAAAGCTGGACCTGTGAGTTAAGGAGCCGTATTTAGAGACCAGCCATTTTGGAATCTCTATCAATCAATTAGTTAATCAGTCATCTATCTACCTATTCATCATCTGTCTTTTTCCATATATTTATCTATCCATGGGCAGGTCTGTAAACACATATACATACATATTTTGGAGCCTTTTGCTTACATAAGAAAACCTATTCTCTCCTTGTGCTTTTGGGCTATCCCTAAAGCATAACTCATGCTTTGCACATATCTGCAGATTCCATGGACCATGAGCCCCCTCTGTCTGAGTTCTTTAATCTTGACTTCAGGAAAAGAATCGTAAGGCTTTCCTAACAGCTTGAGTTTTCAATGGTAATGATAATATTTAGCCCACCGATGTAGTCTGCAGCTGGTATGCATAGTCTTTTGCTTCTGCCCCTGTGATAGGGTCTTTTGAGGTTAAGAAGGCAGCTGAGGAGCCTGGTACCCACTGGTCTGGTTACTGCCGCAAACTTGTCATTAAATTTTGAGCAAATGAGTGGCAAACTGTGGAAATGGCTTCATGTGGCCATTAACTAAGAGGGTTGAGGACAGGGCAGAAAGGCCCACTGTCACTGGTTCGCTGTCTGGGTGACTGGCCTTGCCCCAGGTTGTATATCTTATAGACATTAAAGGAAAGGCTCTTTTTGCATATGTAAGCAGAGATATGCCCCCTGCAGAGGCTAATAGCTGGTTGGCAATATTTCTTTCAGGGTGGTATTCATTCATTGTTTTGATAAATTTACCAAGATTCTCAGCCTTGCAGCCTAAGACTATGAGTTTATAGGGTTCCTAAGCTCAGCGCGATTAGCATTTTGGGCCAGTTAATGCTTTGTTATGAGGGCTGCCCTGGATATTGTAGTATGATTTAGCAGCAGTGTCTTTGGCCTCTACCCACTGGATGCCAATAGCACCTCCTCCCCTGCTGTGACAACCAAAAATGTATCCTGACATTACCAAACGTCACTCTACAGGGCAAAACATTCCAAGGTGAAACTCGCTATGGGAGAACATGAGAGAGGCTCCAGCCGTTTGGGGAGACTGAGCAGTAACTGAGTGGTTGCAATTAATTTATAAACTCAGGGTGTCAGTTCATCAAGTTACAAGGAGAATTGAGTGTTCTGCCAACTGGGATTCTAGGGTCAGTTCACCATCCTGTTCTAGATCTGGAGGCAGGCTCTGCAGAAAGCCCATCTCTGATGCTGGAATCAGAGACAAGAAAATTAGTTCAGTGATTTCACTGGGTTCTAAGGAACAGGAATAAGGCTGAGAATCTTGGTAAATCTAGTTCTGTGAGATGTTACTGGTTGTTCCATAAAGAAAGAGTTTTATGGTCAAAAGAGTTTGGGAACATTGAGTTAAAAGTTAAACAGATTTCTTTACTTCAGAGCTTATCAGAGCCTTTAATTTGCTAATATGGGGTTATATCTCTCCTAATGTTGCCCAAATATATTAAAACTTATGCAGCATGTCTTGAGACTATACTTCACAGTCTGAAGTTTGGAAAAATGGTTTAGTATCAACAGGTGGAGAAGGCCTGAGGCATCCATCCTCACCATAGGATACTCTCATCTGTGGGCAGTGATGGGCCGGGCACTGTCATTGTATGCTGGGAATTCCCTCCTCCTTAGGTCTCTGCTTGTTCTCCCCTTCCCCCAAACCTCTCCAGTCCCACCTCAGCCTCCAGTTTTTCTGAGATTATGTTGGTGTTTAATCTGATCGAGATCTTGTCTAAGTAATTGACTTTGCTGATATTAGCACGGATTCATTTTTGTGTTGATCTTACTGTTTTGTTTACAAAGGGCAAACTATATTTCTAATTATTAAGGGTTTTTTTTTTTTCAGGAGAATATCAGGGGTAGGAGAAGTGTAGGAAGGTGCCATAGGACACAGGCCACCAAATTTGGGAGCAACCACTTTTCCATCCCTCTGGAGAGTTGAGGTAAAGTGAAGTGGACACACTATTATTTAAACCTGTTGTTTGGTGGGAGAACTAGCTACCTGGGAGGTCTGAAGATCTGGTATTCCTCTTAGGGATCTGAGGATACTCCAGAGACCCCCTAGAAACTGCTTGGGGAGAAACACTGGGGGCCTTCTTATATAAGTGAGTGAGAAGCTTATGACCTTGAAAGGTACCAGGATACAGAGATGATAAAATTCATGTCTGAGATAGAAATCTATGGTATTTGAGTGAATGGATTCTTAGGTATGTCCCTGCCCACAAAATGCCAATGATTCCTGCTCACCAAAAGCCAGTAGTCCTCTTTGCCCACACTCATTTACAAATGTTCCCTTACGAGGGCATACTGTCCCCTGGTAAGACCAAAACTTTATGTGTTGATTCATGCATCATTCATTTATTTACCAAATAAATGCACATGATAGTTAAGGTAATTTCTGCCTGTCAACATAGTTTGGAAAAAGATTGATCTGTCTCCTGCATGCCAGCATCATGCTTGGCACTTAGGATTATTATAGCAGTTTATTCTCAGAAAAATCCTGAATTAAGTGGTGTTGGAAGAGCGGGTTTCTGCCTAACCTGTGTTTTAGAAACAAGGAAGAGCAGGGACTCAGACCCATTTTTACAGTTCCATGTTGCCTTGGGGAAGCAAGACACACCCACAGGGAAAGTTAATAACAACAGAAGTTGCATAACCCAGGACAATAATGCAGTGGATGTGTCATAGGGCAGTGTATGATGCAATGCTAGGTGACATAGAAAAACTAGTTTTCAGGGGAAATCAGAGGATCGAGTTCTCAAAGAGCTGGGTGATCAAGAAGATTTATTGGAGGAGGTGGGGCTTGAAGGAGAGCCTGAAGGTAGAGTCTGATGGGCAGAAAGCAGCAGAGTTGTTCAGATTTAGTTTCTAAAGAAACAAGGGATGCGAGCATCTTTCATTCTTCTGAACTAGTGATTCTCAAACTTTTGGGTCTCAAAACCAAAATTTAAATTATTTAAATATTTAAAAATTATTGAAGACACCAGAGAATTGTTGTTTATGTGGTTCATATCTATCAATATTTACCATGTTAAAATGAAAACTGATACATTTTAAAATTAATAAACTAAAAATAAACCAATTACATATTAACATAAGAGCATATTTTTGTGAAATGTGATTTACATTTTCCAAAACAAAAATCTAAGAAGCATGGCATTATTTTATAGTTTTGCCAATCTCTTTAATGTCTGGCTTAATAGAAGTCAGCTGGGTTCTTCTATCTGCTTCTGTATGCAGTCTGTTGCATAGCACACGTTTTGTAGCTCCTAGAAACTTCACTGTACACTCCTGAGAGTGTAAGAGACAAAAAACATGTGTTTGTATTATTATGAAAATAGTTTTGACCCTGCAGACCTACTGAAAAGGTCTAAGGGACGCCCAGAGGTCCCCAGACCATGTTTTGGGAATCACTGCTGTGACCCAATAGAACTTAAACGTAGGCAGAAGAGGATACTGAACTTGGCATGGTGGCTTGGGTGGGTCTCCCTTGGGAAACGGGAAGAAGAAAGAAAGCAGATGAGACATCCTTTTACTTCCTAGAACGTTTGCGTGGTCTTCAGTCCGAGTGGACTAACCAGGTGTGATTCAGTGGTGGTGACAGAGTTGGCCTGTTCCATATCGCGTTCTAATCTCACATCCTGTGTGTAACAAAGACACCTCGTAGCTCTCCTCATAGAAACCCAGGAATGCATTGTTGTAGGTTAAAAGGTGAGTTAATAGCATATGCTCCATTTGCTGAAAGTGGGAAGCAAATGGAGTATGAGAGGCCACTTCTTCCCTCTCGGAGCTTTTAGTCCACGTGGTTTGCATATGTGGTTGTTCAGCCCTCCAGATTCTCCTTATAAAAGCTGTGAATCCTCTGTGTTAAAATATGTAATGGGGGTAGAGAGGCCCTTGTGAGCCCAGAATCCAGTTCACATGTGTTTCCAAAGTGGTGATTAGAGAGTGCCTGCAACCAGCCCCAGGAATCTTCCACGGCCTGAGGTTTAAGTGTTAATTTTCAACACAGCTGTGCTTCTGGGCTTCTGGGCTTCTGGGCTCTAGGTTAAGTATGCACTGCTTGTTGCTCTTCATTGGTAAGGTAATGTCCTTTTTCCTACTGAGTATGCCTTGTGGATGGTCATGATTCACCATTCACTCTGCCCGCTGTGGATTTTCTACTGCTCAGGACAGCTCACTGGTTTTGCGTTTAACGTTCCAACATATGTTCCTTTAATTTCTTCATGCTGTGATGATATGGCCTGCTCTTACACTCTTTAGGAGATTCTGCTTTTAGTTCTTGTTTTTGAGTAGCTTAAATAGTCTCAAATCTCCAATTAGCACGGCCTGGCTTCGGATTCTGGACAGGGTGTTGGGGTCTCCATTGCATAGTTTTGATTCTCAAGATATAGTTTTCTTATACAAAATATTGATAGTTTAAGGAATCAGATATGTCCTTGGAGCCTTTGGCTTCTGACACTACTGTCTTGTGCTTTCAGCCTTCCTGTTTAGCTAGTTGACATAGGGCCTTGTAGAGTGGATGTGGGTAGTGAAAGGAGATTAAAACTGAATTCCTGTGCTAACTTTGCTGTTTGTTAGTTGGATGGTCTCAGGCATGCCATTTAACCTTTCCGAGCCTTACCTTCCTCTTGTGAAACAAGAATAAGTATGTATGTGAAGGCTTGGTATTGTCAAGCTATATCAGTTTTAAGATTCAACCTTGGAGCTCTTATTTATTGACCTGCCATTCACTGAGAAAATTGCCTAGGTGAAGATGTATGCCTGGGTGTATGGCATAGTACAGCCCCTTATCTGCCCAAGGTGAAATTCATTATATATGACTGGGTGTAGTTAATCTTTATGAGGCCAATGGTGCAATCTTCTCCTGAGAAGAAAATTATATGTATACTCAGAATGGTGTACTTACCTGTTTAGGCCATAGTTATTTATTCATTGTGAGCCAAGTGCAAGGTAATATGGGAGATAAAATAAAACCGCTTGGAGGTGCTTTCATAAGTAGATATGTATTGAGGACAGAGAACAAGCAATGGCAGGAGGTTCTGTATGTCCAGTGAACTTAGGGCAGTACATGTGAATGGGTCTCCCTAATTGGAGAGACCAGTGGGGTGCAGAATTATCATTATCCAGGAGAATGGGGGCTTGAAAACTACCTTACAGGATAAGAGGATTTCACTGGGAGAGAGGGCAATGTCAGTAGCTTAGAGGACTCATCCAAGCTTTTGTGTAACATCTGTCATTTCACTTGGATGTGCTGGCTATCATTTGAGGCCTGATGACACTGGTTTCTTGCCGTTGCAATGGTCTTTGTCTCTTGGCTCTACATTTTGGGCACGTATTTTCACATTGTACCAGAATTTTGGGGAGCCAAGAAGGACGCCATGGAAGCTTAAGTCCTCACTGGTTTAAACTAGGCTGAGGGCAGTGGTGTCTTGTGCGAAGACCATGTTTCACTCTATGTTTAAGTGTAATTTATAGAGTGTGACTTTAGTTCTTTCTGAAAGCTTTTTGTGGCCTATCAAGTAAGTAAGATGACAGGTGAGTAGCTGTTCTACATAAATTAAAGGTACTATCAGTTCTGACTTCTAAGGGCAAAGATTCAAGTTAGAGCAAGGAGAAATTTCTTCCTTCTGATTTTAAGTGAAACTTTAAAAAATAAGACCCTAATTGTCTGCCTGGTATCTAGATGGCCAGAAACTTTTCTGAAGTCTGGTCTAGCAAACCAAAGAATAACAAACAATATGAGCAATGTCAGTTGTGGTTAACCACCCCTTTCCCCACCAGCACCCCTCCCCCAACCTTCCCACACCCAAACACTCTCATTCTTCACATGATCCTGTTGTGCATGTAGCTTCTTTGATGGTAGTGAATGTGCTACTGAGTGTCTTTATGTTACAACTGTAATAACCCGCATTACATTTTAGTCTTTACCTCTTAGTCACAGACTTCTAGAATATCTGAGCTAGAAGGAATCTTAATTATAAGCCCCTTGTTTTATGAATTGGGGAACTGAAAACTCAGGTCGCCTGACTCAAGTCTAAGTCTCTGTTCACCAGTTCATGTTTTTTTTTTCAGTATCTCAGGAAATAATAACAACTATCACTTACAGAGGCCCCATGTTAAGGGCTTTTTACACATTATGTCTTTTATTTTTTGTAAAGACTGTTTGAGGGAGGCATTATTTTCATCCCTCCTGTCAGGTTAGAGAGGCTGAGCAATGTGGTCAGAGTCAGATGTTAATAAGTAATGGTGTGGAGATTTGAACTGAGAACGAAGTGACTCCCGAGCACTGGTTCTTAACCATTAAGCTGTGCCGCACTGTGTTTCCCAGGTTAGGTTTCCTCCCTGCTCTCATTCCCCCCTCCACCCCACTTTTACCCTTTCTCCCTTCTCCTCTCTCACTAGGAACCTCTCTCTTGTATGATGGTACAAAGGTAGGATTCTGACCATGATGACTCAGGAGCTTGGGCTTCTTCCCTTGGAGCCTTTTCTGTGGTACAGAATCTTTATCCTGAGAATGTAAAGGGTCTGATACCATGTCACTGGTACCAAGGCTCCTTGGAGGGTTAATTTAGGCAGTCAGGGCAGCAGAGGGCATAATGTAATTCCTTCTTTCATTGGCTTATGGGAGACTGAGAAAGAGAGGGTGGAAAAAAGTGGATGGAAGACTCCATGAAACCCACCCTCAACTCAAGCACCTGCCTTCGTAGTGGGTGTCAGTTGCATCATCTTTATTGTCAGAGTATGTCCCCAATGTGGACAGTTATGTTCATGCAATTGTGGTGCCAGGCTAGCTGAGGGCTTCTGTCTGTATATACATCTGTGTCTCTCTCTTTCATGCTCTTCTCTCTTTTACCTCTCCCTTTCCTGATGCGGTGGCCTGAAGGCTGTTATTCAGACCCTGTGAGGCTATGATCACTGATTTCTGGTTTATGCGAAGTCTTACACGGCATTGAGGGGATCTGCATATTAAGGAATGCAGCTGTTTTTAAATCTGTACTAGACATTCTGAGCTGTGTCAGAGCCTTCATTCTCCATGGGGCTTGTTTTTCAAATTCAAATAGAAAATACTCCAAGGGACCCTGGTAGTCTCACTGATCAGGCTGTATGTTGACTGATGTAGGCTAGAGTGGGGGCTGAGGGATGCTCTGGTCATTCTTTACAGGAGAAAGACTGGTACCTTCAACTCATCCCAAGGGGAGCAGCCTTGGCAATGGCTTAGGAACCCACCAGACTGAAAGTAGGGTACTACACCCATCTGGACTCTTATGAGAGAAAAAGATCACTATGGAGAAGATCTTTGGTCATGGGCACATTTTGTGTTTTTTAAAAGGATATAGGGTCTTAATTTTATAATTCAAAAGACTGACAATAATGCATGCTTCTGAGTTCCTTTGTTAACCTCGGTTTAGAAAAGAGGAAGATAAGTGAAAACCACACATCAGAACGGCACTGGGGGTGCAGTCATGCTGCTGAGGACACCGAGCCTGAAGGGCCGTTGGGGGCTTAACAGTGCACAACACAGTTTTAACTGTCGAGAGTTTTCATTGCTACCAGTTTGTTTTCTGTGTCTTAGAGATACTTCTCTCAAGGAATAGTTTGCGTTAGGAAAAATAAACTTTGTGTTTCTGCCCAACATATCATAGGAGACAGAAGGCTATTATTTGTAAAATATTTTAAAAATTAATTTTTACATTCATGGAACATGAAAATAATATTTCCTGAATTTACCTGAAAGGAACCCAAGTCTCATTTGGTGTGAAACAGCACAGGGAGGCTATTAATGAAAATCTTGAGGTGAGGGAAGTAGAAATATGGAAAATAGTGAAAGCTTGGCTGCTTTCAAACCAGAGAGAATTCTCAGGCATAAGGCAATTGCTGGAGACCAGTAAGAAGGTAGGTTTTAAGGCCAGTTGATGACTGTGATTAGTTAACATTCACCTTTGCTTTTTGAGAGGGGGATGGTTGTTATAGCTACTGTCAGGTAGGCAAGGGATGGTGATTTCCTGTGGTTTAAGGATGGAGACAACTTGCTGAAGAGTTTGTCTGACTTTCATAGTTGAGCCTCTTGGGCCCAGAGTGTTCACCTAGAGGGAACAGCCCCATGTTCCATGGTGTCCTGGTCAATATTTTAGGACCATTAGTTCTCTGGCTTATGTGGGCCTGATTTATCAATGTGTGGTTTGGGATAGATACACAAGGGGATGGGGAAATGGAGTATTACTAGAGTAATAAACATCTGTCTGGAGATTTTTCATTAATGAGTCTCTTCCCTTAAGGGTTCCTTTTTTTTTTTTTAATTGTGGTAAGAGCACTTAACATGAGACTACTCTCTTAACCAATATTTAAGTGTATAAAACAGTATTATTATCTATAGGCACACAATATTGTATGGCAGGTCTCTAGAACTTGCTCAGCCTGCATAATTGAAACTCTATACCCACTGAACAGCAGCTCCCCAATTCACCCACCCCCAAGGCCTGGCAACCACCATTCCACTTTCTGTTTCTATGAGTTTGACTATTTTAGAGACCTCATATAAGTGAAATTGTACAGAATTTGCCCTTCTGGCTTATTTCATTTAGTATAGCGTCCTCCAGGTTCATCTACGTAGTTACATATGGCAGAATTTCCTTCTTTTTAAAGGCTGAATAATATTCCATTGTATGTATGTATCACATTTTTCTTTACCTGTTCTGTTGATGGACATTTAGGTTGTTTCCATATGTTAGCTATTGGTAAAAATTAAGTTTTCCTTCCTTAGTTCTCACATTTATTTTGATGAGAGAGACTCAGAGATGTTAGATGTCTTGATTATGAACTGGGAGACCTAAGCCTAAAAATCCGAGATCTTCTGAACTCCTGGATTTTTCTATTAAGCAGGCTGCCATCTGTGGTGCAAATTAAGCATTAGAGATGATCCCCATTCCAAAGAAGGTCTGTCCTGCCTTCCACCACAGTCCTTGAAATTCTACTTTTAGAAAGTCTTTTCTGTAACTTAAATCTTTTAATGATTAGGTTAAAATACAGATGTTCTAGAGAAGATCACACTGTTTTTTTCAGTCGTTTGAACATTCTTATAAATAACATTTTAAGAGTGTTACCTGCGGCAACAAACTGTCATTAGAGGGGAAGAGAGAATATGGGGGTCTTAGACATCCCAGGGTAGACAGAGGGCTCCACATGGGGAGGCTGAGTACATACATGTCTCAGAAATTCGGGTTTTTCCATGGGTGAGCCCCCAATGCCATTGCAAGTACATTCCACCCAGAATCACATGTCAAAATCTGGATAGTTGAGGTTCTTTGCATATTGGTATCAACTCACAAGACAGCCTTATGCTTCAGAGTACCTGTCATACAAGAGATTACTGAATAATCAAAGGCACTGTTCTTGGCCATTGCCCATGTTATTTAGGCATTGTGTTTCTCCGTGGGAATGTGTTCAGTGTTGAAAGTGAGCAAATGTCTGTAGGACAAGAGCAGTTTTATGGTGAAGCTGGGGAGTCAGGCAAACTGGAGGGGAGATGAAGTGCCCTGGTCCAAACACTCTCTACCTTCCTTGGAGCAGAAGGACTTCTGGGTTAGGCCTCTAGTGCATGTTGAGATGATCCCTGACTTGGAGTGTTATGGTGGGTGGTGTGATGCATGGACCCCCTACAAGCTTGAAGCACCCATTTCCCCAGTTGCTGAGGGTGGAGACTGCTGACTGTTCACAGTCACAGCAGTCTTTCTCTCCCCAGGTGATGGCCCGCAGCTGAAGAGAACCTTCTCGCCCAAGGTCATGTGCCTCTGTGGGAGTAGCCTGCATGGAATGACTAGCTTATGAGGAGTAAAAAGATCCTGGTCCCTTACCCCAATTTGGGACAACTCTGAAAGGTCATCCTCCCTGTAGAGTTCCCCTTAGGATTAGATGAGACCTTTGTGGCTATATTATGTCCAGCTTCTCCCTCTACCCCATCCCACTTCCATCACTCCTTCTGCAGGGGTTGGTGCTGAGAGCAGAACCGAGTAAACCTCTGCACACATCTCCATCTCAGAGCTGGCTTTCCAAGACCCTAACCTGTGACACTAGGCCAGGGCAGCCTCTGGAGTAAACAATAGCCATGTGGGTGAGCCTTGGAGTCCTAGGGACAGATGTTTGAGGTCAATGACAAGACTGTCTGCTATATCTCTCACCATCAGATGTTTATATCTTTGAGTTAAAGCTTGTCATCCTTCCTGCAGCCTCTCCTTTGGCTCTTTGCATTTCTCAGAGACTGTCACCTCAACACGAATAACTATTTCAGAGCTATTCATTTCCTAAAAAGAGCAATCTAAAGATATGAAGACATAAAGAAGCTGTAAGACATGCGAGGCAGTACAGTTTGGAGCTAAAGACAGAGACTTTGGATCAAACTTTACTTGGGTTTGCCACCGGCTCCCCATGTGTTAGTTTTGATGACCATGGACAAGTCATATAACGTCTCTCAGTGCCCCAGTTTTGTCATCTGTGAAATGGGATTAATAATGGTGCCTATCGCATGAAGTCATTTGGCAGATTAAGTGATGTAGTCCCTCTAAAGCAATAATAGGGTGCCTGGTACATACCTATGTCAGCACTGGTTCTTAGCAGATTAATAGGAAAGGACAAGAGCTCAAGAGAGATGAAAAGTAGCAGAAAAGTCATGTGTTGGAGGCACCAAAGAGAAAATAACTCTTTGAACATGCACATTTTCTGCATTTTGTCCAACGATGCACATGGAAATGAATGAGGAAGGCAGGCCAGACTCTGATCCTGGGGAGCATGGAGGCAGGGGAAGGAGAGGGCTACTCATAAGGGCCAGGGCTTGGATTCTGGTGTTGGGGTTTAGGGAGTAGAGAAGGAAACTAGCACTAAATGGGTACCTACTGTGTGCTATGTGCTGTGCTAAGTCATTTCATGTACTGTTTCATTTATTCTTTACCATATTCATTTGACATATGCACTTTCATCCCTGTGTCATAGATGGGATACTAAAGTTGTGAAAGATAAGTCACTTTTCCAGGGTTAGAGAACTATTATGTGATAGGCAGTGTTGGAAGGTGGGTCTGTGTGACAACACGGCCCATGTTCCTGTGACTAGATCATATTCCTTCAAGCACTGTGCTTCAGTTCTGTCATGTGTCAGGGCCAGAGGGGCATGGGAAGAAATCAGTTGCCTACATATAAATTCATCTGTTAGGCAAATCAGATAGGCCACCACCTCCAGGAAGCCTTTCTTGAGTTCCCCTGCCCTGGAGTTTGCCCCTTGCTCTGACTTCTCTGACACTGTCTGCATCTCCATCAATTTTAAGGCTCCTCTCACTTCCTACTAGATGTGGCTACGTTTGGGGCCATTTTCACTCTTGTTACACAGTCAAATTTCTAGAAAACAGAAAAGGCTGAACTTCTTCCCTTTTATTACCCTGCACATTGCTTGTCTCCAAGTATCCTCCAGTAGATATGCAGAAAGTTTTATGGAAAGAATGAGAAGTAGGAACACTAGAGAGTGGTGGATAAGGAGTAGATCCTGCAGGTGCTTTAGCAATACAATGAAGATAAGGATCATTTTGGTGAAGGTAGTCAGGGGAGACTTCCTGAGGAGGTGAGGCCCAAACCCAGATCTTGGGCAAAGGGAATGATTGGGGATTAGGTAGGGCAGAGGGAGGAGGGTCATAGTCATTATGAAGGGGAGATGGATAGTTGTTACCTTTGGTGAGGGGCAGGCAGGCAGATAGTTGTCAGTTGTTGTATACCCTTTCTTTCTGTGTGCTGAGGGCCAAACCTGGTGACCAGTGTCACTCCTGAAGCACAGGGGGCTGGACAGTTCCTAAGGGAGTGTGGATGTGCCAACTTTGCCAATGTGAGACCAAATGCTCTTCCTACGCAGCTGTCTTCAAAATGAAAGCCTGATGGGAGGTGGGTGAGCAAGCGAGCATGAATTACCCCTGGCCCACGTCTTGGCTCGCTTACAGGCTGCTTGCTTGCTTGAGCTTTCTCTCATCTTTTAGATAAATTGGGAACTCCCAAATACTCTTCGTGGAATTGTCTCTGCTTCCCACCCTGCCTTGAGCCTGGTGGAATCAAGGCCTGCCAGCCCTGGAACATTCTGTGTTCTTCCTCAGAACACTCATATATACATCACCTGTCCACCCTTTATGTGAGGTAGTCCAGGAGGCAGAGCAGGAAGCAGTGTGTCCATCCACACGGCTGGTGATGGAGGCCCAAAACAGAGCCTGATTTGTCCAAGGCCCATGGCTCTTCCCCTTGGCTTCCTGGTGAAGTCTTACTGGTTCCTCTGATCTCCTAGCTCCTTTCTGCTTTCAGGGACATCTCTCCTTTCATCCCTGACATGTAGATGTTTCCCAGCATCTGCCATTACTGGATCTTCTTCTCCCTTGGAGACATAAGATACACAGAAAGTCAGGGTTGGAAGAGTCAAGTCCAGCCAGGTGCCCTCTGCCGAGTCCTCCCACCATCCTCTCTCTCAGAGGTCCTCCACACTCTGCTCAGAGTCCCCATCTGCCTCACAGTTCTTCCTTTCCTTGTTTTGGAACCAAGACTTACTCTGTCTGCTGAATTGTTTACACTTCCAAATGCTTCTTGGACATCTCAACCTGGGTATTACCCCAGCATCCCAAATTCAACAAATCCGGAATGAATTTAATATGCCTCCCCTAACCTCAGCTTCCTTTCTTGACAGCAACTCACCTCTCTGTTATTTTGATGTCCATGGCTGGCCCCCGCTGTATCATTCCTTTCCCCCTTGTCCTCAGCACTTCCTCGCAAGTGCTCGCTGTTGTTTCCTGACAATCTCTTGTACCACACTCCCCCTTTCTGCAGTCCTGGCGCCGGTGCCTGTAACTTTTTGCCCAGACTCTTGTGGTTTCCTCTTACCTGGCCTCCCTGCTGCCAATTGCGCTCATGTTCAGGTTCAGCCTACACATTATTACCGGATTTATAGTTTTAATTATATTAATTAAAATCATTGACACAGTTTTAATTATGTTATTTTTTTGCTCAAATCTTTGAGTGTTTTCTCTTTGCTTTGGAACTGAATAATGACTTCTGGCCTAGCAGCTGGACTCTTCTATCATATTTATTCAGTCTTTCTGACTTAATTCCTTCACCTGTAGATTAACTACACTTTAACCAAAGGTCTTATTTGCTGTTTTCCGAATGAGCTCATTATTTTCTTCCTTTATGCCTCCCTTTGCTTCTGCCTTGCCTTACCCTATATGTCCTTCTCTTTCTTCTCCACTGTTTGGAATCTCATCCATTCTCAAATAACGCATCTTTAAGGATCTACTGATTTTCCTAACCAGATGTGTTTTCTCTTTCCTTTGAATTTCCTTTATGATAGAGACTATATCTTATTAACCCTTATATAACTACTGTTATTTAACCCTTATATTATAGATCCTAGCCTTATACCTTGTTCCCAGTAAGTATCGACTTTACTGTACTGGATATGAGCATCTTGGGAAGAGTCAGCATGAGTTTCTAAGAAGGTCAGCTGATGCTGTAAAGTCTTAGATGTTTGTTGTCATATGTGGCATAACAAATGCTTGGCCTCTGGCCTTAGAGTTATGGGAAATTAAGATGCCATAACTCTCATATTTGGTTTGTGTACCAACCCAGGGATAGGTAGAAACTAAGTTGGATCAGGGTGCTTGTAGAATGTCAGCATTTGCTGTCTTTGTCCCTCCAGGCTGCTGTCTTCTGGCTGGATATATTCATAGACCAGTTCTTCCCGTGTGGTGGCAGAAATGGCTTAAATTCAACTATCAATATTTTAGGAACCCGAAGAATGACAAGATAAGGTGTCTTTCCTGATAGCTTCAGCAGAAGTCACTGGCAGAGACTATTCTTGAGTTCATCGTTGTGGTCAAAGAGACATAGTGCTCTGATTAGCTGGGTCAGGGCCTCATTAGACAGAAAAGGACATTATGAATGTTAGAAATGACTAACTCAAGATTACACAGCAGACCAAAGTATGTGTCTACTGATCAAAGTTCATATTCTTTGAATTACCTTAAGTTTTTCTGGACAACCAATGCCTTTTTATATCTATGTCTATGTGTTGGCCCTTTTCAATTTAGGAATAGCCCTGAGCCCAGTTGCAAAGGTAGCAGATTGCATCTTTGGGGTGCCTATCTTCCTTTTTCTGGATCCTTTTTGGGCCTATCTGAGGACTCAGCTAATGCCCATTTTCTTCTAATCCTTTTTCTTCCCATCCTCTTTAAAAACCTGATACTGAGCTCAAAGTGTATGCCAAATGAAAGAAACCAGACTCAAATGGCTACATACTGTTTGGTCCCATGTATATGACATTCTGGAAAAGACAAACTATAGATTTGGAAAACAGATGCCGGGAGTGGCGTAGAGATGGGGGACTGACCATAAAGGACCATGGGAAAAAATTTTAAGGTAATAGACTGTTTTATAACTTGATTACGATGATGTTTACAAGACTGTATTTATTTGTCCAAATTCACAGAACCATACACTAAAGAGGGTGAATTTTGCAGCATATAAACTATACCTTAATAAAAACAACAAAAATCCTTGATCTTAGATCCTATTCAGGCCCAAGTAACAATGGATTGCATTTTAATGAGCATCAAAACTCTAGGTTGTGGTAAAGCTAGTAACTTTGAGATACTACCATCATTTAATATCAAGGATAAAAAACCACAAAGATTTATAGTTATTCAAAAATACTTAGTCTCATTCCCTCGGAAGTGAACAAGCCCTGCCTGAGCCTAGTGAACCTTCTGCTGCTTCAGCTGCTTCTGCTGTTATTGCAGTTTGACCTAAGCAGTGAAGCTGTACCCAGCTCCCCTCCCCTGGGCTGGGTCAGGGGTCGGGGGTCGGTGCTCCTCCTCCTCTGCCACCCGATGCATTCTTTAGGACCACTGGGATTCCCCTTTCTCCCTTTTCATTGTGAGTCTTCCTCATCCAGCCTTTCTGTCCTTGGCTTTGAAAGTCTCCCCAGGGACCGTCTTTTCTGTCTTCTTCGTGTAGTCTCTGTACTCCCTGTTCCCTCAAATGCCTTCCCAGCCACTTCTCGCTCATTTCATTACAATGTGGGCATTTTCCTTTTTTCATTCCTGTCTGATTATTCACTTCTGCACCCCCAAATGTTTTTATTTCTCCCTGCCCCACCCTAATTCTTATCTCATACCACACTTGTTCAAAGGTACAGCATGACAATGAGATACTGCATGATATATACAATGATTTCTGAAGTTTGAGTAGCCTTCTGCTCAATGAAAGTCTCTACTGACAGGGAAATAATAAATACTTTCAGTTGTAAATATCTACCGCTTTTTAAAATTTAAAACATCTGATTAAATATATATGCATATTATATATATGCTGCAAACATTTTAATTGTTTCCTGAACTAACTTTCTTGAAAAAAAAAATGTTGCTCACCAATTGCTGGAAGTAAAATAGAGAATGCTCTGGTGGTACATCGAGGTTTCAGGAAGCTGGCTGCAGCAATCCCAGAGGGGATTGCCTCTCTCTGTGCCTGCAGAGGAGCCAGCAATTAGGGAAGCAGGTTTGCGCTAAGCTGCAGGTAAGACTGGTCTCAGGCAGACCATGTATATTCACCACCTAGAGGATATTTTCAGTGCGTTGAAGAATCGGATTGAACAACCCTACTTGTAATAAAACTCCTGAGAAACATTTCCTGGTGGTGGTTTATAGTTTGTTTTTAGCCTACATAGGTTTGATACTTTCTGGCTTTAAGTTTTATGAAAACACCCCATCTGTTTTGGGGACTGAGGGAAGGCCTTGAGCCCACTGGGGATGAAGGTCAGGGGCAGATAGTGCCAGAAGAATGGGGCCTGGCTTTGGCAAAGAGAGAACAAGGGCTCCTTGGGGAAACCAGCACTGCCCTGGTTGAAGGAGGCCTGCTCTCTTGCTCTGACCTGGTCCCCGGCCAGGGTCTACCAATCAGGTCACAGATCTTGCCAGCCCAACTCAGCCTAGCCTAGCAGATGGGCATGTGCATGTTTTGGGCCGGTGCCCGGGCCGAATGGCACTGTTGACAGGCTGCGGGCTGTGGTCTCGAAGGGCAGGTTCAGGAGGGAGCTTGATGCTAATATAGCCTGTGCTGGATTACCTGGGAAGGCCGCCAGCACAACAGCCACTGCGGCCAGAGAAATACAACAGAGCTCTGCTGCTGCATAGTCCTCTTGGTGGGCCTCGAGAGAGGCCATGGGATGTGAAGGTCTCCCAGTGAATCCCCTGTAATGCTTGTTAGCTGCTCAACCTCTGATGGCACTGCAGTGCATGCCTATGCTGTATGATGTTGGAAAGACAGGCTACGGTTGGACTACAGAGGACTCGTGTGTGAGTTTCTGCTTCCAGCTGCTCTCCACCTCCTCCCAGCAATGGAAGAAGTTCTTATTCTGACCAGACGTGCCCGAAAACTGTGATAGACAGCCTTCTGGACCTGCCTCCTTGAAAAAGGTATAGACTCAGGTGCTACAGAAAGTCTGAGGCAGGGAGGAGACTGCCAGCTGGCACCTGCCAGCCAAAGCTCTCCTAGTTTCTAATAAGCAGCCTCAGAATTATCCATGAAAGGGAGCGGAGGACAACAGCTTACATATACTCCTTTTTTTCCTTATCCACACTGACCAGTTTAAATCTCTAAGAGTCAGAATAAAGAGTCGGCCAAGGACAACTTCATGGAAGTCTTTCTCCTCTCCTGCTACTTCCTACCTCTCACAGACAGGTCCAGGAGCCTTCCAGGCTAAACCGGTGCTTTTCTGCCTTTGAAGTTGCTCCGGAGAAAGGAACCAGGAGAAGCTAATGTCGGAAGTTAGCTCATCCCTTCCCACTGAGCCAGCTCTAGTTTATCTTTCAGATCCCGCCCTGCCTGGCTACATCTGTGTACATTTACTTATTCCTCACATCCGTATTGTGGGCGTGGGTATTCCCCTACCCCCACTGCTTTTCAAAACTCTGCCCTAAGCACGAGGTTTCTTAGATTCTGTTTAGTCCAAGTAGTTTGAGCTAACACCCACATTAGCCGACTGTGAGCATTTGATTCCGGCCCTGGTCCCTACAGATGTTCTCTTAGCTTCTGAGCCATCAAAATAGGAAGCTGGCTTGGCCAGAGACGGCCCGAGTGCCAGAATGACCTCATTGCCGGGCCCTGGTGAAGGGTGCGGAGACCTGAATGTACAGGAAGGAGCCTGACTCCTGGGAGCTAAGTTGATTGTGGATTTGGCTGTTGTTTTTTTAGATAGTGCATCTAATAAATGACGTACAGGAAAGAGGCAGATAGCCCTGGGTTCAAATCTTGAACCATCACAAGTTGAGTAATCTTGGGAACTTGCTTAGTGTCTCTGAGCTTAGTTTCCTCATCTGTAAGGTGGGAATAATGATATCAACTGTGTTGTTTGGTATGAGAAATGATAGAGACAATGTGCATAAGTGCACAGCTCAGCTCAGGATCAGAATCAGGAACATAAGATGCTCTCAGTCAAGGGTAGTGATTATTATTACAACCATCTATCAAGTAGAAAGTCTGCAGTTTTGCTTTCCAAACATTGCCTGCTCTGGCCATACATTAGAATCATACGAAGTGGTTTTAAAAATTGCACTTGCCTGATTTTTCAGTTCTGGTGATTCTGATTTAGGAGTCTCATGTGATACCATAGAATCTGTATTTTTCGAAGTTCTCCATGTGATTCTGATGTGCTTTCTGGTCGAACCTAAAGGAATGAATTGCCTGAGTAGAATTTTAGACATGCTGTGGGGTGTGGTGGGGGTGTGAAGAGTGGGGGTTTGCAGGGCAAGGAGGGCCACTTTCTGAGGACTCTGAGATTAATCACATCTTATAATGATCCCTGTGTATTATTGGGAGTCCCAGAAACCATATCATGTTGCATATTTTCTACCTTCCTTCAGCAAAGGAGGCAGATTGTGGGGAGTGTTGGGGCCAGGACACGGAGCCTTGGTACACAGATACCCCATGTCTCACTGTGCTGACAGCCCCTCTGGTTCTCTCTCTGCAGTGGCCCGAGAACTTGTGCCTAGAATCACAGCCTCTGAGGTTTCCTTTCCCCATCTGCTCTGGTGTATTTAGTTTTCTCATCCCTGCTCTAAACAACTTTTCTTCCCTTCTGCCCTATCCACATCACTCACTCTGCCCCGTGGGTATCTGACCTCTGGACCTTGCTGTAATTCAAAGCATTCTCATTCAAACTGAAAGACTCGGAAGTTTTGCTTTTCTATGTTTATGATGTGTACAGTTAACTGCCCCCAAATGGAAGTGGATGTGGCATGAAAAAAAATTCTAATCTCACTTGTAATCACAGTCAATTTTGTTTCTGGTGGTTAATGGGATGCCTGTAGGGTAGAGAGTTGTCTCTGACCAGTCTTCTTGGTTTGTCTCTCAGGAAGACCATGGATGTGGACTAGCCCCTTAGAATGTCCCCAATATCTAAACAGCGGTGAGATGTGGAAACCAGAACAATATCAGAGTTCTTTATGAGGATCAGAATTTTAGTTTCTATATTTCAGGGGGTTTTTTTGGCATCTAATCTCTTGTCCACTTTGTCTCAATTCTCTCTAGCCCTGCATCACTATGCTAATTTAAAGAGATGGCCTAAGAGGTCATAATAGATAAAGTCACAAGCTTGAGGAAATTTACCATACTATTTTTTCTCTTTCTTAAATTAATATGTAAATTATTTTGTGCCCATATGTGAGAGTTAAAAGAAATCAGGCAGTAAACTGAAAGAAATTAGGCAGCCATCCTAAGTATGCCTGTCTTTCCTTTCTGAGAATTTCTTTTCTTTCTCTCCACTCCCCTCTTTCTCTCATCCTGCTTTTATTTGTTTGTGTAGAGAAAACTATCAGCTGTATTCAGTTTACTGGTTTCAAATACCTCTTATACGCTGATGGTTCTTAATTTTTGTATCCAAATCTCTCCTTTAAGACTTGTATATCCACTTGCCTGGGTGTCTAATAGGCTTCTCACACTCTGTATGTCCAAACCTAAGCTTCTGGTTTTTCTCCCCAAGTCTGCTCCTTCTGCAGTCTTTCTCATTCTCATATAAGTAGAATTATACAGTATTTGTCTTTTTTGTATGGCTTATTTCACTTAGCATAATGTCCTCAAGGTTCATGCATGCTGTAGCCTGTGTCAGAATTTCTTTCCTTTTTAAGGCTGAATAATAGTCAATTGCATGTATATATTACATTTAGTTTATCCATTCATCCATCAAAGGATATTTGGGCTGCTTCCACCTTTTGGCTATTGTGAATAATACTACTATGAACACAGGTGTACAAATGTCTTTTAGAGACCTTTTCAATTCTTCTGTGTATGTACTGAGAACCAGAATTGCTGGCATATATATATATATATATATATATATATAGTAATTTTATTTTTAAATTTTTGAGGAATTGCCATACTGTTTTTAATACTGGCTGTAATAATTTACATTTCCACCAACAATGCACAAGAGTTTCAATTTCTCTACATTCTTGCTAATTATTTCTTTTTTCTTTTCTTTTCTTTCTTTTTTCCTTTCCTTCCCTTTCCTTTTCTCCTCTTCCCTTCCCTCCCCTTCCCTTCCCTTCCCT